>CM066167.1:25335000-25935000 GCA_033629205.1 Lithocarpus polystachyus | reverse complement strand
AGAGCTAGCTCGAAGCTGAGCAGCCCTTTGCCTAAGAAAGGTGGCACCAATGGGAGTAATGATATGAACAGGCTCAGAAGCAAGAAAATCACCTAACCCTAAATGTAGAAGAATCCGATGAATGAAAATAGGGAAGAACAAAGCATAAGTAGTAAAACTACTCCTATGCACCTCGTTCAAAGAACGAAGAAAAAGGTGAGGAAAACTGATAGGAGCATCAGTGACAAGAGCGTACAAAAACACACACCGCTCAATAGAGATAGTGTGTAGATGAGAGATAGGCCACAAGGAATGATAAGCAATCCTAAAGAAAAAGTAATGTAACTCTGAAAGTTCAGCAGATGTCATCCGAGGATCAGAACCCCATTGGATAGAAGTACCAGTGATGTAAGACATGATGTCGTCAAGGGGAGGAGACTCATCATAAGGATAGACAGGATAAGAAACCACAGGTACCCTAAGAGCATCAAACACTACTGAAGGAGTAATGCGATACTCTACACCTCGTATCCAACTCTTTACTAAAGTGTTGGATGTTAGGGTTTATTCCCTAAAATCCAATTTATTGGCATGTCATAAATGATTAAATTGTTTAATTATATGAGACTATTTATTAATGAACTAATGGAACATTATCTTAGTCCATGAGATGCATAGTATGTGATTTATGTGATTTAGTCAAAGAAGATATATATCACAAGTTCTTTGTAAACTCAGAATTTTAGTTCGTAGTTGGTGATGAAATTGGGCATTTCATCTGCGAAGACTATATCATATCAACTAAGATGATTTGTCTTGATCATCGAAGTGAAAACTTCTTGGATATGTTTTAAGAGTTAAGACATATTGAACTGGACTGATGTGAGATTTATTATTCTCATAACGACTGTCAAATGAATAATAAATCTCACGACTTTTATTTACATCAACTCTAAATCCAGAGAGAATAATGGACCTGATCATGAGGTGTAGGTTGCTTTGATATATCAGGAGTGAGATCTATAAGTCACGATCAAAACCTCAGTATGTTGGGCAGCCGCATTTAGTGTTGATGGAACATATATTCTCAAGATAGAATTCATAATCTCTTAACGGAGATAAAAAATATTCCCTTGAGATAAGTTTAATGGGATTGGTTATTCAGAGTGTTAGGCCTAACCACTTTAGTAAGGAGTTACTAAAGTATATATTTATGAAATTGAATTTCATAAATATATGATGAATAACATAAAGGATTAAACCGGGTACTCAAGGATTAAGATGTAGTAATCTTCAAAGTGACAGTCAACATTCATAACTTTGTATTACTACGAATATTTTAATGAAGGGGTTGTATTTACAATAAAGTCTTGGGATATAATTTATTAATAAGGCCTAGAGTGCAATTATATTTATATAGCGGTATTAAATATAATTAATGGTAACTTTGGGCTTGTCAAGAGTTGACAGAAAAGCCCAAGGCCCATTGGAGCTGGTGTCTTATTGGTTCCTTTTGGTCCTACTCCAAGCCACATACTAAAGCCCAATTGGAAAGGCCCAATAGGCTAGCCCAATTAGATAATTAGTTAGTTATAAAGAGAGAAACATACAAAATTTTTTGAAAAGAATAAAGAGAGACATCATTGTAAAATGGTGTGTATGTGTGAGTGAAGCCACTCAATTATTCTCCCTTGGAAACTGATTGAGAGACCACACTTCTTGGGCGTAAAGTCGAATTGGTGTGAAGATTAAAAAGTGTTCCTGAGTACTTCTAATATTTTTTTTTGAATTTCACCGCACCAAGGTACGCTATTTCCTTCTTAAATTCTGAAATTTAAATAGTGCATGTTATTAATCATGAATGAAATAGATCCATGTTTGTTGCTTTCATTGTGTGTTTTGTGTGAGATACAAAACTAGATTTTCCAACATTAGAATCATAGACATGGATAAAAGGTTTGAGTAGAACTCTCTAATCAAGGTAGCCGAAGGCGGATGATCTATGTCTAACAAAGGCAACCAACCCTGACGCTCAAAGTTATGCCTAACCTTATCATCTTACTCATCTAAAAGGACCCTACGCTCACCCCAAATGTTTCTTTTGTGGTTAAGTGTCTCATAGATCTCTTGATGTTTCTCACTCAGAAATCTATCACTATCGAAAAATGGTGAAGAAAAAGAGGTCCTATGAGCTCTAGTTTTCCTAGGCATGATGCTACAGATCAGATAGAGAGACACAGAAAGAAAAGAGACAACAAAAGAAAAAAAAAACCAAATTTAGAATGCAAGTTAGCACCAAAACAACATAGAAATAAAAATTCTATATGATGCATGAACATTATTTCCAAATGATGCATGTTCTAATGCAATAAAAACAGTTCAATTGTATTCCAAATTCACAAAATTGGCTTGAGCATGAATGTTACATCAAAAATCCCAAATTTTGAAAAAACCCATTATCAAAAATCTCAACAAATTGATCAATTGATCATCACACAAGATAGAAATCACAATATAATGATCAAATGATGTAATCTAACAAGCCAATTTCATCAATTTGCAACAAATTGAACAAAAACCCCAAATTGGGTATATTTCAAGCCCTAGAATTTCAAATTTGTCACAAACCATCAAATTAATCAAATTAAACCAAAAGGATTAGTCATATATAGTGTCCCAAAGATTAATTGTGAAAGAAATGGCCTGATTCATCAAAATATCAAAAAGAAAAAGGTCCAAAAACTTTAAGAAAAATGCATAATTTAATGCATGTAAAATGAAAATAAATGCAAAAGAAAGGGTACAATAGTCTTACGGGCCCTAGTAGAGAGATTCTTTGCAAAAAATCCCGAGGAAAATGAAGAAAAATTCTTGTTGGAGCTTTGATCGATCGGTGAGAGAAAAAAAATTTTGAAAACTTTTGAAAAGTGAAGAACACGTGAGGGAAAAAGCCTTTTAAAAAACTCTCAACGCGATTTTCGATCGATCGAAAATTAGATTTGATCGGTCGAAAATGCTTCGATTGATCCAATACCAGTCGAGCATTGATTGAAACAGACAGAAGCTGACCAAAGAATTTAATCGTATTTTCGATTGGTCGAGAAACAGATTCGATCGATCAAAATTCTGGAAAAATCAAACTTATGAAAAACAAGGCAATTTTTGTGCAGAAACTCCTCAAAGCATTAAATTTTATGAATAAAATGCATGAGTATGAGATGAAATGCTTTTCAAAACACTTAATTAGATCCCAGTTTTCCAAAATTAAGATTTTCAATCAATTTCTCTTCTTATTCTCAAGCAAAAACATGTTTTGCATAAATTCAAGGAATTTTCAAATTTGGTTAGTCAAACCAAAAACACACACAATAACATGTACAAAGTTTAGCAAAGAGTAACTTGTGTAGTGTGTGCAACTAGCAAAAGCTTGAGAAACATGTGAGGTGATTTGTGAATAGAAATCAATCACAATTTCTATAAAACTCATCACATAGAATTTGAAAGAGATTATCACCCAAAGAGTTACATCATACAACTCCCACATCTCCTAGAATAAAAGCTTGCAATCATGTAAGTTTCTTGATTTGCCTCATAATGTACTCACCAATTTTATTTCATTATGAATTTATTATAGCCCAATAATGTACACACCAATTTTAGCATTAATCCGAGGCTACACCTTATGTTCTTTTTGTGCATGTGCTACACTTTCTCGAGCACAAAATCATATGATATGCACTAAAATGTTCATGATTGGCTAGTAAACAGTGGTGAGATGATTATTTATGCCTTTCTCAATAAGTTCAAGTCCAACAATTAAAGGCATGTAACTTTGAGATCAAGTCAAAATGATCAAAAACTATAAACATCTTCCCACACAACATGCACTACAAAGCTCACACTAGTAACGTGCAATAAAAAAGCTCATCCAAGCTAAACAAGGTACATAAATATGTTATGTAAAAATAGATTGACCAAACTTGATTTCAAATTCAAGAAAAATACTGCAAAACACACTTTGCAAAAACACATTCTCCCTTATATATATATATATATATATATATATATATATATATATATATATATATAAAGAAAAAAATTCTAGAATGAAATGCATGAATGTTATGCAATGCAAATCCTAGTAAAAAATGGTCACAAGAAATAACGCAATGAAGAACAAGGACCATGTTAGATAAACTCAATTAGATTGAGCCTTTTACATCCAAAACCTTTTAGATGCAACTCTTGCATTGCAGTTATTATTCACATTAGAATTCTGAGTAACTCTAGGATTGGAATAAAGGTTTAACGCCTTTACCAATTCTCCAATAAGTACCATAGGATCTTGAGCTTGAGGCATAGGTACTTTTGGTTTATTTGCTCGCTTAGCAGCTTGCAACTTGAAACAGTTTGGACGAATGTACCCAGACTTTCCACAAAAATGACAAACCTGTGCAGGTTTATCATGCAACCCTTTTGAGGATTAGGAACCTTAGGTTTAGACTCTTGAAGATCAACCCTAATCTTCCTAGGAGGTGTAACTTCTACAGATTTAGCTGCCTTACTCACAGAGGGTTTGAAAACCTCACTTATAGGGGATTCAGTAGAAGGAACAAATTTTGTGGAATGAAGTTCAGACACAAAGATGCTTTCCACAAAACCTAAGCCAGTTTTTTCAGAAGGAGACTTTTGAACACTTAGCATGTGATCAAGTTTAGAGCTTGCAGACCTATTAGTTTGTTCTCTAGTAATAGACAATTCAAGTTCCAAATTTTTAACTTTATTAAGTAGAAGCATGTTCTCAGTCTTCACATTATTCAAAAGTTTATTAGCATCAAACAGTTTCACAAGCAAATTTTTCTTATCAAGTTCAAGAGATGCAATTTTCTTTAAGCCAAGATCAACATTCATAGCATCCTTTACAGTAACTTTGTAAAGTTTATTGTAGGCTTCTTGTAAATCTGCATCTTCAGAGAGTTCCTCATCAGAAGGGTTCTCTTTAACAGACACACTTTCATTGACTACATCAGTATTAGTGAAAGCAATGAAGTTTCCATCCTCATCAATACCAAATTCATTGTCAAAAACTTCATCATCACTCAGGGTTACAGTCATAGCCATACCCTTAGATCTCAAGTATGTAGGACATTCAGATTTCACATGACCGTACCCTTGACACCCAAAACATTGTTGCCCCATAGAATTATTAGAAGGTTGACCTACTTTCTCTTTAGATTTTTCAGTGTTATTAACCTTAGTGGGATCAGTCCTCCTAAAATTTCTAGATTCAGCAGTGTTCTTACCTCTTGCCCTTCTGTTATTGTTCCTAAGAAAATTTTTAAAGTTCTTAGCAAGGTAAGCAATCTTTGTGACAGAGAGCTCATCATTAAATCCACTAGCATCAACATCGTCAACAGACTTAAGAGTCATTGATTTGAATTTGCTAGTCTTACGTAGGTCCAACTCATAGGACTGAAGAGATTCTACAAGTTCATCAACAGGGATGGAATCCACATCTTTACTTTCAGTGATGGCAGTCACTTTGGGTCTAAAATCTTCAGTCAAAGATCTAAGAATTTTCCTAATAATTTTAGGTTGATTATAGATTTCACCCAAATTATATGCAGAATTAACAATATCATTAAGTTTAGCATAGAATTCATCAAAAGATTCATCATCAGTCATTCTAATGCTTTCAATTCTAATAGTCAATTGCTACAACTTGTTAATTTTAACTGCCTTTGTGCCTTCATGCACAGTCTGGAGGATATTCCAAGTAGTATGAGCAACCTCAACATTAGAGATTCTCTTAAATTCCTCCATAGAAACAGCATTAAAAATAGCATTCATAGCTTTGCTATTAAAAGCGGCTGCTTCTTTTTGAGAAGTTTGCTACTCACTCACAGGAGTAGTGGGCTTCTCCAATCCGTATTCAATAGAGTTTCAAACTCTCTCATCAATAGATTTCAAGAATATTTTCATCCTTACTTTCCAATAAACATAATTATTCCCATCAAAATAAGGTGGAATAACAAGAGAGTGTCCGTGACAACCGGGGTCAAGGATCAACTTTTAGATCAAAGGATCTACAATAAGAAGCTACCTGCTCTGATACCACTTGTTAGAATTTTGACCCCTTAAAATCCAATCAAATTAACCTAGTTATTTAGCTAAGTGATTTACTTAGGTAAATTATGAGTTCTAAGTTAACACAAATATATCATATCATACAAAGTGCAGAAAGTAAAGAACACACGATATGATAACCCAGGAGAACCAAACCGGTAAAAAACCTGGGAGGATTTAACCTAGCTATCCTCAAGGTAAAAAAGAATTCACTATGAAATAATTGAAGTTTACACAATAGTGACATAGACCACTAACATTCTATTGCTACCTCGAGTAGGAAACTTACTACCACAACCACGTGACAGCTCTGAGTCCACGGACTACTTCTTTCCTGAATTCACAGCAAGCACAAGCACTCCCGCTTGTATATCTTTAAGTTTTTGAATCTGCAACTGAATGATCACCAAGCTCTTGACATCAATCTTGAGTTTGGAAACCCTAAGTGTTTGTGAAGGCAAACACCTCTAGATCTCACAAAAGATTCACACACACAGCATAAAGAACTCTCCTAAAACGTGGCTAGGGTTTTCCCTTTTATACTTAGGGCAAAATATAAAACCCTACACGTCAAACGGGCTTGGGATGAGAGTTGGAAATTTTGTAGAAAATATAATCTGCACGACTTTCGATCGGTCGAGTCTAATTCTCGATCGATCGAGCCAGGCAGATTTGCACAATAACTTCTGTAGTAACTCGATTCCAACTTTACATAAAAACCACATACGTTGAGCAAATCTTAACAAGACTAAAACCGTTTTGATCATGGTTTGCCAACCTTACAAAATGAAGTTCTAATACATTAGTTCCTAATTCCTTAGAACCTAACAATCTCCTACTTATATAATATAGGCATAGTTCTAGGCTTCTAGTAGGAAATTAAGAGTATTTCTTTTATATATATATATATATATATATATATATATATATATAACCGAGTCTCTAAAACTCTCACAATTTTCCATGTCAGCAAAATATTTAAATAAAATTATTTTTGTTTAGTCCAAACATAACAAGGAGTGAAACTCCATCACTCTAACAAGTCCAACTTAAACTTAAACTTAATCTCAAACTCATCATTATCATTTTTTTAAAACAAAATTATTTTTGTTTAATCCAAACTTAATAGGGAGTGAAACTTTATCTCTCTAACAAGTCCAACTTAAATTCAAACTCAAACATTGATAATTTATCTCTAAATTTGCAAGGTTAATTATGGATACTATAAAAGCAAAGCAAACTCCAATATTTTTTTTATAGCCGAGTAGAGGTATGAGCTCTCTTATATTATTTTTTTTTCTCTACTTTGTTAAAAAAAAAAATATATATATATATATATTTATGGTTTTTCATGTATTTTTTAAAAAGTAATTTTCGTACATAAACCACTAAACTCTCTTTAGCCATTTTTTACAAGATAAAAAAGCTTGCAATAATTGAAATTATTCTTTCGAATGTAACCCATCTTTCTCTTATATTTTTCTATTATTTAGTCATTATATTTTGTTATGTTTTAATAATTTCTAAGCAGTGAATTATCTGATTCTTTAATAATTTTTGGTCTTTCACAAGTTTTAATATCTAAATTTTTGAGTTATTTTTTTACAGTATTTGAAACTGTCTGCCAAATTTTTTGTAAGCCATTGCAAGTTCAAGCAATGACTTCTTCATCAAATCGTAACACAAATTGAAGTCATACAAGAGCAAATCATGCGATGGTGTTGATTTTTAAATTTTTTATAAAATTATTTTAGTATATCTCACAAATAGGTAGGTTCTCGTGCATAGCATGGGTTAACAACTAGTTTTAATAATAATTGAATAGATCAGTAGGGTCAACTTTGAATGAATTTATTTAAGCATTTATCCAGGAAAGAGTATATCCATCACTAAACCTAGGCTTAACTTAGGCTGTGTTTGGCAACATGTAAATTATTTTCCAAGTATAAAATATTTTTAGGTGAAAATATTTTTAGGAAAAGAAAATATTTTCTAGTGTTTGGTTGCATTTTGAAAATTGTATTAGAAAATAGAGAGGTAGATCGAGAAAGAGATAGAAACGGGTCAAGGGGGGGTTGATCTAGAGGCCGTGACAATGATCTTTGGAGGTGATGAAGAGATTGGTCATGGGTGGGTTGACCTAGAGGGTGGCAGCGATGAGATTGAGAGAGGTGGAAGAGACGAGCTATGGGGTAGCGACGACAAGAGTGAGATGACAAGGCTCTGATCTAGATGGCAGTGACAATGAGCTTCAGGCGGTGACTATGAGCCGGCGACAGTGATGAGGTTGTCCTAGGTTCAAGCTTTCTCTCTCTTTGAGTTCACTTTCCCTTTAAGCTCTCTCTCTCTCTCTCTCTCTCTCTCTCTCTCTCTCTCTCTCTCTCTCTCTCTCTCTCTCTCTCTCTCTTCGGGTGTGTGAGTTTGGAAATTGATTTGAAGGTAAATGAGAAGTGTGAAACATTTTACGGGTCAAAGGACTTATTTTACGGTCAAATTTTATTATTTTCAGTTTGACTTTATTTTACATACGCACCCAAACATGCATCAGGGTGTAAAATATTTTCCTAATTCCATTTACACTCGAAACAAACACAGCCTTATTAGGTCTTATAGAGGTAAAAACACCAAAGGATTGACCATTAACATTAGATGTGCTTAAAAGAAGAAGAAGAAGCTATTTTAACACATAAAAAAGCTATTTTATCTATATTAACACAGTACTTAATAATACACCCTGCATCTTATTTACTATTTTTGCATTAAGCCCATTAAAATAATAATAATAATAATAAGCCTAGCCATTGCTACAAGCACTGCGTTTTCACCAACCAACCAACACAACCGTGATGACGATCCCCAGCCAATCCCATCCCAAAATCACCACCACTACAACCCAAAAAAATCATTAAAACTGCAACCCACCACCACACTAAATCAACCGACCATCGTAAACCACCATAGCCTATATCAAGCCCAAAATCACCACCATTTGCCTTCTTGGTTGCATAATTGCCAACCCAAAATTGTAGCTTTAAGATTCGTTGGTTCATTAGAGAAGTGAGAGAGTGAAAGAGGTCTCCAAGAGATAAGTTGTTACGGTGGAGACTAGAGATAGGATGTCCGGTGGCTACATCCTTAACATTGGTGGCGTCAAAACTGACAGCAGTGATTGTAAGAAAGGTAGAGAGAGAGAGAGAGAGAGAGAGAGAGAGAGAGAGAGAGAGAGAGAGAGAGAGAGAGAGAGAGAGATCAAATGAATAAAATAATAATAGCACATGCAACAATGCCCTTCTACTAATAGAAGCGTACTATACTACTGCACACCTTTGGTGTGATGGTCACTTCACAAGTATAAGTGCTTGTGGAGTGTAGGGGGCAAGGGCCAGGGTTCAAGTCTCTAGGAGGGAGCTTCATACATATATATACTTTGATTAGGCTAGAGTAGAATTCTATTTTATATATATATAAAAAAAGCGTATTATAGCATGTGCTAAAATAATTTGACATTTGAGACATTAGATGATGGTGTGTTTTTGGTGGTTGCCTTGGTGTACTAAATGCTAAAAATTTAGCATTTAGCACATTTGATGCTAGTACTCTTAGGATAAAATCCAATTGAATAATTCTCACAAGGAAAAAAGAAAAATAAGCCTTAACCACACTTACCAATAGGGTTTTATTTTTCTATTTTACCTCAGCTTATTTAGTTTATTTGACTTATGTAAAAATTTTCATATAACGTTGACCTGTTTATTTTTTTAGCTTATTAAATTAATGAAAATAAGCTCTCTATTCTTGTATTTTATTGGTCATTTTGAGAGTTAATTTGCATTCGTAGAGTTGTTGTTTTTTTTTTTTTTTTTTTTTTTTTGTCTTCTAAAATTCTTGGGGAGCAGTGCATATGTTTTGTAAAGTTATAAGGGAACCAGAGATCATGGGGAGCGGAGAGGGCCATTGCCCATAAATCCACCAAAAATTACTAAAATAACTGTGGGGGTTAAAAACAACCAACAGAAGAACAGTGAGGTTGATGTTTGATCTATGTTGAGGGGGAAATTGATATTTTTGAATAAAATATGGGGAGGCCAAACTGAAACTCAACGTTGGGCTCTAAGATGATACCCAAAGGCTTAGCAAGAACAACATTAAGACCCAATAAAACACTTAATAATAGTTAATTAATAAACTAGTAGTCCTGTTACAACAATGAAAGAAAATAAAATACTCCAGCAGTAAGGTAAAATTAAACTGACGGTCCAACAGTTAATTATTGACCAAATTTAAGAAGGTGTTCACTTCAGAAAGTCCTTGTGTGTCTTGGTCAAAATGGTCTAGGGTAATTTCTGCTATTGCTACCTCAATAAGAGGAAAAAATTACATTGTTACAAATATATTATATCTTTCAATGGAAAAACAAAAAGTAAAAACCAATGGTTCCATGGTGAGAAGAAATGGGTTATTTGGCATGATATGAAGGGAGAGAGAGATTCCAGTTCAGTGTAGTAGATGTTGAACAAAGATTCTTATGGAATATATATGTGGAGTATGTGTGGTGTAGTAAGGGCTATTTTAAGTGAGTGGATGTGTAAGTTTGTAGTAAAATGGGGGAAGTAATGATAAGACTAAGTCTTTAGTGGGAAAGAGGGTTGTTTATGACCGATTAGGAAACATTTATGAACTTAGGATATGCAGAAAAGGGAAAGGAATGTTTGAGGCTATGTGAGTGTGAGTTTTTTTTGGACTAAGAGGCATCATTATGAGTTGGTGAAACTAATCTTCAAGCTGAAATATGGCAAAGTAACAAGAATAACAGAATCTTCAAAGAAGTGGGTGTGTGTTTATGGGGTTGATGTGATTACTCTCTTATAGTGGAGCTTAGGAGGGTGATTAGCAAGAACCCAAAAATGTAGGGTTGATTAGCAAAAAGAGGGGCAGACTGCACATCCTAGGATTTGGCTATAAATTCCTTGCTTCTTTGGGAAATATCAGACACGGGTGAATATTTGGGTAGTCTTGCTTTAAATGTTGAGATTTTTGGGATTGGCTTCAGCTAATGGGATTAAGGTAGGTATAAGGGTAGAATCTTGGTGCTACAACTGAGATTTGGACCCCAAAGAGTAGGATTTAGCACCCTAAGCTAGGTGTCAAATTTTGAACTTACTTCAAGGGGTTCCGCTAGAGATCCCTTTATGCCCTCCAAACCACATTTTTCCAAAATTTCCCCTTTAGGATTCATGGGCTTGGTGCATGAACCAATTCTTGAAAATTTTTGGCTTTTATAGAGTTGATTTACTAAGATTCGAGTAACTTTGTTATGGCTTCCTTCCATTGGAGATAGAGCTTTGGAGAAAATGATGAAATCCCATTACCCATTAGACTTTAGTTGCTAGTACAACCTCTTGGCATTGTTCACGTCAAGGAGACAGTGGCAGAAAAGTTGATGGGTAGCCCTTAGTTTAATCTTAGAGATTTGGTTGTCCCTTGAGGAATTATCCAGCTGAACCTTGGTCAAAGATGAACAAGAAAGAAGTTGCCTGGCTGGTTCAGTCCTTTGCTTCGGGTTGCCTTGGCTGGAACTTTGGATTAGGCTTGTTTACATGGGCTGGACCCTTTGGCTGGGCTGTGTTTGTTCTTTACTTGGTCTTATTTACTTGGGCTTGACCCTTCTGTTGAGCTATGTTTGTGTCACTTTTCATTTGGACTTGTTCTCCTTTTATCACATGTTGGGACCTACAAAATGGGCATCAATGACACATATTGCCTTAAGTTTTCATCCCTTATGGACTTTTATTGTTAGTAGATATTCAATAAATTTTGGGTTTTGATAGATATTTGTAATGGGTCTTTTGGACAATGATTTGTAATATTCTAAAATAATAGCATAAGCTTAATTATTTCAAAATGCTTTGTAAATAATATCTACTAATTTAAAATGATGAATTCCATGGTTTTTTGATAATAGCACAAGTAATGCTTATGGTTCAGAACAAGACCCAATAATCATGTCATAGTTTTAGTGATAAGCTTGTAGGATGAATGACTATCATAGAATTATGAATAGTAACCACATAATCAAATTATCATAATTTCCCATGAATTTGGAATCATATAAGTAGTTATGAGTACTCGAGTATTTAAAACAATTGCAGTTATGGGCATAAGTAATTTAATCATATGGTATTTCCCAAGTATCAACAATATTAGGTGTTTTACTAAATAGTGCCAGTATGAATTGGACTTTTTTTGTTGCCAATGAGAATTGAACTTTTAATGTTGCCAATGATAACTGAGTTTTTTTTTTTTTTTTTTTTTTTTTTTTTTATTTTATATTGCCAATGAAAACTGGGCTTTTTGATCGATGCTTGCCATGGACTTAGATCATTGTCTTTGATTATGGGATTTGAACCCCTTCAATAAAATAATTTGGGGATGAGTCTAAATTATAGGTCTCACAAAATATTGGGTCTTATTTTTATATTTGTAGCCTAATTTGGTGGTGGCAAGAAGAACAGTTGTGGGCTAGCATGATAATAGGGTGAAAAAAAATTGGAAAGGCCCAATAATTTGTTGGTGATGTTTGAGAATAGACTGGTTTTATTTGAATAAAAATAGGTGTAAAAAAATATGTACCCTAACAATCTACACAACTAATTTCTAAAAAATGGGAGGTTTAAGTAGTGAATCAAAGAAAAAATAAGACTAAATCAAGCTTTCACATATGAGGAAACAATGTTCCTGAGGTACAAGAGAGGGTTTCAAAGGCAGAAAACTCTAATTACAAACTCTTTAACTTCTCTTTCTCTCTCTAGTTCTTGCTTAGAGTCTTTCTCTCTAATTTTCTGAACTCCTTTCTTTGTTTTCCCTCTCCTCCTTTTATAGCCCTCTTTCCCCCTTCTTTATAGCCCTCTTTCCCCCTTCTTCCCCCCTGCAGTTGGATTGCCCCTAGCTGGATTTAGAGGATACTTGTCCTATCAACCCCCCGTTGGAAAATCTGGTTTTGTATCTCATACAAAACACACAGCGGAAGCAACAAACATGGATCTATTTTATTTATGATTGATAACATGCACTATGTAAATTTCAGAATTTAAGAACAAGATAGCGTACCTTGGTGTGGTGAAATTAAAAAAAAAAGATTAGAAATACTTGGGAACACTTTTAATCTTCACTCCAATTCCACTTTATGCCCAAGAAGTGTGGTCTCTCAATCAGTTTTCAAGGGAGAATAATTGAGTGGCTTCTCTCACACATACACACCATTTCACAATGATGTATCTCTTATAAAAAAATTCTGTATGTTTCTCCCTTTATATCTAATTGATTATCTAATTGGGCTGGCCTATTGGACCTTTCCAATTGGGCTTTAATGTGTGGCTTGGAGTGGGACTAAAAGGGACCAATAAGACACTAGCTCCAATAGTCCTTGGGCTTTTCTATCAACTCTTGATAAGTCCAAAGTTACCATTAATTATATTTAATACCACTATATAAATATAATTGCACTCTAGGCCTTATTAATAAATTATATCCCAAGATTTTATTATACATGCAACCCCTTCATAAAATATTCGTAGTAATACAAAGTCATGAATGTAGACTGCCACTTTGAAGATTACTACATCTTAATCCTTATGTACCCGGTTTAATCCTTTAATTTATTCATCATATATTTATCCAATTTCAAAAATATATACTTTAGCATCTCCTTACTAAAGTGGTTAGGCCTAACATCCTGAATAATCAAACCCATTAAACTTATCTCAAGGGAATATTTTATATCTCCGTTAAGAGATTATGAATTCCATCTTGAGAATATATGTTCCATCAACACTAAATGTGGCTGTCCAACATACTGAGGTTTTGATTGTGACTTTAGATCTCACTCCTGATATATCAAAGCAACCTACATTTCATGATCATGTCCATTATCCTCTCAATATTAAGAGTTCACGTAAATAGAAGTCGTGAGATTTATTATTCATTTGACAGTCGTTAGGGGAATAATAAATTTCATAGCGGTCCAGTTCAATATGTCTTAACTTTTAAAACATATCAACATACCTGCTAGAAGTCTCCACTTCCATGATCGAGATAAATCATCTTAGTTAATATGTTATAGTCTTCACAGATGAAATGCCTAATTTCATCACCGACTACGAACTATAATTTTGAGTTTACAAAGAACTTGTGATTTATATCTTCTGTGACTTTTCACATAAATCACATATTATGCATCTCATGGACTATATGATAATGTCCAAATAATGTTGCCATTATTTTAGATAATAATAAAACAACTTTATTAGTCATAACATTAAGTTATACATAATGTCATATATAGCATTATACAATAGGATTTAAGGGCACACATCCTAACACACACTGCCATCTTTTGATCATAAGGTAGGACTTTTAGCGGTGCTTCTACTGTTCTAGCCAGTCATTCAGCATTTAATGTGGCTGACATTAGGTGAGGGGTCTCATTAATGTGGAGATGATTGCTTCATTAGGTTTTGTGTTTTCCATATCGTGTCCTTCGGGGTAAGCTTGGAAAGTGGAGGATCTTGGCCAGATTAAGGAGGTTTTATCCGAGACCCCATCACCATCTTGAGGGAGAAGGCTCTATCTGTTACCTCAGTAATAAGCCTCGGGAAAGGAAGTCATTATGGATCTCCACGGTGGTAGGCCTAGATGGCTTCTTTCTACTTAGCAAGCTATTTTACTTATCACCATACTTTGGGTCGAACTTATCCCTTAGGTTAGTTTCTTAGGCTTTGGTCCTTAGGCCGAGCTTGCATTCATCCCCCCACAATAGCCCTCCATGATCCCTTCTTCATTAATGATAAAGTGGGGATCGTGGCTTAAGATATGGGGTAATCTTTAACTGTCATTGATGGAAGGGGGTGCAGTCACGCAATAAGTGCTCCAAACGTGACCAGTTTCCTTGCTCTTCGATGAGTGACACGTGTGTTTTTGAATGGTGAGATTGGTGCTTGGGGAATTGAGGAGGCGTGGGAAACCAAGAGCCATTCTCGTCGTTTCCCACTTCTCCCTCCCCTATATAAAGGGAATGCCCAAACCTACTTATGGGTTCCCATTTCCTCCATGTTCTTTTACCTTTTTGAGAGAAATAGAGAGCTCCCGGTATGTTTGAGCTTCCCGTGGTGCTTCATTACAAACTTCCCAATCAATAAGTCCTCTTTCCACCTTCCTCTTTTTTTTTTCTTTTTTTTTTCTTTTTTTTTTTCACTCTTTGAGCGTTACAGTTGGTTTGGGTAAAAAAGAGATGGGTAAATTCAAATCTTTTGTAGATACGCCTGAGGGATTATTTTGGTTTAGGAGTGCATATGGGATTCCAGACAATGTTAGGGTAACTTGTTGCCCTGATTCAGTGGTAGATTTTGTGAAAGGGGTGGGGAAAGTACTCATGCCATTGGTTGCATTCGTAGAGGGGGCAGTTAGGATTCCCCTAAGCAATCTCCTAACAAATTTTTTTGATATATTTCAAAGTATGCTCAGATTAATGCACCCATAACACATTTAGAGTAGTTAGTAGTAGAGTCGAGCTCAATACGAGACTTCGTCTTAATCTTACCGAGCATGACATTAATTATGTGTATAGTTTTCAAGGTAGTAACACATTGGGATTTTACTTTAAGACCTACCACGGAGAAGTGAGACTCATCTCTTGTCTCCTAGATTTAGATAAAGAAATGGAGGGAGATTATCCTTTAATCATGGGGAACTAGTTCCCCAACGGACTCCCGTGCCCAATTTCTTTGGGTAGAGCAGGTGGGTAGAAGCACTAGGTTCTCTTCAATTAATTTTTTCTTGTCTTTATTCTTTCCTTTCCTTAAGTTGTCTTTTCTTTTTTTGGTTTTTTTCAGAGGACTGTGCTTTCCAGAAGAGAAGGCAATTGATTAATTCCACTGATCTAAATAGGCTCTTGACATCCCTGATATACGCCTATTTGAACGGTCAGTTACTAGTGGCCCTCCTTATTCTCAGTTACACTCCCGTGTATTGGATTTTTCAGAACGCTGGTAAAGCAATCAAGACTAGAGATCCTCGACTTCCCTATATTGACGTTTGGGTTAAAGAATATGTGTTATCCCCCACCGAGATTGCGTGGAGGACTGAGGGCAGAGTACGTAGCCAATCTATCCTTCCTTTTACATCGGAAAGTTTTGGCATCACTATAGCTATCCCTGCTGCTTGACCTCGGAGGAGAAGAAGAAAAATGGGTAACTCTCCTTCCACCAATTCTACTTCCATGCATCAAAACCCTGAGGTCGAGCCTTCAGCTGTGATCGAAGGTATTCCTTTAGACTTGTCTTACCAACAGAGCATGGTCTCCCCTAGCCAGATCTTGGACACACCCTCACCTGCTCGAGCCTAGGACTCACTCATACTTCTTAAACTTAAACTCTGCTTGCTCCATCTACTCCTGTAGCCCCATCTTATGGATCAAGAGGTGGTAGGAAACATCAAAAGTGCGATACGAGTAGCTCAAGTTTCACGGTGCCACCCACTGATGTAGAGGACTCCCCAACTAAGGAAGAGGTTGTTCCCCCAGAGATAGGTGTTCAGGTTTATTTAAGAGGTTTCATGGTGGAAGGGGAACCCCTGCCCACGAATGAAAGGGATGGGCCCTAGAGGAAGGGCCACGGGGTTGGCGTGGCTAAGTGCATAGGTAAGGCACTGCTCCTTCCCAAGGACATGAGGCATTGGGAGCAATAGGGAGATGACGACCTTCTTCTCAACATGAAGAGGGAGGTAGTGATTGTAAGTTCCTTGTTCTTTTTCTCGTTACTTTGTCACTCACTTACTTAATACTTAGGGCCTGGCTCTTACCTCTGATTTTTGCTTTGCCAGGTTATCAATGCGCGGTCATGATAGAAGGCCGATACTGAGTAGCAAAGGAGAAGCTGGAGGATGTCATGTCATGGCTGATAACAAAGATCTCCTAAAGAAAATCTCGAATGTCATGTTAAAGTGACTGAGTCCGAGAAACTCCGAGCTAAGGCTGAACAGAACACCAAGGCACTCAACGAGAGGAAGGATGCCCTGGGAAAGGAGCTCGAAGAGGTCAAAAAGGCCCTTGAGGAGAAGAAAGTTGAGGTGGTTGTCACTTCATAGGTCTCTAGTGAGAAGCTACAACATGTCTACTACCAAGGCCAAAATGACTGTATCGCCTCGATGCGGCCAGAGGTGCAAAAGAACCTCTAGACCTACTTCGCCAGTGGTTGGACTACTGCCCTTGACAAGTTATAGATTGAAGCCACTTCTAATCTGAGGGACGAGGATGGTATTCTGTACCCCGAGAATTCGATAATAGTTCCTAACTTGGAGATAAGAGCTATTGAGAATGATGACTCTCTAGTCAGGGTGGTGGAGAATCCAACTATCGACTGTTTGGAGGAGAGCACGGTGAAAAACCCAAAAAGAAATCCAACCTCGGAGGGCGTGGCCTAATCTTTATTCCTGCTATAGTTTTCAAATTTCTTTTGCTTTTCTCATGTAATTTCCCAATGAGGGGACCCCTTTTGTAACTCTTAATTTCATAAATGAGAAAGGGTGTTTTTTGATATTCACATTGTTACAAGCAATTTTTTTTTACTAATATGCTTAATAAACTGTAGTGTTTGGTTTACTTTTAAATGGTCACAGTCGGATTGATTACCTAGTTTGCATTTCGAAATGAAAATCGAGTGAATTGTTAAGTTAGTTCTTCATCTCTGTTTGTGACCTTGGAGTCAGACTAATGTAGGAAATCCTTCCTTAAGATATTCCCACAACAAAGACAGGGTCTAGTACCATGAGACCTTTTATTTAGTTATGCCTTAATTTTCCTTCTATTAAAGACCCTGGAGTCAGGTTAAGACAGAAAATTCAACTTAAGATAGAAAATTCAGCTTAAGATACACCCGTGGCAAAGACAAGGTCTAGTACCACGGGACTTTTCATTTGGTTGTGCCTTAATTTTCCTTCTGTTAGTGACGTTGGAGTTAGGCTAAGTCAAAAAGTTCAACTTAAGAGACACCCGTGGCAAAAACAGGGTCTAGTACTAAAGGACCTTTCATTTAGTTACGCCTTAATTTTTCTTCTGTTAGTGACCCTGAAGTTAGGCTAAGACAGAAATTTCAGCTTAAGACACACCCTTGGCGAAGACAAGATCTAGTACCACGGGACCTTCCTTTTTGATCTTGATGTACCCAGAATGCTCACTTTTCCATAGGTGGGTTGGATGAAACTAGATTTATTAGCCTATGCACTTAGCAAAAACAAGAATGAATGAAGAAAAAATACTGATATGTCAATTAAAAAAAAGTAATACTTCTTCAAATTAAATACATTCCCCGGCCTGGCTACAAGCCTTTCATCTAAATCTTCTAATCGATAAGCCCCTGTCCCGCGATGGACATTATCCGAAAAGACCCTTCTCAATTGGGTCCTAGTTTCCCTACATTTCACACCCTTATTATACCCACAGTTAACCCTCTGTTGGTAATTCGCAAGCTTCACCAAGGCAACTTCGCAACTCTCTTCAATAAGATCCAAGTGCCTGCCCATTAACTAACCATTTGCCTCCTCCCTAAACTCATCAGTGCAGGAGGTGGGAAACCCTACTTCCACGGGAATCACTACTTCTGCACTATAGGTCATTGAGAACAGAGTCTCCCCCATTGATTTCCTTGGGGTGGTTCGATATGCCCATAACACACTTGGAAGCTTCTTGGTCCATTTTCCCTTAGATTCATCCAATCTCCTTTTTAGTCCATTTACGATGGACTTGTTAATAGATTCATCTTGTCTATTGCCTTAGGGGTAGGATGAAGTTGAGTACTTGTTGGTAATGTTGAGTTCCAAGCAATATTGTCGGAAAGCTCTACTGTTAAATTGGAGTTCGTTGTCCAAGACCAAGATCTTGGGCACACTAAATTGCGTTACAATATTTCTCCATACAAACCTCTTGACATCGGTATCTCATATGTTGGCTAGGGGATTTTCTTTAACCTATTTAGTTAAGTAATTTGTCCCAACTAAGAGCCATCTTCTGTTACCTGTGGCCTTGGGGAGGGGCCAGACTATGTCTAGACCCCATTGCACAAAAGACCACGAACTAGTTATCGGGTTCAGAATTCCGCCAAGCTAATGAATGCAACCTTTGAATTGGTTGCATTTCTTGGAGAATTCTTAAGCCCTTTTTTGCATACTTGGCTGCCAATACCCTTGGGTTAAGGCTCTGTGGGTCAAGGATCTTCCTCCTGTATGACTTCCACATTTCCTTCGTGTAACTGCTCTAGAAGTATCTCAACTGTCTTGGGATGGACAGGCAATAGATAAGGCCCTAAGAATGACCTTTTGTACAACTTTCCATACCTTGGGGACTTTCATTTGATTTTCTTAGCCTCTAGCCTGTCCTCAGATAGACTTCCTCCCTTGAGATAGGCCAAAATAGGGTCCATCCAGTTAGGGCTCGGGCGTAGGCTTAAAACCGTGGCTTCTTATTGGTGATTGGTGCTCGGGAATGGGAGGAATTCCACCATTATGATCCTGGGAAGTGAATTGCTCATTAACGAGGCCAATGTTATAAGGGAGTTTATGTGACTATTACTTCCTTGGGAGATCTACAAGATGTCCAATTTCTCAAATTAAGCTCGAAGCATCTTGACCTTTTTAAGATAATCTATCATTATCTGCTCGTTGTCTTCAAACTCACCATTCACTTGATTCACTATCAGCCTAGAGTCACACCAAAGTGTAAGTCTATCTGTCCCGGCCTGCCTAGCTATTCTTAACCAAGCTAGGAGGGCCTCATATTCTGCCTCATTATTAGATGTTCGGAAGCCCAACCTAAACGACTTCTCAACTCTAATTCCCTCTAGTGATACCCGTACTATCCCAACCCCTGCTCCTCGGTAATTGGAGGATCCATCAACATATGCCTGCCACATTGGAACCCTTTCCGGTGATTTAGGGGTCTTTCTACGCACGCTCATAACATTGGGGCAGCTCGAGGTGAATTCGGCAAGTATTCGTCCCCTGATTGACGTCCTGGGGCTGTATTTGATGTCAAAAGCCCCAATGGACATCCCCCACTTGGCTATTCTTCCCAAGAAGTCAACCCATCTGAGTAAGGATTACAAGGGGTGCTCCGTGAGCACTATTATGGCATGAGCTTGAAAGTAGTGAGATAACTTCTTGGTGGCATGAAAAAGGGCCAAAACTACTTTTTCCAAAGGAAGGTAGTTAACTCGGCCTCCAAGAGGGCCTTACTCATGTAGTGTATTAGCTTTTAAACTTCCTGCTCTATGTGGATCAAGATAACACTCATGGCATGATTGGTGATGACTAAATACATATACAGAACCTCACCTACCACTGGTCGAGAAAGAATTGGACTTGAGCTAGATACCTTTTCAACTCGTAGAAGGCTGTTGACATCGCATTTTGTATCCTTTATGACTCGGTCCCCCATTCCCCAATGATGCCGAAATTCTAAGACCTAAGGTCAGTTTAAAGTCCAATCAGATTACAAATTGACTTAAGAGATGTTAAAATGGAAAATATAACTTTTTAATGAGCAAAAAATCTATTTTTGAAAAATAAAGGCCAAAGGAAACCATCGACTTGTGCATGCAAGCATGAACTTGCGTACGCAACCTTGAAGCTTGCGTATGAAGGCATGAGCCTACGCACGCAGGTAGGGTTTTAGAAACATAAAAAATGCAAATTTTCTACATTAATGTTGAGGTTTGGAATGAATCCCACATTTTCTAAGAGCCATTCCAAACCTCCATTTTCACAATATAAACAACCATACATGGTACCTTTTCAAAACACACATAAATCTCATAGGAAAACACTAAGATTCACTAGAAAGAGTGAATCAAAAAGGGATTTTTCTCATAAAACTTCCTCAAGTCAATTTTATTTTATTAGGACCTTTTCTGGCTTTGATCTTCGAGTTTAAGATTACTAATCACATTTTTATTAATTTATGAAAGATTTGACTGAGGGGAATGGTAAAAAATCAAGCCTAGGAGGATTTGCTTTAAGGTATTCATTTCAAACTTTTTCTTTTATTTTCTTTAGTTTAATCATGTTTTGTTTGTTTCTTTACTTGTTTTATGCCTTAATATGTTTATGTAGTCTAGGTTTACATTTTTGTATGCCTTAAAAGCATGTAATGTTTTTTTGCGTTTCTATTTTTGGGTTAGGGTTTAGGGTGTGTTTGAGTGCACATGCTTCTTGCATGCGTACGCAGTCTTGAAGTATGCGTATGCATACAACTAGCCTGCGTATGCAGGCCTATGTATGCGCATGCATATTCATGCCTAGAAACCCTAATTTTGAGATTTCTGCTTCTATTTTTTCTTTTATTTTACATCATATGTCTCTACTTCCGCCTTCTTGTATGCTTTTACATTTTCTATTTCTTTGTTCACATGGTTTTTTGTCATTGTATGCTAGATTAGGGTTTTCTCTTAAAGGTAAGTCATGCATTCACAAATGTACATGCATGGTCTTGCTTAGGTTTGATGATACAATTGTGTTCTTAGTGTTTTGGATAATGACATGATTTGTTTGCATTATTTCTACCTTGTTTGTAATGATCATATGCTTTTGCCTTAATTGTGATGACATGATACTAGATGTATGCTAGGGTTTATGTTATGTCATGCTAAATGAATGCTAGGTTGTTTTGACATGTATGCTAGATGTATACAGGGATTGTAATGTGATGATGTGCATGATTAGATGAATGTTAGGCTTTGGTTGGTTGCCATGATAGATGTATGATTAGGTCTTTTCGAATGATTGATGTCATGTTGATTGTTAGATGTATGCTAGTGTGTGTGTGAGCATAGATACAATATTGAATGTGCCTTTAATAGGGTTAAGACATAAGACACAATGAGCGGAAGCCAACCTTAGGGTTGGGCAGTTTTGGGTGCCTAACACCTTCCCAAGATCGTACCTTAACTTCGAACCCATAGCTCTGGTAGTAAGATCAAAAGGTCATTCCTCAAAAGAAAGCTATATACATGGTTCCTAGACCATTACAAAAACTAGGTGGCGACTCCCACTCTCCGTTCAGTCCACAAAGGCTCGTTGATATTCCCCTGTTCACTAAAAGTCCTTCCACTTCTTCTGGAGTTGAAAGAAAAGTTTGCCTTTATCCACAGACTTAGAGATAAATTGGTTATGTGCAGGAGTCATTTCGATGAGGCATTGTACTTCCTTTGGGCTTCTTGGAGGCTTCAAATTTTCCAGAGCCACAATCTGATTTGGATTTACCTCAATACCTTGGTTGGTGACCAACTATCTTAGGAACTTTCCCAAGCTCGCTCTGAAGGCACATTTGGAGACATTTAGCTTCAAATAATGCTTTCTGAGAACTTTGAAAGTCTCGGTGAGGTCCGACATATGACCCTTTACAGTTTTGCTCTTCATGACCATGTCATTAATAAAGGTTTTCATGTTCCTTCCCAACTATCCTTTGAACATTTTAGTGACCATTCTTTGATACATGGATCCTACATTTTTTAGCCCGAATGGCATGACCTTCTAGTGATAATTGCCCGTGGGTGTGATGAAAAAAGTTTTCTCTTGATCTTCACGGGCCAAAACTATCTGATGGTACCCCTGCAGGCGTCAAGGAAACTCATTCTTAGGTGACCAAAGGTGGCATCCACAAGCTGATCTATTTTCGGTACTAGGAAGGGGTCTTTCGGACAAGCCTTGTTCAAGTTTGTGAAGTCTACGCATACCTTTCACTTTCCATTCTTCTTTTTCACTACCACAATATTTGCTAACCATTCTGGATAGAAGACCTCTTTAATAGCCCCAGCATCCTTCAACTTATCCACTTCTTCCTTAATAGCCTTGGAGTGAATATCCAAGGATTTTCTTGGCTTTGCTTCTTCAGGATGCAATTGGAGTCCACAATGAGCCGATGGCATATGAATTCTAGATCCACCCCTGGGGCCTCGTATGGGTTCCATGGAAAAACATCTACGTTGCTCACAAAATATAGAAGCAGTTGTATCTTTTCTTCAATAGTGAGGCTTTTTCCAACTTGCAAATACTTATCCCTGTTAACACCCCATTTTGCAACTTGCATTTAACCTCACATGGAGGGTAAAAGGGTAATTTCACCTTGGACATAGGCATCTTAATTGTGGCCATTAGATCCTTAATTTCATTTTTTCAAAATGATTTTGATGTTGTAACAATCAAATCGACTAGTCATAAGTCTTAATCGGACCATTAGATTGAAAGTTATCATCAAATCAAGTTTTAATGGCCAAGATGCACTATCACAAATTGAGTCCGACTATATGCGATTGTGAACAATTGATTCTAATTGGTTATAACTATAATCAAGTTGAGATTAATGACGCGTCATAATTTGATTGGGTAGGATTACATTTTATGGTAAGGTTGCACACACTTAATTAATTAAATAGTCAAAAATTAATTATTCAATGAGTAATTAGTGCAATTATCTTTTTAATTAGCGTAAATTTGGAACTAATTACGTATGAAATGGAAGTGATTGAAGCCTATTAATGTTAATTGGAAACTAATTTGGGATGTATTAATGTTAATTGTGCTGAAATTATTTTCTAACAAATGACCTCTTCTCACCATTTCATTGATATCTCTCATAATATTTTGAATCTGTGAATAAGGTTAATTTTCACAGAAACTAGACATCCGGGGCTTTAATTTGAGCACAAGAAGGAGACAATCCATATCAGAATTGAGTAAGATATGTTTTTTGAATTTGGCTCTGCAGGCTGTTATAGTAGTTGTGGGAAAACCGAATTTTGCTTGCCCATCACTCCCACTAATCTCTACATTTAATGAACCAGCTTTCCCAAAGTATAAAATAGGGTCTAGTTTCATGATTCTTTTTGATCCTTTTTAAACCCTCATTAAATGACATTCCATTCATATTTTCTCCACCACTACTATATAAACCCCCCCTCTCGTCCATTCCAAAGGAGATAGAAACACCCTTTCTTCTCCTCTCTTGAGTTCTAGTGAAATTGAGTAGTCTTGTGATATCTTGGTCTTCTTGAGACTCAATATATTGAGTGAGCCTTACCCTCCCTCTCCTAGTTCTTTTCTACTCCACCCTTAGGACTTCCACCAAGAGCCCCTTCCTCCATCGTGTGGATCTTGCATGCAAGTATAATCTTAGTTGTTCATCATATGTTCATGCATAATATTAGCTTTAATCTTAAATCTACATAAAAAAAAATATGAAAAAGATGTTTATTTCATAATTCTTTCAAATCCTTGATTCTAGGATATCACCATCCATACATATTCACTAGAATTTATTTTTCAATCCAAACGCAATGCTTAATAAATTGAATTAGGGTTTATCACATGCATACGCATTAAATTCGACATGCAAATTGATTGACATATTGGATGATATGATATGAATGTTGGCCACCATAGTCTAGAAGACCAGTTTCACCGGGCAAGATGGGTGCCTACCACCTTCCCACCTTGTAACATAGCCTCCGAGCTTAGATCAAGGGTTAATAGATCAATGCTTATCCATGTAATTTTAAATTTCTAGATTGTAATTAGGAAATAAAGTCATGTACTTTATCTTAGATTGTATCTAGGACCAAAACCATATAATTTCTTATAATCAATGTAAATTTAATTTCAAATTAATAAAATGATGAATTTTTCAATTATGGTTTTCTTATTTTTTTTTCCAATAATTAAATAAGTGGCGACTCCATTGTAAAACCCATAATCTAAAGCAGAAAATATAATCAGTCGAGCCTCTATTTTGAGAGACAATAACACGACTCCACCCATTCATATGGGTTTGGCCCAATACAAAAAAAAAAAAAAAGGGGCTAAGAGCGCAGTCTCTCACAATCCTTAACATCTATATACACTTTGTCCAGTTGTTCACAGTTTCACACTAATATTCCAAGGTGGACGATAATTGTTATTTGGACAGTTCAAGTTGGGACAACTACCCATGCTTGATGGTAGAGATTAGACATTGACGTGCTGGGTTTTGATCCCTCCTTAGCTCAAAAATTCCTTGATCTGTGGGGAACTTCACCTTCTGGTGTAAAGAGGATGGCACAGCCCCTATAGAATGGATCTAGGGGCGGCCAAGGATAGCTGTGTACGAGGAGTAGCAATGCATCACTATAAAGTCTACATATTCCTTTCTTCCCCCAATGTCCACTGGAAGTCGAATTTGCCCTATTGCAATCACCATGGATCCATCAAATGCCATTAAAGGGGTGTCGTACTTGGATAGACTGGCTTGGGTGAGCCCCAGGCCTCGGTACAAATCAGGGTACATAATTTTAGCCTCACTCCCTTGGTCTATCATGACTCTTTTCACATCAAAACCGGCGATCCTCATAGTTACCACCAAAGTATTTTTGTGGGGCTGCATGGTCCCTTCTTTGTCTTTCCCTGAGAAACCCAAGAAATCCTCTTCCCATTTAGCTTTTTTAGCTAGCTGGGAACCCATTTCAACCTCTAAAATGGGTGTGACACCTAGAATCCTTGGTACTACTAGCCCAAGTCCGCTTATGATTTTAATGGCATGTATCACCTTAATAAGGCCCAACAAAGGAGCTGAGGCTTGTAACCTGTTCGCCCCTTAATCTCCTTGAGGTCGGGGGTGATCATGAGACATGAACTCCTTCAAATGCCTGGACTTTTCCAACTGATTTAGGTGATCTTTTAAAGTCTTACAGTCCTCCATGGTGTGTCCTCTTCTTGGTGGTAGGAGCAATATAGACTTTGGTTTCTCCGAGAGGCGTCCCTGCTCATCTTGTTTGGCTAGTGGAAATAAAGCTCGTTCTTGATCTTGTCCACAGTGAGTTAACTACCTCAGGTCTTTGACACAGCCCTTTTGGGTAAATATCCCTTCTAGGTCGAGGATGGGGGTCTATCTTGGCTTCTCTCCTTTCTACTATGGGCATTTTGGACTTGGATTTGGCCTACAGATGGTCATCCTCAAGTCCCATGTACTCCTCCACCCTTTCCATCAGTTTCTACATATTAGTAACGGGTTTTAGCATGAGTGAGATCCTTAGCTCGAAATCGATAGGGAGTCCCACTTTGAAGGTACTAACAGCTATCTCTTTGTTACCCCGATCTCATTATATATCTCCCATTAACTCATTATATGCCCTGATAGTCTCCCCCTCCTTCATAAACATGGAAACTAGTGAGTCAAAGAGTTTGGGGACCCTATTGCACGTTACGAATTTGACACCAAATGCTTAGATTAGCTCATCATATGTAGCTGTAGATGGAGCTTTTCTCCAAGACATGAAACCATCTCATGGCCGTGGGCCCAAAGTTGGAAGAAAAAACCTTACAAATCAACGCCTCATTCTTAGAGTAGATAGCCATGCTCTGATTATAATGACTAACATGACCCATAGGGTCAGACTTTTCATCATAGTTCATAAACAATGGTTTGACAAAGCTCTGTGCAGGTCGGAGTTCTCAATTTCAATAGAGAACGGGGAGCAGGATATTTGATGTAATGCCCAGCTCATTGCGTCGTTCCCTATGTTTTACGGGGTCGAGAGTTCCCTATGCTCTCTCACTACCATTCGTTGAAGGGAAGGCCTCCTTCTACTCCCTTCCTTTCGCTGAGGAGACTCCAATCTTTTATGCCTCTGAGGTGGTGTGATCGATCTTTTCTTGTATTTTTGTGATGGGGAATTCCTCCCGTCTCGCTCTCTTTGAAGACTTCCTACAATACTCTCTCCTCTTTTAAAGTAATCCCGTATAGGGCTAGCAATCCTACGGTCATAATGCTCCCCTCGCCTTAGGGCCTCTCGTTGTAAGGCCAATACTTGCTCCCTTAACTTGTCCATTTCTCGATCCCTACTAGAATGAGAAGGTCCCACAGAGTTGGCGACCGATCTTTCCTGATGGGAAAGGGATTGCAGCTTCCTGCTATAATTAGTGGATTGCTCTCAGATTTCCGTTCTCACCTCAGACTGCAGCTATCTGTTCTCATGGACCAATTCTTTCGAGACACTCAGAAGAGAAAGGGGAGCCCCATTCCTTGCTTGGTTTGCCATCTTTCTACTTCAACCAGCTCTTAATCCTTCTACTTAGTGGAATTTCCCACAAACAACGCCAATTGTGAGGGTCAAAAACAACCAACACAAGAACAGTGAAGTTAATGTTTGATCTACATAACTAATTTCTAAAACATGGGAGGAAAACCACAATGGGAGGTTTATGTAGTGAATTGAAGAAAATATAAGATTAAATCAAACTTTCATATGTGAAGGAACAATGTCCCCAAGGTACAAGAGAGGGTTCCAAAGGCAGAAAAATCTAATTACGAACTCTTTTAGCTTCTCTTTCTCTCTTTAGCTCTTGTTTAGACAATTTCTCTCTAATTTTCTGAACCCCCTTCTCTGTTGTCCCTCTCCTCCTTTTATAGCCCTCTTTCCCCCTTCTCTCCCCCTTTAGTTGGATTGACCCCAGCTGGATATAGGGGATACATGTCCAATCAACCCCTTGCACTGTCATCTTTTGATCATGTGGTAGGACTTTTGGGGGTGCTTCCATTGTTTAAGCTAATCATTCAACAATTTATGTGGTTGATATTAGGTGAGGGGTATCATTAATGCAGAGGTGATTGCTTCATTAGGTTTTGCATTTTCCATGTCGTGTCAGGGCAAGCTTGGAAAGTGGAGGATCTTGGCCGGATTAAGGAGGTTTTATTCGAGACCCTTTTACCATCTCAAGGAGAAGGCTCTATTTGTTACCTTGGTAATGAGCCTCAGGAAAGGAAGTCATTACGGATCTCTATGGTTGTAAGCCTGGATGGCTTCTTTCTAATTAGCAGGCTATTTTACTTATCACCATACTCTGGGTCGAGCCCATCCTTTTAGTTTCTTAGGTCTTGGTCCAAGGGTTGAGCTTGCAATCAACCCCCCCCCCCCCAACACACTCTGGGTCGAGCCCATCCTTTTAGTTTCTTAGGTCTTGGTCCAAGGGTTGAGCTTGCAATCAACCCCCCCCCCCCCCCCCCCCCCCCCAACACAATTACTTTTCCCCTAAATCCACCAAAATTACTTGTTCGTTAATAAGTTAGTTCCGCTTCCCATCTTAAATTTTGAAAATTTTCTTCTTATTATTTTTTTTCATAGATTTGATTTATGTATTTTATTTGTATGATAATTAATATACTTTTATTTCTTTTATGTCATAAAAGCAATATAAAAATATTTCATATCTAACTTATTTCTTTTAAAGGGTTCAAAACCTATAGATGACAACAATGGTTGGAAAAAATATTAATAAATAAGGAAGCAAGAGTTTTAATCCAAAAAGAGGAAATAAAATATTATTTTAAGTTTGAAGTGATAAAAATTGATAAACGAAGCTCAAATTCTTAATGTAATAATTTAATATTCTCCAAGAAATTTTGTGTATAAGTAATAAAATATAAGAATAATTATATTTAAACTGTTTAATATTATTTTCAAGTTAAAATTTTAAATTTCAAGTGCTGAATTGCAAATATGTTCACAATATAGTTTTTAAAATTTTACAGTTTGATCATTTTTGGGTCTATACTAACTAAAACATTAGAATTTACATAAGTGTATTTGAAATTTGTCTAATGGGATATTTGGAAGTAAAAAAAAAAAAAAAAAAAAAAAAACACAAAATGACTTTTTCATTTTCTTTTGTCTAGAGTGCTTACAAAATTACTTATTCACTAGATTAGAACCCGTGCATATGCATATGTACAGGTACAATAAAAAAAAAAAAAAATATATATATATATATATATATATATATATACACACACACATCATATATATAAGTTTCTACTTAATAAATAAAGACTATTCATAGT
The DNA here is from genome assembly GCA_033629205.1 of Lithocarpus polystachyus. Lineage (NCBI taxonomy): Eukaryota > Viridiplantae > Streptophyta > Magnoliopsida > Fagales > Fagaceae > Lithocarpus > Lithocarpus polystachyus. The sequence continues at coordinate 25,905,983 of CM066167.1, read as the reverse complement.
ATCTGTGGTGGCATACTTTTATCAGACCTCGGCAAGTCTCTTGGAGAGCATGGCTGAGGAGATTTAAGCATCCCACATCGAAGAGAACCAACTAATGGTACACTACTTCCTTCGCTTCATAGCTTATAAGGTTGAAAGTGGGGGAAGTTCTCTTCGATGTGGGATGCTTAAATCTCCTCAGCCATGCTCTCCAAGAGACTTGCCGAGGTATGATAAAAGTATGCCACCACAGTATCTATAATCTATATATATATATATATATATATTAATAGGCAAAACTCAGAAAAATTTCAATTAGATTTTAATTAGATTCTCAATTTTGGGCCACGTGTCTTATTTAATTTTTAATTTTGTGTCTAGTGAATTATTGAGTGTAAAAATTGAAAAGTACAAATCCAATTAGATTCGAAATTGGATTTCAATTAGAGTCTATTTTTCTGCCACATGTCCATCTATTTTCTTAATTTTTGTGGCAAGTGAATTATTGGGTGCATAAACTGAAGAATTTAAATCCAATTAAATTTTAAATCATATATATATATATATATATATATAAAATGAGAAACTATTACATATTTTAGAAATATATAGTTTTAAAAAAATGTAAGGTAATACTATGTATAATTTGAATTTTTTCTAAAAAGATTGTATAATTTGAACTGTATAATTGTGATTATTTTTAATTGTACCCGTGCATATGCACGGGACTACACACTAGTCTATCTATATATATCTAAGAGCTGAAGCGTAGCATTTATTGTTCCTGCGCTTCTGTTAAGCTACATTAGTGGCCACGTCACTATTTTATTTTATTTTTTTGGTTTTCCATCTTTATTGATTGTCTGTTGCAAAATTAATTCTTTGTGGACAAATGTGATGCAATACAAACCATCATAAATTTTAATTGTGTATTGTCTATATTGAAATATATTGAAAGCTCCTTTCAACATTGAGTGTCATGTTCTTTCCATCCTTACACACACACACACAAACGCGCACAATATATTTTGCTACTCAATCATTGCCTCTTTGCCTCTCCCACTACTCTCTACTTCACCGTTACACTTTCTTCATCATTTTTTCTTTTTTATAACTTGACTCTTCTTCTTCCCATTTTATTTGTACACACCTACGATTATACTTCCTTCAACCTTTCCCTTCCATCTTTACCTCTACCTTTCCCCCGACTCTCTACTTTACCGTTTAACTTCCTTTATCCTTTTCTCTTTCCTATAACTTGACTCTTCTTCTTCCCATTTTATTTGTATAAATTTGATATTATTTCTTCCATTCAATCCATATTTTTCTTACACAAAAACTATGAGTACTCTCTCTCTCTATCTCTCTCTACTTTCTTTTAGTGAATTTTTGTTCTTTTTTATAACTCTAATTAAGATTGATGGTTTTTTTTTTCCTTTTTTAAATATGTGTTTTGTTATTGCGTTTTTTTTTTTTTTTAATTTCCCATTACAAAATCTTCTCTCTCCTTTTTATAGTTTCGGATGAATTTTAGTTTGGGTTAATACTTAGTTTTTTTTTTTTTTTTTTTTTTGAAAATAGGAATTTTAGTTTATATCAAAACACAATCTACATGGCTATAAATTTGAATATGCCTACCAATTTTTTACATAATAAATTATGATAAAGTCTATCTTTTATTTCTTTGGTTTTATTTTAATTTTGGTTAAGATAAATTTGTAATTTTGTGATGAGTTTTGATTATTATGAAATCTACTTATTTCTTAAGAGAGTTGAAACTTATAAAGTTTAGTTGTATATTAGGTTAAAATAACACACTATAAAAAAAATTAGAAAAAATGGTTCACCTTAAAAAAATATATTAATCAAACACACAAAAAATAATAGAATGATATATTTGTAGAGATAAAAAGATAAAAAAATACTACCAGAAATCTTTAAAAAAAAATTAACAATACTCAAAATAAGTGTTACTTTTTATATATTACACCCCATTATATAATATTTATATAAAATCCCACTCATTGCGTCAGTTTGCGACTAGTATATTATAAAAGTTGGATTCTCAAATTGAAAGATGCACACAATGGTGACATGTGTCCTTTTAAAAATGTATAAAACAATGACACATATAACATTGGAAAGATAATGCCACATATAGACAATTATTGGTACATGTCAATTTTTTTTGCCATGTGTTAGCAATAAATTCCACCATTGTAATAAATATCCACTACAAGCTCCTTTAAATACTCCAAATTGTCCTTAAATACACATTATAAATTACACCTTTATAATTAATTCTTAAATAATATGTAGTTAAATATTCACTATTAGCTCCTTTAAATACTCCATCAAATTTTTTTTTCCTTTTTTCTCTTGGAAAAAACTTTACAAAGAATTTTTTTATATATAGGTAAACTAAATGGCATTTGGGGGGGGGGGGGGGGGGGGGGGGTAGGGGGGGGGGTGTTGAGTAAACTAAAAGGAAAGTCTTAAAAAATTAATTTGAGTAACATATTTATCTTTTAAGTGTTAAATGAAAAAAAAAAAAGAAGCGTAGATGTCTTTCTAAAAATATATATAGGGTAAATTACGAATTTGGTCTGTAGCCTTTACACTAAATGTCAATTTGATCCCAACGTTTCAAATGTGTCGATTTAGTTCTTAACCTTTTGATATTTTGTCAAAATAATCCTTACCGTTAAGTGATGGATGGAAAACGCCAATGTGGCTAACAGCCAAATTAAAAAACTATTTTATGCCACATTAGATGACACGTGCACTACCACGTGGAATAAAATTTAAAAGAAAAATTTTCAAGATTAATTCCTATTTTTATCCCACTTGAAATTTCACTATTAGTTTGTAACAAAACCAATAATTCAAATTTCACTTATTCAATTAGTTCTCTAATTCTTTTTATTTTTCCACAAAACAATGTAGAACAAACAAACAAACCAGAACAAAATTCCAACTTTCCTTGTCATTCCCTCACTTATCCACCCTTGTTCTCCGAGCAACCAAACAAAAACTTCAAACCCTAGAATCTTCTCTGCCATTTTCGCTTAAGCTTTATTAAATTTTTTTTCCGTGCTTTAGAATCTCTCTCTATCTTTGAGTCTTTGCTATGCTTTTGCACCTTGGAAGGGATTGTGTTGGTCTACGCAAGTGCTTTTGATTTGAAATCCCAGAAACTAACAAATCTGAGTTTCAGTTTTAGTTGTAATTTACATTTTGATCCAATTTTGTTTGGATCTATCTTATTGGAGTTTTACAAGTTGCATGTTGTGCTGCATTTGATCTCGTTTTGAATTTTTATGGAATCAATTTGCTTTGGTGCTTGAAATTCTGATTTTGATCGCTAATTTGTATAACAAAGACCCTTTTTTGTTTTAAATAATTACATGGATTTACGGAAAAGAGTCTAAGATGAGTCAAAGAGTTTAGGGATTTTGGTGGTCACATCACATTTCTTAGTTTTAATTTAGTGTTTTTATATAAAAAAAAATGATGTGGCAGTACAGTTGGCAAATGATGTAGCGTCAAAAATAATTTAAATTATTATGTTTGACACATCAACTTTTTCCATCCAATTAATAACTGTAGAGACTAAATTGACACAACGCTGAAAAAGTTAGGGACCAAATTGACACAATTGAAGGGTTAGGGAGCAAATTGAGATATGGTGTAAAGGATAGGGACCAACTTTGTAATTTACCCATATATATATATATATATATATATATATAATTACACCTATTTATTATCATTCTCATTTGAGTTTTAGGGAAAAAAAACTAAATTATTAACATTTTTATTAAAGTGGGTATTACTATTACAAATCATTTAGGGGGGATTCTAGATTTAGATGTGCTACTCTTACATTTTTGTGTTACACACACCTATACATTATCGAGAGATGCTACAACTACAATAAGATTAGTTATTATTAGTTCAAATTTAGATGATTAGTTATTATTAGTTCAAATTTGAAAGTAACAATAAGATTATTTTTTTGCCCCAACAATAACAACCAGTAACAACCTGCCACTTAAGATTTATTATAAAAATGTTGTGGACATATCATTTCTCATACATTACCATTTCTATTTAAGTTTTAGGAGAAAAAATGAATAAAAAATAAAAAATATAGTGATTTACATCTTTTTGAGTTCAAGAGAAAAAATAAATGATTTACATGTTAAAAATTTTAAACATAATACATGAATTAATACAATACATGGATACAATATAACTCATAGACATAGGTATAGTTAATGATGGGTAGTTACATACAACAAAAAAAGTTAGTGGTTATTATATCATCATTTGTAACTCATAACTCTTTGATTTCTTACATCTGTGTAACTTATAGCTACTCATGTCCTATATATATATATATATATATATATATTAAATTTCATTAATAAATTAAAATTGCACCATATATAACAAACTATGTTATGAATTCCACTTGTAACAAAAGTATTCTCAGAAAGGTACGACAACTTATATCTTCTATCAACTTTTCCTTTTTTTTTTTTTCAAGTTATTTAATCTTTTCCCTGTTGAAAAAATACATGTTTGTATCGCATACAAAACATACGCAGCAAAAAATAAATGGATCTACTTCATTCACAATTGATAACATGTACTATGTATATTTCAGAATTCAAAAATAAGAGTGTACCTTAGTATTGTGAATTTCAAAACCAAAGATTAGAAGTACTCAGGAACATTTTTAATCTTCACTCTATATCCACTAACGCCCAAGAAGTGTGGTCTCTCAATCAGTTTCTATGTATTCGTTCAAGGGAGAATAAGAGAGTGTCCAACACTCACATACAAACCATTTTATGTAACTTACAAAATTCTATATGTTTCTCTCCTTACAAATGATTATCTAATTAAGCTAGCCTTTTGGGCCTTTCCAATTGGGCAATATTATGTAGCTTGGAGTGGGACCAAAAAGGGAATAAATAAGACACTAGCTCCAATGAGCCTTGGGCTTTGTCTGTCAACTCTTGACAAGTCCAAAGTTACCATTAATTATATTTAGTACCACTATATAAATATAATTGTACTCTAGGCCTTATTAATAAATTATATCCCAAGACTTTATTGTACATGCAACTCCTTCATAAAATATTCATAGTAACACAAAGTCATAAATGTAGACTGCCACTTTGTAGATTACTACATCTTAATCCTTGAGTACCCGGTTTAATCCTTTAAAGTTATTCATCATATATTTATGAAATCCAATTTCATAAATATATACCTTAGTAATTTCTTACTAAAGTAGTTAGGCCTAACTCTCTGCATAGCCGAACCCATTAAACTTATCTCAAGGGAATATTTTATATCTCCGTTAAGAGACTATGAATTCCATCTTGAGAATATATGTTCCATCAATACTAAATGTGGCTGCCCAACATACTAAGGTTTTGATCGTATTTTTAGATCTCACCCCTGATATATCAAAGCAACCTACATTTCATGATTAGGTCCATTATCCTCCCAGGATTAATAGTTCATGTAAATAGAAGTCGTGAGATTTATTAGTCATTTGATGGTCGTTAAGAGAATGATAAATCTCATAGCGGTCCAGTTCAATATGTTTTAACTCTTAAAACATATCAACATATCAACTAGAAGTCTCCACTTCCATGATCAAGACAAATTATCTTAGTTGATATGTTATAGTCTTCGCAGATGAAACGCACAATTTCATCACCGACTACGAACTGAAATTCTGAGTTTACAAAGAACTTGTAATTTATATCTTCTGTGACTTTTCACATAAATCACATACTATACATCTCATGGACTATATGATAATGTCCGAATATTCATGTTACCATTATTTTAGATAATAATAAAATAACTTTATCAATCACAATATTAAGTCATACATGATGTCATACTTAATATTATACATAGCATCATACAATAGGATTTAAGGGCACTTATCCTAACAATCTCCCACTTTTCCTAAAGACTATTGTGCACTAATCTAATACCCATTCACTCCAAATGTGCCAAAAGTCCTATGAGGCAAGCTTTTGGTAAAAGGATCCGCTAGATTATTTGCACTTTCTATCTTTGCTACTATGACATGTCCACGAGCAACAATGTCTCGAATGATGTGGTACACAATGTGCTTTCCTTTCTTATGATTCCTTGGATCTTTGGATTGTATAACTGCTTCACTATTGTCGAAAAACAATGTGATGGGAACTTGTACCATTCTCACAACACCAAGATGAGAAAGGAATTTCTTAAGCCAAACAGCTTCCTATGCCGCCTCACAAGTAGCAACATATTCAGCTTCCATGGTAGAGTCCGCAATATAAGATTGCTTAACACTCCTCCAACTTATGGCTCCATCTCCCAAGGTAAACACATAACCTGAAGTGGGAATCAAATCCTCACACCGGTAAACAAGCATATAATCTCTCGTTCTCCGTAGATACTTGAGAATATGCTTTACAACTTACCAATGTTTTGGTCCTGGATTTGATTGATATCGGCTAACCATGCCAACTGATTAACAGATATCTGGTCTAATACAACGCATGGCATACATGAGACTTCCCACTGCAGAAGCATAAGGAACTTGTCTCATCATATTTTCTTCCTCTTGAGTCTTAGGCCTTTGGTCATCAGACAGAGGAACTCTATGTCTGAAAAGAAGTAATTCTTTCTTAGAGTTTTGCATGCTAAACTGTTCTAGAACCTTATCTATATACCTAGCTTGTGATAAGCCTAACATCTTATTCTTGCGATCTTGTCAAAGCTTAATCCCTAGAATAAAGTTAGCCTCACCCAAGTCCTTCATATCGAATTGGCTTGACAACCAAACCTTTACTGATGACATTACCCCTAGATCATTTTCAATAAGTAGAATATCATCAACATAAAAGCACTAGGAACATTACTACTTTGTCTTGATGTCTTTTGTACACATAGTTCATCAAGATTTTGTTCAAAACTAAATGACTTGATTTCTTAATCAAATCTAATGTTCCATGACCTAAATGCTTGCTTAAGTCCATAAATAGATCTTTTTAACTTGCATACTATTTGCTTTCGGTTCTTTGCTATGAAACCTTCCGGCTACATCATATAGATTTCCTCTTCAAGATTGCCATTAAGAAATGCACTCTTGACATCTATTTGTCAAATCTCATAATCATAATGAGCAGCAATGGATAAGAGAATTATGATGATTTAAGCATTGCTACTGCTGAAAAGGTTTCTTCATAATCAATACATTCTTTTTGTGTATACCCTTTCGTCACTAGCCTTACTTTAAAAGTTTCAACCTTTCCATCTATCCCTCTCTTCCTCTTGTAAACCCATTTGCAATCAACAGGTTTAATGCCGTTAGGCGCCTCTACAAGATCCCAAACTTGATTGGAATACATGGAATCTAATTCAGATTTCATAGCTTTGACCCAATGATGTGCATCTATATCTTTCATTGCCTCTTCATAAGTGTAGGGATTCAATTCAACCTCTTCTGAGATAGCTTCCTAAGTTTCTCCCAAACCTATAAATCTTATTGGAGGCCAAACAATTCTCCCATTACGACGAGGCACCTGTGTACTAGGCATCTCATGAGTAGTGTCTTGTGAAGTATCTAATACAACCACATCATCCCTAGTTCATCCATTAGTTGTTCATTTACATGTTCATTCATTTCAGTCAACACAACTCTACTTCTAGAAGTGTAATCATTCATATAGTCATTTTCCAAGAATTTGGCATTTGTAATAACAAACACTTTGTTATTTTTATGACTATAAAATAAACCTCCAACAGTTCCTTTTGGATACCCTACAAAGAAAACCATTTCTGTTTTAGACTGTAACTTATCAGACTTTCCTTTTAACACATATGTTGGACAACCCCAAATATGGAGATGTCTCATACTAGGCTTTCGCTCATTCCACAACTCTACAGGTGTTTTAGGAACAGACTTCGAAAGTACTAAATTCAGAAGATACATTGCAGTATTTAAGGCATATCCCCAAAAGGAAATTGGTAGAGTCAAATAACTCAACATGGACCTAACCATATCTAAAAGAGTCCTATTCCTTCTTTCTGCTACACCATTTTGTTGTGGAATTCCAAGTGCAGTTAATTGGGATACAATCCCATTTTCAGATAAGTAATCCTTAAAATTTCCAAGAAGGTATTCGCCACCACGATCAGATCGAATGGCCTTTATGAGTTTGCCTAATTGATTCTCAACTTCAGCCTTAAACCTTTTTTATTACAACATTGTCTTTAAGGATAACAAAATATCCATGTTTACCTAAATAAGTTGTAGAAATTAAATTCCTACAAACATTAGATACATACAGACAGTCTTCCAATATTAGAACTCTAGATTCAAAATATAAATTAAAAACTCCAACAGCAACAACCGGAATTCTGCTCCTATCAGCCAAAGTAAGAAACAATTCTCCTTCATTAAACTTTCTGGTCTCTTGGAACCCCTACAAAGAATTGCAGATATGATTAGTACAACCTGAATCCACACACCAGGAATCCGTGGGATTTTGTACTAAACATATTTCAAGGAGGAATGAACTTTTCATACCCTTATTATTGGCAGCCTTGAATTTTGGACAATTCCTCTTCCAATGTCCTTTCTCACCACAATGAAAACACTTTCTTTGATCTTTTTTCCTTTGTCGGCAACCCCTAAGACAATTTGTTTACTATCTTACTTGGTGAATTCCTTCTTCTTCTTACCCTTGCCTTTTGACTTAGGTTGAGAAGTAAAAGTTTCATCTATATTGGCTTCAACACTAGAAGTACTAAGGATGCCTTATGCTGCTACTAACTCATTCATTAATTCAGACAATGAATAAATCTTTTTGTTCATGTTATAGTTGGGTCTGAATTCCTTGAATGATTCCGGTAGTGACTGAAGTATCACATCCACTTGGGATTCTCCATCAATGTCGGCACCTAAAACTTCCAGTGTATTCAGATTAGAGATCATTGTAAGACAATACTCCCTCACTGAACTACCTTCAACCATTTTGGTATTATAAATTTGCCTCATGGTTTCTTGCCTTGCAGAACAGCCTTGCTCACCAAACATCTCCTTCAGACTTAGCATAATGTCCGAAGCTAGTTCTATATTCTGCATTTGATGTTGTAGAACATTTGAGATGGATGCTAGGATATAGCACTTGGCCATTTCATTAGATTTCTGCCAACGATCATATCGCTGTTTTTCTTCAAGAGGAGCATCTAATGAAGGAAAGTTAGGACAAGGTTGAGTAAGCACATAATTATGCTCTTTAGCTGTAAGAACAATGTTCAAATTTCTTTTCCAATCAACATAATTGGATCCAGTCAATTTGTTTTGATTAAGAATAGTAACAAGGGGGCTAAATGATGCCATGTTCAAATTTGAAAATAATAAACATGAATATAATAAATAAATGGGACATTATCAATTTAGCATATAAGCATATAATATGGAACCTTAATAAAACCATAAAATAATATTTGCAACGACAACCCAATCTCATATTCAATATCCCTCAGCATAGAGTGAACATTAACTACTATGATTGATTGAGAACTATTATCATTATTAGTGCTATCATGATAACTCTTATCAAACACCAATAATATGTCGTCATACATTTGGCCTTTAAATAATAATAGTAAGAACTCAGCATAGAGGATACTATAATATTTAGTCTAGTGTATACCATTGTCTAGAATCATGTGTAGCCACATTTCATCCCTTTAATAGGTTTATTTTGTAGTACCATGATACAAAACACCATCCGCATAGAATGCATAGCTCGAGGCTAAGAAAAAAGGTGTTTGATCAAACCACTATAAACCAAGAATTTCAACCTTGTAGGGCCATGAAATAAATACTCTCTGCGTGGAATGCTAAGCTCGAAGCAAAGACAAAATATATATTTCACATTACTATGAACCGACAGTGGAGGCCATGAGATCCAACTCTTGTATCTTTCTCTCACTAGATGTTTTAAATTAAAGGTTTTTAATTATAAAACATGTGTAAACTAATTACACATAGGCTTGCACTTTATACATTTGAAAACAGTTAGAAAAAGTTCAAAATTCCCTTTAGATGCATTTTCACGAGAAGTTCGCGACTAAGCTCTTCCCACGAAAATGGTTTAAGGACAAAAAGTGAAAACACAAAAAATTCAGACAGAAACTTTCGCGACTGTCTTCCGCGACTGTCTTGTGACTATTTTGCGAGTATAGCTTACCCGCGAAAATTTTGTGCTTCAGAGGCATTTTTCACGAGTAACGTCGCAGGAAATTAACCCACAAAAAACCCGTGTTTTCAATTTTTAAAGGGAAGATCTGTACAATTTTCAACGGTTTTCCATGAACAAACAACCATCATATGAACATGATAGATAGAATTTGATATCAAAACTGAATTTCATTGATGCTATAGCCTTAAATATCAATTTAAAAAACCTAAAATCAAATTTAAACAACATCATAACATCAATATCAGTTTTCATCAAATTATAGTTTCAACAACCATGCAGAAAATTAAATGCATATATAAGTTTCTAACAACATGAAACTATTACCTCTAATTCCAAAACTCACAAAACATGTTATTCAGATTCAAAATTGAAGACCGCTCTGATACCAATTGTTGGAAGAATACATTTTTGTATCGCATACAAAACATACGCAGCGGAAAATAAACGGATCTACTTCATTCGTAATTGATAACATGTGATAATGTCCTGAAAATTACCAACTCCATGCTCGTCCGTAGGGGTCGTCCAAGGAAGAGGAAAAGTGACTTGACCCAAGAATCTCGTCCATGTCAGGGTCGTCCGTCCAGGAAGCCCCTTGGACGGCCCACGCTGACTTGGGACATCATCAGTGAACCGTCCCTGGACGAGGCTTATACACTTGTCTCAGGACATGCAGTACCAAAGACTACCACGAAACCGCTTCCAGTGATCGTTGTAGAACGTACGGCCTAATAAAATAACCTCCACAGCAGTTATGGAGGTTATTTCCGAATCTTCCGACATCCTCCAATTTAGGAGAAGTTATTTAATGAATAACTACCCATGGCGTACACTATATAAGAGCAACGATCGCCAAACGAAAGAGGTACGAGATATCTTTCCCAAGTATTTGGTTATTCCAAAAAGTTAGGGATGACACTGACTTTATCATCGGAGGGTTTCTGGCCGGTCCACCCCGGTCACCTCTGACTGTTTATTCATCTCTTCAGGTCTTCAACCGGATTACCATCATCGCCGTTGACATCCGAAGCATCCAGTCTACTGATTTTGTCGTGCATCATCAGTTGGCGCCGTCTGTGGGAAATGGTTTCGTAAGTTCGTACTGACTACTTTCCTCCAACAAAAGGCTATATGGTTCGGACAAGATCAAGGGCTACCAGCCCAGGCCACCAAGAAAGTAGGGATGCCTCTAGCAACCCTAACCGCGATCGACAGTCAGCGCCAGTCGCTCAACAGCCTGCCATCCAACACATACAATCCATGGCAGCCGCCATGGCAGAGTTAACCCGTCAGAACCAGGAGTTGACTAGGGAGATTCACTTGTGGAGGCAGCATCAAGAGAGGTTCGAGGAAGGACAAGCCCAGTGTCAAGAGATTAGAGGAAACGCCGACCCCGAAGGCCAATCGAAGGGTACCATTTCGCAAAGAGTGCCGCACTTGGAGAGGAAAATGGACCAAATGCGTAAAGCCATGGATGAAATGAGGGAGAACATGAGGAGGAAGAATCCTGTGGAAGACTTGGTTCACCGAACGGACTCCCCTTTCTCAGCATCCATTAACAGCCATCCCCTGTCTGCCAAGTTCAAGATGCCTTCCTTAGACTCATATGACGGAACACGTGATCCATGCGATCACATTGCAACCTTCAAAACCACAATGCATCTCTAGGGAGTGCCAGACGAGATCATGTGTAGGGCTTTCCCTACCACGCTCAAAGGATCGGCACGAGTATGGTTCAGCAAAATACCTCCAAATTCTGTAAGTTCGTTTGAAGAGTTGAGTAAACTGTTTGTCAACAATTTTATTGGAGGACAAAGGTATAAGCGTTCCTCGTCCAGTTTGTTAACAATTGAGCAAGGGGAAAATGAGAGCTTGCGCTCCTTCATTACTCGTTTCAACAGAGAAGCCCTCACTGTGGACGAGATGCATGACAAACTACTACTGGCAGCCTTCCACAACGGGGTTAATTCTGACTTGTTCATCCATAAGCTTTATGAGCAAAAGCCTCAGACCATGGCTGAGCTCGTCCATTCGGCCCAAAATTTCATGAATGCAGAAGATGCGATCATAGCTAAGAAGAGAAAAAGAGCCGAAAGAAGGGAAGGAGACAACACCCGTCACCAGGAGCAAGCTCCCCGTCCAAAGAAGGCCTGCGCTGGGGAGAAAAGGGATCAAGATAATAGAGGGCCAGTTTCATCTTCAGGAAGAAATCAGCACTACACACCTCTGAATGTCCCACTTGACCAAGTGCTCATGCAGATCAAGGACGATCCGTCCCTGAAATGGCCAGAAAAGATGAAGGGAGATCCCAACAAGCGCAACAGGAATAAATATTGCTGTTTTCACAGAGACCACGGGCATGACATGGACGAATGTTTTGATTTGAAGTAGCAGATAGAAAACCTCATCAGGCAGGGAAAACTGAGGAACTTCCTTGGACGAGATCAGAAAGATGAGAAGTTGAAAGGGAAGCTGGAAGAGGCGCCCAGACCTCCGCTAGGAGAAATAAGGGTGATCATAGGAGGAAGCTCAACAGGACAAACTTCCAAGTCTCGAAAGACATACCTAAAGGTAGTACAGAACGTTCAACTCTCAGGACGACCTGTCAAGACGAGGGAAGCTGAAGAACAATCTATTGCCTTCACAGACGAGGACGCTGCAAGACTTCACCACCCCCACGACGATGCTATCGTTATTAGCCTGCTCATCGCAGGTTATACGACCAAGAGGGTGCTGGTTGACAATGGCAGTTTGGCAGACATCCTGTATTACCCTGCCTTCCAGCAAATGAACCTCGGACGAGACTTACTCCGCCTAGTGAACTGACTCTTAGTAGGGTTTGGAGGAATGAAGGTACAACCAGTGGGGATAGTTACGCTGCCCGTGGTGGTGGGGACACATCCACAGCAGATAGCCAAAGAAATAAGTTTCCTTGTGGTGGACTGTTCGTCATCGTATAATGCTATCATTGGAAGACCTACCCTGAATAGGTGGAAGGCAGTAACGTCCACTTACCACTTGACAGTCAAGTTCCCTACAGAACACGGGATGGGACAAGTGCAAGGAGATCAGCTAGCAGCGAGGGAATGCTACTTAGCCATGTTAACCATGGACGAAGCAACACAGACAATGAACATAGAGGAAAGAAGAGTTGTTGCAGAGCCTACCGAAATATTGGAGAACATTCTCTTGGACGAGAATGATCCCCAAAAGTTCACTAGAATAGGAACAAGCATGAAGAATGAAACAAAGCAAGACCTCATCCATTTTTTACAAACGAGTATGGATGTGTTTGCTTGGAGTCACGAAGACATGCCGGGAATTGATCCAAGTATCATCACACATCGATTGAATGTATGTCTGTCTTACAAGCCCGTCCGTCAGAAGAAAAGAGTTTTTGCGCCAGAACGGGATAAAGCTATTAAAGAGGAAGTCCTTAAATTGAAGGCGGCGCAATTCATTCGGGAAGTCTATTACCCAGAGTGGCTGGCCAATGTGGTGATGGTTAGAAAGGCAAACGGCAAGTGGAGAATGTGTGTGGACTTCACTGATTTGAATAAAGCTTGCCCCAAGGACAGCTACCCCTTGCCACGCATCAATCAGTTGGTGGATTCAACAGCTGGACATCAGCTGTTAAGCTTCATGGACGCTTTCTCGGGCTATAACCAAATACAGATGGACGAGGCAGACCAGGAAAAGACGTCCTTTGTAACGAGCCAAGGGTTGTTTTGTTATAAGGTGATGCCCTTCGGTTTAAAGAACGCAGGGGCAACTTACCAAAGGCTGGTTAATCAAATGTTTCAGCCGCAAATAGGACGAAATGTGGAGGTTTATGTAGACGATATGCTAGTGAAAAGTTTGGACGAGGGGAACCACTTGAATGATCTCCAAGAGACCTTCGACAAGCTTAGGCGGTATAATATGAAGCTAAATCCCAGCAAGTGCGCATTCGGAGTATCCTCGGGAAAATTTCTTGGATTCATGGTTTCGCATAGAGGGATCGAAGCGAACCTCGACAAGATCCAGGCCATCATTGACATGAAGCCGTCAGGAAACATCAAAGAAGTCCAAGCACTTACTGGACGAGTTGCTGCACTCAACAGGTTTGTTTCCAAAACAACTGACAAGTGTTTACCGTTTTTCAGGGTTCTTAAAAAAGCCTTCGAGTGGACGGACGAATGTCAGAGGGCTTTCCAAGACCTCAAAAGCTACCTGACCACAACTCCGCTGCTAAGTCCGTCCGTACCTGGCGAAGAGCTATACTTGTATCTGGCGGTGTCCCCGCATGCAGTAAGCTCGGCGTTGATTAGAGAAGAAGGAAAGGTACAAAAGCCAGTCTACTATACAAGCCGAGCTCTGAGAGGAGCAGAAGGACGATATCCTATGATGGAAAAATTGGCCTTTGCTCTGATTACGGCCTCGAGGAAGTTGAGACACTATTTTCAAGCACATGTCATTAATGTCTTGACAGACCATCCATTGAAGAAGGCAATGAACAAGTTGGAAGCTGCAGGGTGACTAGTCCAATGGGCTATTGAACTTGGGGAATTTGATATCAGGTACCTGCCAAGGAGTGCGATCAAAGCACAGATATCAGCAGCTTTTATTGCGGAATTTACTCCAAGCATTGAAGCTTTGGACGAGACAAGCAATGCTCGAAGATGGCTTGTTCATGTGGATGGATCCTCCACATCACACACAGGTGGGATAGGAGTCATTTTGAAATCCCCGGAAGGAGATGAATTGGAGTACAACATCCGCCTACAGTATGCAGCAACCAACAATGAAGTAGAATACGAGGCTCTTCTGAAGGGACTGGAACTGGTGAAGTCTTTGGGAGAAGAATCATTGCTCGTCCATGGAGATTCTCAGCTGGTCATAGGTCAAGTGAATGGAACGTACGAGGCAAAAGAAGAACGCATGAAGAGATATCTTAATAAAGTACGATGCCTTGTGAAAAAATTTAAGGAGGCTTGCTTCATTCAGATACCTAGGGAAGAAAACATGAAAGCAGATGCGTTGGCGAAAGAAGCCTCGGCAAGCGGACAAGTGGATGAGTTTGACGAAGTACAATACATGCCCAGCATAGATCTGCCGGAAATACAGCAGATTGAAGGTGAAGACAATTGGATGACGCCGATATTGGCCTATCTAAAAGATGGAAGGTTACCGGAGGAGAAGGACGAGGCCAGGAAACTAAGAATCAGGTCGGCCAAGTACGCCCTCATAAATGATATGTTGTACAAAAGGGGTTTTTCCCAACCTTACCTGAGGTGCTTAGCTCCGGACGAAGCAAACTACGTATTGCGGGAAGTTCATGAAGGGTCCTGTGGAAACCACTCGGGGGCAAGAGCACTAGTGCATAAAATCGTCCGTGCAGGGTACTATTGGCCAACCATGCAAGCAGACGCAAGAGCCTATGTCAAAGTATGTGACCAGTGTCAACGATTTAGCAACGTCCCCAAGCAACCCACAGAGTACTTAACTCCTATGATGGCCCCTTGGCCCTTCGCGCAATGGGGACTCGACATTTTGGGTCCCTTTCCATTGGGAACCAGACAGATGAAGTTTTTAGTGGTGGCTATTGACTACTTTACTAAGTGGATAGAAGCAGAACCACTAGCAAAGATCACACAGCAAAATGTTAAAAATTTCGTCTGGAAAAACATTTTATGCCGGTTTGGAGTACCCAGGGTGCTAGTATCAGACAATGGACGGCAGTTTGACAATGCACTATTTAGAGACTTTTGCGAACACTTCGGTATTCAGAATCATTATTCCTCCCCCTCCCACCCACAAGCAAATGGCCAAGCAGAAGTAGCAAACCGATCCTTGTTGAAAATCATCAAGACTCGGCTTGACGGGGCAAAGGATATATGGCCAGATGAACTACCAGGCGTCCTTTGGGCTTACCGGACAACAACGAGAACCCCCACAGGGGAAACTCCTTTCAAACTGGCTTACGGGAGTGAAGCAGTCATACCTGCGGAGGTGCACATAGCCACCCATAGGGTGATGAAGTATCAGGATGAGGACAACGGGGACCAGCTTCGTCTCAACCTTGATCTTTTAGACGAGGTAAGGATGAATGCGGAGCAGAGAACGACAAGGTATAAAAACCTAATGACCAAGCACTATGATGCCATGGTCAAACCCAGGCGCTTCAGCATCGGGGACCTCGTCCTAAAAAAGGTTTCTTTGGCCACCAAGAACCCTGCTCATGGAAAATTGGGACCGAATTGGGAAGGACCCTATAGGGTTATCAACTGTAAAAGGCAAGGATCCTACTATTTGGAAGCCCTGGACGGACGAAAGCTTGAACACCCATGGAATGTTGAACATTTGAGAAGATACTATCAATAAAAAGCAACCATGGACGAGCAGCGCCGCGGGACTTGGAAATAATTGTTAGTTTTTCAATGTTTTACTTACTAATGTTTTAAAATGTATATCGCTTGTGTGAAGACGTTTGTAATAAGGCACTAACTCTCAAGCGTGTGCCATTCCTATGGACGAATATTTACATTTTCTTAAAGCATATATGTGATGTATTTTTAAGTATATCTGAGTATGTGTGAAAATGAACTAAAGACGAGGAAAATCCTTGGACGCAAGGATGTATCGTCCATGAGCTTTCCTTAGAACAGGATAAAGCAAAAATGAGGCATGTTCTTCCAATCAGTAGACGAATTGATGCCACAATGTGTTAACCCAACCATGGACGAGGGATAACCCAACCTGACCATGGACGAGGAAATGCACAATCCAGAGTATATCAACTAAAACAGCCAAAGTTTGGACGAGTAAAGGAAAGTTAAATTTTTTACAAAAACTGGAAACTCGTCCATAGGCAAACTCTCGTCCAACAAAAAAACAGGCGAAGAAACAATGTTGGGGCCAACACTCATAGACGAGTGGATAAAGTTTACCTTTTTTAGCTAAACGTGAACAAATCCTTATGAGGGATGAGCCAAAACATTATTGGAATACAAAACAAGTTCATCCATACAATGAGAATGAAAAATAAGTAAACATGCATTCATTGACAATAAAGGGAGGACGACTTGCGCCCAAACAACCCTTAAAAAGTGAAAGTGAACATTGTTTAAAAAGCCGTCCTAAAGCTGTGGAAGAAGAAAATGTACGTATATTACATCCAAAGATCTTAAACAATAGACCAAATAAAAACAAGAATACAAAGAAAAGCTAAGTCTTCATAGGGGAGGATCAGCACTAGGGTCGTCTTGAGCAGGCTGAGTGGTGGCGTCATCCTCGATATTCACGTCCTCAGAGCTAGTCTGAAGAAGAGAGCTTGAAGTAGCACCACCAAGGTTGAGCTTTATGGAACTGAAGTCAAGGTTGGGGAAGTTCTCCATGGCATCAATCCTAAAATCCTCAAACCCAGCTGCATAGTTCGCGTCCAAAGAGTCAGTATACTCTTTAGACGCCTTGAACTCTGCAACTGCGTCCCCCCTAGCCTTCTCAAGAAGAGCACTCAGCTCGTCATTTCTCTTCTAGAGATGATCAAGACGAGTGTCCTTCTCTATGACATCAGTTTTAAGCTCCTCCATATGGTCTTGCAACTCCTTCACCTCGTCCTTCGCCTTACCAGCCACTTCAGCCCACCTCTTGCTCTCGTCTTTGACCTCCTGAACTCTTCTCTCCAGCAGAATCCTCGTCCTGTCCAGTTCAGTCGCTTGTCTGGACGCAGCAATGAACTTGGACATTGCCTGCACAAAATTTGGTTTAGGCAAAACATAAGTATTGGAAAGACGAGACACACAAAAAAGAAGGACGAGATAAAATTATATTTACCTTAAAAAGGTCGTGAACACCAGAGTGCTCAAAATCTCTCAAGGACATGTTGTAGCAGGCCGCCACGTCCTGATCAGTCACTACCCTTTCGAACCTCTCCCAAGCTAGGTCCTCGTCTCCAAGAAGGGTCAGAGGGACTTGGCCAGAGGGTTGGGGTGAGACAGGCATTTGAATTGTGGACGGCACGTGCTTGGACGGAGGATGGTAGGGCTCGTCGTCGATGTCATGGACATGGACGAGAGTCTGTTGGACAGGAGGCGCAGAGCCAGACTGGACGACCCCAGTCTTGGACGGTCCATGCTTGACCCTTTTCTCTTTGCGTCGACTTTGAAGTTTTCCCAAATCAATCCCCTTGGACAAAGCCTTTCTTTTGTCACCAGCTGATGGACGAGGTTGGGATTGAACCCCCTGCCCAGCCACCTCGTCCACCACTTCCTTGCCTTTATTTTGGTTCATTGTAGCCATTCCTACAAAAATAGATGAATTTAATGAATAAATAAAGTAAGGACGAGGATAAAAAAAAAAAAAAAAAAAAAAGAGCACAAAAATAAACACTTACGTCTACGGACAGTACGTTCGTGAGCAATGGCTTCAACAAACGGCTCTGGACCTAGATCCCAAGCTGCAAGGCGTCGTAAGCTTACCAGAAAATGGAACGTCCTGTCAGTATAAAGACGAGCCTTTTGAACTCGTTCAATGTAGAACTTGCTCAAGTGAGGTCGTCTAAAACCTAAAAGAGAAAAGAAAATGTTAGACGAAAACAAACAAGTCAAACATACATAACATCTTAGGACAGACGACCTCATACCTTCAGGACGAAGGTTGCCTAGTTCTCCTGTGTAGGGACTAAGTGGATCCCTATCAACTTCACTTGGCTTCCCAGCCCAGGGGCCAGAGACGAAGAAAAACTCCGTCTTCCAGTTCCTGTCTGAGGTAACCAAGGAATGGATCAATCTGCAATCTGCTCCTCTAGTTGTGAATTGATGGAAGCCAGGGGATTGATTGATCTCAGAGGGCTTGTAGCAATAAAGGAACTCATCCACAGTAAGAGGACGATCCCCCCCAAAGACCTCCCTCCATAAGACTTGCATAGAGACAATTAGTCTCCATGCATTGGGATTGAGTTGGCAGATGGTCAGACCTAACCTAGAAAGCAACTCCCTAGCAAAGGCGTTGAGAGGCAACCTCAAACCCCCCAATAGGTAAGCCTCATAGATACCAACTCCAAAGTGGGGTTGGCAACACCATTCCCCACGGACGGGTAACCTAGGGTTTAAGTTTTCAGGGATTTGGTACCAAGCTTTCAGAGACTCTAACCTTTTATCATCCGTCCTAGACTGGATATTTAACGCACAACTATAGACGATCTCCTCGTCGTCCTGAGCTGTAGACGAGGGAGCACTGGTGCCGGCCTTCGACCCAGACTCAGTTCTCGTCCTAAACTCCTCTTGGAGAACCTCCAGAGGAACCCCAGGGACCCCAGACGTGTACTCGTCTGAGGTATTCCCACCACTACTACTATCATTACTACCACTGCTACTGTCACTCGACCCACTAAAACTACTAGGATCATGAAACTCGTCTATAGCTTTTTCGACACTATTACTAGAAGAGGAAAGGACAATTTCAGCCATTTTTGGAAAGTTGAAACCTAAGGACAAGAGTAAAGGATTGTACCTGGCACTAAATGATGACTATGGATGCAAGAGACTTCTAGACGAGGTGCTAAGACGAGGAGTGTCAGGAAAGGAAATTTTTAGAAATGAGGGGGGTAGCTCAGGAATTCCACTATTTATAGGCGAAGACTTTAGTACCTGAAACGTCACAACCAACCATGAACTGACACGTGGCACACTCCTCAAAAAATGAGTCGACGTGAACCTCCACTACTAAGATCGTGACACGTGGCGGGTTTAAACGTGGGATATAAACATAAGCGTCCAAAGAACAACACCATGCAACGTCTTCCTAGACGACCCACGGACCGGGGGCAACTGATAGTGTCCTGAAAATTACCAACTCCATGCTCGTCCGTAGGGGTCGTCCAAGGAAGAGGAAAAGTGACTTGACCCAGGAATCTCGTCCATGTCAGGGTCGTCCGTCCAGGAAGCCCCTTGGACGGCCCACGCTGACTTGGGACATCATCAGTGAACCATCCCTGGACGAGGCTTATACACTTGTCTCAAGACATGCAGTACCAAAGACTACCACAAAACCGCTTCCAGTGACCGTTGCAGAACGTACGGCCTAATAAAATAACCTCCACAGCAGTTATGGAGGTTATTTCCGAATCTTCCAACATCCTCCAATTTAGGAGAAGTTATTTAATGAATAACTATCCATGGCGTACACTATATAAGAACAACGATCGCCAAACGAAAGAGGTACGAGATATCTTTCCCAAGTATTTGGTTATTCCAAAAAGTTAGGGATGACACTGACTTTATCATCGGAGGGTTTTTGGCCGGTCCACCCCGGTCACCTCTGACTGTTTATTCATCTCTTTAGGTCTTCAACCGGATTACCATCGTCGTCGTTGACATCCGAAGCATCCAGTCTACTGATTTTGTCGTGCATCATCAACATGTACTATGTAAATTTCAGAATTTAAGAAAAAAAGAGTGTACCTTAGTGTGGTGAATTTCAAAATCTTCACTTTTAATCTTCACTCCAATTCCACCAATGCCCAAGAAGTGTGGTCTCTCAATCAGTTTCTATGTATTTGTTCAAGGAAGAATGAGAGAGTGTCCAACACTCACATACAAACCATTTTATGTAACTTACAAAATTTTGTATGTTTCTCTCCTTATAACTGATTATCTAATTGAGCTAGCTTTTTAGGCCTTTCGAATTGGGTTTAAGTATGTGGCTTGGAGTGGGACCAAAAAAGGAGCAAATAAGACACTAGCTATAATGGGCTTTGGGCTTTTCTGTCAACTCTTGACAAGTTCAAAGTTATCATTAATTATATTTAATACTACTATATAAATATAATTGCATTCTAGGCCTTATTAATAAATTATATCCCAAGACTTTATTGTACATGCAATCCATTCATAAAATATTCATAGCAACACAAAGTCATAGATGTAGATTGCCACTTTGTAGATTTCTATATCTTAATCCTTGAGTACCCGATTTAATCCTTTAAAGTTATTTATCATATATTTATGAAATCCAATTTCATAGATATATACCTTAGTAATTTCTTACTAAAGTGGTTAGGTCTAACTCTCTGAATAACAAAACCATTAAACTTATCTCAAGGGAATATTTTATATCTCCGTTAAGAGACTATGAATTTCATCTTGAGAATATATGTTCCATCAACACTAAATGTGGCTGCCCCATATACTAAGGTTTTGATCTTGTCTTTAGATCTCACTCCTGATATATCAAACTAACCTACATTTCATGATCAGGTCCATCTTCTTAGGATTAAGAGTTTATGTAAATAGAAGTCGTGAGATTTATTATTCATTTGACAGTCGTTAGGAAAATAATAAATCTCACAACGGTCCAGTTCAATATGTCTTAACTCTTAAAACATATCAACATATCAACTAGAAGTCTCCACTTCCATGATCAAGACAAATCATCTTAATTGATATGTTATAGTCTTCGCAGATGAAACGCCCAATTTCATCACCAACTACGATTTAAAATTCTGAGTTTACAAAGAACATGTGATTTATATCTTCTGTGACTTTTCACATAAATCATATACTATGCATCTCATGGACTATATGATAATATCCGAATATTCATGTTACCATTATTTTAAATAATAATAAAACAACTTTATCAATCACAATATTAAGTCATACATGATATCATACATAATGTCATACTTAATATTATATATAGCATTATACAATAGGATTTAAGGACACTGATCCTAACATTCTCTGTATTTTACCAATCTTCTTTTCATTTTTGAAGTAATTTTTCTATTTTATTTGATGAAGAAAATAAATTGAAAGTAGCTAATCTCAAGGTTTTTGTTGATGATGTTCTTCATATATAGAAAATCACTGAGAAATTAAACAAATCCTGAAGTTAGGTAACAAAGTGAGACACGAAAATTGTGAAATTTCACTTCTCTTAATGCAGATTAAATTCTATTATTTGTTGATTTTCTTAATAGATAAGCTTTCAAGTACTTTTTTTTTTGGGTTAAATAGCAAATTTGTCTTCCTTTTTTTTAAAAGAAGACAACATTAAATGATAACAAGTGTTTATATAATAATAATAATAATAATAATAATAATAATAATAATAATAATAATAATAATATAATTTTTTAAATGAAGAATACTTTTTTTTTATAACGAGTCTACTTATAATATTTATAAATTAAGAAGTTAAAAAAAATCTGTGCAAAGCACAAGCCAATAACTAGATATGTAAAAAGTTGATAAATTTGTATTCTTTTTAACTAGACAAACAAATGTCATTAGAAAACATAATCTTTCAAATGAGACACATGGTACAAAATTAGATTCCAATTGAATTCCAATTTGGATTCTGATTAGATTTTCTCTCATTTTTGACTTTATACACACACACACACACACACACACACACACACACACACACACACACACACACACACACACACACATTTGATGTGTTGATAAACCCCTAATAGATAAACATAATATAATGAGTATGTCATTTTTCTATGGATTTTCTTGTTTTAAAATATTGTTTCATATTCATATGAATGATTTTTTAAAATAAAATAAAAAATTGGTCTCAACTACTTACGTATATGTGTGTGCATGTATAAGAGCATTAGCATCTGGAGTTATAAAAAAATACTCATTTTACACTGTAATAAAACTACTTTATTTATTTTAACAACTCGTTTAACAATACACCCAACATCTCATTTCTTATTTTAATATACAATTCAATATAATAATACTATAATATACTCGATCAAATAATATAAACAGCCAATCTCTCTCTTCCCTCTCTTCTTTTCTATCTCTCCATCCATAGCAAACCCACAACTGCTAGCAACCATCTACCACCAAAACTCAGCCACCATTGAAACACCATTGCAACCATACAAAAAGAAAAAAAAAAGAAAAAGAAAAAAAAAAAGAGCATAATTGGCTTACAATCACACATTTAGACTTTGATTGGTTTGATTCTCAAAAAAAAAAAAGAAAAAAAAAAGACTTTAATTGGTTCACGAAATGCTTTTGCTCTCAAACAACAAATATACACAATCACAGGAACAAACAGAAACACAAACCTATCTTCCATTTTTAAACACAACCACAACCTGTAGATCCATATGACACAGTTATGATCTTAGTGTCCTACATAGATTAAGTGTAATCTTAACAATGTGTTTATAAGCTCTTGAGCACCATTCCTTTACAATCTGCTTTTCAAAGGCTACCATCAGGTCAGTGTCGCTAAAGTGAGCCATCATGGACAACGGCTGCAGAGCGTGGTGGTATATATGTTATGATCCTAGTGTCCCACATAGATTAAGTGTAAGTAAGTTGTTGGGCACAAGCCAGTTTTCAAGCACTTGCAATTCACAGTTATAATTTTATAATATATTATTATTATTATTATCATAAAAAGCAACTAAAATAAAATAAAAATACTCCATTTAGTTAAATTAATAAATTATAACAATAAAAAAAATTACATCATATGACATAAAGTTAGAGAATATAAAAATAAACACATCATTCACATGAATCATCCAATAACTAAGTTATGTCGTCCAAAAGTCTTGAAAATACATATCTCATAGAAATTCAAAATAAATTTTTTAGCTTAATCATTAAACCCTAGAGCATAACAAAATTATTTAAATCTCCAAATATAGCTGATAACTTGAAAGTTCGGTGACTTTTAGTAGTTTAGGGCAGTCTTTTTGAGTTTTTTCACGTATACACATAGTTTTTTTTTTTTTTTTATCCGTAGGTTAAAAAGATTAACCCATGCAACTTATCAGTTTACAAGGTTTGATAATGGGTCATTGCATATCTGGTATTTTACATCAAACTATTCCGGATAATGCTTTAGTTCACAAGTTTCACAGTTTAACCGGTGGTTTGGTATGGATTTAATAACTATGCTAAATACAATTTAGTATACAATACAACTATATTGCACAATAGTTCTTAAAATGTTCTGAATAGTTTAAAGATTTGTAAGACAATAACCATTGAATGCATAAACAAATATAATTAAATAACTAATCATACATTTTTGTCAAATTAATAATAACTTATTATATTTATATGTAATATCAATTAAATAAAAATGTATATAATAAAGAAGAAAATAGTAACACACCTAGGAGTAGGGCTGGAAGTAAATGTGAAATTAAGAAAAAAAAATAGTAACTGATATAAGTTTTCACTTTTGAAATATATGACTTTTTAAACATACCGGTGTTCACTCTATTCTTTCTAAAAAATAAAGGTGTTCATTCTATTGGAATTGGAGCAAACTCTAAAAGATTTCTTGGACTTGAAAATCTATAGCGTATTTATCAAACAACTTGATCAAATAGAGAAAAACTAAAAAAAACATAGAAAAGAGAAAGAAAGATAGAGAGAATGAAAAAAGAATCACGGATGTAAATATAGATTTGTCGGTTGTAACGTAGTGTAATTTTTTGCTAATGAAGAAGAAAAGTTTAGGAAAAAAACAGTTTTATTTCTCTATCAATGGCAAAGTAAGTCAAAGTTTTAGAGAGAATATTTATTTATTTATTTTAGTGAATGAGAAAAAATTTGAATTTTTTCTTCTTATAAAATTAAATATTTTAAGAGTAGTGTTACTAACACAACACTTTCACAAAAATTTCACAACAAAATTTAGATGGCAAGTTGTTAAAGGTGGGTAAAAAACTATCAATTGTGAATCCAAATTAAAACCAGATACAGCTTGTCATATAACCTTTATTGCGAAAATAACATTAAGATTATCATATTTAAGCTTATTTCAGTAGGGTTTTAACAAAATTTAGGGTCAAGGTATTTGAAATTTTATTTTAGGGGATCAAAAAAATTATTCATTAAAAAACTAATATCAATTGTGGATCCAAATTAAAACCAGATACAACTTGTCATATAACTTTTATTGCGAAAATAACATTAAGATTATCATATTTAAGCTTATTTCAGTAGGGTTTTAACAAAATTTAGGGTCAAGGTATTTGAAATTTTATTTTAGGGGATCAAAAAAATTATTCATTTTTGGCCAGGTCAAGGGGTCCTTGCCTGAATGTAACGTCGCCCCTGGCAGTTGATAAATCTATCACTTTCTGATAAATTTAACGCTTTAATTTTATTTCTATCCTTTATAATATATATTTTTTTATAAAAAGAAAAAATGCTTTAGTTTTTTTTTTTTTTGAAAGTAACGCCATTCATTTAATCATAATAAAATCAAATCCTGATACAATGCTTCCATAGCTGGAGGGGGAGAGTCCTCCAACCAAAACAAATCATAATCTAAATTTCTAGCATGTTGAGCTAAAACATGTGCTACCTTGTTACCCCCCCTCCTAATCTTACTAGTTGTAGTCCACTGTAAATTAGACATCAAATGGCGAATATCATCCACCACATTACCAAGAAAAGAACAGTTAGCCACATTTGAAGAAATTGCCTGCATAACATTGGAATTATCTCCCTCTATCACTAACCGAGAAAAACCAGCATCCACAGCAAATTCAATCGATCGCCAACACGCAAGGAGCTCAGCTTCTTCACTTGTATCCACCTTTGGTCCAATAGCAGACACACCAGCCATAACCTCACCCTTATCATTCCTGATTATAGCACCTATACCAGATTTCTCCTGTCCTGAAAAAATTGCTGCATCAAAATTTAACTTGTATTCCATAGGCGGAGGTGGCTGCCATGCATCATCAGTTCTCTGCTCCCTCAACCTGCCATCCAGAGACTCTTGTGTATGTTTAAACTCCTCTAGAAACTCCTCTGCCCTCTTGTTAAGACTGGTCGGATGCTTCAGCTGCCCTCCATACAGAACACAGTTGCGCTGATTCCATATCAACCAACACTGAACCCAAAATAGCTCCATCTCTTCAATTGAAAGCCTGTCCACCAAGTGCTCCATAAGCTGCATGAAATCGCTGAAATCAGTAACACCCTTCTGCAATTTCGCAATGCTCCCTGCCCACACATCCTGCACTGCTACACAGTCCCATAAGGCATGAATTGCTGACTCTACCTTCCTAGTGCATATGTGACATTTGTTGTCAGTTATAATTTTCCTCTTCACCAAATTACCCTTTGTCGGTAAAATGTCATTACATGCCCTCCACCCGAATATTTTTATTTTATTTGGAATACAGAGCTTCCACAGAATTGGCCAGATGAGCTTCCCAACACATCCCCCTGAAGATTCAGCCCGAGACCCTTCACCTCTCAATCTTCGTGCAACCTTGTAAGCAGACTTGACAGAAAACTTCCCATTTTTATTGTGCAACCAAACAATTGAATCCTCAACATCCCTTCTACTGAGGGGAATCTTTGTAATTTCAACAGCATCTTCTCTATGGAATAAAGTCATGATCATATCACCTCTCCAGACATGCAACACCGGATCAATTAATTCTAAAACAGCCATCTCCTCAACCAGTTCATGAGTAAAATGAAGAACCGTGTTGGTTGGATAATTAGGAATCCATTTATCGCCTAATATACTGATTGAAGACTCGTTACCAACTCTCCAACAATAACCCGATTTAAGGATAGGAAGCGCAGCCACCAAACTTCTCCACACATACGAACATCCAGGAGACTCCTTTGCCTCTAGAAAAGAAGACCGAGGAAAGTACATTGCTTTGAAGCATTTTGACAGTAAGGAATTATGATCTTGGATCATTCTCCAGCCTTGTTTAGCCAACATAGCTAAATTAAAATCTCTTAAGTCCCGAAAACCCAATCCACCCTCCCACTTTGGGGTTGAAAGCTTGTCCCAATTTCTCCAATGAATTTTCCTATCATTGCCTACTTGACCCCACCAAAATTTGGCACATAAATTATTCAGTTCATCACATAATTTCATAGGAAGTTGGAAAACACTCATGGTATATGTCGGAATGGATTGAGCAACTGCCTTGATCAGAATTTCTTTTCCAGCCCTAGATAACATCATTCCTTTCCATCCTTGCAGCTTCTTCCACACTCTGTCCTTTAAATAAGAGAATGTGTGATACTTAGCCCTCCCAATCAATGTTGGCAGGCCTAGGTAAGATTCAAACTTTAGCACTTCCTTGACACCCAAAATCTGTGACATCTATAGCCTCTGAACTTCTGTTGTGTTTGTGCTAAAATAAACAGACGACTTTTCCAAATTTATGCTTTGGCCTGAAGCATTTGCATAGGTTTGGAGAATCTCCATTATGGCCTCCCCTTCGTTCTGTATAGCCTGGCAAAACAACATAGAATCATCTGCAAATAATAAGTTAGTAACTCTGGGTGCTCCTCTACAAATAGAAACACCACTTATCCTCCCTTCCAATTCTGCTTTTGCCAACAAGGCCGTAAAACCTTCTGCACATAACAGAAAAAGATATGGAGACAATGGATCTCCCTGACGGATTCCACGTGAAGGATATACCATGCCATAGGGTTTACCATTCACCAAAATAGAAAAGGATGGAGAAGTAACACAACTCATCACCCTTTCTGTCCACACTGCTGGAAAACCCATTTTCTCCATGATCTTTTGAAGAAACTGCCATTCTACACGATCATAGGCCTTGCTAATATCTAACTTCAGTGCCAAAGACCCTTTCTTGCCTTTCTTCCTAGCATGCATTGTATGCAGTGTCTCATAGGCCACCAACACATTGTCTGTAATCAATCTTCCCGGTACAAAAGCACTTTGTGTAGGTGAGATAATAATTGGTAGAACCTGCTTCAACCTGTTGGCCAACACTTTGGAAATAATCTTATAGATTACATTACATAAACTTATTGGCCTAAAATCAGACATTTTTTCTGGAAATTTCACTTTAGGAATAAGAACAATATTTGTGTGATTGATATCAGGTAACATATTACCATTATTTAAAAAATCTAACACAGCAAAGACCACATCATCACCCACAATGTGCCAGAATTTTTGATAGAAAAGAGCATTCATACCATTGGGTCCAGGGGCCTTGGTAGGTCCCATTTGGAATAGGGCCACTTTGACTTCTTCAGCAGTGAATTCACTAGATAAGATCTCCCTCATCTCATCAGTCACTCTACTTGGAACAGCCTCCAAACACTCCTCCATTTGATCACCAGCACCTGCATGAAAAAGATTGTGAAAATAGTCCGAAGCTACCTTCACCACCTCTTCTATTTCTTCTACCCACTCCCCTTGAGCATTTTTAATTCCCCTAATGTAATTCTTCCTTCTTCTTTGAGTAGCTCTAGAGTGAAAAAATTTTGTATTTTTATCCCCATGCTTCAACCATGAAACTCTAGACCGCTGGGCCCAATAAATTTCTTGTTTTTGAAGAAGTTCATCCATCTTTTTGCTCAACTCCAAATACTCAATCAAAAAATACATATTTGTTTTGGTTACTTGAAGAAACGAAGACCTCGCTTCTCAAAAAAGAAGAAACGAAGACCTCCAATTTTAATAAATAAACTAGTTATTGGCCCTTGCTTCGCAGAATTTTTTAAATTTATTAATTTATAGATATTATAAGTAGATTGTTATAAAAAAGTATTCTTCATTTAAAAGAAAATATATTATTTATTTATTTATTTATTTATTTATTTTTTTTTATTATTATTATTATTATTATTATTATTATTATTATTATATAAACGTTGTTATTATTTTATGTTGTCCTCTTTAATTTGTGTCTAAATTTGATTAATTTATTTTCCCCTTTGAAAGCATAAATTGTAAATAATAGAATAAAAAAAACCAATTGAGCAATTTTCAATTAACGACTTATATATACTTAAAAAAAAAAAAAAAAGGTGTGCATACCGATAGTTAATAACATCAATGGCATCAAATTTGCTATTAAAAAAAAAAAAAAAAAAAAAAAAGGTACTTGGAAGCTTATCTATTGAGAACATCAACAAACAATAGAACTTTATCAGCATCGAGAGAGGTGAAATCCCACAGCTTCCATGTCTCTCTCTGTTACTATACTTCAAGATTTGTTTAATTTATCAGTGGCTTTCTATATATGAAGAATATCATCAACAAAAACCTTGAGATTAACTACTATCTTTTTTTTTTTTTTGTCAAAAAAAAAAAAAAAACTTCAAAAATGAAAAGAAGATTGATAGAATACAGAGAAAAGAATAAATAAGTTGAAAAAAAAAAAAAAAAGTTGACAAAGGATATAAGTTGTCGTACCTTTGTGAGAATACTTTTCTTGCAATTGGAATTCATAACGTAGTTTGTTATATATAGTGCAATTATCATTTATTAATCAATTTTTTTTTTTTTTTTTAAAGTATAGGAGATGGGTAGCTATAAGTTATGCAGATGTAAGAAATCGAAGAGTTATGAGTTACAAATCCCGATATAATAACCCACTAAAATAAACATTACTATATATTTTGAAAATCTAACCATTAAATTACGTGTTCTTTACGTTTTTAATACATATGTCAAATTTTTGTATTAATTGAATATTTTTACTATATGATTTATAAACTTATGATTTATGCATAATTTTAAACTACAAAAACTTGTAATTTAAACAATTTATTAATGACATAACTATTGATCTTTAGTTTTCTAAAAGTTTGCAAGCATAGAGGATATAAGAATATGTAATTCAATAGTGGATTTGTCAAAATTTATTTTTAATAAAAAGATATTGAGTAAGATTGTAGCCTAAGGCTACAACCAATTTTGACTGTAGCCGTAAGCTACAACCAATTTTGTTGTTAAACTTTTTCCTTTAGCTAATTCTAATCCAAATGATTGTATTTGAATCAGTAAAAGATATCCCTATATCTTTATTGATTCCATATTAATCAAAATATGTTAGATTCGTAACAGTGAACAATAGATTTGCTTACTGTAACTTGATCTTTTATTATAGTTATGAGAGTCAGCCTTCGGGATGAAGTCTTGAGTAATGCTCTAATTAGCTCCTTTGCTAACCAGATTTGCTTCATCCCTCATATCAAAACCTTCTCATCATTACCATTTGAGCACTCGCAGTAGTTTTATTTGAATCCAAACTGTTAGCAAACCCCACCTAGTCATAAGCTTTTCTTTCTCGTATCTAATTCAACATCATATGGCTCATTTTCCTCTCTTTTTGTTCTTATATTTCCGAGAGTAACGATAAGATCTCCCAATATATATATATATATATATATATATATATATATATTTATATATTTCTTGTATTTTCCTAAAGTAATGATAAGATCTCGTAAGCGTCTCCTAGCCTCTATGTGCGTGATTGAATGGGCACACTATTTGGTACGTGTGTTTAAACAATAGTTTTTAATTTTTTTAAAAATACGCGTCTGTTTGAAATTTGGATGTATTTCTTTGGTTCTTATAACCATCATTTTTAAAATGAAAGTTTTAACTTCTACATTTGTTAAAGAAACCATAATGGCTCGTGGGAAGACATTATTCTGCATCTGCTTGTCACTTTCCAATCTCTTCTGCAAGAGATGTACCTCGTTATAAATTATTGTTCATCCACTGAAAGAAAATGTAAATTGGCCCCTACTTTATAATATATTTTACAATTGCTAAAATCAAACAAAAGGAAGTTTGAATACATACCATATACATGAACAATTTTATATCAAGTTTGTTTACAATCTTTGCCGTTCCTCTTTTTAGAGGCTAAATCTTTAAATTCTACACTCATTAATGGTGCGTATTTATTTAAGCTGTAAAAAATTGCAACCGCCTCATATCTCGGGCCTGAGTTGAAGTGAGAAAAAATTTAAAAAGCAACAAGACGACGACGGAGCATGATAATAGAGGGAGAGGAACAAGATTCTTCCAATACGTCACTCACCAATAATAATAATAATAATAATAATAATAATAATCATAATAAAAATAATAATAATAATAATGTAACCCCACCAGTACCGGCAGCAACACCAAGCCACCAACCAGTCTCTCACATGAATGAATGCAGTAAGTAGGCCTTGAACAATGTTGTTGTTTTTTTTTTTTTTTTTTTTTAATTCAGAGCACAATGAGAGGCAGCATCATCAAAAGCTGATTGAAAGATGCATTGTCTCACGTGTTGATAAAGAAGCCAAAGATTAACTGTGCACAGCATAGTAAAATGATAAAGGATGAGACAAAACAATGAAGAGAGGGAAACGGGTCATGTTTATTCCACAGTTTTTCAAAGTTCCATCAGTACAAGTATTGACAAAGGACAGGGGGAGGAGAAATACAGTACAAAAAAGGAAAAAACGAAGTAAATTTTCTGTACCACATAGATTCTACTTACTGACCTAGTTGGCTGGCTGAACAACCCTAACCTCTAGAGCTTACAAACCCACTTTCCCTTCCCCTCTTCAGATTCAGATGATCTGTTAGACAAAGGACTTTGATTTGTATTTGTTGTGTTACTTGTGTAACTCACAAAGTCATTACCTCTGTTATGTTACAGACCATTAGTCTACACATATCTTTGACAGTCCTACTTCTTTTCTTTACAAGTAAGATTGGGGTGATGAAAAATGGAAATAAAACCATCACCATTCCAACTAAAACTAATTCCTGCTAATTCAAAATCCTAAGCTCCAAGATCAACTGAGACTGTGCAGGAAAAGAAATCCTGATGGAACACTGATATCTTTTAAGGGTCCAATTTCTCCCACTCATAACGCCCTGGGAGCGGCTTATCACTGACAGGATCAAAGTTGTACCTACAGAGAAAACCCAAATTGATGAACATTATTTTATATCCGCTCATGGGATGTAAATAGACCTTGAATTTTACAAGCAAGAGAACTTATTTAAAGATTTTTTTAAAACCCAGGAGGACAAAATGTAGCATACTTCTCAACAAATTGTCTTTGCTGCTCTTCTTCAGCACCTGCAAAAAACTCATCGATTTCATGTGATGTTGGGATATGCCTCTGCGTTGCATTCTGTGTTCTGCAGTTAGTCTCAGTTGAGCAAGTGGGCCTGGTAGTGGAACCAGGGGTTCTTATGTTATCTGGGTCCCTAATCAAACTGCAAGGTGTGGATTCTCTAGAGCTTCTGTCACAATAGAGATTAATTTTATTAAATACAACATAAATAAAGAACTACCAGCAACATACACCTGTTGTTAGCATTAAGATTACAGAAAACTAAAAGGCATGGAAAGTTTTGTATCACAAACGGTGGCACCTAAAGCTGAGAGTTGAGTTGGACTTTATGATAAAAAAAATATCCACATGAAAAAGAATATACCATAAGGAATAGTATCTACTATTATTTTTGTGTGTCACCCCACTGTTGTTGTTTTTTTTTTTTTTTTTTTTTTTAAATCTTCTGCTCCCCTGCGCCAATTTATGAAAGATATAGCCCACATACATTTCCCAACTGTAATAAGACCCCACCAAACATATACAGGATAGCAACAGAACACAAAGAATCAAACGTTAAGACAATTTTCTCTTAAAAAAAAAAATAATAATAATCTAGACATGATTCAGTCACCAAAATTCCATAGAAGACTCTGTAATTCTGTGGCGCAATTAAATTTATTTTTTGAGCTTTTATTCTATGATGTTTTAAAATGGGTGTTTCCTCTAGTATCAAATAATAGTTTTCTCTCACGTGCTGTGTATCACCAGCCTACAGGTTAGTTTGAGTCTAACAAGTTATGGCCAAAGAAAGGCACCACACAAAAAATTTTGTTCCTTCCAATTAAGTATAATGCAGTGGGAACAATATCTTCAAAATAATGGATATATTCCATTTCGAAGCTCATGTGTCAGTACCATCTGATTTTTAGAAACAAGTAAAAACATCATTATGAAGCACAAAGCAGCCTGTAAACAATCAAATTAGATACGAACAAACAGTAGCAGCGATTCTTCTCTACCAACCAGAATATCTAATGAAGAAAGTAGCAGCGACTAATAGTAGAAATCTGATATTAATACGTTCTTCAAATTTCAGAAAGCCAGTTTTGAACGTTTCACTCGGGAAAAAAATAAAATAAAATAACGGTTTTTTGTATCTAGGCAGGTAACACATTAAAACACAAACGTAACTGTTTTTTTTTCCCATTTAATTTGGGATTATGCTTGGTGGCCCTCATCTACTACTCTCGTTCTTATTACTTAGCAAAAAATTGGGGGAAAAAAAAAACACTACAAACAGACCTTTGAGAGAAAACACTAATAAGAAATGGGAAAAAAATCAAAATAAACAGAGAGTAGCTTTTAACCAATATTGAACAATCAAAATAAATTTTGAATAAACTCCCAAAAAAATAAAAAATAAAACACTCTAAAGTATGTTTGGTTGCCAAGAAACCTAGGGAATTAAAGTAAGAAGGATATTCAAATATTGCTATATCTTCGGTTTTGTTACTTTGATTCTCCTCCAATATGAAAAAATTGTACAATTGTTACAGCAATTAACTATCTCAAACCAAAACATTCAAAAGCCAAACTTCTACTTTGCTTTGAAAACCCAATATAAAATGCTTCAAAAGGTAGAATTTCAAAATTTTGTACTACTAGTTGTATTAATATTCAATTAAGAAGATGAAAACACCCAAAAATAAAATTTTCAAACTACTCATAATTCCCCACCATTTTTTACACCACCAAACAGCTTAGGAAAAAAAACCCCAAAATTATTGCTTCCAAACCCAGGAAAACGAACTAAATGCAGAAAGTCCCTCCTCCCTTTCTCTTAACCCCCAATGAAAAAAAAATAAAAACACGAAAACCCCATGATTCAAAATCAATTTTCCCAGATTTTCCCTCGTTTTCTCAGAAAATAATAGACATTGAAAAAAAAAAAAAAAAACCAAAAACAAAGAAGAGGAAGAAAACCCCATCTCTCTCTGTCTTCAAACTTAAACATAAAACGAACATAGTCTAGAAATTCCCTCCCCTGCGAATAACCCCAATTTTATAATATAAAAGAGAGAAAGAAAAAAGAAACCCTATGATTCAATAATCCAATTTGACAGATTTTTCGCTCGTTTCCTCAGCGCAAACAACAGAGATATTTAAATAAAAAGAGAAAAGAAGAAGAAGAAAGAAAGACCCACCTCTCTCTAGCTTCAAAGTCCAAAACATTTTCTCCGAAAGAAGCTTCTTGAACCCCAAAATCAGTTTTATTAATAAGGTTGTCTTCTTGTTGATTAGTGTCCTCCTCACCCACACCCACAATCTCATCGTGATTCTGGATATGAGGCTCTTTACTGTTGCTGTCGTTAGCGGTGGTAGTGGCGGCGGCGGCGATGGTGGCGTCAGAGTTCTTGTGGCGCTTAGAGTCGTGGTGGTGGTGGGTACCATTCGCAACAACGTTTAGTTGTGGCTTTTGGAGGCGGCGGCTACGAAGCTGTAAATAAGAGTTAGAGTTAGAGTTAGAGTTAGAATTCTGAAGGGCTAGGGTTTTGGCGCGTGTACGGACCCCGAGAGAGGACTGAGATACTTCCATCACTGCTAACTCTCCTCTTGTTTTAGCTTTCCTTATGTACTTCCCCATCTCTCTCTCTCTCTCTCTCTCTCTCTCTCTCTCTCTCAAACCTATTCTATTATCTATTCTATGCTCTCCTCCTCCTTCTTCTTCTTCTTCTTCTTCTTCTTCTTCTTCTCCTCTCAACTTATTATTGAAGAAACTCTCTCTCTCTCTCAAAAAGAGAGAAATTGTTGAAAGAATAAACTTTAGGGGGACGGTGCTATTTGTAGTGCCCCCAGCCCACAAATATATACTAGTATATATTTAATTATCTATCTATTATATCTATTTTGTGGCATGGTGGTAGGGTTTCGCGAAGTCAGGGCCACTGTACTTTCATTTCAACTTCTCACGTTTCGTCAAAAAAAAAACTTCTCACGTTTTTCTCCATTTTCTTTCCCTTTTATTTTATTTGAATTTATCATTTAATGCACAATTTCAATATTTTTTTTTATACAAAAATAAAAATCAATACAAAAGAGACGAAATTTGTGTTTCTTTGGACTACACCACAAATTTCAACAACAAAAAAAAAAAAAAATTTATAACTAATATAATGAGAAGTTATGATTTTTTTTTTTATAGTCTTAAGAGCATCCTTTGTACATAAATTTTTCCATTTTACACATTTAAAATCTACTTATTTTATTTTACACACTTATTTTTATAAAACATCCACATCAATTTATCTATTATACACATTTATTCAAATAAAATATTCATTTCCTTAACCCAACCCAATCCACACAGCCACCATCTCTCTCAAGATCGATGCCTCCGACCTCCCACACAAGCCGATATCACCATAATCCCAAAGAAAACTAGTAAATAAAAAAAAAAGAAAAAAAAAAGAAACAAACCTAGTAAAAAAAATGGATCAAAACCCACGAGATTCTAGGCAACGGACCCCTCGGAGAACTTCGTTCGTGTTGTAGGCGATGGACTCGTCCAGCGACTTGACTTGCTCGACCTCATTCTCATTGGCGGCAGTGGCGATCGGCAGAAGCTAAAGGAAGAAAGATCTCAACTAAAAATGGATAAAAACCCACGAGATTCTAGGTGACAGACCCGTCAGAGAACTCCATTTGTGTTGTAGGCGACGGACTTGCCCTACGACTCGGCTTGCTTGACCTCGTTCTCATCGGCGGCGGTGGCGATCGGTGGAAGCTAGAGGAAGAAAGATTGATGAGATGAGACAGAGAGAGCTATGTGCCTGAGAGAAAGGGAGGTGAGAGTCAGGTAGAGAAGAGAGAGAAAAAACTAATAAAATATTAAATGCACATGCAACAATAACCGTGCATATATGCACCGTTACTGTAGCAATTGTACATAAATACACAATTTTACACCCACTGATATAGTTTTTTTTGCTCAAATTGTGTAAAATTAGCCACTTTTTCCATTTTGCACAATTATACATAAGCTGATGGGGATGCTCTAACAATAGATTGTGTTTAGTATATTAGTATCATTTTATACTAATCATAATTTATCACTCACCCCCACAAACGACAAATTATAAAATTTGTTGTGCTTTAACATTATTATTTTATCTTTTGTCCTATAATTAAAATTCCTATTTCTTTGTATAATTATAATCATCTTAAAATCCTTAGAAAGTGAGGACAAAGAGAATTTTTTGCGCGCGCGCGCACGAGAGAGAGAGAGAGAGAGAGAGAGAGAGAGAGAGAGAGAGAGAGAGAGAGAGAGAGAGAGAGAGAGAGAGAGAGAGAAGACAATTAGTATATGAGCAATTATTCAAAAAATGAAAGTTTAAATTTCAACCCCCAATTCAAGAATATTTAATATTTTTGAGTCAAAGGGTAGAGCACAAGTAGGGATGGCAATTTTTCCCTGAGATTTTTTTTTTTTTTTTTTTTTTGTGATTGTCTTGTTAAACACTTGGATATATTATTCAATTTTTTTTTTCTAAAAATTGATTTGATTTGATGGGATAAATTTATTTGTAATTTCAAGTATATTTTTCTTAATGAAATAGGTTTTGATGATGCACAACAAAATCAGTAGGCTGGATGCTTCGGATGTCAACGGCGACAGTGGTGATCTGCTTGAAAACCTGAGAAGATGAACAAAACTATCAAAGGTGACCGGGGTGGACCGGCCAGAAACCCTCCGATGGTAAAGTTAGTTTCTTCCTTAACTTTTGGAATTACCAAATACTTGGAAAAATGTTTCGTACCTTTTGTTTGGCGATTGTTCTTCTTATATAATGCATACCAGGAGCAGTTATTTTTGGTAACTTCTCCTACATTGGAGGATGTCGGAAGGTTCGGAAGTAACTTCCATAACTGCTATGGAAGTTACTTAATTAGGCCGTACATCTTGTAACCGTCATTGGAAGTGGTTTCATGGCAATGCCTTGATTGCAAATGTGTTCTGGAATAAGTGTATAAACTTCGTCCAGGGAATGTCTACAATGACCATGTCTGAAGTTGCCACAGCCCGTCCAAGGGTCTTTCTGGACGGACGAGTCTGATGTGGACGAGTTTACTGGGTCAAGGTATTTCCCTTCTTCTATGGACGACCCCTACGGACGAGTATGGAGTTGGGTGCTCTTCAGGACACTATCAGTTGCCCCCTGTCCGTAGGTCGTCTAGAAAAATGTAGTATGCAGTCGTTCTTTGGACGTTTGTGTTTATATCCATGTTTAAACTCACCACGTGTCATGATCTTAGTAGTGAAGATTCACGTCGACTCATTTTTCGAGAAGTGTGCCACGTGTCAGCTCATGGTTGGTTGTGACGTTCCAGGTACTAAAGTCTTCGCTTATAAATAGTGGAATTCCTGAGCTACCCCCTCATTTCTGAAAATTTTCTTCCCTGACACTCCTCGTCTTAGAGCCTCGTCTAGAAGTTTCCCACGTCCATAGTCATCACTTAGATCCAGGTATTCTTCTTACTCTTGTCCTTAGGTTTCAAGTTTCCAAAACATGACTGAAATTATGCTTTCCTCGTCTAGTAATAGTATTGAGAAAGCCATAGACGAGTTTCATGAACCAAGTAGCTTTAGTGGGTCTAGTGATAGTAGCAATGGTAGCAACAGTAGTAGTAGTGGGAACACCTCAAACGAGTACACGTCTAGAGTCCCTGGGGTTCCTCTGGAGGTTCTCCAAGCAGAGCTTAGGACAAGAACTGAATCTGGATCGAGGGCTGGTACTAGTGCTCCTTCGTTTACTGCTCAGGACGACGAGGAGATCGTCTATAGTTGTGCTTTAGATATCCCTTCTAGGACAGATAACAAAAGGTTAGAGTCCCTTAAGACTTGGTATCAAATCCCTGAAAATTTGAACCCTAGGTTACCCGTCCGTGGGGAATGGTGTTGCCAACCCCGTTTTAGAGTTGGTATTTATGAGGCTTACCTTTTGGGGTTTTGAGGTTGCCTCTGAATGCCTTCGCTAGGGAGTTGCTTACTAGGTTAGGTTTGGCCATCTGCCAACTTAATCCCAATGCATGGAGACTGATTGTCTCCATGCAAGTCTTATGGAGGGAAGTCTTTGGGGGGGATCGTCCTCATACTGTGGACGAGTTCCTTTACTGCTACAAGCCCTCTGAGATCAATCAATCTCTTGGCTTCCATCAATTCACAGCGAGGGGGGCAGATTATAGATTGATCAAGTCCTTGGTTACTTCAGACAGGAACTGGAAGACGGAGTTCTTCTTCGTCTCTGGCCCCTGGGCTGGGAAGCCAAGTGAGGTTGGTAGGGATCCCTTTGGTCCCTACACAGGAGAACTAGGGAACCTTCGTCCTGAAGGTATGTTTGAGGTTGTCCGTCTTGAGATGTTTACATATATACTTGATTTGTTTGTTCTCGTCTAACGCCCTCTTTTTTTTTACAGGTGTTAGACGACCTCACTTGAGCAGGTTCTACATTGAACGAGTTCAAAAGGCTCGTCTTTACACTGACAGGACGTTTCATTTTCTGGTGAGCTTAAGACGGCTTGCAGCTTGGGGTCTAGGTCCAGAGCCATCCGTTGAGGCTATTGCTCACGAACGTACCGTCCGTAGACGTAAGTGTTTGTTTTTATTATTTTATTATTATTATATATTTTTTTACATAACTGATTGTATTACCTTTGCTTATCATCATCCATTTTTATAGGAATGGCTACAATGAATCAAAACAAGGGCAAGGAGGTGGTGGACGAGGTGACTGGGCAGGGGGTTCAATCCCAACCTCGTCCATCAGTTGGTGACAAAAGAAAGGCTTTGTCTAAGGGGATCGATTTGGGGAAACTCCCAAGTCGACGCAGAGAGAAAAAAGCCAAACATGGGCCGTCCAAGACTGGGGTCGTCCATCCTGGTCCTGTGCCCTCCGTCCAGCAGACTCCCGTCCATGTCCATGACGTTGATGATGAGTTTTTCGATCCTCCATCAGTGCATGTTCCGTCCACAGCTCAAGCGCTCGTTTCACCCCAGCCCTCTAGCCAAGTCCCTCTGAACCTTCTTGCAGATGAGGACTTAGCCTGGGAGAGGTTTGAGAGGGTAGTGACTGATCAGGACGTGGCAGCGTGCTACAACATGTCCTTGAAGGATTTTGAGCACTCGGGTGTTCATGACCTTTTCAAGGTAAACAAAATTTTTATGTCGTCCTTATTTTTGGTCTCGTCTTTCCAATATTTATTTATGCCTTGTCTAAAAATCAAATTTGTGTAGGCAATGTCCAAGTTCATTGCCGCGTCCAGACAAGCGATGGAGCTGGACAAGACGAGGATCCTGCTGGAGAGGAGGATTCAGGAGGTCAAAGACAAGAGCAAGAGGTGAGCTAAAGCGGCTGGCAAGGCGAAGGACGAAGTGAAAAAGTTGCAAGACCATATGGAAGAGCTAGAGACTGATGTCATAGAGAAGGACACTCGTTTTGATCATCTCTAGAAGAGGAATGACAAGCTGAGTGCTCTTCTTGAAAAGGCTAGGGGGGACGCAGTTGCAGAGTTCAAGGCGTCCAAGGAGTATACTGATTCTTTGGACGCGAACTATGCAGCTTGGTTCGAGGATTTCAGAATGGACGCCATGGAGAATTTCCCCAACCTTGACTTCAGCTCTATAAAGCTCAACCTTGGCGGTGCTGCTTCAAGCTCCCTTCTCCAGACGAGCTCTGAGGACATTAACATCGAAGATGATGCCACCACTCAGCCTGCTCAAGACGACCCTAGTGCTGATCCTCCCCTATGAAGACTTAGCTTTCCTATGTATTTTTGTTTTTAGTTGGTCTATTGTTTGAGACCTTTGAATGTAATGTAGGTACAGTTTCTTCGTCCACAGTATTAGGACGGTTTCTTTAAACAATGTTTCAACTTTACATAAGGGTTTTTTGGGCGTAGGTCGTCCTCCCTTTATTGTCAATGAATGCATGTTTATTTCTTTTTCATTCTCTGTATGGATGAACTTATTTTGCATTCCAATGATGAACTTATTTTGCATTCCAATGATGTTTTGGCTCGTCCATCTTAGGGATTTGTTCACGTTCAGCTAAAAAAGTAAACTTTATTCACTCGTCCATGAGTGTTGATTTCAAC
Organism: Lithocarpus polystachyus; assembly: GCA_033629205.1. Classification (NCBI taxonomy): domain Eukaryota; kingdom Viridiplantae; phylum Streptophyta; class Magnoliopsida; order Fagales; family Fagaceae; genus Lithocarpus; species Lithocarpus polystachyus. Next base: position 25,865,689 of record CM066167.1, on the reverse strand, counting down.
ATTGTTTTTTGCCTGTTTTTTCGACTAGAGCTTGCCTATGGACGAGTTTCCAGTTTTCGCTTAACTTTTTTCACTCGTCCAAATTTTGGCTGTTTCAATTGACATCCCTTGGATCATGTTTCCTAGTCCATGGTTGGGTTAGGTTATCCCTCGTCCATGGCTGGGTTAGCACATTGAGGCATCAATTCGTCTACTGATTGGAGGAACGTGCCTCATTCTTGCTTTATCCTTGTGTAAGGAAAGCTGTTGGACGATAAGTCCTTGCGTCCAAGGACTTTGTTCATTTTTAATTTATTTTCATACATGCACAGATATACTAGAAATACAGCACATATACTAGAAATCCACTTTGTCAATATTCGTCCATAGACTGGCACATGCTTGAGAGCTAGTGCTTTTAAGGAATTACAAACACAAATTAGTTCATAAGTAGTACACACGAATTGGTTCACAAGTAGTACACATCTAAAACATTAGTAGTAAATATATACTAGAAAGCTTCTTCAGCCATCCATGACGTTTGATGCTCGTCCATGGTGTTTACTGATAATATCTTCTCAAGTGTTCAACGTTCCAAGGATGTTCCAGCTTCCGTCCAGCCAGAGTTTCCAAATAGTAGGATCTTGGCCTTTTACAGTTAATAACCCTGTAAGGTCCTTCCCAATTTGGTCCCAGCTTTCCATGAGCGGGGTTTTTAGTGGCCAAGGAAACCTTCTTCAGGACAAGGTCCCCTATGTTAAAACGCCTGGGTTTGACCATGGCATCATAGTGTTTGGCCATCAAATTTTTATACCTCACTGTTCTCTGTTCTGCGCTTATCTGTACCTCGTCTAGAAGGTCGAGGTTAAGACAAAGCTGGCTATCATTTTCGTCGTTCTGATACTTCATCACTCTATGGCTGGCCATGTGCACCTCCGCAGGTATGACTGCTTCGCTCCCGTAAGCCAGTTTGAAAGGAGTTTCCCCTGTGGGGGTTCTCGCTGTCATCCTGTAAGCCCAAAGAACACCAGGTAGTTCATCTGGCCACACACCCTTTGCCCCGTCAAGCCGAGTCTTGATGATTTTCAACAAGGATCGGTTTGCTACTTCTGCTTGGCCATTTGCTTGTGGGTGAGAGGGGGAGGAATAGTGATTCTGAATACCGAAGTGTTCGCAAAAGTCCCTGAATAGCGCGTTGTCAAACTGCCGTCCATTGTCTGATACTAACACCCTAGGTACTCCAAACCGGCATAAAATGCTTTTCCAGACGAAATTTTTAACATTTTGCTGCATTATCTTCGCTAGTGGTTCTGCTTCTATCCACTTGGTAAAGTAGTCAATACCTACCACTAAAAATTTCATCTGTCTGGTTCCGAGTGGGAAAGGACCCAAGATGTCCAATCCCCATTGTGCAAAGGGTCAAGGGGTCATCATAGGAGTAAGGTGCTCTGCGGGTTGCTTGGGGATGTTGCTGAATCGCTGACATCGATCACACACTTTGACATAAGCTTTGGCATCTGCTTGAATGGTGGGCCAGTAGTATCCTGCACGGATGACTTTATGTACCAGTGCTCTTGCCCCCGAGTGGTTTCCATATGCTCCCTCATGAACTTCCTGTAGTACATAGTTTGCTTCGTCTAGAGCTAAGCACCTTAAATAAGGTTGAGAAAAACCTCTTTTGTATAGTACCTCATTTATGAGGACGTATCTGGCCGACCTGATCCTTAGTTTTCTTGCATCGTCTTTTCCTTCTGGTAGCCATCCGTCCTTCAAATACGCCACTATTGGAGTAGTCCAATTCTCTTCGCTCCTTATTTGATGTATCTCCGGAAGATCTATGCTTGGCATATATTGAATTTCGTCGAAGGTGTTCAGAGTCCCGCCTGTCGAGGCCTCTTTTGCCAAAGCGTCTGCTTTCATGTTCTCTTCTCTTGGGATTTGAACGAAACTGGCTTCTTTGAATTTTTTCACAAGACGCCTCACTTTATTGAGATATTTCTTCATGCGTTCTTCTTTTGCCTCATACGTCCCGTTTACTTGGCCCATGACTAGCTGGGAATCTCCATGGACAAGTAACGACTCTGCTCCTAAAGACTTCGCTAATTCTAGCCCCTTCAGGAGGGCTTCATACTCCACTTCATTGTTAGTTGTTGCATACTGCAGGCGGACCTTATACTCCAATTTATCTTCTTCTGGGGATTTCAAAATAACTCCTATCCCCCCCGCATGTAACGTGGAGGACCCATCTACATGGACGATCCACCTTCGAGTGCCACCCAGGTCATCGAAACCTCCATCGTCGGGAGGGAATTCCGCAATAAAATCTGCCAATACCTGTGCCTTTATTGCGCTTTTCGGTAGATACTTGATATCAAATTCTCCAAGTTCAATAGCCCATTGGACTAGTCTTCCTGCAGCTTTTAACCTGTTCATTGCCTTTTTCAGCGGGTGGTTTGTCAAGACGTTAATGACATGCGCTTGAAAATAGTGTCTTAATTTCCTCGAGGCCGTAATCAAAGCAAAGGCTAGTTTTTCCATCATAGGATATCGTCCTCAGCTCGTATAGTAGACCGGCTTCTGCACCCTTCCCTCTTCTCTGATCAGCGCCGAGCTTACTACATGCGGGGATACCGCCAAGTATAAGTATAGTTCTTCACCAGGTACGGTTGGGCTTAGCAGCGGAGCTGTGGTTAGGTAGCTTTTGAGGTCTTGGAAGGCCCTTTGACATTCATCCTTCCACTCGAAGGCGGTTTTAAGAACCTTGAAAAACGGCAAGCACTTGTCAGTTGTTTTGGAGATAAACCTGTTGAGTGCGGCAACTCGTCCAGTGAGTGATTGGACTTCCTTGACACTTCCTGGCGATTTCATGTCAATGATCGCCTGAATTTTATCAGGATTTGCTTCAATGCCCCTGTGTGACACCATGAATCCGAGGAATTTTCCTGAAGAAACACCGAAAGCGCACTTGCTAGGATTCAACTTCATATTATACCGCCTTAGTGTGTCGAAGGTTTCTCGGAGATCGTCCAAGTGGTTCTTCTCGTCCAAACTCTTTACTAGCATGTCATCTACATAAACCTCCACATTCCGTCCTATTTGCAGCTGAAACATCTGATTAACTAGCCTTTGATAAGTCGCCCCTACGTTCTTTAAACTGAAGGGCATCACCTTATAACAAAACAACCCTTGGCTTGTTATGAAGGACGTCTTTTCCTGGTCTGCCTCATCCATCTTTATTTGGTTATACCCTGAGAAAGCGTCCATGAAGCTTAACAGCTGATGACCAGCTGTTAAATCAACCAACTGATCAATGCGTGGCAAGGGGTAGCTGTCCTTGGGGCAAGCTTTATTCAAATTAGTGAAGTCCACACACATTCTCTACTTGCCGTTTGCTTTCTTGACCATCACTATATTGGCCAGCCACTCTGGGTAATAGACTTCCCGAATAAATTGTGCTGTCTTTAATTTGAGGACTTCCTCTTTAATAGCCTTATCCCGTTCTGGCGCAAAAATTCTTTTTTCCTGACGGACGGGCTTGTAAGACGGGCATACATTCAGCCGATGTGTGATGACACTCGGATCGATTCCTGGCATGTCCTCGTGACTCCATGCAAATACATCAACGCTCCTCTGTAAGAAGCGGACGAGGTCTTACTTTGTTTCATTCTTCATGCTTGTTCCTACTCTAGTAAACTTTTTGGGATCACTCTCGTCCAATGGAACGTCCTCCAATATTTCGGTAGGCTCTGCAACAACCCTTCTTTCCTCTATGTTCATTGTCTGTGTTGCCTCATCCATGGTTAACATGGCTAGGTAGCATTCTCTCGCTGCTAGCTGATCTCCTTGCACTTGTCCCACCCCGTGTTCTGTAGGGAACTTAACTGACAAGTGGTAAGTGGACGTTACTGCCTTCCACCTGTTTAGGGTAGGTCTTCCAATGATAGCATTATACGATGACGAACAATCTACCACAAGGAAATTTATTTCTTTGGCTATCTGCTGTGGATATGTTCCCACTACCACGGGTAGCGTAACTATCCCTACTGGTTGTACCTTCATTCCTCCAAACCCTACTAAGGGTGAGTTCACTGGGCGGAGCAAGTCTCGTCCGAGGTTCATTTGCTGGAAGGCAGGGTAATTCAGGATGTCCGCCGAACTGTCGTTGTCAACTAATACCCTTCTGGTCATATAGTCTGCAATAAGCAGGGTAATAACGATGGCGTCATCATGGGGGTGGTGAAGTCTCGCAGCGTCCTCGTCTGTGAAGGCAATCGATTGTTCTTTAGCTTCCCTCGTCCTGAAAGGTCATCCTGAGAGTTGAACGTTCTGTACTACCTTCAGTTATGTCTTTCGCGACCTGGAAGTTTGTCCTGTTAAGCTTCCTCCAATGATCACCCTTATTTCTCCCAGCGGAGGTCTGGGTGCCTCTTCCAGTTTTCCTTTCAACTTTTCATCCTTTTGATCTCGTCCAAGGAAGTTTCTCAGTTTTCCCTGTCTGATGAGGTTTTCTATCTGTTGCTTCAAATCGAAACACTCGTCCGTGTCATGCCCATGATCTTTGTGAAAACGACAATATTTGTTCCTATTGCGCTTGTTGGGGTCTCCCTTCATCTTTTCCGGCTATTTCAGGGACGAATCATCCTTGATCTGCCTGAGCACTTGGTCAAGTGGAGCATTCAGAGACGTGTAATGCTGACCTCTTCTTGAAGATGAAACTAGCCTTCTATTATCTTGATCCCTTTTTTCCCAGTACGAGCCTTCTTTGGACGAGAGGCTTGTTCCAGGTGACGGGGGATGTCTTCTTCCCTTCGTTCGGCCCTCTTCCTCTTCTTGGCTATGATCGCATCATCCGCATTCATGAAGTTCCAAGCCGAATGGACGAGCTCCGCCATAGTTTGAGGCTCTTGCTCGTAAAGCTTATGGATGAATAAATCTGAATTGACCCCGTTATGGAAGGCTGCCAGCAGCAGTTTATCATCCATCTTGTCCACAGTCAGGGCTTCTCTGTTGAAACGAGTAATGAAGCACCGCAAGCTCTCATTTTCCCCCTGCTCTATCGTTAACAAACTGGACGAGGAGCGCTTATGCCTCTGCCCTCCAATGAAATTATTGACAAACAGTTTACTCAACTCTTCAAATGAGCTTACCGAATTTGGAGGTATTTTACTGAACCATACCCGGGCCGGTCCTTTTAGCGTGGTTGGGAAAGCCCTGCACATGATCTCGTCTGGAACTCCTTAGAGATGCATCATAGTTTTGAAGGTTGCAATGTGATCACATGGGTCACGCGTCCCATCGTATGAGTCTAAGGAAGGCATTTTGAACTTGGCAGGCAGGGGATGGCTATTAATGGTTGTTGAAAACGGGGAGTCCGTTCGGTGAACCAAGTCTTCCACGGGATTCGCCCTCCTCATGTTCTCCCTCATTTCGTCCATGGCTTTACGCATTTGGTCCATTTCCCTCTCCAAGTGCGGCACCCTTCGTGAAATGGTACCCCTCGATTGGCCTTCGGGGTCGGCGTTTTCTCTAACCTCTTGGCTCTGGGCTTGTCCTTCCTCGAACCTCTCTTGACGTTGCCTCTGCAAGTGAATCTCCCTAGTCAACTCCTGGTTCTGACGGATTAACTCTGCCATGGCGGCTGCCATGGATTGTATGTGTTGGATGGCAGGCTGCTGAGCGACTGGCGCTGACTTTCGATCGCGGTGAGGATTGCTGGAGGCATCTCTACTTTCTTGGTGGCCTGGGCTGGTAGCCCTTGATCTTGTCCAAACCATACAGCCTTTTGTTGAGGAACGTAATTGTTAGTACAAAGACGGCGCCAACTGATGATGCACACCAAAATCAGTAGGCTGGATACTTCGGATGTCAATGGCGACAGTGGTGATCTGCTTGAAAACCTGAGAAGATGAACAAAACTATCAAAGGTGACCGAGGTGGACCGGCCAGAAACCCTCCGATGGTAAAGTTAGCTTCTTCCTTAACTTTTGGAATTACCAAATACTTGGAAAAATGTCTCGTACCTTTTGTTTGGGCGATTGTTCTTCTTATATAATGCATACCAGGAGCGGTTATTTTTGGTAACTTCTCCTACATTGGAGGATGTCGGAAGGTTTGGAAGTAACTTCCATAACTGCTATGGAAGTTACTTAATTAGGCCGTACATCTTGTAACCGTCATTGGAAGTGGTTTCGTGGCAATGCCTTGATTGCAAATGTGTTCTGGAATAAGTGTATAAACTTCATCCAGGGAATGTCTACAATGACCACGTCTGAAGTCGCCACAGCCCGTCCAAGGGTCTTTCTGGACGGACGAGTCTGATGTGGACGAGTTTACTGGGTCAAGGTATTTCCCTTCTTCTATGGACGATCCCTACGGACGAGTATGGAGTTGGGTGCTCTTCAGGACACTATCAGGTTTCATTAAAAAAAATTATACTAGTTGTAAGGCAAATTAACAAAAAGTAGAGTTTTACGGGGTGGGATGGGGTTTCGCGGGGCTCCAAGGGGTGGGGATGGGGTGAGAAAGTTTTCCATCTCATGCGGGGCCGGAATGGGGCAAAACAAAACCATGCGAGGCGAGGACGAAGACCCCATCCTTCAGCCCCGCCCCGCCCTGCCCCATTGCCATCCCTAAGCACAAGTGTATTAAAATAAGTTGATTTGCTTGATAGAAATATAATTATTCGTAGGGAACATAATAATGAACTATTTGATTATCTCTTATTTAAGAATTTAAAATATAACCTACCATTAGTGATTACTCCACCACCCCTATCAACTGTGACATTGTTAATGTATAATTGACTTTAATTAAATAATGATATGACGATCATTTCTTGTTCTATCTCTATTAATGGGAAAGGTTGTGGGTGCATATAGCATTTGTTAAATGGATATACAAATTAATGACTCAATTAGGTAGGGATATTATGCTTGCCATGTCAATAGATAAGGAAACCCTTCTCTAACACTAATGGACAAAACTTAAGTACAGTATTTTAAGTGCTGTTCCTTAGACCCCTCTTAAGATTCTGACATGTGGCTACTTAACTTAAAATATACTCTTCCATTCATGAGTCATGAGAATCAATCTGCATTCAAGGATCCATTGCATGTAGGGCTGTCCACGGGTCGGTCCGGGTCGGGTTTGTGCCCAACCCGGAACCAACCCGCCGGAATCGGGTGGCAAAATATTGAACCCGCCGCCGACCGCCGGAGTAATCGGATCGGGCGGATCAGACCATTAACAGGTGGCGGGCAGGTCGGTCGGAGTCACAGATCTGAGAAGGAAGAGAGAAAACGACGAGAAAAACTCAGATCCGGCGAAAATCTTATCGGATTCTATGAGTTTTTGCCAGATTCGGCGAAAATCTCACTGGATTCGATGAGATTTCGCCAGATCTGGTCAAAACCTCATCGGATCTAAGTGAAATATCGCCGAAATCTGGGTTTTTTCACCGGGATCTAGAAAACTTTGGCTGGAATCTGGGTTTTTTTTGCCGGAATCTGGAAAACTTTGGCCGGAATTTGGAAATTTTGGCCGAACTCTGTGTTTCTTCGATCGGTTTGGGTTTTTCAGGTTTTAGGGGAGGAAAACCGAGACCGATCCGTCGGAATCGGTTTTCTGGGGTTGAAGATCCGCCACCGACCGCCGGAGCAGTCGGGTCGGCCGGAGTCGGATCGGATCTGGTCGGTTTCCTCGGGTGGGTCGGGTCTCGGTTGATTCTGGACAGCCCTAATTGCATGTTTCAGTTGGGCCTATTACTAGAGCAAGATCCAAGAAGATCAAAGAAACACTTAATGGACTGATTCAAGACATTTTGGCAAATTCTAACGCAGGACATTCCAGGCTAGGCTCAAAGGAAGATGAAGGCGTAATAAATTTAATTCAAGCTATTGAAGGCTGATCTGGCTTAATTGGGCGTTATTTATGGCGTAGATTAATGGTTGATTGACTTTCCAGCTCTATATCAGTTAATAGACTTTTTTCCTATTTTGGAACTTCTAATTTCAGACCTGATCTACCTTAATTTTAGGCTTTTTATTATTTAAAACGTTTTTTTAGCTATTTTCCTATTTTGGATCTGCTAATTTTAGATCGAATCAGCTTTTATTTAAGGTTTTATTATTTAGTACGTTTTTTCTATTTTCTATTTTCAGTCATGTCCTATAAATAGCATGCACTCATTGTAATAGAGAGATTATAGAATAAAAATAAAAAAAAGGTGAGGCTTTCCTCTTCTCTTTGGTTCTTTAAGAACTATGAACTTATCGAGGATCCTTCTTTGTAGCGTTCAAACTTTATACTTTCGGTTCGTGATTCCATTATAATCATTGGGTCGAAGTCTGTTACTTATACATTTGGTTCGCGTTTCTCTTATAAACGTTGGGTCAGGGTTTTATCAAAAATCTGAATTTTAGCTTTCTTGGGAAAATATTCCAATATTGTTTGTTGGGTCTCAAAGCGTGTCAATTGAGGTTCGCATTAATGAGAAAAAAGTCACATGGCAGAATCTTAAGAGGATAACCCGAGGAACAACACTAAAGTACTGTACCTAAATCTTGCTCAAGACTAATACCTATTCTAAAGGTTCATCATAAGGCCACGAAATCAGGGAAGATAAACATAATGAAAAACATGACTTTCAAATTTCTAAGCACACACCAAGACAATTCTCTAAAAATGAATTTTGGTTATTTATTTTAATTATGTATGATTAAGTAAGTTGATGATATAATTAAACAATACATATATCACATTATGAGAGAGAGAGAGAGAGAGAGAGAGAGAGAGAGAGAGAGAGAGAGAGAGAGAGAGAGAGATTCAAAAATTTAATAAATTTTTTGAATTTTACAGACAAAAAAATAACTAAATAAAAACATGAAATTGTCATACTTTTTTGCTATGGTTTAATTTTGTTTGAAATTATGGATTTCAATTAACTTAATAGGTAAATTCTTTTGTCGTTGTATAAGAAATATGAATTTAAACTATTCCTACACCAAAAACTAATTAATATCTTAGTTTGATGATATAAATCTATCATGATAAAGCAAATGCCATAGGTTAATATTTTATTGTATCTATTAAATTTGTTTTTTAAAATTATAACCTAATTTCAAGCTAGATTCCCAGAAAAATTATACTCATTTTACTTTGGTAGTTAATTATTTTATTAATTTTTAATGAGATCATAAAAATAATAAAGTTGACATTTTTTTATTGGAATAAATTTTTGCTATTAATAATTTAGAAAATTTCATTTTATTAATTTGACGGGTAAAAAGTAGTCATAATGGGCATATCAAATCATTTAACCACTATTGTGAGCATAAATGACAATCTCTCTCTCTCTCTCTCTCTCTCTCTCTCTCTATATATATATATATAAGAGAGAGAGAGAGAGAGAGAGAGAGGGGGGGGGGCAAAGTTAGGAGAAAATTCAATTAAAATTTTAATTGAAGCCTAATTTTTCCCATATGTCCCATATAATTTTTAATTATTATGCCAAGTGAGTTATTATTAGTGCAAAAGCCAAAGAGTCAAAAATAAAAATAAAACTAAAAATAAAAATGAAAAAGAAAGGTTTTGTTTGACCTTTACAAGGTATTAACGTGATTTTTGGCAATAGGGATTGAGAAAAATTAAAAAAATAAATAACAAATAATGAAAATCGATTTTATATCTATATTGGACTTAGGCTTCAGCTTTGGTTTCGTTCTCATCTAGACCAAATCTAAATCAACATAAACCAAACTCTAGCATAGAACAAATTTAATAACATTTGCTATCAATATTTATTATTATTATTATTATTATTATTATTATTATTATTATTATTATTATTATTATTATTATATGATGGGATAGCAAAAATTTCCATCTCTTGTTTGTCCATAGGGGTCATCCGTGAGTCAAAGGCCAAATATTCAGGTAGGTCATCTATGGACAAAGAAATCGTCCATAGGTAAAACGCATAGACGACCACATACAAGAAAATTTTCTAGTATGAATCTACTCACGTGTCTTGAGGATTTGAACCTTGGAATTCTGGAGCGGGAATCGAACCCATATTCATCGCCACAAATTCCTCACAAATGCTCAACTTCCTTCAGCGGTTGAAACTTCTATAGCCGTTGGGGAAGTTATGTTAAAACTCACTAATTTTCATAAATCTTGGGGAAGTTACTAAATCAATAATCGCTCCAAGATTCTCTATATAAAGACCGGCCTGTATCAAATCAAGGGGAGGTTTTTTTCAAGATTACTCTTCTAAAGTTAGAACTCTATTTTTCAGAGAGAAACTAATTTAGGCATCGGAAGGCACTTAGCCGGTCCACCCTAGTCGACTTTTGATAGTGTGTTTATCCTTGCAGGCCTTCGCAACAATCATTAGCCCATCGAAGTCGGAGAATTCAGCGTACTGATTCTGTGCAGCATCATTATACAAATAGAGATTGGACATTTTTAAAATTGAGGATTTCATGGATAACTATAAGGGGCAAAAAATACTAACAACAAGCCTAACCCAATGAGTTGAGGGGCTGACTGATTGAGTAAGCGCAATACAACAAATTTAGAAGAGGTGGATGGTCAAAGTCAACAACCCAAGCCTATATGGAGGGACCTTAGTAGTACTAAAGGAAAGACAATTAAGATAAAGGATAAACTGAAAGATAAAGCTAAGGAATGATTTTCGTATATTAAAGATTTTCCTCGGTCCATCCAAGGAGCTCGAGTTCTAATACAAATGTTGAAAAATTCATTCCTTCGCTTGGGTGTGAAGGCCTTCGCTTTCCCTTTACTTTGGGCCTAGTCATCCTCGACCCTTTTGTGCTCTTCAATGCAATCTATCAGTTGATACATGTCTCGAGCAGGCTTCATTGTTAGGGACTTCCTTAGGTTCAAGTTCATGGGAAGCCCCACTTTTAAGGTTCGGATAGCCACATCCTCAAAATCTTCGTCAATCTCACTAAAAGAGTTCCTAGTACCTATTTGAGTATGTTTTCAAGGACTCTCCCTCCCTCATAGCTATAGAAAGCCATGAATCTAAAGGTTTACAAACCCTGCTACAGGTGACAAACCCAGCACTGAAAGCCTTCTTTAACTCCTCATAAGATCTAATAGAATCCTCCTTTAACCCGTCAAACCATCTCATGGTGGTAGGGCTGAGGCTTAATGGGAAAACCTTGCACATAAGGGCTTCATTTTTGGAGTGAATGGCCATCCTTTGATTGAAATGACTCACGTGCTTAATTAGGTCTGTTCAGCCATTATAAATCGTGTTAGGACATATGTGAATCATGTTAGGAACATATGTCAATATTTTATGTAATTGACTAATCCTTTGACAAACCACACTTTATTTGTAATTGGGTAGATTTAGGATGTGTTTAATACTTCAAGGAACAAGGTTTCTTGTTCAAGTGTTAAAACTATGCAAGTCTGTCCAAGAAACAAGTGAAGAAGTACTGGATTTCAAAGCTTGACAGCTAGTATCTATCGAGGTATAAAAAACAGCTGAAGCTCGAAACTTGACAACTAACTCGATAGATACGTTATTGGTCGAGGTTTAAGAAATTCAGTTTTTCAGAGCTGATTTCACTCCAATCCGTGAATATGTGTTTAGGCTTTCTTTTCTCACAACCCTAAACATATATAAGATTATTTTAAGGGCCGTCAAAGGTTGCGTGAGTATAAAACAAAGTCTTGTTCATGCAAATTGTGACTGGAGACAGAGTTTGCCCTAGTTTATCTTTCTCTTAAAAAAGCTACTATGTTTGTACACCATAGGGTTTTGTGACCAAGGAGCTTCTTGATCTTCATCGTGTGATGAACTGAAGAACTTTGCAACCAACATCTTTCTCAATTTGGTAATTTAATCATGTACTGAGATCTGTGCATCTATTGGTTAGTCACGTACTGGGAGCCATGCCTTACAAGGATAGATTGTCACTACAAAACAAGTCTAATTGGGTATTTGGGTAAGGGTTCAACTATAAGTTGGTATAAGGTACTGGGATTCATTTACTTGTAACCGCTTGTTTTGATAATAGTAGATTCTCAGCAGTGGTGACCTTAAAATCACCCGTGTCATTTAATTTCTACTGCATATTTAGTGATTTGGTGATTTGTTTGTGCTGCCACTCAAATTAAGTGTTAATTTAATTAATTCATCAACTTGGCTAATTAATTGGTTAATTTATTATAAGGGGTCAATACATTCTTGGCCTTTCAAGTGGTATCAGAGCAGACACACTCTGATTAGGTTTTAATCTTTGCTGTGTGATCCATTGAACCTTGTTTGTCATGGATAGAGGACAATGTCTTATTATACCTCTTTTATTTTATGGCACTAACTATGCATATTGGAAAGTACTCATGAGATCTTTCTTGCAGTCATTAGATGAAAAGATATGGCAAGCTATGGAGATAGGCTAGACCAAGCCTATAGAAGCGCCAGCCGACTAGGATGATGCTAAGATCAAGGTGGCAAACTTCAACAGCAGGGCATTGAATGCTTTATTCAGTGCAGTCACAAATGAGAAATTCAAGAAGATTTCCTCTGCTGAAACTGCTAAGGAAGCATGGACTATTCTCCAGACAACCTATGAAGGAACCAAGGTTGTCAAGGATATTGACAAAATTCCTTTGACAAAGTTGGTTGGAAATCTGCAAACCTATGAGTTGGGTTTGATAAGGATTGAGAAATCAAGCAAGAGCAAGAGCATGGTATTGTAGGCTAAGAGCAGTGATACTGATGAGTCTTCAGACGATGAAGATTCCAAGATGAAATCCTATATCATGAGGCAGTTCAAGAAGTTTATGAAGAATGCCAACACGAAAGGATTTAACAAAGACTAAAAGCAATCCAGTTCTTCGTAGCTCAAGAGCCAAGACAAAGGGAAGAAGGATGTTAGGGATGGCTGTCAGTACATTGCTCCCTCAGGACCAAAGTGCTTTAGGTGTCAAGGCTTCGGTCACATGAAACAAAAGTGCCCTACGTATCTCAAGACCACTGGGAAGAGCAAGGCACTTGCTGCTATGTTAAGAGACACTGAGCCTGAGGATGATTCTAGTAATAAGGATGATAAAATCCTAAATGCTTTCACTGCCACTGTAAGTCCTACTTAAGGGATTGTTGAATATATGGATGAAGAAGAGGAATTGATGGAGTCTAAGTTTGAAAAGATTGATGAACAAGATGACATCCACACAGCCTATGCAAAGTTATATAAGATCTCGGAAAAGCATGAGAAGTTTTATAGGTTGGCCACCAAAAAACTTAGTGAAGTGGAGCTTGAGTGAGAAGAAATCTTCACAAAGTTTGATGAAGCAAATCAGACCATTGAAGCACTGAGATTTAAGAATAATTCCCTGGCTGAGAAGACCAAGAAGCTTGAGGCAGAACTGTTCCAAGTCAAAGCCCAGTTGGAAAGAACTTCAAGTGCAAAGCTCGATGAGCTGTATAGTCTTCAGAAATCTGCTTTCGATCGAACCAGATTAGGGTATGATTTCTTTTCTTCTAGTATTACTACTTCTAGTTCTACTGTTTTTGTTCCTCCTGTCCATAATGTTGAAACAGAGAACAATAATGTTAAAAATGAATTAGCTAATGAGAACATACACAAGGATAAATCTATCTTGGGAGCACCCCTTAAACTTGATAAGAACGAGATTAAGAACCCTAGGGCTAAGAAGGGAAATACTCAAAAGCCCAAACAGAAAATGATTCATTTCTGTCATCACTGTGGCGCAGCTAGACATACTCGACCTAATTTCTATAAGTGGTTAGCCACTCAACAAAGCAACAGCATGATTATGTCGGGAAATCAGAATCAGTTTCCATCCTCCTTTGCTCCTCTTGGAGATCTTCTCAAAGCCCTCATGTTCCTTTCAAACTTGAATAGTTTCAAGTCTTCCCCTTCACCGCCAAATCAAGGGTTTGCTAAACGGAAATGTTCTTCTAAGGTGTGGAAAGAAAAAAGCTCTAAGTGATTCTGTCACTTTTTCTCTCTCTCCCCTTCTTGTTATTATTTTTGCATTACTTGTGTGTTTTGCTTTATTGTTTTGAATTAGTCTAGTTTTATACATTACTTTGTTTTATTTAACATGTTTTTGTTTTCTTATTTTCAATTTTGCTTTATTTTTTTCCAATAAATAAAAAAAATTGAAAAATTGAAAAATACAAAAATAGTGTATTTGTGTACATTGGTACTTGTGTACCTTGGATGGCCATTGAAACAAAATTTTCTAAACTTTATATCATTTGTAGCTTAGATGAGCATCTCTATGCACAACTAAGCAAGTGAGCTTTATGGCTCGTGTCTGTGCTAAGTAAGGCTAAGTAATCTCTTGTATTTAACACTCGTATCACTCTCTATGACAGGAAGGACTAGAAAATCCTAAGAGAAAGACAAAAATAACCATCTCACCACTGTTGCCTGCCAATCATGAAATGACATTTGTATGCTTTGGCATAGCAAAAGTGGAATGCCAAATGCTAAACATCATTAGGTGTTTCTTTTCTATCTCTTATATGCCTATGCATGGTTTGCTTAAAAGAAAAGAATGCAAAGAACAACAAAAAGCAAAAAGAATCAAAATGCTTTATATATAATTGCAAGCATGTATTCTAGGAGATATGGGAGTTATAGGATGTATCTCAAAGGTGATAGTCCCCATCAAATAGTTATGATTGTGTGTGAGTTAAAGTGATTTTTTCATATCTCAAATCGTCATAACATGTAGACACTTATGCCATCTTACGATGTTTTTCACACACAACACGCAATATTCTTTGCTACTTTTGATACATGTGCAAATACAATGTGATTTGGCCATCACAAGAAATACATGGATTAATGTATACTAACTAAATTGTCTTAACTTGTTTTTGAAATATAAAATTGGTTAGACTTGTGTGTGTGTGTGTGTGCGCGCGCGCTTGGGATCTAAAAGCTGAACCTTTTTCTTGTTGAGAGATAATTTTGAGAGCTCAAAATGTTGATTGGATCCTTGGTTGAGTAACATGATTGATTGCATTCATGTCTATGTTTTTCTCTTCTTTAAAAAATTGTTTTTAAGTAATCTCAACAGCTTCTCGATACCTCTTGATAGCTAGGCTATCTGTCGAGATCCTTCAGCTGCTTTTTATTGCATTCTTGATTGCTCCTCAATAGCTGCTTGATCCATCAAGTAACTTTCCGGATGCTTGATAGCTGCTCGATAGCTACCTCGATTCATCAAGATCCCTCAGTTGTGGACACCTCTCGATAGATTCTGGACAGCTCTTCGACAAATAAAACATGCATTTTAATCCTCAATACCTCTCGACACCTCTTGATCTATCGAGAATTATGAAGGTTCTATATAAAGGATCTATGCGACATTTCTTCATTTCACCTTGATCTCTCTCAATACTTTCAATCTCTTCACCTCCCAAAACCTCTCTCTCTCACTCCAAACCTTCAACCCAAGTGTTCTTCGATCTTTGTGTGCTTTTTCTGCTTCTAGTATGTCTCTTTTTCACTCTTTCATCATGCATTTCACGTTTTTTGACCTAACTGTTGGGTTTCTATTGAAAATTTGGGGTTTTTCAAAATTGTTAGGTTTTTCACAAAATTTTTGGGTTGGTTTTTGTGAAAATGTTTTTAAATCATCATGAATTGCATTTCATTTGCATTATAACAATGTTTCATGCATTTTAGATGTGTGTTTACTTTGTTGCAATGATTGTGTGCTGTTAGGTTTGGATTGAGCTGAGCCCACGATATTTTTAATTTTGCATGTCACATGTTCATACATTTTCATGCATACGTACCTTCAAGTTTTATATTCCTATATATTTTGTCTTGTTGGTGCTTTTTTGATTGTCTCTCTCTCTTTTGCGTTAGTCTGCACTATGGCACCCAAACGCAAATCCATTCTGTCCCAGAACCCTCTTCGTTCTAGGGCATCTACTTCTTCTTCTGACCCTACACCTTCTTACATATGGTTCCGTGATGAAAAAGCCCGAAGGGACTTTTCGGAGAACTTTTCTAGACGAGGCATTCTAAGTCATCTTATCAGATTTTTTCGATACTGACCTACCCACTGTCATCTACAGTAGGGGTTGGGAGTCACTGTGTGGCGCCCCGATCACTTGTCCTTTCGTGGTCATACAAGAGTTTTACTCCAATATGCACGAATTTAATACTTTTGTACCTCATTTCTTCTCTCGCGTTCGAGGTACGCGCATCATAGTTATTGCGGAGATTGTCTCCGAGGTACTACACGTTCCTAGGGTAGCGCATCTTGACTACCTTGGTTGCGATTGTTTGAGGACTGTGTCCAAAGGCGAACTCTTGTCTCTCTTCTATAAGACACCTTCATCTTGGGATGACCGTTAAAACACCCCTTTGCTCGACCTTTGTAAAAGGTCCGAGATTCTTTAACATGGTAATGACATTTATTTTTCATCCTTTGTCTCACTATAACACTATCACAGAGCCTCGTGCTCGCTTTTTGCTATCCCCCTTAAAGGATATCTCCATCAACTTCCCTTCTCACTTCATCCTATCCCTCATAGATGTCTATAGGGATATGGCAACTCGTGATAAACTCACTTTTCCTTCGGCTATCATGTAGTTTCTTCGCCACTTTTCTATCTCCTTTCCCAAGTCTTCTCATTTTCCGGTTATGAGTAGCATAAATGCTGCTACCGTTGACGGAGTGAGGCATAGCTCAAACTGAGCCAGCCCCAGACAGAGACGGCCCCGGACAGAGACGACGAATCCTTTAGCTTCTACCTCTCTATCCACCTCTACTCCTTCGTCTTCTGCAGGTGGAGTGACACTTGAGGCTATCATGGCACAGCTTGTGCGCATGGATGTTCGCCTTTACATTTTCAATGATGAGTTGTGTCAGGTGAACACCGGTGTTGGTCGTATTGCACAATGACAGACTGTCATGGGTAGTTTCACTGTTGCTTTATCTCCATCTCCACCAGCATCCAAGGATAAGAGTGACAATGGTTCCGGCAGTGATGATGCTGATGAGGATGATGGTGCTAGCTCCCCTAGTGATGTTGAGATGTCTACTTGATGTACTTGCCTTTTGTCACTCTTGACAAAAAAGGAAGTATTTTTGATATGAGAGTAGTAATATACATAGGGAGAGAGTTAGCATACGTTAGTATAGGAGATTTTTGTGATTGAGGGAGTATATATGAGGGATGTAGTGAGGATCTTTGTATCTTTTCTTTTTCTTTCTATTTTAGATACATTATCTCTTGTACATTGGTCTTGTGATCACTTAGTGATAGCAAACATTGTACTTATCCTTGATATATATTTAATGATGTTGTTATCACATTTTACCTATCTCTCTATGTGTTGTTTGTTTTCTATCTTTATACACATATTTCTTATTTAATATATACAATCTATTATTTCTGTTTCATACTAAGATGATGTGATGAGTTTGTTTAAAGGGTTTCAGAAATACAGGTTTTCAAAATCTTCTTGCCATAAACTCTCTTCTTGTAAAGTTTTTCAAGAGTTTGTGTTAGGATAGATTTTTTTGTATTTAACAAGTGAGTATGAGTTGAGTGATTTATGACTTCTCTCATATGTTCATTTGTTTGTTGTGGTTTTGTCACGGATTGCCAAAGGGGAAGATTGTTAGGACATATGTGAATCATGTTAGGAACATATGTCAATATTTTATGTAATTGGCTAATCCTTTGACAAAACGCACTTTACTTATAATTAGATAGATCTAGGATATGTTTAATACTTCAAGAAATAAGGTTTCAAGTTCAAGTGTTAAAGCCATGCAAATCTATCTAAGAAACAAATGAAGAAGTACTGGATTTTAAATCTCGACAGCTAGTATCTATCAAGGTTTAAAAAGTTGCTGAAGCTCGAAGCTTGACAGCTAGCTCGATAGATACCCTATCAGTCGAGGTTTATGAAATTCAGTTTTTCAGAGCTGATTTCACTCCAATCTGTGAGTATGTGTTTAGGCTTTCTTTTCTCACAACCCTAAACTATATAAGGATTATTTTAAGGGCTGTCAAAGGTTGCACGAGTATAGAGCAAAGTCCTATTCATGCAAATTATGACTGAAGACAGAGTTTGCCCTAGTTCATCTTTCTCTTGAAAAAGCTGCTATGTTTGTGCACCATAGGGTTTTGTGACCAAAGAGCTTCTTGATCTTTATCATGTAATGAACTGAAGAACTTTGCAGCCAAAATTTTTCTCAAGTTGGTGATTAAGTTGCGCACTGGGATCCGCGCATTTATTGGTTAGTCATGTACTAGGAGCTGTGCATTACAAGAAGAGGTTGTCACTACAGAACAAGTCCAATTGGGTATTGGGGTAAGGGTTCAACTGTTGGTTGGTATAAGGTATTGAGATATCTTTACTTGTAACTGCTTGTTTTGATAATAATGGATTCTCAAGAGTGGTGACCTTAATATCACCTGGTAGGATTTTGCCTCAGTGGTTTTCCCTATTTGTAAACAAATCACCCTTGTCATTTAATTTCCATTGCATATTTAGTAATTTGGTGATTTGTTTATGCTGCCATGCAAATTGTATGTTAATCTAATTAATTAATCAACTTGGTTAATTAATTGGTTAATTTTTCACAAGGGATCAATACATTCTTGACCTTTCAAATTGTGAAAGCTAGCTGTGCAAAGCGATGGGGGAGCTTGGCATCTTCAATATAGCTGGAAAAAAGTGATCCAGAGAACTGGCCTAGGGCCTTGCTCATGGCATCATCTCCCATATTCCCTTGAAGGAGTGTTTTGCTTCGTTGGTGAGGACGCTTTTCTTCCCTAAACAAGTGAGAGGGTGCCTCATAGGTACTACTCTGAGGACTTCTAGTCCTTTGTCTATAACTCCACTCCACTTCCGAGTTGGAGCTTGGACTTGGCGAAGGCGTTCTAAGCTCTCTTATATACACCCTTTGGCAAAGTTGCCGCCGTAGATGGCCAACTTCCATCCTGAAATTACGAATCTCCTGGTCACATGAGGGTTGCCTCATGGATTGGGAATGGCTTCGACTTATGTGGTCCAAATGAACAAACACGACCCTTATGCTAGTAGATTGGGCTAGCTCACGATCCCTTCTCCACTCCTAGTTTATGAACTTATCCCTTTGCCTGGATTCCTTCACTTTGAGCAAAAGTTGCACCTCTTGAATTTGCCATTTCTTGATTTCTTAGGACCATAATTGAAGATGGGTGATGACTATTCCCATAGATGGAACCACTTATAGAGGACAAAAACTACTGAAAACAAGCCCAACCCAATGAGTTGAGGGGCCAGTTGATTGAGTAAGCCCAATACAACTAATTTGGAAGAGGTGGATGGTCAAAGTCGATAGCCCAAGCCTATATGGAGGGACCTTAGCAGCACTAAGGGAAAGATAATTAAGATAAAGGATAAAATGAAAGATAAAGCTAAGGAATGATTTTTCGTATATTAAAGGTCTTCCTTGGTCTGTCCGAGGAGCCCGAGTTCTAATTCAGATGTTCAAAAATTACTTTTCTCTCTTTCTCTCACTCTATCTCTCTCTAGGAACTCTTTATGCACTTTTTTCTTAGCCATTTTCATGGGGGACTTGCCTCTCTCTCTATATATAGTAAGAGGAGGTGCATCCTAGCCTTCCACTTGGACGTCCTTCAAATTTGTCTTTGGATACTTGTCTCATCACTGCCTTGTTGGTGGTGATAGAACAGGCTGTGAAAGCTGTGCAGGTACTATTAAGGGGTCATTCTCCATTTAATGCAATAGGGTGGTTTGGCAAGGAGTATTGAATGTGGAGGTAAAGGGTGCTTCCCTAGGAATATATCTCATGCTTTTACTTACTCCGTCTTACTTCCTTCCTCAGCAATTGCCTTAAGAGCTTTGAGGCTGGACCCCAATCTCCCGAGGAGGGCATGCTCCTAGGGCTCCTCGGGCGAGCCATTCTCTACTCGATTTCTAGTGTTTGGTTACCTCGCCTGGGTTGGGCCTAAACCGATGAACAGTAGGGCCCATCTAACTTCTTAGGAAGCCCATTCATTATGCCCTTCTACCCTCGGGTTACTCCCTCCCATAATAACAATTTAAATGAAGTTTTCTATCATTCAAATAAACTTTTATTTATTTTATATATAAGTAGCTATTTTATATTTTCAAATATACAAACATTATATATATATATATATATATATTATATATAAACTTGGTAAAATTTTAATACACATTTAGTTATGCTTATTTGTGAATGTATCTCGTGTATATGTATGAAGTTACAAGTTAGTTATTACAAAGGTTGAAGAGCTAATCCAAATACCTAACTAATAATGGGCATTTCTATCTTTCAAGTCCAGAAAAATAGGCTATGCCTAATTTTGTGTCAACTATGCCGCAAGTACTACCATGAGTGAAAAACATCTAAATGAGACTAAGTAATTACTTTGTAGATCCAAATTTATGATAAGGATTTAATTTTGCAGTCAAGGACCAAGAATCATTTTTTTCTTCTTTTTCTTTGAGCCTTACCCGTCATTGCAGCCTAAAAAACCCTCAAATTTGTTTGTGCTCAAGTTAAAAGGGGGCAAGGAGATTCAAGAAAGCTTTTGTAATTCATGAACCAGAAAATACAAGTTCCAAATCAGCAATAGCAACCACCAATCCATGAAGTAGAGCCTCTAGTGAATTTAAAACAAATCGTATAATTTGCCAAGGAGGCAACTTACAACCATGTCTAAGGAAGTAAGAAGAAGCCTACTTCATCATCACAGGAGTAATGGTGAGCAAATTGAAGATGTTGATGCTGATTCTAGTAACAACTTTGATAATCCATTTGACCAACCTGTGAGAGGGCATCAAAAGATACCTATGTAGGAACCAAGACAAGGCCCTATACACCTGCAACCATTTCCTAGAGAAGAGCTAAGGTGGGAGCCAAATATCAAAATAGGCCTACCATAATTCAAAGGGAGTTTCAACCCTGGGAGAGTTTGTGGACAGGTTGTAGGGGCCTTTTTTGTTCTGTCTGTGGACTTGGGACAAGGCTGCTTAGCTTTGAGGGAGTTGGGACTGGTTCTCTCCGCAGGATGTGGGCCTTGTAAATCGGTCTGTGTACAAAATAACACACTCTAAAACACCCAAAAAAAAAAAAAAAAAAACGAAATAGCCCAATGATTGTTAGCTCAAGTACTGTTAGCCCAAATATTTAGAGGAAGCAAATAAATACTTGTAGGCACATGAATACATGTAACACACATACACACACACACACACACACACTTAGAAGATGCACTCGGTAGAAAATGGACTAAAAAGATCTTAACCCTAACTCACAACAGTCTTACTATCTACGGTGAGCACAAAACTATGGGGTTTGGAATATGAGCCCATCAGATAGTCATTTTAAGCATTAGGAAGTTTGCAAGAAGTAAATTATTTGCAGGAGAGCGAACGATACTCTAGAAGTGCCCACCAGCATCTCTACTATTTTATCCGTTAATACTATTAAGTTTCTAAAATGTCACTTTCTACTTTCTTTCTTTTTCTCTTCCTTTTTATCTTTCAACTTTATGCAAGCATTGTACAAGCAATCACATACTTTAAGGCATCAAAACAATGTTGTTGATCACATTGAGTTATTTTACCAGTTAGTAGCTTGAGTGGATCTCAATGAACGTGAAGAACAAATGGTAGCAAAGTTTTTGTGTGGTCTCAAAACAACAATTCAAGATGCACTATCATTGCATTCAATCTAATCAGTATTTGGAGCATACAACTATAGATACCGCATTTTGTACCTCTTATAACTTGGGCTCCCGTTCCCCAATGATGCTGAAATTCTAAGACCCAAAGTTGGTTTAGGGTCCAATCAGATTACAAATTGACTTGAGAGATGTTAAAATGGAAAATATAACTTTTTATGAGCAAATAAATCTATTTTTGGAAAATAAAAGGCCAAGAAAATCCTAGGCCTGTGTATGCAGGCCAGAACCTGTGTATGCAGACCTGTGCATGTAGTTATGGTTTCAGAAACCTATGAAAGGCAAGTTTTCTGCATTAATGTTAAGGTTTGAAACAAATCCCACATCATCTGTGAGCCATTCCAAACCACTATTTTCTCACTATATAAAGCTATATATGACACTTTTTCAAAACACATAGAAAATCCTAAGGAAAAACTTAAGATTCAGTAGAAATAGTAAATCAAAGAGGGAGTTTTCACAAAACATCCTCAAATCAATTTTATTTGATTGAGACCTTTTCTGGTCTTGTTAGAAAATAGTTTTATAATCTCTGTAGTAAAAAATGGTAATCTTGTTAGATATTACTTTTGCCATACTGCGATATTCTTTAGTTTTTCTAGCAAAACTGTTATTTTCTAGACTAAATTGTTGGAACAATTGATGAATATAATCAACCAAAGAGAGTTCTATTAATAAAGCTTATTTCTAAATCTTCCAATCAAATAGTTTTATGTGTTTACTTACCCAATTGTGTACTAAATTAGATTGATAGTGGATGCTTAACAATATTGGTGGACAAACCCTAACACCCTAGTGGTTTTAATTATTGAATTTGCCAAACTTTATTTTTCCTAAGTTTCAGCCATATTTTTCTACATGTTATTGATGCTTTTGACGTGTTCTTATTTTCCTTATCTCGGTGGAATGACACCCTTAGCTATACTACAATTTTCATTACAAAATTGGACGATATCATTTCCTCAAAAAACTCAATTTTACCCTTCTACCTTAACCACAAAATAGAGCCCATTCTTAGAAAATTCGTGTTATTTGGTGACCAAACTATTTGCAGGACTTGTCACGCCTCAATCTTCAATGAAATCTTCTAGATCTCGCCGCCTTGTGCATCGCCTAGAACTTCGTTTTCGCCGCCTAACACCTCGCCGAACATGCCAATGGAATCTCTCTCTCTCTCTCTCTCTCTCTCTCTCTCTCTCTTTGTGTGTGACAGTGAGATATAGGGAGAACTCTTGAATGTCCCCACCCTTAAATAAGCTTTTAATCATGGAAAGAAAAGAATGTATATCAATTGGCATCTGAAGATTAAGGATGTGTCTATGAAGGAAAATAGAGAAAAGAATAATATCAGACTTGAAAGAATATGAAGGTTGGTAAGATAATATAAAAGGTGGATGAAATGAAGTGTGTGGACGATAAAATATATATATATATATATATATATATATATATATATATATATATATTAGGTTATGTGTGGACAACAATTATTTTTGAATTTTAATAAAAAAATTACTATAATATAATCTTATGAGAAATGTTGTATCCATGATATTTTCACAATACTTCTATAATATTATTATTACTTTAAAAATTGATTATAATTATGAATTTTTATGAAGATTATAATTATGATTGATTTCAACAACAACAACAACAACAACAATAATAATAATAATAATAATAATAATAATAAGTATTATTATTATTATTATTATTATTATTATTATTATTAAGAAGATAACTCATAAGTCATAAGTATGAATTCTAGTATATAGATTTGGTCATTTTTGGTGATTTACAATCAAACTGCAATTTTGATTTATATTAACCAAACACTCAAATTTTTTTTTAAAAGAACTTTTTAACATTTTTTACAAAACACCCTGCTTGTTAAAAAGAGCCAATTCCAAACTGTACTTACTAAAACCGCCACTTTTTTAAAAAGCACGATCTCAAAAAATTGAACCAAACTCACCTGAAGACTACTCTGTGTACACTCTTTGCACTGAAGAAATTGTTGGATGTGACTCAAAATTAAAAGAAAGGGTTGCCTTAGTTATGAAAAAGATATTTTTGCACCCAAACAGGAAGACCAAGAAGATTGGTTGCAAAGTAACATTTTTCCATGGTTTAAAAAACCGGAACAGTTAAAGAACCAAAAAAGAGACCAATTCTCGGTTTTTACCATTCTGACCATTTTTTTGCCATTTTTTGACCGGACAGATTTCGAGTTCGGTTCTCAGTTTAATTGGCCAGTACAATCTGGTTTTTAATCAGTGCATTTTCCACACTACTGCAACATTGGTGGAATGATGGAGGCAGCTACAAAAATGTTGTTTCATGGGAGGTTGTGGATAAGTTAGGCCTCAAAATTATAGAACTTTGTCATCTTTACAAGCTTACATGGCAGGGACGGAGGCACACTTGGACTTTGGGGGGGAATGCCTCCCACCCCTACCCCCACCCTTCAAAGGTTTATATATATATATATATATATATATATATATAATTACTAGTATATATATGTAAACACCACATTTTGTACCCTTTTTATATATAAAATTACTAGTATATATATGTAGACACCACATTTTGTACCCCTTACGACTTGGGCCCTGTTCCCTAATGATGTTAAAATTCTAAGGCCCGAGGTTGGTTTTGATGGAAATATACATGTCTATATTGCATACAAAACATACGCAGCGGAAAAATAACGGATATACTTCATTCGCAATTGATAATATGTACTATGTAAATTTCAGAATACAAGGACAAGAGAGTGTACCTTGGTGTGGTGAATTTCAAAAACAAAGATTAGAAGTACTCGGGAATCCTTGTAATTTTCACTCTAGTTCCACTAACGCCCAAGAAGTGTGGTCTCTCAATCAGTTCTATGTGTTTGTTTAAGAGAGAATAAGAGAGTGTCCAACACTCATATACAAACTATTTTATGTCCTAACAAAATTTTGTATGTTTTTCTCCTTATAACTGATTATCTAATTGGGCTAGCCTCTTGGGCCTTTCTAATTGGGATTTAGTACGTGGCTTGGAGTGGGACCAAAAGGGAACAAATAAGACACTAGCTCCAATGGGGTTTGGGCTTTTTTGTCAACTCTTGACAAGTCCAAAATTACCATTAATTATATTTAATACCACTATATAAATATAATTGCACTCTAGGCCTTATTAATAAATTATATCCTAAGACTTTATTGTACATGCAACCCCTTCATAAAATATTCGTAGTAATACAAAGTCATTAAAGTAGACTACCACTTTGTAGATTACTACATCTTAATCCTTAAGTACCCGATTTAATCCTTTAAGTTATTCATCATATATTTATGAAATCCAATTTCATAAATATATACTTTAGTAATTAATTACTAAAGTAGTTAGGTCTAACATTCTGGAATAACAAACCAATTAAACACTTATCTCAAGGGAATATTTTGTATCTCCGTTAAGAGACTATGAATATTTTCTTGAGAATATATGTTCCATCAACACTAAATGTAGCTGCCCAACATACTGAGATTTTGACCGTTACTTTAGATCTCACTCTTGATATATCAAAGCAACCTACACTTCATGAGCAGGTCCATTATTTTCTCAGGATTAAGAGTTCATGTAAATATAAGTCGTGAGATTTATTATTCATTTGATAGTCATTAGGAGAATAATAAATCTCACAGTAGTCCAATTCAATATGTCTTAACTTTTAAAACATATCAATATATCAACTAGAAGTCTCCACTTTCATGATCAAGATAAATCAACTTAGTTGATATGTTATAGTATTCATAAATAAAATGCCCAATTTCATCACCGACTACGAACTAAAATTCTGAGTTTACAAAGAACTTGTGATTTATATCTTCTATGACTTTTCACATAAATCACATACTATGCATCTCATGGATTATGTGATAATGTTCAAATATTCATGTTATGATCATTTTAGATAATAATAAAACAACTTTATTAATTACAACATTAAGTCATACATTAAGTCAGATATAATGTCATACATAGCATCATACAATAGGATTTAAAGGCACTAATCCCAACAGGTTTAGGGCCCAATCTGATTACAAATTGACTTGAGAGGTGTCAAAATGGAAAATATAACTTTTTATGAGCAAATGAATCTATTTCTAGAAAATAAAAGGCCAAGGAAACCCTCAGCCTGCGTACACAGGTCTAATGCATGCGTACGCGGGCATGGATCTGTGCACGTAACTAGGGTTTTAGAAACCTATGAAAGGCAAGTTTTCTGTATTAAAGACTAAGGTTTGGAATGAATCCCACATTGTCTGGGAGCCATTCCATATCCCCATTTTTCAACTATATAAAACCTTACATAGTATATTTCAAAAACACATAGAAAATCCTAAGGAAAAACCTAAGATTCACTAGAAATAGTGAATCAAAGAGGGAGTTTTTCACAAAACATCCTCAAGTCAATTTTTTTTTGATTGGGACATTTTCTGGTCTTGATCCTTGAGTTTTGAAATTTACTAATCATTTTTGTTTGATTGTGAATAGATTTGACTGAGGTGAACAATCAAAATCAAGCTAAAAGAGCTTTTGGTTTGAGGTATATGTTCTAACCTCTTTTCTTTCAATTCTACCTTTAATCTTGCTTTTAATCTTGTTTCTTTGTTTTGTTTATGTGTTAACATATTTGTTTAGTTTATGTTTTAGTTGTTTTTGTTTTAAAGCATGCTAGGTTGCTAGATTTGTTAACCCTAATTCAGGTTTTTTGCTTCTTTGTTTTTTTCACATATTATGCCTCTATTTTGTTCATTTTTACGCTTTTTAAGTCTATGTTCCTTTGTTTAATTACTTGTTTGCTTTTAATGTGCTAGATTAGGGTTTCTTTTCGTTTCTTGCTTTAATACATGAACATGCATTCATATATCCATCCATTGATGCATGGGTGCTGAAATGGAGTAAGATAAGTGAGGAAAGTCATGTATTCACATGAACATGCATTGGGTGTAAGTTTGATGACGAATATGAACATGTTTGCTTGGATGATTTGTTCTTGACGCAATCACATGTTTATTTGGATCTTGCCATGTTTGTGATTTTGCCATGTATACTTGCTGCCTTATTTTGTTTGTTACCTTAAATGAGATGTTTACCATGATAGATGTATGCTAGGGTTTGTGATGAGATGATTGCCATGATAGATGTATGTTATGGTTTGGGATGAAATGTCATGTTGTATGCTTAGGTGTATGCTAGTGCGTGTGTTTGTGTTTAAGATACAATGTTGAATGTGCATTTAATAGGATTAAGACATAGAACACAATGAGTGGAAGCTGAACCACAGGTCGGGCAGTTTTGAGTGTTTAACACCTTCCAAAAATCGTATCTAAACTTTGAGTCCATACTTTAGTAGTAAGACCAGTTCTTCCACGTAAAGGTACTATATTCATGGTTTCTAGACCATAAAACTAGGTGGCGATTCCTTGTTTCTCCGCCCCGGTCCACTAGGCCAAGTGTAATCCCTAAACACGAAAAAGCGGCACCGACCGCGCGTTGCACCCACAATTTATAGTTACTACTTTTAGTAATTTTGTTCTATAAAATTACACTTTGCCCCCCCCCCCCCCCCACCCCTAAACAATATCATTGATTCTTTCAATAATAATGCTATAACTACAAACTTTTTTACAATATTTTTACAAACTATTGAGGTACAAATTATCACCAGTTCACATCTGGGCCTCTATGTATATCAATTTTTTACTTACTAATAACCATTCACCATTTCAGTAATTTGCAAAAAAAAAAAAATTTGTAGCTCTAACATTTTTCCTCATTTTAAAGGCCATAAAAGAATTTATACATCTAAAATCTAAAATAAAAAATACAAGCCCAAAACAATTAGCCCAACAACAAAAATTGCCAATAACAAATATCCAACTTGCTCTCTAATCACAAATAACATTTAACACTATTTGAACATTTCCCTACTTCTCCCGCTTCCTTTTCTATCTTCTTCTTTTTTCTTTTTTTCTTTTTTTCTTTTTTTTTTTTTTTGTGCTAAAAGAGATTCCTTTTCTATCTTTTGTTGTTATTTGTCTACCATTGATTACCTATACAACCCCCTAAAGCATATAATTGCAATAATGTTATGACATGTGCAGTCCAAACTGTTAGAAGGAAATAGAAAAAGTTTACCTTTTATACCAAAGAAACTTGAGGCATGAAACAACTCCGGGGTTTGGGTTTAGTAAAAATAGTTAAAATACCCTTGATTTTAAGTATTGATTTTAAAGAAATTTATCTCAAACCATTATAGGCTTATAGCAAAAAAAAAAAAAAAAAAAGAGAGAGAGAGAGAGAGAGAGAGAGAGAGAGAGACATGCGAAGTTGCAATTTTGTCACAAAGATTTAAAAGAAAAGGAAAAATGTAATCATATTAATTGTGCTGCTCGTATAATTATTAACTACTGCAAAACTCTATTTTTAGGCGATTACCAGAATATAGAAAAAGAAAAGGAAAAGGAAGCTATTATTTCGAGATATATGAATCAAGACGCGAGATATCGTGACTTAATCTAGAAGGCGAAGTCATTGGATTCCTTCATTCAGTGGCCAGGTGGAAAGCGCATTTTGATTTCTTTCTTATTTTCCTTTGCTATTTCCAATTTTTTTCTTGGCTAAGGAACATCCCCCACTGCTCTTCAATGGAAACTCTCACGCGCTCTTAGACTTTTAACATACAAAATAAAAAAATAAAAAAATTTCTAGGCATTATATTTGACTATTTCATAATTTCTTTGTCTCAATTTCATTTACTTTTCGTCACAATTGTGACTGGCATAATGCAATTGGTAGAAACAAAATATGGTGAGCCTATATGTAAATAATAGACAATTACTTAAAATTTGTCAACAAGAGTTATAGTAAAGGGATTTGGCTTACTTCCACTATTATTTTAACTGAAATTTCCTTTTGTTTTAATGAGAAATTGCTGCATCACCTACTAACTAAATAAAATGTGGAGATTAAAACTTACTATCATTTATCATTGTGTATTTAAAACAAAAAGAGATATCCAATTAAAAAGTACTAGAAATAAGTCAAACCCATAGTAAATAAATTATAAAATAGTTTGTGGTTATAAAATTACTTTTAACATAGACATGTATACTTGGTTTATAAAATAATTAATTGATATGGGATGAGTGGTGAGTTTATGTAAAAATAATATACTATTAATCATAATCTGCCGAATAAGATAGTTATGAAAATAAGTGTGGTAAAAAATATGATCATTGGTAATAGGACCTTTTGATGAGTATAAAGTCTACAAAAAAATTAAAATTTAAAATATTTTGGTAAATTATTAAGTAGTAAGTAAAAATTCAAATAAAAATGAGTAAAATCTTATGTAACTGTGAACAATGTCGTAAGTTTTTGTAGGTAGCATACCTATTTGAAGAGTGTAAGTAGTCTCCTTGAAAAGAGTGGCTTCTACTTACTTTTTCTGTGAATTGAATGACCCTGGTGGAAGTCCGTCAAATAGGAAAAGTCATTGAATTTTGGTGGAGACAGTTTCTTAGAAGAATCCCATGAGAATGAGAATGAGAATGAGCATGAGCATCTGATCATCTAGGAGTCTTTAAGTCACAATCAGAAGTCCTAATGTGTATATGTATTGTTTGGGTAAAACCACTGGTGCGTCAAAATAATTGCAGATTTTGAAATTGTTGAGGAACCACAACTAGCATAGCTAAGTCAAGGGGGTGGCTAGCACCGTAGGACTAGGACTAGAGTCCTCTCGTGGACAGAACAGACTCTCAATATTTTTGGTAGATCACTGAATATGAATATGGCTACAAAGCAATTTTAAGGATTATCTTCTTGACTCTGCTTGGAAGTTGGAATATTTTCTTCCCTTTGGTAAGAGGCTGGATGATTATCAAAATACCCAAACCCACACCGCCGCCCCACCACACACCCCCCCCCCCCCCCCCCCTTGGAACCATGATCACGTCTCTTTTTGCTTTAGCCTAAAGAGTAAGGACTAAGGACTAGCATCTGAATCTTCAAAACTTTTTTTTTAGCCAAATTGAATAACACTTTATAAAGAATCATCCACAAATGTCTTATATTCGCCCTCTTAACACTTTATAAAGTTTTTATAAGATATTGCAATGCCGTAAACCCAAAATTCAGTGGACTTGAAAGACCTATAGTAGAATTCCCATAGTTTCATCCACAATACTATTCATCAATAGAGTTTTGTATTGACAGGACTTAATGCGAGGGAAATATATTTATGTATTGGCATATTTGAGATCAAAAAGCAATTTTTTAGTAATTGAGTATTAGTTTATAGTGTGTTCAAGAAGTACAGCAAGTGTTAACAAGTGGTATTATTGAAGATACAAGAATGCTCAAGAAAATATGAAACTGTAAGTCTCGATACATGCCTTAACACTTGTCAACCTATTTAAAATAAATAAATCTCGATACCAAGCTTGATATCTCTTGATCTATCGAGTTACAAGAAAACTAAAAAGTAATTTTCAGTTTCAACTCACGATGACTTGATCTTTATAAGGATCCTTGCACTGGGGTTCCAGAGTATATAAAAAACATATTTTATGTCTATCATCATAGACACAGAGAGTTACATGCATAACAAGAGTTGCTAATACATTTGTGTGCCTAGGATTTTGTACCAAGCTGCTATTGCCTACCAATTCATCAAAGCAAGAATCAAAGAACTTTACAAAGTTACAACAATTAAAAGGGTTGTTGCGCTATTAATCACAAAAAGGAGATTTGTGCAAATGAGAAGTTTGTTACAAGTAGTCCAATTGGGGATTGGAGTTGAACTTCCTTATAGATTAGTAGGTTCCACTGTAGGTAGATATACTTTGGGATATGGAAAGATTTCTTGTACTAGTTAGCGGATTTTTTTAGGAGTGGTGACATGAAATTTTTCTGGTAGGATTTTTTCTGCAAGGGTTTTTCCCATCTTGATCAAATCGTTATGTCAAATTTATTTTTTGCTACACTTAATTTAGTTTGGTAATTTCGTTGTGCCTTAATTGGATTTGCATGTAATTTGATCTAATTAATCAATTTGGGTAATTAGATAATTAATTGAGGTCAATCTTTAACCCAACACTTTGCTCCAAAAAGATGGGCTCTGCCACTACCTAAACCAATAGGACTTTCAAAACTCTAGAGTACAAACTAACCAAGAACAAAGGAACAAAACAACATATAAATGTTATTATTGATATTGTAATGAGTTATAAATATCAAATTTTAAGATCGCACAAGTACAAAACCAAAATTAAGTTACAATACTCCTAAGTTAAGTTACAAACCTACTTCAAGATAATTCATGAGAGGCGGTGCACACTTACAAACATAAAATTATCTTTCCGTTGATTGGGAATGAAATCTGGGTTGTCAGATTATGTGTATGTTTGTGAAAGAAAAACTGATTCCTATTTATACCCAATCCTTGATAGTTATTGCATCATCTCACAACTTGAAACAAACAAATTCTTTTATAAATAACTGCTCACATGCTCATGTGCTCTTCATGTGCTCAAATAATTGCTCGCACACTAATATGCCTTTTACGTGCTAAAATAAATGCTTGCACGACAATGTGCTCTTCTCCTACTCAAATGACTGCTCACACATTCACATGCTTCTCATGTGCTTGAATGCTTGAATAACTGCTTGCATATTTATATTCTTTAAATTGGATCTGCAATCTCTCACACTTTTTAATTAATGAAGGATAAGTTCCTTAATATTTATGGTGACACTTATATTCTCCTAAAGGCTTCATTTTATTGGAACATATCCAATCTGTTTATTATTACATATGAACATTACATTTTATATATATATATATATATATATATATATTATATAAAATTAAACTTTGGCCTCGACGTGTATCATTATTTTATTTATTGGCCCAATAGAGGTAACTTGTACAAATACTTGTAATCCATATGAGTTCATAATTGAAGAAATAAGACAGAACTATCTCACTTTGGTCTCTCAAATCTGTTTCTCAATTCCCTCTTTCTATTCTTTTTCTTGGAGCAAGACAGCTTCGAATTAAGTGAAATTCTTTTCATTCCTATATATTCCCCCTTGAAAACCAAATGGATTCATTACAGCTGGTATCAAAGTAGTCAACCTAGAGGTTGAAAGGAACAAGAGTTTCTCAAATTAACTAAGTCTCTATAAGGTAACAACAAGACGCTTACCAATGGATAACAAAGGGTTCAAGAACCCAACATAGAGATGGACAACAATAATATCATCATTTTGTGGACAATACGCTTTTAAGGAGAGGGCATAAAAAGAAGAGGAGCGAATTCAGTTAATATTGCAAGTAGTAGTGTTCAAGAAGTGGAGCTAGATTGGTTACACATTGTTTGTCGGTTATTTTGGCCAACAAACCTTGTAAGTAACTTGTATAAATAATTGTAATACATAGCATTTCATAATTGAAGAAATAAAACATAACTTTCTCACTTTTTTCTCTCATGTTCTCTCTCCCTCAATTCTTCCTTTCTATTATTCTTCACTTTTTTCTCTCAAAGTTCTCTCTCCCTCAATTCTCCCTTTCTATTATTCTTCTAGATGGTGTTTATTTCAAACCAAGTCAAATTCCTTTTATTCCCCTTAAAAACTAGATGGATTTGTTACAAGAGAGCACAATAGTGTTTTGTAAAAAAATTTCATCCTCTCTCTCTCTCTCTCATATACATGTATAAAGAAATAAAGAGTGGGATGTATAGACTATGGCGTATTAAGAAGTGGTAGATAAAATATATAAAAGAAAAAAAAAAGGTCTTTTTACTTTAAAATTTAGCAAAAGTTTGCAAAACCGAATGTAAATTCTCTAGCTTGATTTGCAATACATATAATTGAAAATAAATATGGCTTTTACGCGGATAGAGCCATTCATTTTTTTGGATTCAGTTTCATTTTACTAGGATCCATTTCATTGGACATTTAAGAAAAAATATATTTCTTAAAAAGCATCTAAGAGTATTTCAATAATTTTTTGGTTAATTTTGTGAAGCAATTTGAAAATTTCAGACAATTATTAAAAATCAACCAAGTTTAAACATAATCATACTAACCTTCACTCACAAAAGATTTTTGCTGTTGATAAATCTTCATTTTTTGCACATCCCTCTCAACTTGAATGATCTTTCATGGAATCTCATTTCTCTTGTGTCTTTTGATAAATCATTTTTCTTCTATCTTGATGAAAATTCTTGCACTCTATTCTTTTCATTTCTTTTTTCTTGTTGAAGTCTTTTCTAGCTTCATGACAATCTCTTTTTCTCACAATTTGATGCTTTCTCAAAACCTTATCTCTCTTTGATGGATTTTCTTCTTTCCTAACTTGATGGAGTAAACTATCCCTTTTCTTTTATGAGCTCTAGTTTTTGAACTTGCTAAACTCTTCATCTTTTCTTTAGAACTTGTCACACTGTCTTCATTGAGGACCTTACCAAGCAGTGCTAAATCCATAAGGTCAACCCTTACTCAACTTAAGATTTAAGCATGCATACCTAATTTTCTCACCAAGATTTAAGTTTTTAGTGCGTTCATTGAAAAACAAGCTAAGTGTTTAAAAGCTCAAGTTGGCTAGCAATGCATAATTATTGTAATGAGTGTCAAGGAATAATGTAGCTTACCAAAGGTGACCTCCTATCCCTAGTAATATTTACTTGTAAGAACAGTGACATAAACTTTTTTAATAAATTCCTCTTGGAATAAAAGAACAAATGCTCCAAAGAGAGATTAATTGTAAGAACAACTCTCGTTTGAACATTATATCATTAATTTATTTTAATTTGACTACTTAATCTTAGAGGGCTTTTGATTCACTGTGATGTTAGATTATGCTATAATATTACGTTATTGTAATCTTATATTAATGTAATCTCAATACAAAAATATAGCATTACATTGTAAAACGAAAGTAATGAGATTAAGATTATGTGATATGATTCTAAAGAAAAAAAAAAGATGATGTGATATATTTTGTAATTTTAAATTATGATAATGTCAGAAAAAATAAAATGAACCAAAAACTGGCGAGCCCAGTAGGCCGTTAGTCTCCTGTAAAACTTTTAAGGGGTCACCGGTTTCATAGTTTCATTTGAATAGGAGCTATTCTGCCAATTGAGTTTTTACGGTTTAGGGATTCTAGCTTAACACATGCACACCTGGACTTGGAGATTTTGGTTTGAGGGGTAATTTTGGGCTTTTAAAAATGGTTCCCATGTGTCCCTATAATTATTTGCCATATGTCCATATTTAAAAAAAAAATGAAATAATGTAGTCCAAGTCAGGTACCACATCAACACTCTGTCAGACAACGTAAGAGATAAACTAATGGAAATAGATGAAGGGACAAAAATCATAATGTTTTGCAAAGTTCAGGGACGAAAAATGAACTTTTTGTGATAATTTAGGGACAAAAATGATATTTTACCCAAAAAACTTTTAAGACGTAAAACATAAAAGAAAACGGATCAAATAGCCACTCTCTAAAAAAATTGTCTTACTATTGTGAAATCCAAGATCTATCCCTATTGATATGGCCATGGGCTTCATTAATGTAAGATTTATGGTTTGCCAAAATTAGAAGAAGAAAAAAACACCCATGTCCTAAAATTAACAAACAAAGATCAAAGCAAAACAAAATTAGTAAAAGAGTAAGAGCAAGAGCAAGAGCATGAACAAGAATATGGAATTATACTTTCCATGTTAGCTGAAATTAGGGGTGGCGAAATCAACCCAAACCCACCCACTTAAATAAGATCCAAACCACCACCGCACACCCTTGGTGCAATGGTCACTCTACAAGTACAAGTGCTTGTGGGGTGTGGGAGGCAAGGACCGAGGTTTAAGTCTCTAGAAGAGAGCTTCACACACATATACACATAGATTAGGCTAGAGTAGAATTTCTATCTTGTATAAAAAAAAAAAAAAAAAAAAAATCCAAACCTGCTTCTCAAAAAATAAAATAAAATAAATAAGACTCAAACCCACCCAATTATTAATTGTGTTAAATGGGTATTAACCCAATTAAAGCTAATTAACATTAATGTTGATTCGGTTTTAACTGTGTACCCAATTAGACCAAAGTATCATTTCTACAAACATCCCAAAACCACTAAAAAGACCAAATACCCATTAAACCTAAAAAATTACCAAAATACCCCTTAAACCTAAAAAATGATATAAATACCCTTGAAATCTTAAATTTACCAAAATACCCCCCTAACCTAGAAAATGACCAAAATACCCCCGAAACCAATCAAATTACCGAAATACCCCCGAAACCTAAAAATTTACCGATATACCCCATAAACCTAAAAAATGATTGAAATACCTTTGAAAGTTAAAAAATAACTAAAATACTCCTAAAACCTAAAAAATGACCAAAATACCCTCTAAACATAAAAAATGACAAAATACCCTGAAACCTTTATAATGACCGAAATACCCTTTAAAACTAAAAAATGAACAAAATACTTCTGAAACTTAAAAAATAACCACAATACCCTTCAAACATAAAAAAAAAAAAATGACGAAATACCCCTGAAATCCTTATAATGACTGAAATACCCTCAAACCTATAAAATGACGATGTAGACACTCGATTTTACACTCATAATTTAATGCTGAAAGATGACCAATATGACCATTCCAAATACCCAAAAGTCATAATTTCGTTGCATGCATTAAATCATTCATTGCATATCATAAAAATGATCTTGAGATTCTAACGGTCGCGACGGTATGTCCAATTCTCAAATCAGACCGTCGGATTGAAAGATATCATAACATCAAATGTTCACGGCCTGCATGCATTGTATAGGGGTGAAATTGATCACATGTGATTAATTGAAATTAATTTTGATTGGTTAATGATTAAAATTAATTAAATGAATTTTTGTGATTGGTTAATTATTTTTCTTAAAGTGAGATTTGCTGCATGGGATTAAAACAGATAAGCTGATAATATTTAAAGACTGTAGATAATTAGGTTTTTGGTATAATTATATTCAAAATAATTATTTTAAAAATCCTAATTATCACTTTGGAATGAGGTTTATCATGAAAATAACTCTAAAATTCGTCTAAATACAGTTTTAGAGTTGAAAAACACTTCAAAAACGTGCTAATCAAGTAACAGATTTCAGATTTACATTCCAGGGCACTTTTGGCATAATAAAACTCAAAATTTAGACTAGGCTATTTCTGGAAAAGTTGTAGAGAATTGAATTTCGCTTTATCTATCAAAGATATGATCAAAATACTGAAACTTGTTCTGATCTAAAAAATCAGCTTATTCTTATCCAAATCTCCTTTTTTTTAGGATTTCCCCCATACGTTTTTTGCTTATTTTTTAAGCTGATTGGACTTAATTTTTAGCAAACCTACCTTATTTTCTGAGCAACTAACACCTCTATAAATAGGGGAGGCCTCCCAACATTCAAAGGACTCCTTTTTCAAAACTCTCTTCTGACCTTCTTTTTCTGACTTCTTTGCTCCCCTTATGTTAAAGATGTTCTGGAAGCCTTGGCTTTAAGGCTTTCTTTTCCATAAGTGAACATATTTTAGATCTCAAAGAGGTTGAACTTCTTTGATTTCTAAAATATTCTTTCATTGGAGGGTACATTCATGCAAGTATGTCTTTAATCTCACCGTTTCGTTTATTCTTTTCTTTCCTAACTGATATATATGTTATGTTCATCGCATATTTTCATAGATGTATGTTTGATTTTACTCATTTTCCATAAAATCTTGTTCATATTTTTTTTTCTGCCATGTTCGCATGTTTAATATGTTGTTTAATAGTTGATTAACACGTTTAAGATTTAGTTCTTCTTTAAATTTCGAGATTTGTAATAAATTACTAAAAACACTTTAAAAAAAAAAAAAAAAAGAACAACAACAAAATAGATATGTATTGTCATTAAATACAGATATGAAATTTTTTCTGAATAAAAAATTTATTTGTATTTTCATTAAATATAGATTTGAAATTTGTTTTGAATAAGAACTGATGTGTATTTTCATTAAACACAAATCTGAAATTTTTTCTTAATAAAAAACTTATTTGTATTTTCATTAAATATAAATCTAAAGTTTTTTCTGGATAAAAAATTATCTGTATTTTCATTAAATATAGATTTGAAATTTTTTTCTAAATAAAAACTGATCTGTATTTTCATTAAACATAGATCTGAAATTTTTTCTGAGTAAAAACAGATCTGTATTTTCATTAAATACAGATTTGAAATTTTTTCTACATATAAAACTGATATGTATTTTCATTAAATACATATCGAAAATTTTTTCTACATATAAAACTGATCTATATTTTCATTAAATACAGATTTGAAATTTTTTCTGCATACAAAACTAATCTATATTTTCATTAAATACAAATTTGAAATCTTTCTGCAAATAAAAATTGATCAATATTTTCATTAAATACAGATTTGGAATTTTTTTGCATATAAAAACTGATTTGTATTTTTTACAAAAATACAGATCTAAACTCTTTTTTATATAACAAAAAATGTTTTCTTCAATATAAATTATCACCAATTTTTGTGCTTCTTTTTAAATAAAAAATTGTAGATTTTGAATTCTTAAAGAATGAATAAATCTTAAATTTGGGGATTTCAATATGATGCATCATTCAAATGGGTATATAAATGTTCATTTTAAGTCTAGAAGTCCAAATTCTGTCTGGGCAGAATGGGTGTCTAGCACCTTCCCATTCTGTAACCTAACCCCCAAATCTAGATTTTGGTTCTTAGGATAGTGCATTATTATTATTATTTTTTTTTTTAAGATTGTGGTGTGGTTAAGTATGGCTCGACATAGTCTAGCCATCCATGGAGTCCAGGCTCATCCTTAGATGTTCCTCCAAGGATGTAAGCATGACTGAACCCTAAATTTACTAGCCCACTCATACTCTCGAGATCCTCAACCTAAGACAGAGTTGTCTATGTATGGACGACTCTCAACATGAATCTCGTCCATAGAGCCTAGAATTTGGTTCACATCGAGAAAGTCTTAACGCATTGTCATAACCCTTTGTTGAATACTTAACTTCTAATTGCAGTTATGAAAAATATCATAACTTCTTCAGTGATTATAAGAATTGAGTGTAAAAACTTCTGACCTCCACAAACTTAGGGGAAGTTACATGACAAGTAACCGCCTCTGTGACACTATATAAACACTCATTTCTGACAAGCAAAGGTAAGTGCTTCATATATACAATTCGAAAAAGATTTAGAATCCCAAGTTTTAAGGAGAGAAGCTAACTTTATCATCAGAGGATTGTTGGCTGGTCACACCAGTCGCCTTTGATTCTTTGTTTTTTTTTTTTTTTCTCTTTCAGGCCCCCGAAATCATCAAAGCTCGAAGCATCCAGCCTACTGATTTTCTGTGCATCATCAGTTGGCGCCGTCTGTGGGAAGGGCGTTTGTATTTTCTTTTTACGCTTTCTCCGACAAAAGGCTGCATGATTCAGACAAGATCAAGGGCCACTAGCCTAGGTCACCAGGAAAGCAGGGATGCTTCTAGCAATCCCCACCAAGATTGTCAGTCAGCGCCTGTTATGCAACTGTCTTCCATTCAACATATCCAGTCCATGGCAGCTGCCATGGCGGAGTTAACTCGCCAAAATCAAGAGTTGACAAGGGAGATTAATATAAGGCGGCAACATCATGATGGACATGTTGAAGGACAAGCCCAGAGTCAAGATGTTAGAGCAAATGCAGAGCCTGAAAGTTAATCAAGGGGCACCACTTTGCGAAGGGTGCCATATTTGGAGAAGGAGATGGATCAGATGAAGAAAGTCATGGATGAGATGCGGGAGAACATGAGGAGAGCAAATCCCGTAGAGGACTTAGTTCATCAAACAGACTCCCCTTTCACGGCTACCATCAATGGCTATCCATTGCCTCCAAAGTTCAAGATGCCTTCCCTAGACTCGTATGATGGAACACGAGATCCATTCGACCATATTGCCACTTTCAAGACTATAATGCATCTCCAAGGGGTCCCAGACGAGATTATGTGCAGAGCTTTCCCTACTACTCTTAAAGGACCAACGCGAGTGTGGTTCAGTAAGATACCTCCAAATACAGTAAGTTCTTTCAAAGAGTTGAGTAATTTTTTTATCAATAATTTTATTGGGGGACAAAGGCACAAGCGCTCCTCGCCCAGCCTGTTGACCATCGAACAAGGAGAGAATGAAAGTTTGCGATCCTTCATTACTCGTTTCAACAGAAAAGCCCTAACGGTAGACGAGATGAACGACAAATTGTTATTGGCAGCCTTCCACAATGGAGTAAACTCTAACTTATTCATTCACAAGCTTTACGAGAAAGAACCTCAAACCATGGCCGAACTCGTTCACTCATCCTAGAAGTTTATGAATGCAGAAGAAGCGATCATAGCTAAGAAGAGAAAGAGAGCTGAGAGAATGGAAGCAAACCCTATGCGTCACTCCGAACAAGGCCCCCGCCCAAAGAAAGGGACGAATGGAAGATAAGAAGGACTGGGACACCAAGATGGTAGGCCCCTCAACAAGGAGTCAACAATACACAACGTTGAACGTACAGCTGGAACAGGTACTCATGCAAATCAAGGATGATCCCTCCTTGAAGTGGCTTGAAAAAATGAAAGGAGATCCCAACAAGCGTAATAGAAACAAATATTGTCGCTTCCACAGAGACCATAGACATGACATCGACGAGTGTTTTGACTTGAAACAACAAATAGAAAATCTTATTAGGCAAGGGAAGTTAAGAAACTTCCTTGGACGAGATCACAAGGACGAGAAATTAAAAGCGAAGGTAGAGGAGTCGTCGCGCACCCCGCTTGGAGAAATAAGAGTTATTATAAGAGGAAATTTGATGGGGCAATCTTCCAAGTCAAAAAAGACATACCTAAAAGTAGTGCAGAACGTCCAGCTCTCCGGACGATCGCCTAGAGTGAGGACGATAGACGAGCAAGCCATTATGTTCACGGACGAGGATGTTGAAAGGATTCACCATCCCTATGACGATGCCATCGTCATCACTTTGCTCATCGCTGACTAAACAACCAGAAGGGTGTTGGTGGACAATGGAAGTTCGGCGGACATTTTGTATTATACTGATTTTCAGCAAATAAGGCTTGGACGAAACCAACTTCATCCAGTAAATTCTCCCTTGGTGGGATTCGGAGGAATGAAAGTGCAGCTTATAGGCACTATCACATTACTTGTGGTGGTGGGCGCATACCCACAATAGGTAACCAAAGACGTGAATTTCTTGGTGGTAGACTACTCATCCTCTTACAATGCCATAATTGGAAGACTAACTTTAAATAGTTGGAAAGCAATCACATCTACTAATCACCTGTCAATCAAGTTTCCTACAGAGCATGGGGTAGGACAAGTACAAGGAGACCAATTAGCAGTGAGAGAGTGCTACCTGGCTATGTTAGCCATGGGCGAACAGGTTCAAACAATGAACATTAAGGTGAGTCGAGTTGTGGTAGAACCAACCGAAGCATTAAAAGACATTCCTTTAGAGGAGGACAAACTTGAGAGATATACAAGGGTTGGAGTGGATATGGAAAATAAGACGAAATAAGATCTCGTCCAGTTCTTAAGGAAGAACATCGACATATTTGCATGGACTCATGAAGATATGTTGGGTATAGACCCCAGTGTTATTACCCACCATCTCAATCTATATCCTTCCTCAAAGCCTGTACGATAGAAGAAAAGAGTGTTCGCCCCTGACAGAGATAATGCCATTAAAGAAGAGGTTCAAAAGTTAACTGCAGCAAAGTTCATTCGAGAAGTTTATTATCCAGACTAGTTGGCCAACATAATAATAGTCAAGAAGGCTAATGGCAAATGGAGGATGTGTGTGGATTTCACCGATCTGAACAAAGCATGCCCCAAGGACAGTTTTCCATTGCCACACATTGATCAGTTGGTGGACTCAACTGCTGGTCATAGATTACTAAGTTTCATGGATGCTTTCTCCGGATATAATCAGATAAGGATGGACAAGGTAGACCAAGAGAAGACGTCTTTTGTCACCAGCCAAGGCTTGTTTTGCTACAAAGTAATTCCCTTTGATTTGAAAAACGTAGGAGCAACATACCAAAGGTTGGTTAACCATATGTTTCAAACGCAGATTGGACGGAATGTGGAAGTCTACGTTGATGACATGCTGGTAAAGAGTTTGGACGGGAGAAGGCACCTAGATGACTTGCAAGAACATTTGATACTCTTAGGCGTTACAATATGAAATTGAATCCCGGCAAGTGCGCTTTTGGAGTTTCATCAGGAAAATTCATCGGATTTATGGTTTCGCATAGAGGAATTGAGGCGAATCTTGACAAGATTCAAGCCATATTGGATATGAAGCCATCACGAAGTATAAAAGAAGTTCAGGCTCTCACTGGACAAGTAGCCACCCTTAACAGGTTTGTTTCTAAAGCTATTGATAAATGTTTGCCATTTTTTAAGGTCCTTAAAAAAGTGTTTGAATGGACGGACGAGTGTCAGAAAGCATTCCAAGACCTGAAAATGTACCTCTCCATGGCTCCCTTACTAAGTCCGTCGTCCCAGGCGAGGAGTTGTATTTGCATCTGGCAGTGTCCCCACATGCAGTGAGCTCAGCTTTAATTAGAGAAGAAGGAAGAGTGCAAAAATCGGTTTACTACACGAGCCGAGCGCTAAGGAGAGCAGAAGGACGGTATCCCATAATGGAAAAATCAGCCTTCGCTTTGGTTACGGCCTCTAGAAAGCTAAGGCATTATTTCCAAGCTCATGTTATGAATGTCCAGAAGGACCATCCACTAAAGAAGGCAATGAACAAGTTAGAAGCTGCAGGACGACTGATCTAGTGGGCAATAGAACTTAGTGAATTCGATATCAGTTATCAACCAAGGAATGCGATCAAAGCACAAGTGCTGGCAGACTTCATTGCGGAGTTCACCCCGGGTCAAAGAGAGCTGGACGACCTGCAAAAAGTCCCAAAATGGATTGTCGATGTGAACGGCTCATCCACGATGCATGCAAGAGGAGTCGAAGTCATTCTCAAATCCCCGGAAGGAGATAAATTGAAGTATGCAGTCCGTCTACAATACTAGACCACAAATAATGAAGCAGAATATGAAGCACTCCTCAAAGGATTGGAATTGGCAAAGTCCTTAGGGACAGAGTCAGTTATCATCCAAGGGGATTCTCAATTGAGCATTAATCAAGTGAATGGAATGTGTGAAGCCAAAGAAAACCGAATGATGAGGTATCTAAGCAAAGTGAGGCAACTCGTCAAAAGATTTAAAGAAGCCAGTTTTATTCAACTCCCAAGGGAGGAGAACATGAACGCAGATGCTTTGGCAAAAGCAGCCTCATCAGGCGAGGCTTTGGACAAGTTTGATGAAATCTAATATTTGCCAAGCATAGACCTACCTAATGTACAGGAAGTTGGAAGAGAAGAAAATTGGATGACTCTAATAATTTTCTATTTAAGGATGGAATGCTTCTAGAAGACAAAGACGAGGCTAGGAAGATGAGGATTAGAGCCGCCAAGTACGTTCTTATGGACGAGTTGCTGTACAAACAGGATTTCTCCCAGCCCTACTTGAGGTGCTTAGCCCCAGATGAGTCAAATTATGTGCTAAGGGAGATCCATAAAGGAGCGTGTGTGTGCGGTAACCACTCGAGAGCAAGAGCATTAGTTCATAAGGGCATCCGTGCAGGATACTACTGGCCAACTATTCAAGCAGATGCGAAGGCTTATGTCAAGGTATGTGACCAATGTCAACGCTTTAGCAACATCCCCAAAAAACCAGTGAAATATCTCACTCTAATGATGGCCCCATGGCCCTTTGCATAGTGGGGATTGGATATATTGGGTCCATTCCCACTTGGAACCAAGCAGATGAAATTTTTGGTGGTGGAGATTGACTATTTCACTAAGTGGGTGGAAGCAGAACCCTTAGCAAAAATCACACAACAAAATGTCAAGAATTTCGTATGGAAGAACATTGTTTGTAGGTTTGGAGTACCTAGAGTATTAGTATCGGATAATGGACGACAATTTGATAACACGCTTTTCAAGGACTTCTGCAAACATTTCGGGATTCAAAATCATTACTCTTCACCCGCCCACCCTCAAGCAAACGGCCAAGCAAAAATCGCAAAGCGATCCTTGTTGAAGATTTTCAAGACTCGGCTTGAAGGGGCAAAGGGGGTATGGCCAGACGAGCTACCTAGTGTTTTGTGGGCATACAAAACGATTG
Organism: Lithocarpus polystachyus; assembly: GCA_033629205.1. NCBI lineage: Eukaryota > Viridiplantae > Streptophyta > Magnoliopsida > Fagales > Fagaceae > Lithocarpus > Lithocarpus polystachyus. The sequence continues at coordinate 25,822,560 of CM066167.1, read as the reverse complement.
TGAAAACCCCCACGGGGGAAACTCCTTTTAAATTGGCTTATGAAAGTGAAGCGGTGATACCTGCAGAGGTACACATGGCCAGTCACAGGTTGGCAAATTACCAAGGCAAGGATAACGAAGATCAGCTGCGCCTTAACCTTGATCTTATAGACGAGGTAAGAGTAGATGCGGATCAAAAGATAGCCAGGTATAAAATCTCATGTCCAGGCAATACGATGCAATGGTGAAGCCTAGATGCTTTAATATAAGGGACCTCATCCTGAAAAGGATCTTTTTGGTAACCAGGAACCCAGCTCATGGGAAACTAGGACCCAATTGGGAAGGATCCTACGGAGTCATCAATTGCAAAAGACAAGGATCATACTACTTGGAAGCCCTAGACGGGAGAAAGTTAGAACACCCTTGGAACGTTGAGCACCTAAGAAGGTATTATCAGTGAGACATCAGCCTAGACGAGCATTGCCTTGGACCCAGAACGAACCAAAGTTCATATTTTCTGTTGCATGTGTTGTTAGTATTGTATGTTATGTTATGGGTGCATTAGTTTTAAATTAACTATGGACAAAATCATGAATTCAGATGTTTGTATGAATAAGGCATTAGCTCCTAAAGCGTGTGCCATACTTGCAGACAATGTTTATATATTATGAGAATGGTTTGGATTTTCAAATACATATGATGTAAGAATCCTCTCCATCCACAAAAAGGCCCAAGCCTAAAGACGAATAAAAATCTCTGGACGAGAGGATGTAATGTCTAAGCTTAGGATAAAGCAAAATACAAGGCAGATTCGTCCAAAAAAGAGACGAACGAAAGCCTTAAAATGCGTTGTCCCACCATGGACAAGGGAATGCTCAACCCAGCTATGGACGGGAAAAGCACACGCAAAGTCCATAAAGATTGGACATCAATTAAAACAATATATTCTTTGGACGAATGAAAAGTTGAATTTTGTGTTACAGAATTAAACCAACTCATCCAAAGACGAATGAAGAATCGTCCAACCAGTAGGATGAGGGTAATACTGATTTGGGTATAAAACACCATCTATGAACGAGTTGTACAGTAAATTCAGTGACAACTGTATGAACAAATTCTAATCATAGACGAACCATGGTTAAGATTAATGCCCTGAATGAAACTTGAATTCGTCCATACATGTTAGTAAACAATAGAAAGTGAAATAAGCATTCATTCATTTATAGGGTGGACGACCTATGTCCAAAAACCCTTAGAAAATAAAAACTTAAACAAATTGTTTGAAAGATCGTCCTAAAACCATGGACGACACAATTGTACTTGAATTACATTAAGGGGTCCAAAACAAAGGACCAAAATAAAAAAAAGAGAGAAAACAAGCAACAAATAGCTTATAAAACGACCAAAATAGCTCTAAACCTCTAAAATAACCAAAATACCCCTCAAAATATCTAAAATGACCAAACTACCACTAAAACTATAAGATGAATAAAATACACCAAAAGCCTCTAAAATTACCAAAATATAGGTTTAGGGTATTTTGGATGTTTCAAGGTTATTTTCGTCAAATTAAAGATTCTAAGAGTATTTAGGTCATTTTGTAGGTTTCGATGAAATGTCAATAATTGTTAGGTTTTAAGAGTGTTTCGTTAATTTTTAAATTTTGGGTTTTTTTTAAGGTTTCAAAGTATTTTGGTCATTTTTAAAATTTTATGGTATTTTGGTCATTTTTTAGGTTTAAGGTGTATTTTTATCATCTTCTAGGTTTAAGGGGCATTTTGGTCAATTTTAGGTTTCGAGAGTATTTCGGTCATTTTTTAGGTTTCGAGGATTCGTCAATTTTTAAGTTTTGGGATTATTTTGGTCATTTTTTAGGTTTCGGGGGTATGTTAGTCATTTTTTAGGTTTTGGTGGTGTTTTGGTCAATTTTTAGTTTTCAGACGTATTTTGGTAATTTTAGGGTTCGAGGGTATTTTGGTCATTTTTTAGGTTTAGAGGGTATTTTGGTAATTTTTAGGTTTCGGGAGTATTTTGGTCATTTTTTTATGTTTTAGGGGTATTTTGGTCATTTTTAGGTTTTTCGGGGGTGTTTTGGTCATTTTTTAGGTTTAGAGGGTGTTTTGGGAGTATTTTGGTAAATTTTTAGGTTTAGGGGGGTATTTTGATAATTTTTTGGTTTTAGGGATATTTTGCTACTTTTTTAAGTTTTGGGGGTATTTCAGTCATTTTTTTATTTATAAGATATTTTGGTCAATTTTTAGGTTTCTGGGGTATTTTGGTTATTTTTTAGGTTTTGGGAGTATTTTGGTAATTTTTAGTGGTTTTTTTAGCATATTTGGTGCTTTTTTTTTTTATAATTTAGGGGGTATTTTGGTAACTTTAAAGGATTTTAGGACTACTTTAGTCATTTTCAAGTTTTAGGGGCATTTTGGAAATTTTGGTTATTGCGTGGGTTAGGGTTTACCCATAATAATTAGGTTGAATTGGATTTGTATTAGAAGTAATTAGTTAAATAAACATTAAATTGGTAAATGAGTTTTATGTACCCAATCCAATTATTATTACAAACCTATGGGTAGAACTCACTCTTAAAAACCGTCTTGCAAGGGGAGGGTACTCAAGAGCTTATAAACACATGGTTAAACTTATACTTAATCCATGTGGGACACTAGGACTATAACATACCGCTACACTCCACAGCCGACATCCATGACAGCTCACTTAAGTGACACTAACCCAATGGTAGCCTTTTCTCTTTTGGTGGCTCCACTCAGGTTGCCCCCTCTAAGATCCGACCACAAAACCACAACTCATTTGATCCCATACTCAATGAGCTACGTTCAATTACTCGACGTGGTGGTTGGCTCTGATACCAAATGTTAAGGACTGGAATGGGTTAGGAAATTCTAGTAGGTTGCTTCGAGGGAACCTAATCCTCCATAGAAAAATTACTGGAATGGGTTAGGAAATTCTAGTAGGTTGCTTCGAGGGAACCTAATCCTCCATAGAAAAATTACAGGGAAGGTAGAGAGAGAGAGAGAGAGAGAGAGAGAGAGAGAGAGAGAGAGAGAGAGAGAGAGAGAGAGAGGAGAAGAAGAAGAAGAAGAAGAAGAAGAGAATAACCAAATCAACAATTCAATTCTCACTATCCAGTACAATCTATACTCTTCCTAATATATGCAAGTTACAAAACCCCAACTAACTAACTCTAACCACTAATCAGTTAGTTAGTTATAAAGGGCTAACTAAATTGCCACCTGTCATTATGAGTAATACTACTCTACTATGCTCATGCATGCTAACTACTATAGGCATCTAACATTACTCGCCCCTTTAAAGCACCTTGCCCATAAGGTGAGGAAAAGTGCTCTGTAATTGATGTAAAGACTCCTAAGTAGCATCCTTAGGTGGGCAGCCCATCCATTGCGCCAAAACCTTAGTGATCACTCAAGATCTCAATGCCTTAGTCCTTGACTGCAGCATAATAATAGGCTCACTAGAAACCTGGCCTTCCTCATCCACTAGTGGCAGAGTTGGCATGGAATGCACATTTGGACCAAGCTTCATCTTTAAGCAAGAAACATGAAAAACAAGATGTAATTTGGACTCAAGAGGTAAACTTTCTGCAGAATCTGAAAAGGTCCAAAAAACCTTGGAGATAGCTTCCACTTCCCTTTATAAGCCAAAGTCTTTTGCCTATAAGGCTACAGCCTCAGATAGACCTAGTCACCCACATTAAAGGACCTATCTTGCCTGTGCTTATCAACTTGGAACTTCATCTTCTCTTGTGCAGCAGCTAGGTGGCCCTTAAGAGTAGCTAAAACTGCAACTATCTGACACAAAAGAGAATCTAAAGCTTCCATTCTACTGGTACCAGGAATGTAGCTTTGCAATGTAGGAGGGGGAAAACCATACAATGCTTCAAATGGTGTTAACTTCAGACTAGTGTGGAAATTAGAATTGAACTAATACTCTACCAAAGATAACCACTTTTCCCATCTATGTGGTCTGTCAATAGTAAAAGCCCTCAAATATTGTTCCAAACTTTTGTTAACAATCTTAGTTTGGCCATCAAATTGAGGGTGATAAGTTGTAGACATGGCTAAGGTGGTACCTTGCAAATGAAACCACTCAGACCAAAATAAGGAAGTGAAAATGGCATCCCTATCATTGACAATGGTGGCAGACATACCATGGAGCTTGAAAACATATTGCATATACAATGAGGCAACCTTAATAGCGGTATAAGGGTGAGAAATAGGATTGAAATGGACATATTTGGTCAACCTATCCACTACCACCAAAATCACCTTAAACCCCTGTCAATTAGGCAAACCTTAAATGAAATCCAAACTTACATCAATCCAAGGATTAGTAGGAATTTCCAAGGGTTGAAGCAAACCAGCTGGTGCATAAGTTTCTGATTTAATTTGTTGACACATATCACACTCCTTAACAAACCTCTTGATGTTAGACTTCATACCATGCCAATAGAACTCCCTCTTGGCTCTTTGATAGGTTTTGAGAAACCTAGAATGACCAGCAAGAAGAGTGCTGTGAACAAGTTGGGGAACCTGAGGTAACAAAGGTAGTGTGGTCCTAAAAAGAACCTATTCTTGTAGAAGATCAAATCATTTTGCCAAGTAAACCCCTTTGGAGTAGTACCAGATTGAATGGACTGAATTAGCTGCTGTGTAGACTGGTCTTGAGTATAACTCTCCTTAAGAACATCCAACCAAGTAGGGTCAAGGACTGAAAGAAGAAACAAGCAACTAGACTTATGAGATTTACCCTGCTGGTACAACTCAAAAACACCGTCAGATCTTCTAGAAAGGGCATCAACTACCCTATTCTCCACTCCTTTCTTGTACTCAACCACAAAGGCATATCCCAAAAGTTTTGCAAGCCACTTTTGCTGAGCAAGTGTAGTAATTCTCTATTCCAGCTAGAATTTAAGACTTTGGTGATTAATCCTTACAATGAAAGGCCTACCAAGTAGATAGGGCCTCCACTTCTTGACAGAAGCGGCCAAAGCCAACAGCTTAGTTTCATAGGTGGATAAATGAAGATGCTTGCCCTTCAAAACTTGACTATGGAAAGCAATTGTCGATTTTCCTGCATCAGTATAGCCCCCAACCCAAATCCAAAGGCATCACACTTAATTATGAAAGGCTTTGTAAAATTAGGAAGAGCTAAGACAAGAGGATGAGCTACTACTGCCTTAAGTTGATTGAAAGCAGTGAGAGCCTTATCAAACCAGTGAAACCCATCCTTCTTAAGGAGATTAGTCAAAGGTTGAGCTATGGCTCTATACCCTTGAATGAATTTCCTGTAATAACCAATGAGGCCTAAAAAACCTCTCAAAGCCTTGACAGTTGTTGGGACAGGCCATTGTTGCATTGCAATAGTCTTTTTGGGGTTAGCTTTAACCCTATCTCTAGAGATAATATGACCAAGATATTCCACCTCAGCACATCTAAACTCACACTTGGACATTTTGGCATACAACTGATGGGAAAGCAGAATTTCCAAAACAATCTTTCAAGTGTGACAAATGGTCAGTTAGACAAGAACTAAAGACCAAAATATCATCAAAGAAGACTAAAACAAACTTTCTAAGATAAGGTTTAAAAATAGCATTTATAAGAGCTTGAAATGTAGATGCTGCATTAGTTAAACCAAAGGGCATCACAAGAAACTCATAATGGCCTTCAAGAGTACGAAATGCTGTCTTAGGAATATCCTTAGGTTGCATACAAATCTAGTGATACCCTGACCTAAAATCTAGTTTAGAAAACATAGTAGCACTAGCAAGTTCATCTAGTAATTCATCAACCATAGGAATTGGAAATTTGTCCTTAATAGTGGCCTTATTCAAAGCCCTATAATCTATGCACATTCTCCAACTCCCATTAGCTTTTCTAACAAGTAAAACAGGTGAGGAAAAAGGACTCTAACTAGGTTGGATGGAAACAACCTCAAGCAATTCATGCACAATTTTTTCAATTTCAGTCTGTTGGAAATAGGGGTACCTGTAGGGTCTCTCACAGATTGGAGAGGTGCCTTCTTTAAGTGTGATTTGATGTTCATGTCCTTAGAATGGAGGCAAGCCAGATGGAATCTCAAACACCTTAGAAAAATGGTTCAATAACTCTGATAGTGCAGTAGGTAATGGTGACTGCTCAAGACCAGGGTTGTTGACAACTTCAATCTAAAGTACCAGACCTTTTCTGGCAGAGCTATTAAAGAATTTGTTAGCATCTAGGAGAGTAGACCCTGATGGGTGCAGGCCTTGCAAAAACACCCTTTTATCCAGGTAAGAAAACTTCACGGTTAATAACTTGAAGTCCCAAATGATTTCTCCTAAGGTACATAACCATTGGGTGCCAAGAACCACTGCACAACCCCCCAACTGCAGTACATTGAAATCCAGCACAAATTTCTACCCTTGAATTGAAATAGTGACTCCATGATACACCCCCAAAGTTTTAATAATACTACCATCAGCTACTTTAACTTCCAAGATTTGTGAAGTGTCTAATTGTAAATGTAAGGTAGGTAGCTCAGCAACATCTAAGAAATTGTGAGTGCTCCCAGAATCAATGAGAGACATTACTTCTTGATTTTTAATTATGCCCTTAACCCTCATTGTCTGAGATGAAGGGCTACCCACCAATGCATACAGTGTAATTTCAGCAGGTGGAACCACATCTTCCTGCACATTATCTTGATGTCCCATCACTACACTATCATCATCTAATTCAACTAGCTGCACTCCTGATTTATGCTCAATTCCCACATCTCAACCCTCAAGCAGAAACAACTTTGCTCCCTTACATTTATGCCCTATCTACCACTTTTCATCATAGTTGTAAGATAAACCCAATTTCCTTCTCTCCTCCATTTGAGCACTAATTAACCTTTGTAATGGCAACCTAACCTTAGTATCGATCTTACCCTCCACCTTAGGCAAACCCAATACAAAAGGTTTACCATTATCTATCACATTCCTGAAAGATTTCCTAATACTTATTAGGTACTCTTCCTGAATTTTAGCTAAACCAAAGGCTTCATTAAGAGATTTAGGCATTAACATCCTTACTGGTAGCCTAATCTCATCTTTTAACCCACTCAAAAAACAGCTCAACTTTTAAGACTCAGACAAGCCCCTAATCCTATTAGAAAGAATCTCAAAATTACCTTTGTAAGAAATCATAGTTGTGGTTTGTTTGAGTCGAGTGAGTGCCTCCATGGGATCATAATAGGTTGTGGCACCAAAACGAGTTTGAAGAGCTTTGACGAAGACATCCCAGCTAGCAAAATCACAAACTTGCTCAGCATCCTGGAACCAAATTAGAAATTCTCCATTGAGATGATACGAGTCCAAAATCACCTTCTGATGCTATGGAGAATTGTGATAAGAAAAGAATTGATTTGTTCTATAAACCCAACAAGTTGGATCTTCCCCTTGAAAAAGGGGGAATTCCAATTTTAGATTCTTGATGTAATTCATAGTTGAAGGCTCTAGGTTGTTGGCATTGTTAGTGAGGAGAGCTCTTGATCCATGCATTGGAGATACTTGTTGTTTTTCCTTAGCTTCAACCATCCTTTGCATGAATGAGTTGATAGTTTGCAATTGCTTCTGCATTTCCTATAGAGTATGTTCATGGCAATTTGTAATCTTGGATAAGCCGCAATTTTTTCTGATTTTTGGGAATTTGATCGAGTTTCAGTCATGGTGGTGAATTGGAATTGTAATGCTCTGAAACCAATGTTACAAACCCATGGGTAGAATTCACCCTTGAAAACCAGGTTGCAAGGGGAGGATACCCAAGAACTTATAAACACATGGTTAAGCTTATACTTAATCCATGTGGGACACTAGGATCATTACAATTATGCCCACCCCAAATCCACTCATTTGACACTCCTAGTTGAAATCAAGATGATACGTAGATTAAAAGTATAATGAACGCAACAAGAAGATCAGATAAAGCAAAATAAAAGCCCTAAAAGTGTTCCCTTCCATTTGTCTCTCACTCTCACAATATATCTTTCTCACAATACTCAAATCTCACATAACAATCAAAAAAGCCAAATCTCTCCCGGAATGCTCAGCAGAACAGTGCACCAAAAAGCTAGGCTCATTAGAGAGAGAAATTGTTCCTGTATGAATCAAGCCTATTGAATTTATGAATTTCTTCAAAATTTCAAACCTTATATTACAAATATTCCTGTGAGATATGCGTCAATTATAGAAATTGGATCTTCTTGCTTATGATCATTACAAATCCCTATGTCTTGCATTAATGAAACCCAAAACCATTATTTGTTTAAGATCTCGAGACAAACATAATAATTTTCATAAATACTGCTTTTTGATCATGTTTTCTCTAATTTTGTTTTGCATATTTTTTTCCTTTAACATTTTTAACAATGAAAACAATAACCGTTTAAAAAAGCCAACCTTGAGCGGGCAAAAAGTAACAATTTTCAAAGTACAGATAGACAAAGTAAATTCAAGTCTAACCTCAATTGGATAATTTGTAATTATCCCTTCAATTTTTGCTCTTAAAATTTGTTGTAGATCTTAAAATTTTGCCAAAATATCCTAGACAAAAACAGGCATCTTAATAATAATAATAATAAAAGGTATCTTAATGACATGCAACATCCTTTTACAAGTATTGGATCCATATCTATGTGAGAAATGAAAAATAATTATGTACTTTCAGAGTATGGTGAAATAGTACTCTCTCCTCTCACATTCATGATAAACCATACCATGAATTTTAATGAATAGACTCTACCATGAAAATGAGAAGAGGAAACACTATTCACCTTTTTCCAGGAGTACTTAAGAATTAATCGTGAGATATGCCATATGTAACTGTTACATCCAATACCATTTCTGCCTCAATTGCATTGCACATGTTTCCAGTTAGGTTAGATTGGAATTGCATTTCTATCAAACGGAATCCATGACCATGGGCATGAAAACATTGGCTGCACCAAAAAAGTATGCCATTCCTCAATGGGGTCCTTGAAATGAGGAAATGGTGATATTTTGATGAGTGTCATAGAGGCTTAACCGTTAAGTAGATGTATTTATACCAATTATTCCACCTAAAAATACAGTACCTCAACCACTTAATCACAACTACCAGGGTACCAAAACCTCACGAAAGAAGTTTTCAAAACCCAACAAATGCAATACGGCCAAATTAACTACCAAATGAGACCACAGGGAAACCTACATTCCCTTTATTACATATATAAAAAAAAAAAAAAAAAGATAAATAATGAAAGTGAAATAAAAAGAAAAATAAATAAGTACAAGGTGTAAATTTTTCTCTCCTTTTCTTTCTTTCTTTATTCAGACTTTTACTGCATCTGGAATGAAAGGGCTGGTAGACTTTGATAGTGGGAAATTTGTATAAACCAAAGGCAGTTAACTTATTTCCAAATCTTAACATATTTGTCATGACTGGCGGAGGCAACCATCCCTGTTAGTGGTGACTGCGCCAACGCTGCTATCACACAATCATGAGCTGCAATCGTCATACACTTATTCTCAGCCAGGTTCCAAAGCTCCAGAGACTGCAGAACGATCAGTATGAATGATGTCAGCAATCTATAAGATCTGTTGGAAATCAATTCAGTCCCAACTGTTGACCAATTATAGCCATTTAAGAATTGCCTTTTTTTATTTATTTATTGGTAATAAACTGGCAGGCAAAAAATTCACCAGGGAAAATGCATGTATCATCACAAGGAAATGAAAATACTGGTATACAACAATAACAAAGCAAAAATATCACCTGGTAGCCTCCAATGACCAAGAGAGTGGAGTAGCTTGGATGGAAAACACAAGAATGGTACATGTTTCCACTGGAGCTGAGCTCGTGAATGCAGTCTCCAGAGGCTAAAGACCATACCCTGACAGACTCTTGACTGGCAGATGCCAAATAATCTCCATTTGTGTCCCAACAAATAGAGTGGACATCTGTAGTGTGCCCCTGAAATTCATAAGACCGCACATTAGAATTACTAACTGCATATTAGAATGTGAAATCCAATTTTAGAAAACAAAGAGGGAGAGAGATAGGGACAGGAGGCGGGGGAGGGGGGGGGGGGGGGTGGGGGGTGGGGGATGCCTGTTTGAAATGGCAATGTCCTATGCAAAAGAAACAAAGAAAGTGACTAAATGAACATTTGAAAGAGAAGTTATAATGGACTCCAACTTTTTCTGAATTTGACAAAGATATCATACCCGTAATGAGTGTGTCTGCCTATCAGTCTCGACATCAAATATGGACACAACTTTTTCAGCTGCTGCAGCCAGAAGTTGTCCAATTCTTGGCTGAAATCTCACCTGTGCTGAACCTCCCTGATTATCAAACTACAAAGGTTCAGAAGGATAAACAAACCAAATCCAATAAATCTTTAAATATTTAAACAGTACAACAGATAATGAGAAAGCTCCAAAACTAGCCTTGAAAGCACGGGTGCAAGAATACTGATTAATATTCCAGAAACGAATCTCACTGTTAGCATCGCAAGAGCAGAGAATTTCATTATTTTTAGGGCTGAAATCAAGGGACATTACATGCGAAGCGTGCCCTGTAAGTGGCTGTGAGACATAACTTGGCTGCAACAATAAACTGAAGTAAGTGCCCATGATATGTAAACCAGAATCTTCATTGATGATTAAATGCCAGAAGGTACAATAGGTAAAGAAATGGCTTCACATCATAAAGTCCAGTAATTTATTCCTACTGTCTTGAGGTCTAATGGTATTGACATGAGTTTACCATAAAAATACATGGCAAGTAGGCTCTAAACATAAACAGGACGAACACCTCTAGAAATGAATTACAAATCACCCTCAAAAGGTAATCCAGAATGACAATTTTTGCCATTACATGTCTCTGAAGGACAGTTAGGTAATCAGTGGTGTGTGAAGAGTAATATCATCTTTTCTCTTCCCCACTTACCTTAGTTTGGACTGGGCATATGATAGTAATAGTTCGCCTGGTGGTATAGAAGAGTAACAATGCCTCTTGTCTAACCCATTTGAATCTAGGTACTCAATAATGTAAAAGTCTAAAGCTATCATTGCTAAAAGAAATTGAAAAAAAAAAAAAATTATTTTCTTATGTTGAATTATCTACAATATTTATCATACATAGATTATTTAGTTTTGAAGAAGTCAAATTGCATGAGGCAGCAACAATACGGTAAAAATGCAGCAGCCAGTTGCAGCCATCATACTGAGTATTACTATGAAGATTACAATTGGAGGGACAACAATATAAATTTCTTAGCAACTACTAACTAATTTAAATAAATTCCTGAAGAGTGTAGAATTTACTTTCGCAGCATCCCAAAGTCGCACGGTAGTATCAAATGAAGATGTTGCCAGCTGTGTTGAATTTGGTCTGAAGCGTACATCAGTAATTATCATGCTGTGTTCCTCTGGAGTACTCTCAGTCTGTAGTGTCTCCATGTTCCAAAGAACAACCTACTGACATGAAAAATGATAAGCATAAAAATCTGGTTCTTTTTTCTTTTTTTTTGGTGTGTGTGTGTGTGTGGGGGGGGGGGGGGGTGTGCGTGTGTGGGGTCAGGGAGGACTGTAAAATTATATAAAATCTAATTGTTGCAGTTGCCCACTGAAATGAAACATGTCGATGAGAGCTCAAAACAATTACAAAAGTCTGTGACTTGCTAAAATTAACAACCACATACACACTCTTGTAGGCAAAATAAACAATTAGTTAGATATTTAAAACCTAAAACATAGATCTTAAAGTAATAATGCCAAAACAAATGAAATCCACTCGAAACTCCACAAAAGTAACATTTGTGAAGTTTATATAAGACTAGAAGAAGCTTCAGCTTTAGCCACATCTCTCAAAAGATTCTAACCATTGATAGAGATGTTTTTAGATACTAAAATAAAAAATTCAGTTTTGTTAACCTCTGAAATATATGCTAGATGAAAGCTATTTAAGATTAATATGCAAGGAAAATATTTACTATGTCACAGGCCTTAGGGCACATCGAACGACCTCTTTTTGGTATTACACCATATCTTACCAGGATGGTGCGGTGGTGGCCTCAATATTCTGATTCATACATTTTTTATATGTAAAAATATTCAGATTCATACTAATGATATTTATAGCTTTTCATAGAATCTTTACCATTATGGGCACTTTCACCATTTTTCACTGTCACCACCACACTTTTGAGCAAAAAGCTAATGAGAAAAAACTGCAAACCATTTATCCAATTCAAAAAAAAAAAAAAAAAAGCAGCAAAACAAGCGTGGAGAAGATAAAGGTAAGAGATGACTGCAGTCTTTCCTATCCAATGATGTAAAACAAACATGATAATTTAAATTTTAGGGTTTAACAAAGTAAATTATATAAGGGAAATATGCAATATTTTTACTTTGTCATGAATTCTCTTTTTGGAAACATTAAGCAATGTGTTGTGCACACATCAGATGTGCCTAAATACTAGTACTCTGTAAAATAGAAACATCATCTACGAAAATAAATATATTCCAAGGAAGGGCAATAGATTTTAAATAGTTCATTTTTTTTTTTTTTTGTATTTTTCTTTTTCTTATTTCTTATTTTTTATTTTTTAAATTTTGATAAGTTCTTTAAAAAAAAAAATTAAGCAACATGTGTGCACACACATCATGCGTTCCCAACTCCCAGGATTATATAAATCAAAGTATAATCCAAGAAAAAAAAAACCATCCATCTACCTAAGACCTACCCTAAGAAAAGTGTAATCAAAGTATAATATTAAATCGGAAGGACAAAGAGCATTTCCTGAAATTATTATGTAACTGCAATTTTCATCTTTCAAAACAACAGTTAACTACTCAACAGGGAAGTTGACTAAAAACAGTGACACAAGAGGGGAGAACTGTGACCAATGAAGTAGACGTTATGATATGGGAGAGACACCGCAAACTCCAAATAATTTTTTGTTTTTTTGCTGAACAATTCCAAATAATTATTAAATCATAGGAAGTCATGTTTGTGTTTCAACTTTTGCTATGTCTATTCCACAATATCCAAACTTATGATACTAAGTATGGACATTGTGGAACATGTAGCAAAACTTGAAATGCAAACACAACTTTTACACGTTTCAATCTTATTGATATGTTTGAGCATTGTAATTTGGGAGATTGATTGTACCACTCCCATAGAACACCCTTGGTGTACTTAGTTTTTTCGGTATCAATAAAGATTTTGTTACATATAAAAAATTTAAAAAAAAAAATCATTCTCAAGATGCGAAAGAGATGATAACAAGGTATTGCTCGGTCAAAAAACCAACAAAAATTCACAATAGGTTTCCCACTTAAACTCTAACCTAATTATAAACAATTAAAATGACATCTAATGTAATTTAATTACATATTAACCTAGACAAGTACTAATAATGAGAATCATTATGATCACAAATAACCAAGAGTACACTCATAATAAAACTCATGAAAATTACCAAAAGTACACTAGCCATAGACCTCACGAAGTACAACAATTAGGACAAAGTTAAGCTATAAAATTGGTTGTAGTTTAAAGCTACAACCTTACTCAATAAAATAGACATTACTACATATTTTGAAAATTTAATTGTTAAATTGCGTGTTTTTTACGCTCTTAATACATATGTCAAATTTTGTGTCAATCGGATATTATTTATTATATGATCTATAAGCTTATATTTTGTGCATATTTTTAAACTACAAAAAATTACAATTTAAACAATTTATTGATAATATAGCTATTGATATTTAATTTTCTAGAAATTTTGCAAGCATGAAGAATATAAGAAGAAGATGTAATCCAATGATGGGTTTATCAAAATTCACCTTCAATAAAAAGATATTGAGTAAGGTTACAGCCTAAGGCTACAACCAATTTTGTAGCTAAACTTTGTCCTAGCAATTATTATTGGAAATTAGTAGTTTTGTCAAAAATTATATCACGATAATATCTAATGACCCCTAGCAAGTTCCAAAAGATAAATGCAGGCATTGATTTCATCATCAAGAGGACATATGTGGATGCTGGTTAAGAAAAACAAACGCAAGAAAGGACATCAATGAAAGGGGCTAAAATTAATAATTTTTTAAAGTCAACATGGAATTGGAATATTGGAAAGAAGCTCTTTAAGCTTTTTTAGTAGCGTAGGTGTGTTTATTGACCTGCAAGGCTGCAATTACTAAATTAAAAGATTGTAAACAAAACCATCAGCAAATACAGAAACAATCACTAATATCTGTCCTTAAGTGTACAATTAAAACTTGGAATTCATTCCCTTGCCTGCTAAAATGCCTTATACCTTCTTGTCATGCCCAGCACTGGCCAATAACTTCCCATCTGATGAGAAATGACAGCATACAACTTTGCTGTTGCTTTTACACATGGAACCAACTTCATTGAAAGAAAAACCTAATATGGAGAAGACACATTGTTGGCTGCAGTCAATTTGAATAATCATCACTGCTCAAGCCATGAGATCATAGATTACCTTTCGAAGTTTCTGCATGATGTTCGGAAGGGTTTCGTTTCATTGCACCAAACAAGTCCCTTCCATCTCCATCATCATGTGAGAGAAAAGATTCCACATTATCATCTAAAGAGCCAACATCTCCGAAATGATCCATGTCATCCTGTAATTAGGGACAAAGTCATGAACAGGCCTTTAAAGAGTAACTCATCATGCACCATTGTGGCTATTCTCAAAAAGGATACTTTAAAACATTACACAACTGAATGGGCGCAACATTTTCTTATCTTTTTCTTTTCCCTTAAACTATGGAAGTAAAGAGAGAGAGGACAAGAGGGGAAGATAGAGGAGAGGAGAGGAGAGGAGTGGAAAAGGGGAGTAAATACCCCTCCCCCTTATTTGGATGTTTCAAAAATTAAAGGGGCAGAGAAGAGAGTAGATGTGCCTCCCCTTATTTTATTGTAGGGTTAGAAGGCAAGGAAAGAATCATGCATAAATAATTTGGCAATTATACACTTCATTTATTAAACTCTACTTTCAAGAAATATTAATGGCAAAGTAAAACGTACATATAAATTCATTAAACTTGAGTCCCTTCCCCTCCAAATTCCTCCAAAGTGGAGGAACTGATAAATAAATAAAATAAAATAAAATAACAGGTAGAATTTAATCTCCACCCCTATTCCCCTCTACTAAACTCTCCCCCAATCCCAAAAATAATGTTAAGCAAGGATCTTCAAGTATCCAAACCAAATGAATGACTGACATGAGCAATATAAATAGCGGTCATATGTGGAACCAAACCAGCTATGCCAGTTCATTCTAGATTCTAAATATTTTTTTTAGAAAAAAGTATTGCCTCATTTTGGAATGTGCAATCCAAATCAGTTGCAGCTCTATTAGACATTCCTCCCTGCGTAAAAAATTGGGGTGGAGAGTTGACATCATGGGTTCAAGACCCAAGGCCACTTGTGAAAAACATATTAACTTAAATTGCAAGCAACACACACAAATACTTGTTTTGTTGAACCCTGAGTATGCATATTTAAAATTTTCCCATCAGGTGTGTAGTATGCAGGTTGGAGTTTCTCAAAAGTTCATATACCAGCTGGTTTGTGGATGATGCAAGAGCACCTGCTCCATCTGCACCATACATCATTAAACCTTTTGACATGCTACCAACATTCTGCAGATTACCCGCCATAACAACTCCATCACCAGGAGTATGAGTAGATGGAGTTGATGGTTGAGAGTTTGGCGAAGGACCAATTGTATTTCCTGTTCCAGTACTGTTAGCAGCTCCAGAAGATGAGGGCCCTTTCCGTTTTCGGTTATTCTATTACATAACAAATAACCAAGTCACTAATTGCAAGCAATAACAAATAAAACATTTATAAAAAATATATATATATACTGTAGGATATAAATTTTTTAACATAACTGCAGCTAGAGATAGCGGTAAAACATGAAACTTCTTGTAACTGAGAACTGGATTCCTTTGAAATTTATAATTTTAATGGTGATGAAAATAAGAGTCTTAATAGCATTATGTCAACAGAAGTGAGTATAACCTGTTGCACTTGCTGTGGATGCAGAGGATCCTGTTGTTGCTGAGAAGAAGACTGTTGTATCTGTGGCATGTTAATCTGCTTTGAACAAGCCAAAGTTTCAGACAAATGTCACCAAAGAGACATCCAAATGGTATGCAGAAATAGCAATAGAACCCAGCCACTACTAAAACCAGAGAGTTTCTGTATAAAGAGGACCATTCAGGATCTTCTCAAGCTGGCCATGGGGGTTTGTTTTAAAATCTACCATGCCAAATTAGTGGTAAACAGCAATGCAGAATTAGGCAGTATTTTTTCACAATAGGAACTAATTTCACTTTTCTAACCCACTAAACAGCATCCAGCATAGTTCAGCCAGCTGTAAGATTTTAGCCAGACTGTTTTGAGATTGTCACCTTCATTTAAAAGAACTTAAATGGTGCGCATACGTATAAATATATAATGATTTGTTGTAACTTGTAAAATAGACCAATTCAATTTGAAATTGAAAAAAAAAAAAAAATTGTGCATATGACAGTAACTTTTCACTTTTCGTACAGAAATGAGAAATCTCGTCAAAATTCATAAAACTGATGCTCTGATCATAATTAAAATTGACATTTTGACAAAGTTGGAGCAGTAAGACAGGCAATTCTCATATCACAGGAAATTTTCAAAGGGCTACACCCTAATTCACAAGATGTATATTATAGCCTAGAGGGAAACCCACTGTGGTTAAGTACAAATTATGTATGAAAATTCAACAGATCTAGAAACTTAATAAGACTTGATGAGGTAACTGGAAACACAGCTCTGATCCATTCATGGAGTCCTTAAAATGAAAAACCATTTTTCAATTTCCTTTATTTTCTTACAATAATAATAATAAATTCCTGTATTTTGTTAGAAAACAATGAAGTTTCACTAGTATACTTCTCAATTTTCCATTCCTCCAACTTTAATTGCTTATTTTAATTAATACTTTATCTTTCATATTTATTCACATTCTTCAATGTCAATTCAAGGGTTGTGGTAGACTAGTGACCCACAAAAAGGAAGGGTTGCAATAGGTTGACAACCAACATAAAATTGTCACTTTATTATTAATCGGAACCTTTACACACACAAGTTGGGATGTTTCCTTTTATACATAGGGCTGACCCTGATCAGTTCTTGAGAATCCATTGGCAAACCCAAAAATTTCAAGACTAAAAGATATGTTTTTATTGCCTCAAAGAGGAGTTTGAGGGTGACTGAGAGGGTATTGATAGTGGAGATGCTATCGATGGAAGTTTGAAGGGTTTTCGAGTTGAGATTATTGTCATTGTGGGCTTGTTGTCGGTCAGATAAAAGGGTGGAGAAGTATTTAGAGCGGTGGAGGATGAGGGAGAGGTGGTGCTTTAGTAGAGATCTAAAAGTTGTAGTATTGGTTGTTGTTTAAAAAAGGAGTCATCTGGTGCTTTAGGAGAGATCTAAAAGTTGTAGTATTGGTTGATGTTTAAAAAAGTAGTCATCTAGAATGTTAGGTGGAAAAGGGAGGGTTTGATGAAGAGGCAGGGGATAACATCAATGGCGCAAAGAGTTAATTAGAGTGCGGTGGTGCCAAATGAGAAGACTAACATTGAGAGAGGTTTGTTCAGTCGCTAGGGTTTGATAAGGGAGGGAAAAAATTGGAAAGTGATAATATATATATATTATTTGGATTTTAATATAAATAAAATATTAAATATTTTTTAATTGACAAGCTACACAAGCAACAAATGGTTTGAACTCAAGACTTCACCCTTTAACCCATTATTATTATTATTATTATTATTATTATTATTATTATTATCCCCTTCATCCCAATATTATGGGAAGAGCAAGTGTCATTTGAGTTAAAGCTCAGTCGCTTAAAAAATTTGAATATTTCAAATATATTTTTAATATACATGGGTCAGGTTCGAGGTGGGGGAGCTAATTCATACCTCTAACCATTGTAGGTGGAAAATGGAAAACCTGCTCCCACCCCATGGAAGATGCTTTGACCCCTAAATCTGCAAGTAGGCAGAGCAGGTACCCATGGGCCAAAGCCAAAACACCAATCCCTAGTCTACTCCACCACAATGATTAAGCTTGAAATTGAGCAGCCTTTAAATGTCAACTGAATAGTACTTCAAATGGATAACCTACGGGTACCCATTTAATACATACTTTAAATGGGTAATAAATGGGGTTGTAACAGTTAAACCCAGTATCTAAATGGGTTGGTTATTACTCACCTATATTGAAACGGCTAGGGTGGGTTAATGAGCTTGTTTTAAATGCTTTCCACCCTAATTGGAACTAAAAACAGAACTCTTAATCATGCAAGAAAGAATACAATGAATTATAGCATTTTTACAACATGTATAATGAAGGGTACCATATTCTCATAGGTGGTGGAAAGAAAATCTTACTTTTTTTTTTTTATAAATAATAAGAATCATATTAATCATGAAGAAAAAGCGAAAACAGCAAAATACATGGTGTCCATGATGGTGAACACAAGAAACAACAACAAAAAACAACAAAGATATAAAAAACAACTTAAGGGATAATTCTAAGGGAAGTAAGAAACTCCAAAATAGAAGAATGATTTGAAGAACCCCAGCACCAAGCCCAATCAAAAAGAGTACTCTGGCATAGAGCTTGTAACTGAACAAGCGATTTCTCTTTAGCCTCAAAAGAGCTCCGATTTCTTTCCATCCAAACAACCCACATCAAACAGTCAGGAACCATATGTCCAAAGAAAATTTCCCCAGCCAATTACTCCAATAAAACGCCAAACTCTCCACTGAACCTGGCATGACCCATTGGATCCTGAGAACTTGTAACATTTGCACCCACAAAGAGTGAGCTACAGGACAGTGTAGAAGAAGATGGTCCACAGATTCCTCATTACAGCAGCACATACAGTACCAATTTGCCAAATGGAGACCCCGAAGCATCAAATTATCCAAGGAAGTATTCGACCATGAGTTGCAGTCCACATGAAGAAAGCCACCCTTTTAGGAACCTTGACTTTCCAAATACCCTTCCAAGGGAAGCTAGAGAGAGAAGTACCCCTGATCTTATTGTAAAAAGACCGAATATCGAACTTACCATTCCCATAAAGACACCAATGGGGACTATCACACCCAATGCCTCTTGAAATCCAAGACTAAATGAAATCTAGGAACGAAAAGGAAGCTTCTAATTCCCTCTCATGAAAATCCCTATAAAATCTCAAGTTCCAAAATCTATCATTTCCACCCTCCTGATGACACAATACATTAGAAATGCAAGCTTCCTTGTCATTTGAACACGCATATAACTAAGGATAGAGCATTTTAAGTGAGCTATCCACAATTCATTTATCATGCCAAAAAAGAATGCAAGAGTCATCACCCACCACTAGGGCCAAATGTTTGGAGAACCTCTCCCAACCATCATTAATACCACACCAAAGACCACACCCGTGGGCCCTTCTACAAACTTTAGTATTCCATCCCCCTTGACCCTCTCCATATTTGGTGGCAATAACCCTCCACCAGAGATGAGTTCCTTCTTGGCCAAACCTCTATAACCATTTTCCAAATAGGGCTTGATTGAAGTGAACTAACTTCCTAATCCCCAAAACCACCCATCTCTAATGGTGAACACGCCTTCTCCCAAGCCACCAAAGAATGTTTGAAACACTCCTCTGAATATGCTCTAATCTATCAGCCATAACTACAGGGATGGTAAATAAGGATAGGTAGTATGTAGGAAGGCTAGAGAGGGTACTCTTCAAAAGAATAAGTCTACCACCCTTAGACAAATACAGACGCTTCCAACCAGATAATTTCCTCTCCATCTTCTCCAAAATAGGATTTCAAATGGATGCAGTCTTATACGGAGTACCCAACGACATTCCCAAATATTTCATAGGCAGGCTACCTACCCTACAACGGAGAATGTTAACCAAAGCACTTACATTACCAACCTCCCCAACCAAAGACAAACTCACTCTTCCCCACATTTACTTTCAAACCAGTAAAAGCTTGGAAGCAAGACAAAGCCAGCCTAATGGACAACAACTGTTCTTTAGAAGCATCACAAAACAAAATAATATCTTCTGCAAACAGCAAATGTGATATGCATACCCCAATAGAGTTAAGTGGTCCCACATGAAAACCACGAAGCAGACCACTATCCTCAGCTTTCTTCAGAATCCAACTTAATACTTCCATAATCAAAAGGAAAAGAAGAGGGGACAAAGGATCACCTTGTCTCAAACCACGAGAACTTCCAAAAAAACCTACTGGGGATCCATTCAAAAGAACAGAGAAGCAAATAGTAGATATGCAAGCCTTAATCCACCCCTTCCACTTCAACCCAAAGCCCATCCTATTAAACAAATAGAGTAAGGCATCCCAATTTACATGATCACAGGCTTTTTCTATGTCCAACTTACAAACTACACCCGGTGAATAACATTTCAATCTGCTGTCTAGGCACTCATTTGCAATAAGCATTGAGTCCAAAATTTGTCTCCCACCAACAAAGGAATTTTGAGACTCCAAGATTAGACTGTCTAACACCACCCTCAACCTATTCGCCAACACCTTAGACAGCAACTTGTAAACACTGCCCACCAAGCTAATAGGCTGGAAATCCTTAATATTGACAGCATTAGTTTTCTTGGGAATTAATGAGAGAAAAGAAGCGTTTAGAGACCGTTCAAAAACTGAGTACCTGTGAAAATGCTTAAATATAGCCATAACATGATCCTCCACAACCCACCAACATTTGTGAAAAAATGCCATGGTGAAACCATCCGGACCAGGGGCTTTATCCCCCTCCATCTCTGTCAAAACTTGGGTAACTTCTTTCAAGAATTCCCTCTCAAGGGACAACCTTTCATCCTCCCCAATACAAGCAAAATCCAACTCATCCACAGTTGAATGCCATGCATCAATCTCTGTACAAAGCTCCTGATAAAATTGGACCACCTGAGAACGTACAACAGATTCATCCTTATATAAAACACCATCTACCTCTACACTGCTAATATGATTAGCTCTTCCATGAGAACTCACTAATCTATGAAAGAAGCGTGTCTTGTTATCTCCCTCCTTCACATACAGAGCATGGGACTTTTGTCTCCAGAAAGTCTCTTCCAAAGAAGCTAAAACTTCAATATCACCTTTAACCTCTGTTCTACGAGATTGTTCCTCATGTGAAAGGCCCAGTTTTTCATCCTATCAGCTTTGGGGGACAAGTTTCCCAACTCAGAGATTTTATATAATGTGTGAGTGTGTGTGTGTGTGTGTGTGTGAGAGAGAGAGAGAGAGAGAGAGAGAGAGAGATGCCTTTCAATTCGACACCACGCAGGAAAATTTCAACCCCCAATTCTTCTGCTTTCATCCCCATCCAATGTACTAATTGACTTAAACTACAATCATTTTGTGTTTTGTTTTGTGTTTCTTGCCTTCTTCTTTCTTTGTTTTGTGAATCAAGACATAGTAATGTGTTTTTTAAGAATATTTTAATAGTAAAAATATATAGAAAATATAAATAAAAATATTTTAAATAATTTTTTAATCGACACACCCGCAGCCTACTTTTTCAAAAATTGCCCAATCCCACACCCGCACCTGAATCCGAAAACGCTCCCATGCTACATAGATCCAAACCCAATAATTCAGACAACAAACTCTTCTTCTTAAAAGCCAAATCTCCAAATTCCTCCTTATTCCACTTCTTTAGGTCTTCTTTAAGAGCCTTTAATTTCTAAGCCAAAACAAAACTTGGAGAGCCCCTATATCAATAACCATTCCACCATTGTTGAACCTTCTCAACAAAACCCTCAACTTTTAGCAACATATTCTTAATCTTAAAAGCAAAGCACCCCCTACCAACACCACTAGTTTCCACCAAAAGCAGACAATGATCAGAAACAACACGAGGAAGCACCCTTTGAGACACATTTCCAAAATGGTCCTCCCAATCTGCAGAGACCAAGGTCCTGTCAATACGGGACATAGACTTTGGTTCAGAATCCCTAAACCAGGTGAAAGAAGCCCCATCTAATAGTAAATCCACTAGGAAATTATTCTCTATAAAATCCAAAAAAGCAAATGTGGCTAGGCTGAAAGAGTCCCAACCAAGCCTCTCACAAGGATATCTAATGATGTTGAAGTCTCCAAATAATAACCAAGCCGTGGTCCATCAAACGCGCACCCTTGATAACTCCTCCCACAAAGCAGCCCTATGTTGGTCTGCATTTGAACCATAAATACTAGTACAAAGCCATTCAAAACCATCCAATACTCCCTTAAAAAGTACACTAACTAAGAATTAACCAACAAAAACATCAATTTTCTCAAGCACCTGCTTATCCCAAAGCAGCAAAACCCCCCCAGATGTTTGAACCGCATCCAGGAC
This sequence comes from Lithocarpus polystachyus, assembly GCA_033629205.1. NCBI lineage: Eukaryota > Viridiplantae > Streptophyta > Magnoliopsida > Fagales > Fagaceae > Lithocarpus > Lithocarpus polystachyus. Next base: position 25,800,058 of record CM066167.1, on the reverse strand, counting down.
AGCCCAATCCGTGAAGGGACTACCCCATAAGCTTCGCACAACAGCAGAATTTTACAAAGAAAGTTTAGTTTCCTAGAGACAAACTATATCGCACCACCATTCCTTAAGGAGATTCTAACAAACCTCCCTCTTTCGGGAATTATTCAAACCCCTAACATTCCAAGAAAGGAGTCTTAAAGTCATTTATAACTACCAATAGCCCCCAAACCATTCGATGAACCTCTATTACGAGAAGAGGACCCATCATAACTTACTGTGGACACTAGACCCCGAAGTTCTCTAAGACCTTTCTGACCAAATTTAATAGGTCTTCGAATACACCCATCATTTAAAACCTCAATACATTCTTGTTCCAATAAACGAAATAAAACCACACATTGAGCTTCATGTCCTACAATAGGAAAACAACCATTTTGCAAAAACTTCTCATCATTGTAGACTGTATTTCAATTGTTCACCCTCTTCATCAACCCTAGTAAACATCTTATCCTTAACTGCCTTAGAATCCACTGAGACAGCGATACACACTCCAGAGGACTACTCTCTTGCCCCCCACTACCAAAAACACTAGTGTCAACTCTACTTTGCTCCCATGGAAGAAGTAGAAGCTCCAACCCACCATTGTGCAACCCATCCATCTACAAGCTTAACACCCAAAAACATCATACCTGATTGGGAAGCACCCCCCTCGTTGACCTCGGGATGGGCCTCCATAAATACTTCCTCCTTTTCCTTCTTGGACCAAGGATCCCCCTCTGATGTAGGACAACCACAAATAACAATAGAACGAAAGATAAACCTTAGGAGTCAGCACCTACGGATTGCTTGGAGTCAGCACCAAGCAAACTAGAGTCGGCACCAGTGCAAAAAGAAAACTCAATAATCTTATAATTCTCAAAACTATCTTACAATAATCAGAAAAAGTGCTTAAATAGCTAACAATAAAATGCATAAAGAAACCCTAAGTATTAAATGCTTGGGCTTGCTTAATCTCAAGCCCAATAACTAATACGCTCTATCCATAAGGCCACAAATTGGGCCGTCTTCTTTTTGCTCTTCCTCCCATACATGTGTATAATTGGGGGCTTGTACCTCGTGTTCGCACCACCCTCCCTATTAAAGTTGGACAAGGGAGAAAAACGCTTCGAAGCTTCCCACCAAGGACAATAAAGATGACAATGAAAAGCAAGATGATCATTGCCAATCAAAAGCATGATTTCCTGTGTTGACATCACTGAGTTCGACCCTGAGCCCACAACTTCAAGATGCCTAGGTTGTCACGACTCCACTGTGGTTCTCAGATCGACCTCGGAAAAACTTTCGCCTTCCCTATCGAGATGAGAAACAACCGGGTTGGAGGTGAGAAGCTCCGTAGCTTGACTGGGAAGAGGCTTGTTGCTAAGGATCGGTGATATAGCACCCATCGGAGCATCAGACAATACTGATGCCGCTGCTGCCTCCATTGGTAACCTTGGACTCTCACCCAAAACACTCTCACTCTGATCGCTGTGCACACCCTCGCCCAAACCACTCAGATAGGAAACCTCCAAATGGGCCTTTCCTTTCGAGTTAGCCACTTGGGCTTTGTCATGCTCAGATTCACATTTTAAAACATCAAGCCCACTTTTATTGGATGTGTGAAATATTTGGGTCCATCCAAGATACGACTCGTTTTCCCCCATCTGATTTAAACACCCTCAGCGCCAAGTTGGCAGAAGTCAACTTAAAAGTAAACTCACGCGTGGGTCTTCCATTTATATCAGATACAGTAACGGCAGAATCACCCTTAATCACGTTGTGCCCCAAAATAACTCCAGAATTTTCAAAATTCCTTTACTCCTGCTGCTTACCATAATTGAATGTTTTCTTCCCATTTTGTCCACCGCCATCCGTCAAACCACCACCAACAGAACCATTGGAAGTCATCCCTTCCACCGATATAGTATTCTCACCTGATAAGAATCTATCAAATTCTTTTGTAAACAAGCACCACCCAGAACGATTTGAGCTAGCAGGTATCGTAACACAACCACGACGAGGTCCACCATAATACACAGCTATATCCACAAAAAGACCAGCCTTATTCGACCTTCCTCGGAATTCGAAAAACTTAATTGTTTTCTCTATAGCGTTTGCATAGATAATCCTTTCCTGGAACCCAATCTCGAATATCAGCGAAACAGGATAGAATCCATTCCAATCCTTTACGGACCACCCAAACGGAACTTTTAATATTCCAGCGACTCTAGTGTATAGCATAAGAATCAGCCCATCCACCATCAAAAGAGAGAAAAAAATGTTAGTATCTATGCGAAAAGAACCTTTATTGCCCCATCCGCCCTCAAGAAAAGGTTTAGAAGTTGTGTTAGGGAGAGGCAATTTGATAGGAAGAGGTGTGGGTGATATTGTAGTGGTTGGTCTAGGCAATAAAGATGAATGTAAAGGCAGGTTAGATGGGGGTGGGGTGATCAGTGAAAAGGTATGAGATGGGCAAAAAAGGTGATATGGAAAAAATCCAAAAGGTGTTGGAAAGAAACCAGGAAATTGAGGAGGTGGCTGGTTGAATGGCGATGGTAGTAAAGGGAGCAGAGGGGGGAATGGTGCTGACTGTGTGGTAGGGTGGGGAAAGGGGGTGGGGGGAGAGCATGGAGCCTATCATTCCCTGAACAGAGATGAAGGCCAATTTGCATCAGTATTCTATATCAACAAAGGATCACACCGCAAAAGAAATACTCAAAATCATTCTAATTCTAATAAGGGTTTTGTTTAAAAACGTGTGTAAGTATATGTATCTACATATGCATGATATTTATGTTACTAAAATGAGAACAAGTGAAGGCATCATAAGTAAGAAAATCTTACCTTAGATGAAGTTGACTGCATTGGAGAACCTATAGATCCATCATTTGCAATCGGTTGGCCATCTTTTGCATTTAAAGTTCCCCTAGATAATCCTCTAAATCTTTGAGGATCCACATCTCCATAGATAGGTGAACTACCAAGATTTCCTTGTGCTTGCACCTGTGCTAAGAGTTGTTGCTGTGGCAAAAGCTGAACCTGATTTGTATTCTGTAGGAAAGGCTTTTGAACTTGTGCACCTAAACCTGGTCTAATTTGGTCAATGCCCTGAATATTTTGACAAATACCTCAGTTAAGAACTGTGAACCAATGAAAATCTACATGAAGCTCTAGGGCATATGTGGTCCAATGTACAACTTACAGTTAAAGGCCACCCCTTCAATGGAAGACAACCAACTCCAGGGTTCAATCCTAATAAAAGCAAAGAAAGCTACAAATTATAAAATTCACTAAAAGAATGACTTGAAGTAAAATGGAGCCTAAATTTCCCAGATATCATTTCTTAAGGTAATCCAATTTGATAAATACATAACATCTTCTATAAAGCAGCAATCAGTTTGTCTATCTGGGGTTACCCCACAGTTTTTAATGACACAAAACTTCCTCAGCTTAGCCAAAATTTTAGTTACTCCAGCCCATCTCGCTAAGATACTGCTGTTGGCGAATAGTGAACCATCTATCCCAAAAGCTTATGTATTGGGAAGCAGGACAACAATGCATATCATGCATACGCTACCTTTTCTCTCACACAAGCCCAAATTTAAATGTGAAACCCGAAATAAAGAAGGAGGCCGAGGTAACTCCAAAACTTAATTAAAATGAGTTCAAGATTTAAACACAAGATATGCTAGAAAAATCTGGCTCTAATACCATGTTAGGAAATCCATCCATCCATAAGTACTTTTTCCATGAGGAAGTGGGCCAACAATGTATATCATGCAAACATTAACACTTACAATTACTAACTTATAGAAGATAAAAAGGGAGACCTTTCTAAAAAAGTAGTGCTCGTTTTTTCTTCAACCATTCAATGGGGCTCCTTTGTAATACAAATGTGTTTTTTTTTTTTTTTATCGTATATATTTTTAACTTTCTTAACTTGAGGCAAAGTGAAGAAACATTGTACAAAATGCAATATGAAACTCGTCTCTCAGAAAATTGTATAAACATTGCACATCATTGCTCACGATAGTCATGTGAATCATGCATGGCATGTTATACATGTTTCCGGACTCAACATCAATTCTTGGTTCAACCACCCTTTTCTCCAAATTGGTTGATTATATTAGACATATATATATGAGATGACAAAGGTTTAGAAGAATGAAATAATACCTAACTGAAGTTTGTTTACCATAATGGGAATTAACAGAAAATAGTGATGCAAACATGGAATGAAATTTTAAAGCCAAAGAATACCAAACTCAATCAAGATACCCTCCCAATTTTGAAGAAAGCCTTAATCATCCTCAATGGAAGAAAATTGTGACACCCAAAAATGGAGTCTCTAAAGAAAAATGGCACATGGAAATTAAGCATGCTACCAAGAGGCAAATGTACAGGTGGCTGCAGGTGGGTAGAAACACAACACTGAGGGCTCTACCAAGAACACTCATATTCTGGCAAAAAGGTTTCATTCAAATCTATAGCACCAATTATCTCAAAACATTTGCACCTGTGGTAAAACTAACACCCCCCACCCCCTCCCCCCCAAGCTATCCTTTCTAGTACTTACTACTTGAACTGCCACCCTATAGAAACTCAAATCTGTCAAAAGTTTTTTTTTTATTTTTATCTTTAATTGTGGTATTTGTGCTGTGAATGTTTATTCTCTCATACCGGGTCAGGTAGTCATACCTGCATTTCCAATTCCAGGTTTTGACTGCATGATTCCCTGGGCATACATTGGAGAAGGATCCATAGGCAAGGATCTTTGAGTAGCACCAATGTTAACTTCACTTTTGATATCCTAAATGCACAAAAAGAATCAATGACTCAACCAGCACAAAAAGAATCAATAGCTCAACCAAATTACAAAAGAAAAAGAAAGGAATAAAAGAGGGCAGAAATGTAGCATCATCTAATCCAAGCAATTACGGCTGTCTGTTGAGTTCGTGCCTGGATTTGCTGCAATGCTGCATTCACACTTCCAGAGTTTCCTTGGACCAACTGACTGTTTCAGAAGGGTAAGCCAAGAGAGATTTAAACTACCCATATGTAAAATATCAAGTGAATGTTTTATTTAAATAATATCTACAGGTAAAATTTACCCAGGATGATTTGTTGTTGATTTCAAAAGGGCCATCCTAGCATCAAGAAGTGGTTGGGATGTTTCTGAATCCATTGGATTACTATGCTTCAAGCGTTCCTCATACAATTTGGCTGCCAATGCACTAGCAGTCGACTGCCCAAGCATTCCTTCAGAATTGATAGCATTTCCCGGGCTACCAAGAGGAGGATGGTTAGGATCCCTTCTTTGCAACTGAGCTTGACGCATTAGTTGCAGCTGATGCATTTGCAGCTGTTGCTCTTTTGTTTTAACTTGTTGCCCCTGCAAACCAGCCCCATGTTAGGGAAAATGAACAAAAAGGAGATAGGCATCAGATGCAGAACAAAGATAGTTTATAAGTAAAATATATATATATATATATATATATGTGTGTGTGTGTGTGTGTGTGTGTGTATTAAAGAGCCACCTCTATGTAAGCTGCAGCGGTGTCAGAATGTTTGTCATTCGTTCTAGCGATAAAAATGTCCCAGAAAACAGACCACCATTCAAAAAGAAACCCCCCAGGAGCATCAATTGCTGCATATTGAACGTAATAGTTATATCTTAAAACATTCCAATCCATTTCTCAACTCACAATCTAAATCAAAGAAGCTAAATTCTGTCCCTTCTAATAAAATCACACAAAAATACTAAAATTCCATTACCTACGGGGTCCGGCGCAACCTTCCCTTCAGTCATGAAGGATTTCGCTGTGGCGTGCAATTTTTTCTTCATCAAATAATCATATATATAAACATCAAGCCTAGCCATTTTTAGCCAAAATAACAAACCAATTATCAGAAAAATCTTACACAAACAACAACAACTAACATAATAGTAATAGTAATAGTCAGCAAATCAATCATACATTTTATCCGCCTCCCAATTACTCTGCGCCATTGTTTTCTGCTCCAAAACAAGCCCAAACTGCCTAGAACCAAAAGATCTCAATTCAATTTCTCAATAACCACCTCCGAACTAAATCAAAAATCAAATTGAATTCACAAGCAACCTCAAAAGTAAATGGATCAAATCCAACATTACAATTCTGAATTTTCAATGAAAAATGCAACTAAAAAGTTTATAACTTTTGAAGTAAATTTGATATGAAAACTAATAAAAATTTCGAAGAATAAAGATATAATTCTACTAAATTGAAAATTAGTAATTGGATTGAAAGTAAATGGAGAGAAATGGATCAAATCAAAGATTACCAATTCTGAATTTTGAATGAAAAATTCAACTTTTGAAGTAAATTAGAAAACTAATAAAAATTTCAAAAGAACAAAGATATAATAATTCTACTAAAATATAAACAACAATAAAATAAAATAAAAAAGTAATTAAATTGAAAATGAGAAATGAATCAAATCGTACATTACCGGTCTTGGCCTTGGTGCGGAGGGAAACGATCACCAATGAACAATTTTTAACTCAATTTTGAAAACTAATCAAATGTGTTGCCAATTCGGTGCTATTAATTTTTTTTTTAATATTTTTTTTATTTGAAAGACTAATAAGGTCTCTGTGATCAGAAGGCTGTGGAGTCTGAACTTTGAAAGGTTCGCAAGCTGAACAGAGCACGAAGCTTAGGTTCGGAGCTGGAGGCTGAGCTTTATACGCGAGCGAAGCTAAGCTTCGGAAATGTGGGGTTAATTTGAGGAACAAAGTTTACCTCGCGACTTGAAAAGACTAAGTCACATTATGTGTATGTATATTATTTACTTCAACAAAACCAAGTCACATTATTATTATTATTATTATTATTATAAAATAAAATAATCATGTGAGTAAAATAAAATTAGACGTACGTAAATAAACTGAAGATTTTTTTTTTTTTTGAGTAAATAAATAAATAAATTGAAGAATCCTAACAAAGGTTAGGAGATGGAGAGGCCAACTCCAACTCCAAATTGATATGGAGATGATAAATTTTTTCTTAATTTGATATATGATTCTAATGAGTTTGAGTGTGAGTGTGGCGATTGGATGAATCAATCAGGGACGTGCAATTTATGCTATGGTAGAAAAAATAAAACAACAATTGGATGGCTCACAAGAAGTAGTAACTTGTACTAGGTAGTGTACTACTTCTGTACTGTAGGCTTAGAAAGTATCAGATCCGATGGGCCGTACAAGATAGCTGGGCCGAATCACCCCGTTGTGGAAGAGCCTGTGATCATCTAAACAGGCTTGGCCTCCTATTTCCTTCTTCTTCTTCTTCTTCTTCTTCTTCTTCTTCCCTCCTATGATAGAAAGGGAATACACACTAACCTCTAAGCATGCACTCACACACATGCTCACAAGTTCTTCTATTTTTTTGAGTAAAGATTAATAATTTGTAATAATTATAATTAGAAATTATTACATTTTTCAATCACAAAAAATTTATTAAAAAAAAAACCTAAGACTGTGATGAGTTATATGCATTTTTGGGTGAAATAATTTTTTCATCACATCTCTAGGTTTTTTTTTTTTTTTTTTTGGTAATTGGAAAATGTAGTAATCTCAAATTATAATTGCAAATTATTAACCTTTACCCAAAAAAATAGAAGAGGCTAGTATGAAATTATTTATAATCTTAAAAGATAGTCACTTAGTAAAAAAATTCATAAAAATAACTAAATAAATAAATAAATAATATTGTATTAAATTTTTTAAAATACCTTGAATACGGAAAGGTTAGTAGCTTTTGAATACATTTGTGTAGTACATCGGTTTTGGATATATACAGTTGTGTATTTTTCGTTGTGCATATGGATTTTTTGATTTAATTTGTATAGCAATTTATTTAATTGTTAGGTTGGATTAAAATTATTGATAGCTGATTTTGAGTGTAATATATTATTTTGAATGTTTTCACACTCTCAGATTTAATTTTCACAAAGCTGGAAATAGGATTAAGGCTTAGTTGAAGTAAAAGAAAATTTAAATAGTATTAATTTCTTAAAACACCAAGAATACCGTTGAGAAGTCCACCTATTCTCTAAGTTTAATATCAAGCGATGTAATTTTTTTGGTGCATCTATTATTTTTTTGAACCCAAGCCCACAAGTTTAATGAATGAAAATTATTCCTTTTGAATTCTGAACTTTGTAACAACGTAAAAAGATATACTGGTCATAGAGTGTCTCAATTATCAATTTTTTTTACATGAGGTTTTTCAATTTTTTAAAAAAATTCCTAAAAGGTAGCCACTTAGTCCTAAAAGGTAAGCTAGTTATTACACATCCATAACAAAAATATCAAATGCTAAAGACTCTCGTTGTAAACTCGGAATTTGTTTTTATTCAATTTTTTTAAATGGTAGTTATTTAATCCTAAAAGATAGGCACTTAGTATACATTCATAACTAATGGTCCACTTGGATTGAGAGAGAGGGAGAGAGAGAGTAGAGTAGAGTAGAGTAGAGTAGAGTAAATTTAGCACAAAATTAACTTAATTTTAGCCAACTCTACTCTACTCTCACTCTTTCCCCCCTCCATCCAAACAAGCCATAAAGTTTAGGATGCTTAAAAAACCAAAAAAAAAAAAAAAACCCTAAGAAGGGCTATCAATGTTACCATTCTTTTATTTTTTTTTTTCTTTTCTTTTTTTTTTAAATGAGAGTTATCAATTTTTATTTTTTAAATCCTAAAAGGCAGCCACTTAGTCCTAAAAGGTAGCTAGTTATTATACATTCATAACAAAAATTTCAAATGCTAAAAACTCTCACATTGTAAACTCAGAATTTTTTTTTATTCAATTTTTTAAAATAGTAGTTATGTAATTATATTTAATCCTAAAAGATAGGCACTTAGTACACATCCATAACTAAATTTTAGGATGCTTAAAAAAGCCACACACACAAAACTAATAAGGGTTGTCAACGTTACCATTCCTTTAATTTTTTTTTTAAATGTTTTTCCTTTCTTAAAAAAAATGTGCAATGAAAGGCACAACAAAGGAAAATTAATTGAAAACGTAGCGTTACAAAAATTGATAAATATAGGCATATATAGGTAGGATATTTACAAAAAATAGTCTTTAATAACTACTTCATAGATTGACTACCATTTCGCTCACCCGAATTCATCCAATGTGCTTGCTATGCAACTAACAAAATTGTTGATATGTACCTAAAAAAAATGACAAAAAAATAGAGAGTAAGGCTTAAATGTAAGAAAAAAACAAAAAATAATAATAGGAGGAAGAGAGAGCACCACTTAGAACATGTACACTAAACTAATTAGCCAAACACGATAACCACAAAAAAAAAAAAAAAAGACAAAAATATATATCATTCCCACTCTTTAAAATATACTCATTAATTAGAGAAAATATAAGATAAGATAATGATATGAAAAGGATAATGATAACAAAGTAAGGAAACCAAATATAAACCAAATACAGGAAAACAAATACTGAATGGCAACTCATAAAAGCAAACATAATTTGCTGTAATATAGTGAACCCAACTTGCATAAGGCATCTAAATGGAGGTCATCTTCAAAGATACTTACTTTTTTGCCGTTGACTACACTTCAAGTCCAAAGTCCAAACAATTCGTTGGAGTTAGAGGTCAGAGCACACAAAAATCTTGAATATCCACACCCAAGTGCATGTTCCTTGAAGAAATATGTGAAAGAAATTAAAGGTGAGGTTGAAATAAAAAGGGCTATTTTACACAAATATTTTATTTGTTTCTAGAATATAAGAAGCTGTTCATGAATTAGAAAACCATAATAGAAAAAACCAATATACATTGACATACACATACCTTTTAGTAGGAAGAAGAAGCAATATGAGTTTGAAAACTAACGTGAGTGTATTAGGAGTGTGGTCCTATTTTGTAAATAGTGTTTTACGTAGGAGTTAAAGAAGCATTTTTACCAAGTTTTGCCCCTACTTAAACGTAGGCTGTAGGGGCATTTTGGAACCAAAAAAATGTCCATTCCAAATAGGGGAAGCCCCTTAGATAGTAGTGCGCGCGCACACACACACACACACACACACACATTACACCAACTAAGGCATGTGTGAGTGTTGACATGGCTGGATCTGAACCCTACACGTGAGCTAACTGTGAGGAAGAAAAAGGGAGTGTTGGTTGAAGAAGAGGATCTTTGGCCCGTGCCAACAGTGTGACCCTCTTGGGGAAGGTTGAGAATGTAACCGGCATGGACATCAAGCACTAGCACAAAAAGGAAGATAGTGACCCTTATGGTCAGATGCTATTGAACACCCCTTATTGGCTGAGCTTGTGTTAGACCACTGTTAAGGACACGTGTATCACTCCTAGCATCCCTAATGTCCCTTTCCTTGTCCATGGCTTGCTCCCCACGTCGTAGTAGAGCCGCCCTCCATCCCACTATCCTGACATTGGCGGGTCTTCTCTCTCTTCCAGCCGTCACATAGTTCAAAAGCTGTATTAGGATTTAAAATGGAGTAATCATAGTTTGACACCTGTCCTTATGTACTTAGCAACATTCCTCGTACTATGAGAGGAACATGTTACTAAATAATTAGGGCAAGAACCTAGAAAGACAAAGAAAAAGAGGCAAAAAGTCTAGAGAGAAAATAGAGGCTTTCTTTAGGAAGAACATGACTACTGTGTAAAAACACTAACTTTCACCTAATAGAGAACTCTTACGATTAAGAGTCATTCTTTCCTTACTCACCCGTGGTTTTTCATTCCTTCCAAAGGGTTTTCCACGTATTTCTCGTGTCTTTTATACTTTCTCAGTTTCACTTTTGCATTCTCATGATGTTAGAGTGTTAAAGTTTTCATTTTTATTGTTCTTAAGCTTCATTACTCAAATGTACTGTTAGACACATCACCCATTTCCTTGCATAGTCTTGATAAATCTTGCTTACACATACATTTTTGGCGACTCCACTAAGGAGCATCTTTGGCTGTTTATATATTGTTACATTCTGGTCATTCTCTTTTTGGATATATATTTGCTTGTCTTTTGTTTCGGGTATTCGATGCCTCCAAGAAAGAAGAATGCAACCGCTTAGGCTGGTTCAGGTGAAGAACAGCAAGTAGAAGCAAGTGTGGACCACATTTCCATGCATATTGAGGGTATAGAGTCACCTAAGGAGGTTAGAAAGCCTAGCAATAAAGACCTTGTGGCAGCCACTGAGGACCTCCAATGTTCTCAAGCCACTAAATGGACAAAGTTTTTGTCCTTGCACCAAAGGACATCCACTCCTCAGACCCCATAGGGAGGCCAAGCACCTCAAGAAAAGACCACAAGGTTAACCAATGTTCCACCTCAAAACCAAGATCAGCCTTTCAATCAAGATTAGAGATCACCCCCACAACTTGATGGACCTCAAGCATCTCCCTACCTAACTAGGGAGGATGTTGTAGGCATTTTACTTGAGGCTAGAAAGGCTGAGAGCTCTGCTTACATTGACATAAGACCTTTTCATCCTAAGGAGATGGCTAGGAGATCTTACCCTACCAACTACACATCTTCTATCTTTCCCAAGTATGATGGTTTAGTGGGAAATGCTAGAGAACATATCAAAAGGTATGTAGATGCTTTAACAGCTCATTCCCATGACCATTAGTTGAGACTTAGGGAGTTGGTATACCAGCATTTTACCAGGGTCGGTCTTGAGTTGGAACGACATGGCTACCTAGTTCATGAAGAAGTTTTTCGCTTTGGTTGAAAAGCTTACTCTATCAGATTTGCAGCAGGAGATGCAGAGGATCTTGGAGGGGTTACCAGGCTACATCCATAGGTTCAGGGACCTCTCTTTAACATGTTATAATCCCGTAGAGGAAGAAGGATTGGTGGATATTTGCATTGCTGGCATGTTGTATGAGTACCACCCTTATATAGAAAATTTGCAGATCCCAAGTTTCACAAGGCTAGTGGAAGCATCCAGAAGGACAAGCATGTTAGTGAGGAAGCCTTCCAAGAGTTCGACTTCGCAGACCACAAGTGCTCCCAAGTAACCTTGGAAGAGAAAGAGCAAAAAGAAGGAAGTAGCTGTGGTAGAGGAGCCAAAGAAGGCCACCAAAGGCAGATTAAGGGAGAGAAACAATATTCATTCTCCTTTTTCTGTCTCAACAAACGAGTTGTACAACATCTTGAAAGCCTGGGTGAAGGACTACATGGCGGTTTTACCTGAATGCAAGTGTGAACCAACAGAGGAGAAAAAGCGAGGTACACTTTACTGTAGGTATCACAGGAGGAGTGACCACCACATTATGGATTGCTATGCTCTGAGGAACATTTTTCATGAGAAGGTGGCCAAAGGTGGTTTGGTCATTAAAAACGAAAAGCGTGCACACATAAGGAGGCATAGGCCTAAGGTGACTATGGCCTTTTTCATGGGTTATGAAGATCCTATGAAGGAAGAGGCTGAGTATATGGTCAGTAGTAGCTCTAAACCCCCGCCTTTGCAAGATGAAGAGATGTCGCTGAGGATTCAGCAGGATGACAAAGTCCATTCCTTTCTTGAAGGAATAGGCCTTAGGCCATTGGCTAGAAGGGAGGCAGCACAGGCCTTAACTCAAATGGTGGAAAGAAATCAAGGGGTGGCTAATTCTAAAGGAAGCTTATTACAGGTGGCGTATCAGGAGACCAGGGAATCAGTAACTTTCTTTGCCAAGGATTTAGCCAAACTTGCAGTTGATGGCGAAAGACCCTTATATGTTACTGCATTCTTAAAAGCCTCGCAGATCAAGAGGGCTTTGGTCGATACTGGCGCTTCCACCAATATTTTGTCTCTCCCAACATTAGATTCCCTGGGCATTCCATGAGAAAGAATCATTCGAGAGCCGCTTCAAGTCGCAAGGATAGGGTCATTGTAGCAGTGCACTTTAGGGCATGTATCTTTGGATTTAAGGGTGGGACCTATCAAGGCACACACCCTTATCCACGTAATGGATGGTGATACTTCATACCATGTTATTTTGGGCCGCCCTTGGCTCAAATCGCACAAAGCTGTGACTTCCACATATCACCAATGCATAAAGGTTGTTTGGAAAGGCAAGTCTGGGACCATTAAGGCCATCGGAATGCCTTATGACAGGGTGGAACTCCATTATGCTGTGACAGCTTTGTACCAAGAGTTTGAACCTGAGGGAGAAAATAGGATCCTTCCTTTCAATGCTACTATCTTAGAAAGGGAGGAGGAAGATGATGGAGAAGTTATAGAGTCGAAAAGGCCTTCTAAGATAAGGAGGATCACCAAGTGATAGCGCCTTAAAATGTATACTTGTTATATATTTATGTGGGCGTTATCTCCTTATTACTATTCATAAATTGTAACCGTGACTTAAATATCTACAACTTTCTAGTTTTGAGTTTTTCAAAATTCATAATTTTTGAAGGCCGAAATTAACTCACAAGTTGCTGCTGTAAATATAGACGAAAATAATATAGAAAATTTTTATTTGCTTTCAACATTCTTTCGTTAGGGTTCTGAGGGGAGGCTGGGGAGAACGAATTTGGCAGTGAAAAACTTGTATTTTCTTTTCCCTAATGGTAGCCTAAAATCTTTGCCAAGGCTATGGGTTATGTTTCTTTTATATGGTATAAATATTCAATGTGATTTTTCCTAAGATTTTAGACAACAAACGTATTTGATTGTTCAATTAGATTTCTTTTAATGTATTAGTTCTTCCATGCTTTCAATAAGTTCAATCATGTTTTTCTTATTGTTTAGATGAATTTCTAATAGTTTCAAAAAGAAATCAGGTTTTAAAGTGAATGAGTTTTTCTGAAAACTATTCTAACTACATTATTAATCTAGGTTATTATGTGTTCTTGAATTATCTCAGTTCAACCGAACCACAGGTTTTTAATTGTTTAAGAACAATCAATTATGAAATATATATTTTCTTAGATCACAAAGAATTTCATATCGATATAGGGAAACACCACGATGCCCTGATATTTAAAATATTGATTTAAACCAATCGTTATTTAATTGTTAACAATCACCAAGCAAAAAAGCATTACTTTTGTTATTCATCTAAATTGTTTGATTACATTGTCTTTAAATTTACCCTACTCCTTATGGTTCGACCTTGGTACTCCGAGCATTATATTGCTACAATCTCCTGCATTTGGGAATGAGCAAGCACCAAGCCTGATGGCAAGGTAGTATATGAGTTCCGACGGTCTGAGGAAAGGGGTCGGGAGAATGGCGGACCTAACCCCTTTAGCCTTACTTAACAGCCAAAAAGGTACACGTAGTTGAAGAACCCGTAAAGGAAGCCTCTAAGTACATGAATGATGTTGTGAAGAATGTTCAGAAGGAACTTATTGAGGTCAATCTGAACGATGGAGGAGAAGAAAGGTCAGTTAAGATAAGTAAAGGTTTACTAGAGGGGGAAAAGAGAAAGCTGGTAGCTTTGTTAAAGGAATATAAAGATGTTTTTGCTTGGAATTATGAAGAGATGCCGGGCCTAGATCCTAAGCTAGTCACACATAAGCTGAATGTTGATCCCAAATCCAAGCCTATGAAGCAGCTAGTAAGGAAGTATCGTTTGGATGTTGAAGAAAAGATCAAAGTTGAGGTGAACATGCTTTTAAAGGTAGGGTTCATAGAAGAGATCAAGTGTTTAGAATGGTTGGCCAACATAGGTACTGTGAAGAAAAAAGGTGGGCAGATAAGGATTTGTATAGATTTCAGAGATCCTAAAAAGGCTTGCCCTAAAGATGAGTTCTTGCTGCCTAATGTTGACATTCTAATAGACACGACTGCTAGTTACGAGTGCTTTTCCTTTATGGATGGCTATAATGGTTACAACCAGATCTTCATGGAACCAGTAGAAGCCCAAAAAACTGCCTTTAAGACAACTTTCGAGAATTGCTATGTTGATGATCTAGAAGTGAAAGCAAAGAACCCGGTTGAGCACTTAATGCATTTGAGGCAAGTTTTTGAGAGAAGTAGGGAGTACAACTTGAGGATGAACCCTTCAAAATGCGCCTTTGGGGTATCCTCGAGGAAGTTCCTAGGGTTCCTTGTCCATCAGAGAAGGGTTGCTTTGGATCCCACTAAAGCTAAGGCAATAACTGCACTCACCCCGCCAACAACTTTGAAAGAGTTAAGGAGCTTTATGGGAAAAGTGTTCTACCTAAGAAGGTTTATTCCAGGATTGGCTAAAATCTTGAGACCTTTGGTTGAGCAAACCAAGAAGGGGAAAGCTTTTGTGTGGTGTGATCAGTGTGAGAAGGCATTTAAGAAGATACAAGCTATTCTAGAAAATCCTCAAACTATGGTTGCTCAATCACCTAGCAAGCCTTTTTTATTATACATAGCCAACATGGAGTAGTCACTAGGGGCTTTATTGGCTCAAGAGCAGGGAGGTGTGAAAATTCAATATACTACATTAGCAGGCTCATGAAGGGACTAGAGATGAGATACTCCACGACAGAAAAGGTATGTTTATCCTTAGCTTTTACTGTGTCGAAATTCAATCATTACATTCTAGGACATCATATACATCTGGTGACCAAGAGTAATCTTGTAAAGTACCTCCTAACCCGCCTTCAATTGTTGGGGATAATATTTGAATAGGTCATCTTGACATTGTGACATGATATTGAGTGCATAAGGCCATCTGCCATTAGAGGACAAGTAGTGGCTAACCTGCTAGCCAACTTCCTAGGGACAAGTGATTTTTCACTTTCCCAATAGGAAGTTCTGGTGATAGAGGAGCAAGAATGGTCCATTCACTTTGATGGCTCGTCTACATTTCAGGGAGGAGGAATAGGAGTGGTATTGAAGTCACTAGTGGAAAAACACACGTTTACCTACAAGCTGCGTTTCCCTTGTTCGAACAATAAAGCAGAATATGAAACCTTAGTAGTAGGATTAAAGGCTTCCAAAAGACTTGGCATAAAGATTAAAAGTATTTGGGGATTTTGAGTTAGTCATTAATCAAATTGAAGGAACCTATGGGGCGAAGAATCCTAGCTTGGCTGCCTACTAGGTCACAGCACAGGAATTCATGAAACACTTCACCTTTATCGAATGCAAAGTGACTGGAATGAGAACAAGTTGGCTGATTCATTGGCCAACCTAGCCACCAAATCTGTGCTACAGAAAAAAAAAAAAAATGACACTTCAGGTGGAGAAACAACCTGGCTTGATCAAAGGTGAGTTGTTTCTTCTAGAAGATTGGCGAGAACCCATGTTGAAGGCAATGACCCAAGGTAGGGATGTTAGGTCAAGTTTATCTCCTAATATGGAGGACTTCCTTAAGATCAATGGGGACTTATTCTTTAAAGGAGCAAAGGGGTTACTAATGAAGTGTGTCTCAAGATAAGAAGGGCTAACACAGTTTCATAGGTTACACCATGACATTTGTGGGGTAAACCTTGATGTCAACATATGCAGAAGATTGCAAAGGTAGGGGTCTTTTGGCCAGAGATGGCCAGTGATGCCGAGGAAGAGCAGAGAGACTGTAAGACTTGTTCTATGGTATCCCCAGACCAAGTAGAAGTGTTAAATGGTGAAGTTCAAGAGAAAGATTGGCAGGATCCGTAACTAAGATAAATTTTAGAAGCTGTACTACTTGTTGATCAGTTGAAAATGAAAAGTTAAAAAAATATGCAACGAGGTTTAAAGTAGTGGATGGGAAGTTGTTCAAGAGGAGCTTCCAAGGGAAATGGTTAGTGTGCATTTCCAGCAAAGAGGTAAAGGGCATTCCCTCGAATTTGCCCGAGGGAGAGCCAACAGGACACCCTAGTGGCAAGAAGCTATAGTGAATGGCTTTGCACTAGGGATACTACTAGCCTACCATGCAAAGAGATGTCCAGGATTTTGCCAAGAAATGTCAAGAATGTCAAAAACGAGGAGATGAGATACATAACAACCACTAGAGCCTCCACCAAACCATGGCTCCATATCCTTTTCACAGTTAGGGGCTGGATTTCATAGGTCCTATTAATCCCCCTTCTGAAGGATGTATTTGGATCTTGGTAACCACTAAGCTATTTTCCAAATGGGTGGAAGCTGTGGCCATAAAAAAAGTGACGGGTAGGTCAGTGGCTAATTTTTTGAGGGAAAATATAATATGTCATTTTGGAGTACTAAGTTGATTCATTTCTGATAATACCATTCTTGAACAAGGATGTATGCCATATAACGGAATAATACTCCATAACTCACACGACATCAACGGCTTTTTATCCCAAAGGAAATGACCAGGATGAGGCCTTCAACAAAAGTTTACTAAAAATATTAGGAAAAATGACTAATGAGAAAAAAAAACGATGGAGAAAGGAAATTCCTATAGCTCTGTGGTCTCACAGAACAGCCAAATCACAAGCTACAGGAGCCTCACCCTTTTCCCTAGTCTATGACACAGTGGCTGTCATCCCAATAGATTTAGTGAGACTAGTGTGAAGCTAGCAGAGATAGCAGGCGTACCTAGGGAAAACCTCTTGGAGATTGTTGAAGAAAAGCACGACAACGTTGCCTCTCATAAGCGCCTTTATTAGGCAAGTATGAATGTGAGGCATGAAGGCCAGGTTAAAGAAAGAAAGTTTCAAGTGGGAAAACTTGTTTGGAGAACAGCCCCTCATGTGAGAGGTGTGGCTAGAGCCATTAGACACAAGTTTTCACCAAAATGGGAAGGACCATACATTGTGGAGGAAGCACACCAAACGAGACACTATTGGCTAAAAGATTAGGTTGGTACAAAGGCATATAGCCCCATTAATGGAGCTCACCTTAAGAAGTATCATGCTTAATTTTGTAACCTAATACCCTTTTGCTCCATAAAACTTATATTAATATAAATAAGACCTTTTTCCATCTAGTTACTTTATATTATATAGTTCATGATATGCATGCAAAGTTAAATATCCTGACTGAATAGAAATAGAGTTAAGTTTACTGCAATTGGGATAGGACAACTTTTAAGCCATTCGACATTGAAACTCATGCTCTTAGTATCACCTAGTGTGGAAAGGAATGCATCAAAGGAAAAAGTTAGGCTGTCCTCTTTACCTTTAAACTGCAATTGGGACAGGACAAACCTAATTTGCTCCAACATAAAGCTCCTAAGAGGCAGTTTCCATTTGTCAATATCCCCCATCATCTCAAGATACTTTGAAAGTAGTTTGAAACACACTACTTTCGAAGGGGGAGAAAGTAAAGAGAACAGTGGATTGGGGACTACCTTAGTGCTTTCACTTCTCTCGATCCTTGGAAGCAACCTCTATGAAATCCTTCTTTCTCTTAGGGACTGTCATTTTACATCCGGTTAGAATCCCCCTTTTCAGCATTAGATTTTGCTTCCTCCTCAGAAACCACTTCATGTACAAAGGCACCTTGTGCCAAAGGGGTGGCTTTCTCTTTTGTTTAAGTCTGAGGAACAGCTGCTTTAACCTGTCAAATGTCAAAATAGAGAAAGAAGAAAAGAAAGTCACGTATGCCATTGATCAAGAAAACATTACAAAGGAATAAGATAAGGAAGGAAGGTACACATTCTTAGTTTCTTCACAATAGGAACTTTGACGTTCTTCCCTTGCCTTTTGCTGGCTGAAGGTTTGGCTTTGGCAGAGAGTTTCAAAGTCAAATCAACACCTTAATGGGATTTGGAAGATAAGTGGGATTTTCACACGTTGGGATCCACTTTCTCCAAAGTTCCTAATACACTCTCTAATACCAGACCACCACGCTTTAAACCTAGGTGAAGGTAATCCAACTCTGGATGGGGAGGCAAGAGGGACTTCGGAACCAGGCACTAACACCTTAATGAGATTCCCACTGTTGAAAGTTAATTATGCCACTGTAGCAGTGATAACGCCTTAAAATGTATACTTGTTATATATTTATGTGGGCGTTATCTCCTTATTACTATACTTAATTTGTATAATTAAGTCATGATTTGCATTAGTCCCTATTATTTATCTTTACATAATTTCTTAAATAAGATGTCATTCATTGTGTGTAATTTTCTACTTTCAGGAAATCATGTGAAAAAGATGAGTTTGCAGGAGTTTGTGAGAGAATGGAGGCCAAACTAGAATTAAAGAGGAGCTAAAGGACCATGCTTAAATGTCTAAAGAGGAGCAGCTGGAGTGCTTACGTCATCTGTCATGTTTGGAAGCTTCAAACAAGGAAAGAAATCAAAGAAATAGAATTTGAAAATGAAAAATTAGATTTGAGCACTGATCAGTATTTTTTGCATATCTCTCTCCTAAAAAATCCAATTGACACAAGGCTAGATAGGTTGGAACTGAGACTTAAATATCTACAACTTTCCAGTTTTGAGTTTTTTGAAATTCTCAATTTTTGAAAGCCAAAATTAACTCACAAGTTACTGCTGTAAACCTGGACGAAAATTAAAATAGTAAAAGTTTTTATTTTCTTTACACACTTTTATGTTAGGGTTTTGAAGGGAGGCTGTGTAGAACGAATTTGACAGAGAAAATATTGTATTTTCCTTTCTCTAATGGCAGCCTAAACTCTTTGCTAGGGCTAGGGGTTATGTTTCTTCTATACAGTATGAATATTCAATGTGATTCTTTCTAGGATTTTGTCAACATATTTGATTGTTCAATTAGATTTCTTTTGATTTATTAGTTCTTCCATGCTTTCAATAAGTTCAATTATGTTTTCTTATTGTTTAGATGAATTTCTAATAGTTTCAAATAGAAATCAAGTTTTAAAGTGAATGGGTTTTTTTGAAAACTTTTCTAATCATATTATTAATCTAGGTTATCAAGCGTTCTTAAATTGTATCAGTTCAACTGAATCATAAGTATTTAATTGTATAAGAACAATCAATTATGAAATATATAATTTCTTAGATTATAAAGAATTTCATATTGATATAAGGAAACACCCTGATGCCCTAGCATTTACATTATTGACTTAAATAAGTTTTTATTATTATTCTTGTTAACAATCACCTAGCAAAAGTACTTTTCTTCTTCACTCGAATTTTTGTTTAATTATATTGTCTTTAAATTTACCCTGCTCCTTGTGGTTCGACCTCGGTACTCCGAGAATTATATTGCTATGATCTCCCGCATTTGGGAGTGAACAAGCAAGCAGGTGGGGCTAGAGTGGAGAAATGCCCTAGTACGCCTTGATCAAAACCAAATTGGTAGGCAAACCTCTGAGGGTTGTAGGCTTGGGTTTCAAAGTCATCCTGAAAACGTGCCTGAAGATGGGAGGTAAAGGCACAAGCAACAAAGGAAATCTCATCCTCAGTCCAAGGAGCATCTTTATAACGAGAAACAATTTCATTTTTCGAGGAATGGAACAGAAATGGAAGTCCACCCTTAAGAGGGGAATAAGGTCTAACTGTCCAATCGATAGGATCATCCAACAACACCTTACAAAGGAAGCTATCAAAAGATACCACAACTATAACATCCCAGCTTAATTGCATGATTAATTTATGAATTTATATGTTTGTTATTATCTTAATTACTTTAAGTGCATATGACTTTGATATTTTGATGTTATAAAAGATATAGGCCTTTTTTTTATATCATGGAAAAAAGTTTATAATGGTAAGGATTTATATGCAAAGTTATTTTATTATTTGGGCCTATCTAGAATATAAAGTTATGGAGGGGTGGTAAGTAAATTTTAAAAATTTGAAAGGGTGACTCATCAACCCTTTTCTCCTTAGCAAACACGTGCCCCACCCAAATTATCTTCCCTTGTCTTCTTTGTTGCACCAGAACACTTTCTTTGTTCTTTTTTCTTTGCTCCTTTCTTTTCCTGTTTCCTTGTTCTTAAATTGATACTACCATCTCACACACCAACAGCCTCCTTTCTCTCACTGAAACCATATATCTCTCTCTAAAGAAGAAATTAAAAGTTTAACACTAACACTAAATTTTTATCTTCAAAGTTTGTGGGTAAGTAAATAAAATTATATCTTGTTTTGGGTATTTTGATGATGTAATTGTTTTCTTTAGTTTCCCTTCTATATTCTCTAATTTGATTGCTAGAAGTTGAAACTCGTGGTTTTGTGTTAGCAATTTGAAAGATTGAAGATATTATGGTCAATTGGATGCCTATTAATGTATTTTAACATGTATAGTATAGGTATAAAAATACCCACATGAAATTAAGGCCAATTGCAATTATTGGATGATTTTGTGAGAAAATATGTTAGCTGTTATTGTGACAAATTTGGTGTTTACAACATGAAAAAAATTGGATTAAATCATATTCAGTGAATTAGGATGCTAGGAGTAGTTCTTATGAATTCTAAGACACATATGGTTGTTGATGAAGCTAAAGTCATCAGTCGTTCAGGTCGTCCAGATAGCCTCGGTGCAACCTGCAAGAACACAAGGGAAGATAACAAGAATGGGTCACTTGTGTGGTGCTTGCCGGCGAGCCTTCGATGATAAAGTCAGAATGAGAGAAAGAATAAGATTGAATATATTTGGCTGGTAAGAATGACTTAGATTTTGTAACCTTTACCTTTGGTGGAGCATGGTATTTATAGGTCCTTCTTCTTCTAGCCGTTGGAACCACTATTAATGGTGGTTTAATTCTGGGTAACGTGTTTAGTATTCAATGTAGTGGAAGGGGAATCTCCTGATATTTAATGTGTGAGTATAAAGGCCTCTGAGTTGTCACCTTGCTTTGTCAGAACTGTAACGGTTTTGGCAATAATATCAGCATTTATTGCTATACCCTCGTCTTTAGCTGTGTCTGGACGAACTATTTCATCGGGCTTATCAGTTGTCCCCTATTCCTGGGTCGTCAAGCTTTTTGACGAGCTTAGGAATCTGGAGAGTCGCCCAACATTTCCTGTTCACCTAATGATTCCATTTCCATCACATTTATGGCGAAGTGATGGCGTGGCACGCTTGGTGGCCACATGTCACGCTTTGGTTGGCTGGACGTGGGTGCGTTCCTCGACGAGACCTTTAGGTTTCCCACATCTCAGTTTTCTTTGGGTACATTTTTAAAGCCTTTTTCCTTTCTCCCTTCTCTTCTTCACTTTGATTTCTTCTCTTACCTTTGCACCACTTCTATTTTTTGTGATTTTTTTAGATTCCTCCCTTCTCCGAGCTCTAGCTACTCTGTTTTTTCTTCTCCGAGCTCCAGCCAGTCTGCTCTTTCTTATTCAGGTACGATACTATCCCTTTCCTGATCTTGCTTCACTTCACTTCGACTAAGAGCTTTTTTCCCTACATTTTTTATTCTTTTTAATGTATAAGTATTATGATGTTAGGCACCACTACCCCTCTATTTCTTTTCTTTTTGCTTGTTTAGGGGCACTTCTTGGGTCTGGTAGTGGCTGTCCGGAGGTTAGGTCTTTCGTTTCTAAGAGTAATGCTCTAGGTTTAGTCTTAGTTGACCTTAGTCCCTTGCTGCATCAGTCCTTGGATTGGTTTAAGTCTGTGAGGGCAATGTCAACGGAAGTGAGGTCAAGTGAGTTGGATACAGGCTTGTCATTTAGCGACAAAGCCATAGAAGTTGACACCGTCATCTCGGCATCCCTGTCTTTAAACCCTTCTTCTTCCTCCCCCAGGGATAGGTTCCAAATCCCTGATGAAACCAGGATCCATCTCCCTCATCTAGGTGAGAAGGCTTGCGCCTTCAATCTTGGGGAGGTGTGTTTTTATGAGGCTGCCCTTCGAAGCTACCATAAATTCCCTGTTCATCCTTTCAACATGGAGCTCCTCCACCATTTAGGTATAGCACCGGGGCAACTTATGCCGAATTCTTGGACGATCGTCATTAGTTTGATGGATATATGGATGATCTTAAAGGAGGGAGATGTGATTAGGATGGATGAACTCTTACATCTGTACCGTCTGAAAGAGTCAAAGGAATTCAGGTACTATGAGCTGGTGCCTTGGGATAGGAAGTCTCGCCTTATCGCGAGTCTACCCTTGTCATTTCGCTATTGGAAGTCTAGGTACTTCTTCGTCTCTAGAGATGGCTGGGAAACCCTCTCGGGCGACCTTTGGGGAGATGTACCTAGGTTGATGCGTAGGTGGGGGCACCCAAGCTTGGTGCATCTTCCTTCATTTTTTTTTAAAAGTGTTTACCTTTGGTTCGTCTGACTCTAACGCCTCGTATTTTTTTTTCTCTTGTAGCCAAGACTAGCCCAAAATTGAAGAGCAGGTACAAGAACCGCGTCAAGAGTGCTACGGAGTACGCGAGTACTATTGACGATTTTGATGAGAAATCGTCATTTCTTGGGTCCTAAACCTTCCCCTTACATCTTGCGCGCAATAGCCAGAGAGGAGAAAAGTAAGTACTTGTTGTTTAGCACCCTCGTCCTCCTCCTTCCAATTTCATTGTTAACATCTTGTTTGTGATGGTCTTTTGCAGAAATGGCAACCAAGTTTAACTAGGAATTATATGCTAACTTCAGGGCCAAGAAGAACGAACCTTATCCAGCCTTGCTTAGTAACGTCTTCGGGCAGCGAAGGAGGTTGTGGAGACCATTTCATCTACTTCTATTGCTTCTGACCCTAAGGTTGCTTCACTTGCTACCTCCATTGAGGAGATCACTCCTTGTCCAAAGAGGGCTCGTGGTAGTGATAAGGGGAAGAACAAGGTCAATTCCAGCATTTAAGGGGACAATGCTGCCACTACCATGGGGAGGGCTCACAACGTCATCACTCCTAAGGAGTTAAAGGGTCTAAATTCTGTTCCTTATCACGAGCTTGTGAGTTGTCATATCCATAAGCTTGTCCAGGTACACTCTTAAACTTTATCCTTGTCACTAAAATTTCTTTTCTTGCAGTGATTTTTGTTCTGTCCCTTATTGTAGTTATATTGTTGTTTAAGATCCTAGAAGAAGCTATCCATCTAACCACTGAGTACCTAACCAGTGAGGAGAAGGTCGTCATGGCCAACTCCAAAGTTGACGCCCTAGAAGTTGAGGGTTCCACCTTGAGGAAGGAGCTGATGGCGACGATGGACGGCGGGAACCAGATGAAGGAAAAGATCAAGACCTTGACAGACGAGCTAAAGGCCGAGAAGCTACTGATAAAGCAAAAGGACGAATAACTCCAGGCAGCTATGTGTGAGGCTTTAAAGGCTGGGGATGAGGCGGTGCAAGCTTTTTAGCAAACTGATGAGTACAACGGCATCCTTCTTAGCTAGTACTTCAAGGGTTTTGAGTTGCTGAGGAGGTACTTGGCCAAACATAACCTTGGGATGGACCTGGACCTTGAGGCCGTCAAAAAAGAGATGGAAGCTGAGGAAGCTGCTGTTGGAGACACTGCTTACGAGGGGGCAGGTGATTGTGGTGATGACTAAGCTGCTTGAGTATTTTCAGAAAAAGTTTACTTTATCTTTTTTTTTTTTTTTGGTTGCTCCGTCTATTTTGGGGCCTTTTACATTTATTGTTGAACACTTTATGGTTTTGGGATGCCCTGTTGTTTTTGGGATTTTACATTATGCTTTTAAACACTGCATTCTATCTAATTCAAATAATTTCGTCTTCACTTGACCTTGCAATTTTTTTTCTTATGTAGAGATTCAGCTTTGTTGTGCTAACCCTAATGTTGTGATTTTCTCTGAGGGATTCACGTTTCTGAATTCGTCATTAGGCATAAATCCTTTCAGAGACTTATGTTATTGACTTCGCCGTTAGACTTATATCCTTTGAGGGATTTATGTCTTTGGCTTCGTCAACAGACTTATGTCCTTTGAAGGATTTATGTCTTGGCCTCGTCAATAGACTTATATCCTTTGGAGGATTTATGTCTTTGGCCTCGTCAATAGACTTATATCATTTGAAGGATTTATGTCTTTGGTCTCGTCAATAGACTTATATCCTTTGAAGGACTTATGTCTTTATGAGCTGTTAGTGCTTTGGAGGAGATTTTTATGGGCTGAATAACTTCTAAATATTCATTTATTGCATTCCTCTAAAATAAAACAAAAATTTAATCAGTGATTACAAGTGATTATCCTCCTACTAGTGATACCTCTTCAAGTGTTCGAAGTTCCAAGGACGAGGTAACTTGTTGCCATCCAAATATTTAAGTGATAGCTTCCTTGTCTTGAATAGTGGGTGACTTTGTAGGGGCCTTCCCAGGTAGGGCCAAGTTTTCCATAAGCCGAGTTCTTTATCACAAGCTTAACTTTCCTTAGGACGAGGTCTCTTATGTTGAATCTTCTAAGCTTTACTCTTTGGTTTTAGTATCCTGACATCTTCTATTGGTATCTCGCCATTCTTTTAGACGCGTCATCTCTTATCTCGTCTAGGCAATCTAGGTTCGTCCTCAGTTGTTCGTTGTTGGTTTCTTAGTCAAATAATTCTCTCCTTATGCTAGTAACCCCCACTTCAACGGAGATTACAGCTTCCATGCCGTATGTAAGGTTAAACAGTATCTCTCCCATCAGGTTTCTAGTTGTGGTTTTGTAAGCCCAAAGGACACTTGGCAGTTCTTCAGGCCATGCACCCTTTGCCCCCTCCAGTTGAACTTTGATGGCCTTTAGCAAGGTTCGATTGGTCACTTTTGTCTGTCCATTGGCCTATGGGTGTCCTGGTGATGAGAAGTGGTTTTTGATCCCGAGTCTCGAGCAGAAAGATCTGAATGCCTGGTTGTCAAATTGTCTACCATTTTCTGATATGATTGTCCTTTGTATACCGAACCTGCAAACAATGTTCTTCCATCATAAGGGCTAGAATGACCTTCTCCCACAACAAAGTCTGTACCCTCCTTCAAAGGATCTGAGTTTGCCTCTTCATCCATACCATTAGCATACTCCCTCTAGAAGTATCTGATCCATCCCCAAAAGTTGGCACTGGAACCTTTGTCACCACCAACACTAGTGTTTTTTAGTACTTCCTCGTTGGGAGCTTTCCCTTTCCTTATTGTAGATACAACGGAAATGAGAGTCGCCACCTATTTTTTGCAATGGTCTAGGAACTATATATATAGCATCCTTTCGAATAAGGACCATTGATCTTACTACCAGAGATATGGGTACAGAGTTAAAGTACAATCTTGGGAAGGTGTTATGCACCCAAAACTGCCCAACCCTAAGGTTGGCTTCCTTTCATTGTGTCTTGTGTCTTAACCCACTTAAAGGTACACTCAATAATGTTATCTAACTCACACACACACACACACACACACACACACACACACACTAACATGCATCTAAACACACAACATGACATCAATCATCCCTAACCATAAATCTATCATGCTTGTCAACCAAAGCCTAACATTCATCTAATCAAGCATCTCATCAAGTCATAGACCCTAACATTCATCTAGCATACATGTAAACCAACCTAGCATCCATCTAGCATGGCATGATGAAAACCCTAACATGTTACTATCATCATATCATCATATCCATTCAAGGCAGAAACATAGGTATGGCAAGCAAACATAGATCATCACATGTATTCCAAGCTTTTAGCCATGAAATCAAACTCAAACAAACACATTACATCATTAAAATGCATGTTCATACCAATGCATGACTTACCTTACTTACCTTGTAGCAACTCGGCACCTATGGCATTATGCATGAGCATATGAATGCATGTTCATGGCATCAAACAAGGAAAACACAAGATAAACCCTAATTCTAACATGTGAAAAGCAAACAAGCCAACAAACATGTGAAACAGAGACTTAGAACCATGAATACATGAAAAAGGATCTAAAACAGAGGTATACATGTGAAAGCAGAAGCAAAAACAAACAAGACAAAATTAGGATTTTCTGGGCGGGTTCATGTGCGCGCATTAACAATCTTAGAAACACAATGAAGATTTAAAATGCTAAATCTAACATCCTAACATGCTCTTTAGACATACAAAAATGTAAACCTATACTACATAAACATATTGAAACATAAAACAAGAAAAGAAACAAAACAAAATCAAAATTAAACTAAAGAAAATAAAAGAAAAAGTTTAAAACTATACCTCAAAAAAAAGCTCTCCAAGATTTATTTTTGATCGTTCCCCTCAGTCAAATCTATTTACAATTCAATAATATAGTGATTAGTAATCTTAAACTCAAAAGATCAAGGCCAAAAAAGGCCCTAATCAAAAGAAAATTGACTTGAGGATGATTTGTGAAAAACTCCCTATTTGATTCACTATTTCTAGTGAATCTTAATGTTTTCCTGTGAGATTTCTGTGTGTTTTGAAAATATACCATGTAAGGCTACTTATAGTGTGAAAATAGAGGTTTGGAATGACTCCCAAACGATGTGGGATTCGTTCCAAACCTCAACATTAATGCAGAAAACTTGTCTTGTTTAGTTTCTCAAATTCGCTATGCATGCGCAGGATCGTGCCTGCGTGTGCAGGCCAATTCTTGCGTGCGCATAGCGAGGGTTTCCTTGGCCTCACTTTTCTAAAAATATATTTATTTACTCATTAAAAGTTATATTTTCATTTTAACATTTTTCAAGTCAATTTAGCGTCTAATTGGGCCCTAAACCAACCTTGAGTTTTAGAATTCAGCATCATTGGGGAACGAGGGCCGGAGTTATAGGGGGTACAAAATGTGGTGTCTACTCTTGTCGCCTTTAAAATTAGTTTCTTCAAAGTCTTCTTTACTACATCCTCAAGGAACTTTACAGCTTTGGCCTCATCAGGAGACAAGGAAATGTTAGCTACCTCTCCATCACCAAACAAGGGAGGTCTCAATATCTTATGGACATCTTCAAGGTAGGGAGAGACTTCTTAACACCCTGTAAAGAAAGTATGCGTAGTAGAATTCCATTGGTATAAGAGAGAGAGAGAGAGAGAGAGAGAGAGAGAGAGAGAGAGAGAGAGAGAGAGAGAGCGAGAAAGAGAGAGAGAGAAGACTTTCACCATCCTTGTTGATGTCCAAGCCAGAGAATACCAATACAATGTGCACAAGATGCATTCTCTGTAGGATATCCATGAAAGGGGGGGTGTGTCAGCACTCTTCGACACCAACTTCTCTAGCCTTTGGAAACAGAGGTGTGAGATTTAAAGACCACATTAGTGGTAGGAGCAAAATCTCATCTACAAGTGCCAAGCTAAGGGACATGCTTCAAATCCAAATCCATAGTCAGAAGATCATCAGGCTCTCTACATACTGTGTAAGGAGGTTCTACAGATCAAGGAACAAACTCTCAATCAAAACTTTTATCAAACAAGTAGTCTTCAAAGAAAGGAGGGATGATACATTGCTCTACTGTGGAAGGATTCTCTTCTCCCCTTAACAATGGCCTATTGGTTT
The DNA here is from genome assembly GCA_033629205.1 of Lithocarpus polystachyus. Lineage (NCBI taxonomy): Eukaryota > Viridiplantae > Streptophyta > Magnoliopsida > Fagales > Fagaceae > Lithocarpus > Lithocarpus polystachyus. The sequence goes on along the minus strand of CM066167.1, from coordinate 25,771,777 downwards.
TGGGGGTTGAAGGTTTTGTAGCCTTTGAAGAACTAAATCTCAGATTACATTTGAAACCCATGAGTTTTGTGCTTAACAAAATTCTGAGATTTGTGTTAAAAAAAGAAGAAGATAATGAGAAAAATGGGGAGAGGGAAGCAGTTTCCTTCCTTTTATACCTTGGGCATTTATTATTTTCCCTTTAAAAAGAGCCATTCAAAAGTGAGGCACCTTTTCAAAAATGTTGACACATGTCAACAGGGGAAAATGTCAGAATCCTTGACAAGTTAGTTAACAAGAAGGAAAACCGCATTTGCTTGTGAAAAGGCACGACTCATCATTAACAGGTTCCTTTTTATACCTTTACTTTGTATACTATTTAACTAATATGTTTATATGTTGTTCTCTTATGTAGGAACCTCTTTTTCACAAATTAGTTATCTTCTATGTATAAGAAAAAGAGAAACATAAAAATAAACATGCAAACTATACTCAAAGTTGTTCAAAACGAAGTTATTTTATAATAATATGTTCAAAAGGAAAAGGGAGATTTCCATTTTGATTTGGCCCTTATGGCCTATCACCCATTTTCTATACATTAACAAAAAAAAAAACAAAAAAAAACAAAAAAAAAAACAAAAACAAAAACAAAACAAACAAAACAAAAAACTTACAACTTTAGGCCTATGGTGTGACCTGTCTACGAAAGAGCAAAAAAGCGGGGTTTATAGGCATCCGAGTCTCTCCCTGAATCAGAGTCTTCTTGGGGATAGCTCAGGGTGAGGTCCTCCTCCTCCTCCTCCTCTTCTTCCTCTTCATCCTCTTCCTCATCGCTTGAGTCTGAGTCCTCTAAGGAATCTAACCCCCCTTGAGTCAGAGTCAGAACCGCTTGAAGGATCAAAGGCTATCATGCTTGAATCTGAACTAGCTTGGGAATCCCTACGCCTTCTTCTACACCTTGATATGCCCTTCATGAAGGCGTAATAAGATGCATCTGCAACATCCTCTTTGGCCTTCAACTGAAGTTCTTCTAAGTCCTCTTCTTCTTCCTTTTCTTCACTACCTTCCCATGGTTGGACTTCCCTAGCTTAGGGAAGCGAAAGATGGGAAAAGAGAGAGGAGGAGGAGGATGAGGAAGAATGGGATTTGGAATGGCTGGAGGTGCATTATTAGTACTTAGGGAGTCTGAGCCACTCCTAGGAGAGTTAGAACCTGCAAATGATGGGCTAGTCATTTCATTGACAATGAAGGATTCTTCTGTGTAAAAGAAGGAAAGAGTATAGACGCAAAAAGGAATGAAGAATGAAAGAAGCTTTCTTTCCTTTTAAATCACAAACCGAAGTCAAGTAAAAAGACGTGACATTTATAAAGATTATTGTCTGTTTGCCATGTGCCCGATCTTCGAACGTCACAAGGCATGATTACAAAGAGCATTGAAGTCTAATACGATGTGACTGTTAGTAACCTTGGTTATTAACGCCATTGATAGTTAGAGAGCTAATGTACATCACACCAGTCAAGGCATGTGTGAATGTTGACATGGCTGGATCCAAACTCTACACATTAATAGTTGTGAGGAAGAAAAAGGTAACATTGGCTAAAGAAGAGGATCTTTGGCTCGTGTCAATGGCATGACCATCTTGGGGAAGGGTGAGAATGTACCTGGCATGGACACCCAGCATTAGCACAAAAAGAAAGATAGTGACCCCTATAGTCAGATGCTATAGAACCCCCTTATTGGTTGAGCTTGTGTTGGACCATTGTTGAGGACACGTGTATCACTTCTAGCATCCATGATGTCCCTTTCCTTGTCCATGGCTTGCTCCCCACGTCGTAGTAGAGTCGTCCTCCATCCCACTACCCTGACATTGCCGTGTCTTCTCTCTCCTCTAGTCGTTACATAGTACAATAGCTGAATTAGGATTTGAAATGGGAGAATCACAGTTTAGGGCAAGAACCTAGAAAGACAAAGAGAAAGAGGCAAAAAGTATAGAGAGAAAAGAGAGGCTTTCTTTAGGAAGAACATGATTATTGTGTAAAAACACTAACTTTCACATAACAGAGAACTCTTAGGAGTAAGGGACATTCTTCCCTTGCTCACTCGTGGTTTTTCATCACTTTCAAAGGGTTTTCCATGTATTTTAGTGTCTCCTTTACTTTCTCTGTTTCACTTTTGCATTCTCTCGACGTTAAAGTGTTAAAGTTTTCATTTTTATTGTTCTTAAGCTTTTTCATTCAAATGTACTGTTAGACATATCACCCATTTCCATACATAGTCTTGATAAATCTAACTTGTATGTACAATATATATATATATATATATATATATTTAAAAAAAGGTTTGATTCCAAATTTGTAGCTACTTTTTTTCAATTCATTATGGCGATTGAAGAAATTATTTATGTTTAGTTTTAGTGACTCTTTTTTAATAAATAATGTGACTTATCTATATATCTATATATACTATAACCGTTTAACTATTTGTTGACTAGCTCATATTGTGCCACATAAGCTTTGGAGCCTCCACAATTTTCCATGTCAAACATTTTTAAAAATAAAAAATAAAAAGCTTAGGGTTTCTTTCTTTCTTGCACCTAACCCTCCATGTATGGCTATGCTTAGGGTATTGAAAATAAAAAGTTGTTGATGATACTAACTGGTCTGTGGATGGAGCACTACATAGGAGTTGTCCATGTGGCTACGAGGTGGAGTCATTTGAGAAGGGCATAGAGCTCTCAAATGAGAATGAGAAATTGGGTAAAGGTTTTTTGGGCTTTTGTGATTGTTTTTTGCTAGGATTTATAATTGATTTATTTTTTTGTGTTTTTGCTTACACCGGATTTATGATTTGTCCAAAGAATTTTTCTTATTATCTGGATATATGATTTATATATATATATATATATATATATATTTCTTGTTAACCAATTTTGGGATTTCATGGGTCAGCTTGTAATTTTTTTGGGAGAGGGGGCCAAGTTATAAATTTTAGAGTCAAAAGTGAATTTTGTTGTGTTGATATATATACTAATTGACTTTTTTTCAAAGACTAGGGGTGTTGGGTTAAGATAGCTTGACCCCGGTTAATTAATTCCATTATACAAATTGATTAATTAAGTTTAATTGCATGCAAATCGTGAAGGTACCAACAAATCATCAATTAAACTAAATGCAGCAAAAATTAAATTGATATGGCGATTTGTTGAAAAATGGGCAAAACCTCTCGTAAGGCAAAAACCCCACCGGGTGATTTTAAAATCAGCATTTCCGAGAATCCACTAATCAATAATCAAGTGGTTACAATTATAAGGAATCTTACCAACTACCTTGGCCTATCCCGAAATACCAACCTACAGTTGAACTTTTGCTCAAATACCTAATTGGACTTGATTTTGTAGTAACCTTCTTTCCCTTGATGCACAAATCCCCAATCTATGATTAACCCTTTGCACAGATCCTAGTACGTGACTAACTCCAGCAACTTGAACAGATGTTGTTGGCTGCAAAGTTCTTCACTTTATCAACAATGAAGATCAGGAAGCACTTGGTTACAAAACCCTTTAGCGTACAAATGCAATAGCTTCTCACAAAGAAAATAAATCTCTTGGTCTCTATATCCATGTGTGATGGCTCTTAAAATAAGCCTTATATATGTCTAGGGTTGTGAAAAAAAAAACCCTAAACAAATACAAAAGCCTGGGACAAATTTCAAATCTGGAAAACTGAAAATCGTAAGTCTCGATAGATCAAGTTACTGTCGAGCTATCTATCGAGCTTTACATTAAGTCTCGATAGTAGGCATCTACCGAGCTATCTGTCGATTTAATGAATGACCTTTCTTCAATTGTTTCTTGGACCAATCTTCATGACTTTTAATACAAACACTTGATATGCTTTGAACAACATATTTCTTGATGTATTAAACCCATCCTAGATCTACCCAATTACAAGTAAAATGCATTTTGTCAAAGGATTAGCCAATTACATAAAATATGACCCTAAAAATCTTCCCATTTGGCAATCCATGACAAAACCACAAGCATAATTATGAGAGAAGTATAAAACAACAACTTCATAACTAATACAAAAGCCAAAAAGCCAAAAGTACATAAGCCTAACTAATACAATGAGCTCTTGAAAAACTATGCCAAAAAAGAGATCATGGCATGATAGACTTCAACCTGTCTTATCTGAAACACTTAAACAAGATTCATAAAGGCATCAAGTGTGAAACATAGACAAGTTGTATATAAGAAGAAACATGTGTATAAAGAGAGAAAAGAAAAAACAAATGTGAGATAAGGTGAAGAACATACATCATATATATATAGAAAGAAGGAATACAAAACCTTATCACATCACTTAAAAACACCCTCCTCCTAACTAGTCTATCTCTATGCTAGCTTTCCCCCTAACAAAAAGACTACTCTCATATACAAAATTACTCCCCCTTTTTGTCACTAGTGACAAAGGGGTGAATCACTGAGAGGGGGTGATCTCATCATCAGTCTTGGAGGAAGGAGCATCATCATCATCATCATCTCCACCATCCAAAGAAGACTTAGTTGGCTCGAGTGAAGGAAAAAGAGCAAAACCACCAAAGCGAGATGGGTGGCGAGCGATGCGACCAATCTTGGTGTTCATTTGACACATCTCATCACAAAGGTGGTCAAGATGACTACCAAAGTCAACACGCATAAGCTGAAGCTAATCCATGATGGCAACGAGAGAAACCTCAGCTCCAGAAGAAGAAGAGACAAGAGCAGATGATGAAGAGGGTTTAGAGGTAGGAGCAGTATCCGTCGAAGTAGACTCCACACGAGGCCACTTGGCAGCCAGCTGTGCATCACTCATCCGAATAGATTCCTTGCTGATGGCACCCATGACATAGAAAGGATAAAAGAGAGAAATAGTGATGTGCACATGTGATAGGATGCATGTGATAGCCAAAGGAAAAATTAGCTTATCATGAGTGGTAGAGTCTCGATAGTAATCTATCATAGATTCTATCATGTGTGAAGGAAAATCTATAGAAAGATCTTCCGTGATGGAAAGAAGAAATCGAGCACAAGGCTCGGTGATAGTGTTATAGTGAGACCGTGTAGTGAGAACATAGGTCATCACCATATTAAGGATCTGTGAACCCTTAGCAAACTCAGTGGTGGAGAAATTTAGAGTTTCTCCCCACACCATGGCCTACTCATAGAAGAGTGAGGCCATCTTGTCTCAAGAGATAGTTGTAAGAGACTGGGAAGATTAGGCCTCTAAAAAAAGAGAGATTTTTTTTTTTTTTTGGATTGCTTTTTAAGGCACCTCTCTTTTTGGGTAAGTGGTGTGGAGTCGCCACTTATTTTTATACAAAAAAAAAAATAAGAAAAAATAAATACATGACTAAATTATTCCCTTCATTGATTGAATAAAAAATTACATAATTGAAAATTTGAAAAATTACATGGTTTTGGGACCTAGTTACAAACTACCAAATAATTACATGGCTTTTTGTCTTAGTTACATTCTACCCAAAATAAAATAAAGACAATGCTAGATCTACTTATCCAAAGATCTAAATCCGGATGCTAGGTTACGGAATGAGAAAGTGTTAGGCACCCATTCCGCCCAGACAAAGTCTGGTCTTCTAAACTCTTGTGACCTATGTACCACTTTTATGCATGTCACGAATGATATGTTAAACATGTGAAACAAAAACTAAATCACATAAGTTTATCTATGAATGAAGTCTCTTCTTTTGAAAAAGAATCAGATCTGTTTTGGTTGGTAAAAAATTTGATTTGTCAAAATACCAGATTTTTTTGGTAGTATATAAAAAAAATGGTTTTTGGAGATAAAAAATTTTAGATCTGTGTTTATTATATAAAATGAAGTCTTTTGATTTGAAAAATATCAGATCTTTTTTAAGAACTAAAAAAAAGGTTTTTTTTGGTTTGTAAAAGATCAGATCTGTTTTGTGATAATAAAAAAAAATGGTTTTTTGATAACAGAAAAATCAGATCTGTTTTTTTTTTTAATATATATATTTTTTTAAAAATATGGAAAAGATTTTTTAAGAAGAGAGTTTCACTCATAACATAAATTTATGCAACATGAATTAACTAAAACAAATACAAACACAATTATGTTTAATCTTTTTCTTTATTTCAAAATCTGCATATGTTAAAAATTCAGATCTACACCTAAGAAAGATGCAGATCCGTTTTTATTTTGAGAAAAAAATTAGATCTACATCTAAGAAAGATGCAGATCTGTTTTTATTTTAAGAAAAATTTAGATCTACATCTAGAAAAGATACAGATCTATTTTTGTTTTAAGAAAAAATTAGATCTACATCTAGGAAAGATGTAAATCTATTTTTGATTTCAAGAAATATTAATTGGTTATATGTAGATAATTGAAATTAAGAAAGAGATTGTAAAAATTATATACAAGAAATTCAAGATCATGTTTCAAACAAAACAAAGTTAATAATTCATGTTATGGATAAAGGAAAACATTCATCATCATAAACAAGAATCATAAAAAGAATAGGGTGATTGAAAACAACCTCTTGCATGAGCACTCCTTGTTTTTGAGAGGATGTTTTAGGGTTCAAAGAAATTTGTTCAATTATCTTTGAAACCTAAAAACCCTAATTAAGCAGCAAATCTTGGAGAGGATCAGCAAATATCAGTAGTTTGAGAGCCTCAAAACGTATGCCACTCAGAGTGTAAAAAAAAGATGCTGAATTATGAGATTCAGTCCCTATTTATAGAGGCTAGAAGACTCTAACAAATAGGCATAGACAATTAGGATGCAAATCTAGACTTATCCTTCTACGAAAAGATTGAAAAGGGTGTGCTTTATCGTCACCCGAAGGGCGTTGGGCCAAAGCCCAAAAGGAGGAAATTCGGCCCTTTTAAAGTGCTGTTCGGCACTCCAAAAGTGCTGAATGGTGCTCTTGGATGCAAGACACACTTTCGTGTTTGGGTGCGTTTTGGACTCCCCTTCTAGGATTTTTTGATCCGGTCCTCGCACCTAGATGTGTTTTCATCCTTAATCTATGATTTTTATCTCTTTTTTGGATAATTCGAGCTTTTTCAAGAATAATTATCATGTAGATAAATAACATAAAATAAATCTTGATAAAGTTCAGATTGTCTATAATTTTATTGTTATCCAATCATCCCTTTTATTCCTATGCATGCAATCCTATCTTAAGCAATCCTATCAACCAATCACGGAATTATTTCATTAATTTTAATTGTTTAATCAATCAAAATTAATTTAAATTAATCGTGTGTGGTCGACCCTACCTGGACACAATGCATGCTGACCATTCAAACTTGATTATGCGATATCTTTCGATCCGATGGTCCAATTTGGAAACCAAACATACCATTGCGAGTATTAGAATCTCAAGATCATTTTTATGATATGCAATGAATGAGTTAATGCATGTAATGTAAAACAAATTGATGCATGTAATGCAATCATGATTTTTTGGGTACATGAATGATCTTTCAAGTCATTTCCCTTGATTAAACCATGAGTGCAAAATCGAGTGTCTACAATAGAATGAGACGATGATGACTAGCGTAATCAGGATGATCAACCGTAGGAGCATGTAATACTGATAGGCCAAGAATTTATTAACCCATTGTGATGAATTAATTGATTAATTAGCCGAGTTTATTAATTAATCAAATTAACATGCAAACGCGTGGTAGCACAAACAAATCACCAATTAAACTAAGTATGCAATGGAAAATAAATTGACACGGTGATTTATTTACGAATGGGGAGAACCCACCTGGCAAAAATCTCACCGGGTGATTTTATGGTCACCACTCCCGAAATTCATTATTATCACAACAAGCAGTTACAAGTAATGGAATCCCAGTACCTTATACCAACGTACAGTTGAACCCTTACCCCAATACCCAATTGGACTTGTTCTATAGTGACAATCTCTCCTTTTCAATGCACGGTTCCTAGTACGTGACTAACCAATTGCGTGGATCCCAGTACACGACTTGATTCACCAACTAGAGAAGGATGTTGGCTGCAAAGTTTTTCAGTTCATCACATGATGAAGATAAAGAAGCTCCTTGGTCACAAAACCCAATGGTGTACAAACACAGCAGCTTCTTCACAAGAAAGATGAACTAAGGCAAATTCTGTCTCCGGTCACAATTTGCATGAACAAACTTTGCTCCACACTTGTGCAACTTGTGTCACCTTTGACGGCCCTTAAAATAATCCTTATATATGTCTAGGGTTATGAAAAAAGAAAGCCCAAACATATAATCACGGATTGGATAAAACACAATCCTGGAAAACTGAACTTCATAAATCTCGACAAATACCCTAGCTGTCGAGAAGCTGTCAAGCCACAAGATTTAGACAGCTCTCTAAGCCTCGATAGATGCTAGCTGTCGAGCTTTAATAAGTAGCATTTTCACACTTGATTCTTGGACAGATTTGCATAGCTTTAACACTTGAACTTGAAACCTTGTTTCTTGAAGTATTAAACACATCCTAGATCTACCCAATTACAAGTAAAGTGCGTTTTATCAAAGGATTAGCCAATTACATAAAATAGTGACATATGTTCCTAACATGTGAAACACATATATCCTAACAAATACCTCGGAAATGAACTCCAGGGTGACTACAATATGTGTACCTTGGAATACCGTAGTAAACGTAGGTATAGAGGTATTGATGGCATCCATGTTGGAGTAAAACTCCTAAATGTACACACTAGGACACGTCTTGGGTATCTCACATCAAGCCCAACCTCGAGAGCTATACGCATCAGGTAGAGAGGTGTCTAGAAAGTTAGATAGAATGACCTGGTGTTCCGAATGAATCGTCCGGTCAAAGAAGTTCTCAAAGAAGTCATCTCTGGCCTTCTCATCACGGAACCTCACAAAATCAGGAAGAGAAGGAGCAGAAGAAGAAGAGAAAGAACTACAACGTTTTATCGGATTATTGGAGGGAATGGATGTTTTAGGTGCCATGAAAAGGAAAGTAAACCGAGAGAGAGAGAAGAGAAACAGAGAGATACGGTAGGAGAATAAGGCATAGGAAAGAAGAAAATAATGAAGTGAAATGCATGACAATGCATGAACATGTTACGTGCTAAAGAAAATTGCATCATGGGTAAAAACCCAATCCAAACTACAGCACTCACAAGGTATAATTAGTCACAGAATCTTAGAATGCATGAAACATTGTTACAACGAACACAGAATGAATGCATGAGCATGTGAGATCATTTTAATAGAACCAAACCCAAAAATCTTATCAAAACCATGCAAAAAACCCTAAAAATTTCCCAAAACCTAAAACCTAGGTCACAAAAATGCATGAATTCATGAAAGATGAAGAGAAGAGAGTTTAGAGAGACTTATCAGCAAAATGACGCAAGGATTAGGCAAAAACTTGATGGGTAAAGAGATTTGAGAAAAGAAATGGTCTTTAGGTCAAGAGAAAAGAGAAAAGAATCAAGATATTTGAGTGAAGAGAAAACTGGGTCGAACATCAAGTATATATAGAAACAGATAACTTGATAGATCGAGAAGGTATCGAGAACTAAATCTCGATAGATCGAGAAGGTATCGATGACAAAATAAGCTTAATAGATTGAGGAGGTGTTAAGCAGCTATCAAGCAGATAGAGACTTTAGAGAAGAGGCTTAATGGATTGGGCTATCTATTGAGCGATATTGAGAAAACCAAGAAATTCTCGATAGATCGAAGAGGTGTCGAGCAGCTATCGAGCTTCTATCGAGAGTTCAAAACAGATTTTTTTTCAAGGAAGAAAACAACAAGAGATGAATGCAACCAAGATAGACACCAAAACAAATAATCAAAGAGCATGTTAAGCACTTAAACACATCATCAATTCTAGATGCAAAGCATTCCTAGATTAAAAAAAAAATACACTAAACAAGTCTAACCAATTTTAGTTCAAAAACAAGTTTAGACAGTTCAGAGAGCATATACTACCACATGTATTTTTTGTGATGGCAAAATCACATTGTACCTATACAATAGTATCAAGAGTAACAATGAATATGCATGTTGTGTGTGAAACTTTTGCAAGAGAGTATAAGTGAATCATTATATGAAGAGTAATGATATAAGAGAATCAAATACATTCACACACAATCATAATTGTTTAATGGGGACTATCACCTTCAAGGTATATCATATAATTCCCACATCTCTTAGAAACACGCTTGCAACCATATATGAAATCTTTTTGATTCTTTTAGCTTCACATGTTCTTTGAATATTTTTCTTTTAGACATAACATGACATAAGACACATTGGTAAGTAAGAGAGAAAAGAATTACCCAATTATGAAAGCCAAACATCTTATTTTTGTTGTGCAAGTGCTACACCTTACTGAGCATGACTTTTATGAATTGCACACAGATGTATGATTGACGAGTTTTAGTGGTGAGATGATTATTTATGCCTTTCTCTTAGGATTTTTTAATCCTTTCCATTAAAAAGAGTGATTTAAAATATGAAAGATCAAAGATCAACCAAATCATACAAATCACATGAAAGAGCCACGAAGCTCACATTGCTTAGTTGTGCATGAAGATGCTCATCTAAATTACAAGAGATACAAAGTTAAGAACTTTGTTTTAATGGCCATCCAAGGTACACAAGTACCAGTATACACAAACACACACTATTTTTGTATTTTTCAAATTTTTCCTTTTTTTAATTAAAGAAAACTTAAAACAAAGCATAGAGAAAACAAACAAGTAAACAAACAAAGCATCAAAAACTATACTGACTCAAACCACAACTCACACCATGCATGAGATCAGGAAAGTAAAGGAATCACTTAAAATCTTTTTCCTTCTAGATGGGAGACTTGGATGGAGAGCCTTTCTTTTGCATGAACCTTTGTTCAGATGGATAAGAAGGAGAGTTGAAACCATTTAGGTTAGAAAGTAACATGACCGCCTTAAGAAGTTCTCCAAGAGGGGCTAAAGAAAGTTGGAGTTGATTTTGGTTCGCAAAAGATGACACACCATTGCCTTTTGAGTGGCTAACCACTTATAGTAATTTGGACGAGTGTGCTCAGATGCTACACAGTAGTGACAGAAATGAGGTTTCTTTGGCTGAGACTTCTTGTTGGTGGAGCGATGATTATTCTGCTTAGTCTCTTTCTTACCAACCTTAGGGGGTGCTCCTAGAATGAATTTTCCCTTATCACTTTTATCCTCACTCACATTTTCAGTCTTAGAATCAGTTACCTTAGTGTTATCATTAATGGCAGGGGGGAAAAAACTCTATTTAAAGCATTGGAATAGGTTCTGCAAGAAGAGAGAGAATGATCATACCCGAGACTTGTTTTATCAGATGCAGACTTCTGGAAGTTAAGCATTTCATCCAGCTTGGCACTTGAAATCCTTTCCAATTGTGCTTTTACCTGAAATAATTCAGCATCCAGTTTTTTGGTCTTTTCAACAAGAAAGTTGTTCTCAAACTTTAGTACTCCAATGGTTTGATTAGCTTCATCAACCTTGGTGGAGTATTCTCGTTCTAACTCCACTTCAATAAGGTTTCTTGTAGCTAACCGGTAAAGCTTCTCATGCTTCTCGGAGACCTTGTACAATTTAGAGTAGTCAGTGTGGACGTCGTCTTGCTTATTCATCTTCTCAAAGTTTGATTCTATCAGCTCTTCTTCCTCATCGATTATTTCTATTGCTTCCTCAAGGGACTTAACAGTAGCTATGAAAGCACTCACTATCCCATCTTGATCACTTTCATCAGAATCTACTTCTGGTTCTGTATCACACAAAGTGGCAGCTAAAGCTTTGTTTTTGCCAATGGATTTGAGATATGTGAGACATTCTTGCCTCATGTGTCCAAATCCTTGACACTCATAACACTTTGGCCCAACAGGAACACTATTGCCTTGACCAACATCCTTGAATTCTCTTTTGCCTTTGTCTTGGGACTTGAATTGAGAGAATCCAAACTGTTTGCGATCCTTGTCAATTGCTTTGACGTTCTCATTTTTTATGAACTTCTTGAATTTTCTGGTGATATGCCTTTGCTACCCTTGCCAACTCTTGCTAACCCTAGTTCATAGGTTTGCAAATTTCCAATCATCTTTGTTAAAGGAATAGAGTCAAGATCCTTTGATTCTTCTATGGTAGTGATCGTGGCATGGAATCTCTCTGGAAAAGATATGCGGATCTTCCTAAAAATTTTGGGCTCCAAAATCGTTTCTCTAAGATTGAAGGCTGAATTCATTATGTCCTTAAGCTTAGCATAGAATTTATCGAATAAATCATCCTCATCCATCCTTATTTCCTTAAAACTGGTAGTGAGCCTTTGGAGCTTGGAGTTTTTAACAGATTTTGTGACCTCATAGGTATTTTGAAAATAGTCTATACTTCCTTTGCATTGTCAGTGGAGGAGATCTTCTTGAATTCTTCATTGGTCACAGCGCTAAACAGAGCATTCAGTGCTCTACTGTTAAAATTTACAGCTTTGATCTTAGTATCATCCCACGTGCTAGTGGCTCTTCAGGTTTCTTCCAACCTACTTCAACTGCAAACCATACTTTTGCATCTAAAGATTTCAAAAATACTCTCATGCGTACTTTCTAATATGCATACTTAGTGCCATCAAATAATGGAGGGATTGCCTATAATCCATAACAACGGGGGCCACTGGATCACACAGCAACGATTAAAACCTAATCAGAGTGTGCCCGCTTTGATACCACTTGTTGGGTTAAGATAGCTTAACCCCGATTAATTAAGTCAATTACCCAAGTTTATTAATTAGGTTTAATTGCATGCAAATCATGAAAGCACCAACAAATCACCAATTAAATTAAATGCAATGGAAATTAAATTGACACGGTGATTTGTTGACAAATGGAGAAAACCTCTCATAAGGAAAAAACCCCATCGGGTGATTTTAAGGTCACCACTCCCAAGAATCCACTAATCAATAATCAAGTAGTTACAAGTATAAGCAATCTTACCAACTACCTTGGCCTATCCTGAAATACGAACCTACAATTGAACTTTCGCTCTAATACCCGATTGGACTTGATCTTGTAGTAGCCTTCTTTCCCTTGATGCACAAATTTCCAATCTGTAACTAACCCTTTGCATGGATCCCGGTATGTGGTTAACTCCAGTGACTTGAACAGATGTTGTTAGTTGCAAAGTTCTTCACTTTATTAAATTAAGATTAAGAAGCACTTGGTTACAAAACCCTATGACATACAAACGCAGTAGCTTCTCACAGAGAAAATAAATTTCTTAGTCTCTGTATCTGTGTGTGACTGCTCTTAAAATAATTCTTATATATGTCTAGGGTTGTGAGAAAAGAAACCCTAAACAAATACAAAAGCCTGGGCCGAATTTCAGATCTGGAAAACAGAAAATCGTAAGTCTCGTAGATCGAGCTATTGTCAAGCTATCTATTGAGTTTCACATTAAGTCTCGATAGCAAAGGGGAAGGAGGGGGGCATAACCCCCCTAAACCCTAAGCTAGTTTCGTCACTTGGATCAGCACTAGCATTAAAGTAAATTCCATTAGCTCCTCTCTTTTTTTCCCTAGCATAGCCTCAACACATCCATATATAACTGCCAATGCATTGATCTCCATGCCCCAAATTTTTATATATATAATATTTTTAAAAAAAAATTGTTATGAACCCCCTACAATACAAATTTGCACACCCTCACCATGAACTTGACCCCTTTTTTTTTTCATAGCCCAACTTAAACTCCAAAAAAAAAAAAAAAAAAAAAAGTCCAAAAGAAAATTTTGGTCTTTAATCTCAGAAATAAAAAGCCCATATTTCAAATTTTGAAAAATCATAAACAAAGAAAAAAGGGCCAAATAAAACCTAAGAATTTGCAGTTGCCTAACCTCCAAAATCTCTCATTATCCTTCTTCACTGTCCAAACCCAAAGGAAAAAGGCTGCTTTTACTTCACACACAAAAAATCTGTCGCTGCATAGCCCCCACAATCTGCCACCGCCTGACTATCCCTAATCTGCCGCCGCCACCGCTTGGTCTGCCTTCTGCCATCGCTTGATTTGGTTTTTCAGCTCTATATTTCTCTCTTTCTTTCACAGTGAGAGTATGCTAATAGTGTTTTGATATGCTGTTTCACTGAATCTATGTGAGTGAATCACCGTGTGTGTGTGGAGTTATCTTTTGATTTCTTTTGTTGAGTTTTGAATCTTGGACTCTGTGTGTGTGGGGGGGCTGTGGTGTTAAGAACTGTGACTGTGTTCTAATATTTGTTGTTGAGCAACTTAACTAGTCAACTTGAGTTTTGAGTCTATAATAAGTCTGACTGTGTGTGAGCCTGTGGGGGTTAATGGGTTATAGAACTTATAGTGTTTTACATATGTTGAGTTTTGAGTTTCTTTATTGTTGTAGTGTTTCTATAAGTGTTTGTATTGATTTGATATAAAGTTGAGTTATGACTCATCTTTTGCACTTTGATTATTTGACTAATTTGTGACTTGTAAGTGGTTTTTTAATTTTGTTGAATGTGACTTTTGAGTTGTGAGTGGTTGTTGGCTATGTGACTTGGTCAATACATTAACACTAAAGGACAATAAAAATATAAAACATTTAAAGCATTGTAAACTTATAAATTAAATAATTACAAAAAAATCACTTAACAATAATTAATATGTTTATTGTATTAGAAAGAAATATGTCAAATGAACTTATAGTTTATTTTTTAATTTTTTTGTTAGTACTATGGACAAATTTGTAATAAGGAAACTCCGTAGGCTGTAAGATTCATCTCCTACCCAAGATTCATCTCTTATATAATTTATGTTTCTTATTGACCCCCTGAACAAAAATCCTAGAGCCGCCCCTAGTTGACTTTGATAGATGTTCAAACTTGTGGCTTCTGCTTGAGAGCTTGAATTGTTTGTCCCAAATGGATCTGAATTTGCTTCCAAAAATTCTACTTGTAAGAATGTCCCCCTACCAATCAATGCATCCTGATTAATTTCCTCCCCTTGCACTCCTCTTTCATTTTGTGCGGATCCCATTTTGGACGGTGTCCAAGCCCAAGTGAAAGCGAGGACCCTAGGCCTTTTAGTTATTGTTTTAAGGGACTGAGCTTGGTTCACCACAGCTAAATGGACTGATTACGAACCAAGTGGTGCACAGAGCAAGAATCTTACAATGCATACATACTAGCATACAAGAAATATATATGTACTAAACAGCAAGAAACAATAAAGGAGCAATGTGATAAAGAAAGAAACAAGATAAATGTTAAGGGTCCTTAAGATAATGTGGGACATTTTATTATTTTCTTAATTATGCAATACATTGTGCTCACTAGGACATGTTACAAGGTCTAAATTGTTGGGATTAGTGCCTTTAAATCCTATTGTATGATGCTATGTATGACATTATGTATAACTTAATGTTGTAATTAATAAAGCTATTTTATTATTATCTAAAATGATGGTAACATAAATATTCGGAAATTATCACATAGTCCATAAGATGCATAGTATGTGATTTATGTGAAAAGTCACAAAAGATATAAATCACAAGTTCTTTGTAAACTCAGAATTTTAGTTCATAGTCGGTGATGAAATTGGGCATTTCATCTGCGAAGACTATAACATATTAACTAAGATGATTTGTCTTGATCATGGAAGTGGAGACTTCTAGTTGATGTGTTGATATGTCTTAAGAGTTAAGACATATTAAACTAGACCGCTGTGAGATTTATTATTCTCCTAATGATTGTCAATTGAATAATAAATCTCACAACATTTATTTACATGAACTCTTAATCTTAAGAGAATAATGGACCTGATCATGAAGTGTAGGTTGCTTTGATATATCAGGAGTGAGATCTAAAGTAACAGTCAAAACATCAGTATGTTGGGCAGCCATATTTAGTGTTCATAAAAACATATATTCTCAAGATGGAATTTATAGTCTCTTAACGAAGATACAAAATATTCCCTTGAGATAAGTTTAATGGGTTTATTATTCAGAATGTTAGGCCTAACTACGTTAGTAAATAGTTACTAAAATATATATTTGTGAAATTGGATTTCATAAATATATGATGAATAACTTAAAGGATTAAACTAGGTACTCAAGGATTTAGATGTAGTAATCTACAAAATGGCAGTCTACTTTAAAGACTTTGTATTACTACGACTATTTTATGAAGGGTATAAATTTATTAATAAGGTCTAGAGTGCAATTATTAATAAGGCCTAGAGTGCAATTATATTTATATAGTGGTATTAAATATAATTAATGGTAACTTTGAACTTTTCAAGAGTTGACAGAAAAGCCCAAGGCCCATTGGATCTAGTGTCTTATTTGTTTCCTTTTGCTCCCACTCTAAGCCACATACTAAAACCCAATTGGAAGAGCCCTAAAAGGCTAGCCCAATTAGATAATCAGTTATAAGGAGAGAAACAAACAGAATTTTGTAGATGTACATAAAATGGTTTGTATGTGAGTGTTGGACACTCTTACATTCTCTTTTGAACATTCAGATAAATTGATTGAGAGACCACACTTCTTGGGCATTAGTGGAATTTGAGTGAAGATTAAAAGTGTTCCCAAGTACTTCTAATATATATTTTTTTTTAATTCACCACACCAAGGTACTCTCTTATTCTTGAATTCTGAAATTTACATAGTGCATGTTATCAATTGCGAATGAAGTAAATCCGTTAATTTTTCGCTGTGTATGTTTTGTATGTGATACAAACATGTATTTTTTTTTTTTTTTGTCACAAATAAGTTCAAAAATCACAGACTTAGATGGCTCTTCTGTTCTCCAAGACTTGCAAAGTTTGAATCCCTTTGAATTCAAGTGTGTTCTCTAATGGTTGTTTGAGGATACCAGACGGTATTTTCCTCTCTTTTCTTAATTATTTTTTTTAAGTTTTAACAGAATTTTCTCAATGATTCTATTCTAATTCACTGTTTCCAAATGCCCCATTTCACTGTCGGCTGCCTCCCTTTTTATAGTGTCATCCTAGTGTTCCCGAGGTACCACTAATTCCCTCTATTTGCCTCCCTGGGTACCAGAACTAATTTTGTCAGCAACATTGGTGGTTGGTCCCTTCCTCATTCCTCATTATCTTCTTCTTTTGGAGCTTCTCCCTCAAAAGTCTCCTGCTGCCTTTCCGTTCCAGTATGTCCTAAAAAGCTGACTTTGGATCTTTTTCTCTCAAGACTTCTAGATCCACCTTTTTCAGACTCAACTTTTATCTTTCTTTCCCTTTGTCATTTTTCCCAAGTGAGCTGATTCCTCCTTGCCAAGTTGAAATTTTCCCCAGCCACTTCCCTTCATAGTTCTTCATTTTGGGTTCTCAGAGGTACCAGCCCCCTTTTTCATGGATTGTTGATTCCCAAGCCTTCAGATTCTTTTTCTGCGTCTTTGGGTGGCTGATAGGGACATAGCTATTCTCGTTCCTCGTGTTTCATGGCATCCCCTTTGAATTGTATTAATCTAGCCTTGGCCTTGCCCCACGCCCTGCGGACCCTGAGCTCTTGACAGTCCCAAGGTATCCTGGGTCAGTTCTCACCCAGCGATTTTCTAACTTTGGTGCACTGGGCTTTTTTTTTTTTTTTTTTTTCTTCTTCGTTTCATAGGTTCTAAAATTCACCCACTCATAGGCTTGGGGTTCTTCCTTAAAACCTTTAAATGGATTTGGGCTTACCATCTTTTTTTCTTTATTGCGGGCTCAACTATTTCATTTCTTATGGAGTTCAATTATTTATGTCACTTAGGCCTTGGGGCAACACTGTGACTTTTTGGACCTCAACATTTAGCCCCCTAAGCTCATGGGTTGCTTGCAGCCTACACGTGAGTAGACCAAAACCTTACTTATGGTAGGAGTTCCTTCTCTATTATCTTGATTATCCTCAAGGTCCTGTTTTTCCCACTACTTTTAGATATCCCAATTTTCTTTGAGGCTACACTTCTTCCTTTTTTTTGTAACTTCTCCCCTTTTGCACGGAATGTGGTAGTTGAATGTTGGAGTGGAGAAACTTCCCCACCCACTTTTCACGTTCCCTGTAACTCCATTAATAACTGCTAATAACTCTCATCTTTAAAATTAAATGTTGGCAATTGGTGCGCCTTTCCATACATTGTCTTCTCCAACTACTCTTTGCACCATTATTGCAGTCACTTCAGACTTTCTTTTCTCTTTCCAGAGACCTTTTTTTTCTAACTCATCATCTTTCTTCCAATCATTTCATTTCTCTTTTTCTTCTTCAATGTTCTTCACTCCTTTGACTTCTCTGTTTCCTAGTGTATTTGCCACTCCATGATTTCTTCTTCCTCACGAAAAAGGAGGGAGCGCACTTTAGAGGGCGAAAGCTCCTTTGGGCCTACTCAAGGTGAAACATAGGAGGTTACGAGGCGCCCAGCTTTTCCTCTACGAGATCCCTGAAACACCCTCAGCTTGTTTTTCCCTCAGGTGAATCACGGTGAGGCCCTCATTTCCTTTACACTTGGGTGTTTTCCAGCTAGTCTGGGCTTGCTAGTTTTGCCCAAGTTCCAGATACAAGGGAGATTTTGGATCTTCAGATTAGGCGGGGATCTCGTGAAGTGGTTCCCATTTTCTTTGACTTTGTCCCGGAGAAGATTACTAGTTGGCCCATTTGGGTGGACAGGGAGCTTTCCGACGGTGAATTTGTCAGTTGTCTGGAGTGCTCCAAGATCCTAAAATCAATGGCAATTTCTAGGAACCTTGAAGGCTTTAGGGACGCCAAGGGCCTTAGGCACTTGGTGTGCCATTGGTGCCCTTCTCTTCACACCTTCTTCTTTTTTGTCAAGGAGGTTACCATCACTTTGGAGGATGTGGTCAATAACCTCCTTCTCCTGGTGTCTGGTGATGAGAATCATTTTGACATCAGTCTTTCCAGCATGGATCTCAAAGTAGAAGACAAATTGTTCAGTTACTTTGGTGGGCGTACCACTTCTTTTAGTAGGAAACCGGCCAGAATGGGTAAATGGGTCATGAACCTTTCTTGAGAAAAGGATGAGGCAGTTAGGCGAGCCGGGTTCCTAGCACTTTGGCTCAGTAAGTTCTTGTTTAGTGAGTTCCCTGGATTTGGGGTTAAATCTATTTTCTTTCCTTTGGTAATTAGGTTAGCCCGTGGTGCCCAGTATCCTCTAACCCCTATGTTCTTAGGCTATGTTTACTCCCAATTAGATTTTCTTCATGGAGATGAAGTCCAAGGCAACTCTTGCTATGATATCACTTCATCCCTTCACTGTGCCATTCTCTGTGTGGTAGTTCTACTAATAGCCATCTGATTATCTTTTGTTGGGCCAATTTGAAAGGTGGCAGCCTCAACTTGGTGGAGTTGTTTAATCAAGCAGGGCATTTAAGTTGGCGCTCTCCTTGGGAGTTCAACCCTGGGGTTGCCTATGATTCTATGTTGGTCTCTTTCCTTAGCTCCCCAGGGAATACCTTCGATTTGCACAAGGGGGATGAAGGTACCTTCATCGAATGGTCCCCAGTACACTCATTACTCATAACACACTGAGTTCTTAGGCAGTTTGGTTTTGACCAAGACATCTCGCCAGTGTTCAAAAAGGTAGTTCCCTCTTTTCCTTTCCTGGATTCGTTTCTGAGGTCTAGTGCCTTTTCTTATTGGTTGTGGAGGAGCCCTCAATTTGTGGTACCAAACTCTCAAAGGGGAGTCTGATAGGTCAAAAATGTATTGACCCCTAGTGATGAATTAATTGATTGATTAATTAGCCAAATTTATTAATTAATCTAATTAACATGCAAACGCATGGTAGCACAAACAAGTCACCAATACATAGCGGAAAATAAATGACACGGTGATTTGTTTACGAATGGGGAAAACCAGTACAGCAAAAACCCCACCGGTTGATTTTAAGGTCACCACTCTCGAGAATCTACTATTATCTCAACAAGCGATTACAAGTAAAGGAAGCCCAAAACCTTATACCAACCTACAGTTGAACCCTTACCCCAATACCCAATTAGACTAGTTCTATAGTGACAATCTCTCCTTGTATTGCACGGCTCCCAGTAAATGACTAACCAATTGGGCGGACCCCAGTACACAACTTGATTCATCAACTAGAGAAAGATGTTGGCTGCAAAGTTCATCAGTTCATCACACAATGAAAATTCAGAAGATGCTTGGTCACAAAACCCTACGGTGTACAGACACAGCAACTTCTTCATAAAAAAGATGAACTAGGAAAAATTCTGTCTCAGGTCACAATTCGCTTGAACAAACTTTGCTCAACATTTGTGCAACTTGTGTCCACTTTGACAGCCCTTAAAATAATCCTTTTATATGTCTAGGGTTGTGAGAAAAGAAGGCCCAAACACATAATCACGGATTGGAGTCAAAACAGAACTGAAATTCTGTTTTTCATAAACCTCGATAGATGCCTATCTGTCAAGCTAGCTGTCGAGCCACGGGGCTAGAACAACTTTTCAAGCTCGATAGATGGCTAGTTGCCAAGCTTTAATGACAGGCACTTTTTAGACTTGAATCTTGGATAGACTTGCATGGCTTCAACACTTAATCTTGAAACAAAGTTTCTTGAAGTATTAAACACATCCTAGATCTACCCAAATACAAGTAAAGTGTGTTTTGTCAGAGGACCAGCTAATTACATAAAAATAGTGACATATGTTCCTAACAAGTGAATCACATATGTCCCAACAATCTCCCCCTTTGGCAATTCGTGACAAAACCACAACAAAAAAATAAACATATGAGAGAAGTCATAAATCACTCAACTCATATTCACTTTTTGAATACAATTAAATCTATCTTAACATAAACTCTTGAAAAACTTTGCAAGAAGAGAGTCTATAGCAAGAAAGACTTTGACAACTTGTATTTCTGAAACACTTTAAACAAAACTCATCAATGTATCTTAGTGTGAAACTGAAATAATAAAATTGCATACAATAAATAAGAAGCATGTGTATAAAGAGAGAAAAGAAACAACACATGTAAGGGTAGGTGAAAGAAATATACATCAACATATAAAGAAAATAAGTACAATGTATGTCAATAACGGTCACAAGACCTAAAGTATATGAATAATGTATCTAAAATAGAAAAAAAAAAAAAAAGATACATAATATCCTCACTACATCCCTCAAATAACAACACTCCCCCTAACAAAAAGGTCCAATACTAACTCTCCCCCTAAGTATGACTACTCTCATATATCAAAACTACTCCTCCTTTTTGTCATGAATGACAAAGGGTAAGAGTGTCAAGTAGACATCTCATCTGAACTGGAAGAGCTAGCATTTCCATCATCATCATCCTCATCGTTGTCTTCAGCTGCCTCTGGTGAAGGAGAGGGAGACTCAACGAAGCCATCAAGGTGAGCCTGCCGTCTAGCAAACCGGCTGACACGGGTGTTTACCTGACACAACTCATCAGTGAGTGCATCAAGGCGAGCATTCATGCGTTGAAGCTGCGCCATAATTGCCTCCAGAGTCACACCTCCCGCTGAAGTAGAGGGAGCGGAGGTGGATGGAGTTGAAAGAGTGTGAGGAGCTACCACACCGGACTGCCTCGATCGAAACTGCGTCTTGTTCTATTTAACAGTAGCGGCATCAATGGCACACATGAAGGTGAAGTGGACAGAAGAGGGAAAAAGAACAGAAAAATGGCTCAAAATCTGTGTGATAACTGAAAGGAAAATGAGCTTATCACAGGTAGCTGTATCCCTATAGACATCTATTATAGAAAGAATAAAATGTGAAGGAAAATCTATAGTGAGGTGCACTAGAAGGGACAACAAAATCAAGCACGAGGCTCGGTGATAGAGTTATAGTGAGAGAGAGGGTGCAAAACAAAAGTCATCACCATGTTCATGAATCTAGGACCTTTAGTAAAGGTTGAACATGGTATAAACTGACAATCACCCCAAGCAAAGTAATCTCGACGGATCAAGGAGGTATTGAGGAGCTATTGAAGGGATAGAAACATTCTTGATCGATCCACCTAGCTATCGAGAGGTGTCGAGATTGCAATAAAAATCCACTAAAGTAATCGACAGATAAGCCAAGTATCGAGAGGTGTCGAGGATCTGTCGAGGTTGCTTTAAAACAGTTTTTCAAGAAGGGAAAAACATAAATATGAATGCAATTAAGCATGCAACTCAACCAATGATCCAGAAAACATTTTGAACTCTCAAAATCATCTCTCAACCAAAAGTTTAAGCACATAGATCCCAAAATACACACACACACACACTAAACAAGTCTAACCAATTTTATATTTCAAAAATAAGTCAAGACAGTTTAGTGAGCATACATTAACACATGTAAATCTTGTGATGGCCAAATCACATTGTACCTGCACATATGTCAAGAGTAGAAAAAAATATTGCATGTTGTGAGTAAAAAACATCGCAAGATTGCATAAGTATGTAAATGTTATGATGATTTGAGACATGAGAAGATCACTTTAACTCACACACAATCATAACTATTTGACGGAGACTATTACCTACATCCTATAACTCCAATATCTCCTAAATACACGCTTACAATTATATATAAAGCATTTTAATCTTTTTGCTTTTAATTAATCTTTGCATATTTTCTTTTATTAAGCAAACCATGAATGAGCATATAAGAGATAGAAAAAAATTACCTAATTATGTTAAGCTTTTGACATTGCACTTTTGCTATGCCGAAGCATACAGATGTCATTTTATAATTAGTGGGTAACAGTGGTGAGATAGTTATTTATGTTAAGATATGTGCCCTTAAATCCTATTGTATGATGCTATGTATGATATTATGTATGACATTATGTGAGAAATGATGTATGACTTAATATTGTGTTTAATAAAGTTGTTTATCTAAAATAATGGTAACATGAATATTTGGACATTATCAAATAGTCCATGAAATGCATAGTATGTGATTTATGTGATTTAGTCACAGAAGATATAGATCACAAGTTCTTTGTAAACTCAGAATTTTGGTTCATAGTCGGTGATGAAATTGGGCATTTCATCTGCGAAGACTATAACATATTAACTACGATGATTTGTCTTGATCATGGAAGTGGTGACTTCTAGTTAATATGTTGATATGTTTTAAGAGTTAAGACATATTGAACTAGACCGCTGTGAGATTTATTATTCTCCTAACGACTGTCAATTGAATAATAAATCTCATGACTTGTATTCACATGAACTCTTAATCCTGAGAGAATAATGGACCTGATCATGAAATGTAGGTTGCTTTGATATATCAGGAGTGAGATCTAAAGTAACGGTCAAAATCTCAGTATGTTGGGCAGCCACATTTAGTGTTGATGGAACATATATTCTCAAGATGGAATTCATAGTCTCTTAACGGAGATATAAAATATTCCCTTGAGATAAGTTTAATGGGTACAGTTATTCAGAGAGTTAGGCCTAACCACTTTAGTAAGACTAAAGTATATATTTATGAAATTAGATTTCATAAATATATGATGAATAACTCAAAAGGATTAAACCGGGTACTCAAGGATTAAGATGTAGTAATTTACAAAGTGGCAGTCTATATTCATGACTTTGTATTACTACGAATATTTGATGAAGGGGTTGCATGTATAATAAAGTCTTGGGATATAATTTATTAATGAGGCCTAGAGTGCAATTATATTTATATAGTGGTATTAAATATAATTAATGGTAACTTTGGACTTGTCAAGAGTTGACAGAAAAGCCCAAGGCCCATTGGAGCTAGTGTCTTATTTGTTCCCTTTTGGTCCCACTCCAAGCCACACACTATAGCCCAATTGGGAAGGCCCAAAAGGCTAGCCCAATTAGATAATCAGTTATGTGGAGAGAAACATATAGAATTTAATATAGAATAAAATGGTTTTGTATGTGTAATAAGTGAAATAATATATTCTCTCTAGAAAAACATAGAACTGATTGAGAGACCACACATCTTGGGCATCAAGTGGAATTGGAGTGAAGATTGAAAGTCTTCCCGAGTATTTCTTCATTCGGTTTTGAATTTCACCGCATCAAGGTACACTCTCTTGTTCTTATATTCTGAAACCTACATAGTGCATGTTATCAATTGCGAATGAAGTAGATCCGTTTATTTTCCGCTGCGTATCTTTTGTATGCGATGCAAACATGATGATTTCCTAACAATTTATGCCTTTCTTTTAGGATTTTCTAGTCCTACCTGTCAAAAAGAGTGATACGAGTGTTAAGTACAAGAGACTACTTAATCTTACTCATCACAAACATGAGCCACAAAACTCACTTGTTTAGTTGTGTATAGAGATACTCATCTAAGCTACACAGGATACAAAGTTTAGAAAACTTTGTTTCAATGGTCATCCAAGGTACACAAGTACCAATGTACATAAACACACACTATTTTTGTATTTTTTTTTTTTATTTTCATATGAAAACAAAACAAAGCAAAATTGAAAAATAACCAAACAAAAACATGTTAAACAAAACAAAACAATGCATAAAACTAGACTGACTCAAAAACTTGAAAGCAAAACACACAAATAATGCAAACAAAAACAAGAAGGGGGGGGGGGGAGAGAGAAAAAGTGATAGAATCACTTAATTTGTTTTTCCTTCCACACCTTGGAAGAACCTTTTGTTTGAGTAAAACCTTGAATCAGAGGTGAGGGGAAAGAATTAAAACCGTTCAAGTTTGAAAGGAACATGAGGGCTTTGAGAAGATCTCCAAGGGGAGCAAAAGAAGGTGGAAACTGATTTGGGGTTCCCGATGCAAGCATGCCGTTGCTCTGTTGAGTGGCTAACCACTTATAGCAATTTGGTCAAGTATGACCGGCTGCACTATAATGATGACAAAGTTGCTGCTTCTACTGTTTCGGCTTTTGAGAATTAGCCTTCTTAGCCCTAGGATTTTTAGTCTCATTCTTAGCAAGTTTAGGGGGTGATCCTAAGATAGACTTACCCTTGTTTGTATTCTCACTAGTTAATTCATTTTTAACATTAATGTTCTCAGTTTCAACATTATTAGTAGGAGGAACAAAAACAGTAGAACTAGTAGAAGCAATACTAGGAGAAGAGAAATCATACCCTAAACCGGTTCTATCGAAAACAAATTTCTGAATACTGAGCATCTCGTCAAGCTTTGCACTTGAAGTCCTCTCTAATTGAACTCTAACTTGAAATAGCTCCGCTTCAAGTTTCTCGGTCTTCTTAGCCAAGAAATTATTCTCGAACCTAAGTGCTCCAATAGTCTGATTAGCTTCATCAAACTTTATGGAGAGCTCTTCACGTTCGAGCTCCACATCACTAAGCTTCTTGATGGTCAACCTATACAACTTCTCATGCTATTCGGAGACCTTGTATAACTTTGCATAAGTTGTGTGGATGTCATCTTGTTCATCCATCTTCCTAAACTTGGACTCCACCAATTTTTCTTCTTCATCCACATCTTCAACAATCCCCTTAGTAGGATTGACTACGGCAGTGAAGGCATTCAAGATTCCGTCATCATCATTTTCAGAATCATCTTTAGGCTCGGTGTCACTTAGTGTAGCAGCAAGTGCCTTGCTTTTCCCGATGGTCTTGAGATAAGTAGGGCACTCTTGTTTCATATGACCAAAACCTTGACACCCAAAGTACTTTGGTTTTGCGGGAATAGTGTACTGACCGCCATCCCTTGAATCCTTCTTCCCTTTGTCTTGACTCTTAGACTGAGAAGAACTTGATTGTCTACAGTCCTTATCGAAGCCCTTTGCATTAGCATTTTTCATGAACTTCTTGAATTGCTGGGTAATGTAGGACTTCATCTTAGAGTCCTCATTATTTGAAGACTCATCAGTATCACAACTCTTGGCCTTCAGTTCCATGCTCTTACTCTTGCTCGAATTTCTGATCCTAGACAAATCCAACTCATAGGTTTGCAAGTTGCCAACTGGCTCTGTCAAAGGGATTTTGTCAATATCCTTTGATTCCTCAATGACAGTGATCTTTGCATGGAATCTCTTGAGCAGAGATTTGAGCACCTTTCTCACAATCTTGGGTTCAGGAATGGTCTCCCCAAGATTAAAAGCTAAGTTCACTATGTCCTTAAGCTTGGCATAAACTCATCAAACGACTCATCCTCCTTCATCTTGATCTCTCCAAATTTTGTAGTGAACCTTTGCAACTTTGAATCCTTGATAGCCTTGGTTCCCTAATAGGTTGTCTGGAGGATGGTCCATGCTTCCTTGGCAGTTTCAATGGAGGATATCTTCTTGAACTCCTCATTGGTGATCGTACTGAATAAGGCATTCAATACTCCACTGTTGAAGTTTTTCGCCTTGATCTTAGCATCATCCCAATTGGCCGGCGCTTCTTTTAGCTTAGTCCAGCCAATTTCTATAACTTGCCACACCTTCTCATCTAGTGACTGCAAGAAAGCTCTCATGCGTACTTTCCAGTATGCATAGTTACTACCATCATATAAAGAAGGTATAATCAAAGATTGTCCTCTATTCATGACAAACAGGGGTCAATGGATCACACACAAAAAGTAAACCTAATCAGAGTGTGCCTGCTCTGATACCACTTGATAGGCCAAAACGTATTGACCCATTGCAATGAATTAATTGATTAACTAGCCAAGCTTATTAATTAATCAAATTAACATGCAAACGCGTGGTAGCACAAACAAATCACCAATTAAACTAAGTATGCAGTAGAAAATAAATGACACGGTGATTTGTTTACAGATAGGGAAAACCAACACAGCAAAAACCCCACCGGGTGATTTTAAGTTCACCACTTCTGAGAATTCACTATTATCACAACAAGTAGTTACAAGTAAAGGACTTCCAGTACCTTATACCAACCTACAGTTGAACCCTTACCTTATTATCTCTCCTTGTATTGCACGGCTCCCAGTACGTGACTAACCAATTAGGTAGATCTCAGTATGCGACTTGATTCACCAACTAGCGAAAGATGTTGGCTGCAAAGTTCTTCAGTTCATCACACGATGAAAATCCAGAAGATACTTGGTCACAAAATCCTACAGTGTACAAACACAGCAACTTCTTCACAAGAAAGATGAACTAGGAAAAATTCTGTCTTCGGTCACAATTTGCTTGAACAAACTTTGTTCAACACTTGTGCAACTTGTGCCCACTTTAACAGCCCTTAAAATAATCCTTTTATATGTCTAGAGTTGTGAGAAAAGAAGGCCCAAATACATAATCATGGATTGGAGTCAAAATAGAACTAAAATTCTGTTTTTCATAAATCTCGACAGATGCCTATCTGTCGAGCTAGCTGTCGAGCCACGGGGCTGGAACAGCTATTCAAGCTCGATTGATGGCTAGTCGTGCTTTAATTATAGACACTTTGTAGACTTGAATCTTGGACAGACTTGCATGGCTTTAACACTTGATCTTGAATTTTGAAGTATTAAACACATCCTAGATCTGCTAAAATACAAGTAAAGTGCATTTTGTCAGAGGATTAGCCAATTACATAAAAATAGTGACATATGTTCCTAACAAGTGAATCACATATGTCCTAACATAGTCTTTGCTTCTAATGGCTTTGCTAGCTTCCGGAGGAGGGTTCATTAATCCTTTTCAGATTCTGTTGGTTCCAGTAAGATTGCTAGCATTCCTGATTCCAGTCTTTTCTCCACTCCCACTTTCAACAAACGCTTGGCCCTTCCCATTGCTGGCATTGTTTTTGCTGCAATAAGTAGCAAGACAGGGTTTGCGGAGTGGCTTGCTACCAAGGGCAGTTGGGTATGCTATGCGCATGATTTCCCTGAGTCGTGGTCAGGATGCGACCTTATTGTGGGCACCTCTTCTGGTGTTCCTATCAAGAGAGGGGTGATGAAGGCGATTGGTGCTGCACCTCCATAGGTACAAGTAAAGTGAAGAAAATTAAATAGGAAGATGTCAAGAGAGCTGAGCTCGAAGAAAGTGCAGAGGTAACTGAGGTTGGTTTTGAGACTAAAAAAAGGAAGACTGCAAAGTCCTAGAAACAGTTGGTTATTGCTGAGGAACCTGAGATAGTGGACCCCTCCACAATTGGAAAGGAAGTTGGCCACCCTTCAATCCTAAAGATTCGGGTGAAGATTAAGGTAAAGTCTTCTCTCTCTCAGGTTCCTGTGAGTTCCTCAGCCTAGGGTTCCTCGGGGTCCTTTGATTTCATACCCCAATCTCCCTTAGGAACCTCCAGGCATACCTGTAGTAAACAAAAGACCATTAGAGAATCTGTAGAGAAGGGCAAGGCTTCTTTCCTTCTTCTCTCTTTTATTTTTTCCTGTACTAGCTCATTGTTCTTGTTGTGTTTCTCCTTCTCTCTTTTAGCTGATGAATGGTCACTTCTCTCTTGCAGTCCAAACACAAGTCAGACCCCAAGAGAGGCAGGAGTCAGTCATTTAGTGATAATGTGGTATGGCCTCCCCCCACTTGTGCCTTCTACTGCTTGCTTTCATTCTTGTGCATATGCAATTTATGATGTTCTACCACATACTCCTCTTTTTCTTTCACGGGTCGAAATACCTCCTCCTACGGCTAGTAGTACCCTAGTGGAAGAGGTGATGACAACTCCATCTACTATTCCCCTAGGTGTGGAAAAGGAGCCCTCTAGTGGTGATGTGACCAGGGAAATCAGGCAGGCGGTGAAGGATGACCAGCCCACTCTGCTTCCTGCTCCCTGGCTATCCAAGACCCCAAAGCTTTTCCGCCTTTAGTTCCCCGGGATCCTGAGCCCGTGTAGATTCCCAGTCCTACCAAAACTGTGCCACTTGAGCCCATAACTGAACCTGCTTTGGGCCAAGAGTCCTTGGGGTGTGCATCTTCATCCATACAAACAGGTGAGCTTTATCTATTCTTTGCTAATGCTTACTCTTTTCTCTCTTATCCTTCCTTCTAAAAGTCCTTGTTTCCTTTTTCTTCCTCGCTTTTTAGGTCAAACCAGTGCCCAATCTATTCCTAAGGCCGCCCTTTCTTTAGAGTCAAAGGGTACTGAAGGTGCAAATTGCTCGTTATCATTATATTTCCTCGTTCCTTCATTTCTTTCATACTTCTCTCCTACCTTTTCTTTCTATGGCGAAGCCCCCAGTATCCTTCCCTACTTTTAGCAATTTTGCCAAAGTTTCCTTGCCTTTCTCCAACGTGCTATGTGTGCTTTCACAGAGTCCTCTAGGGAATCAGAAGGGCAAGAGAAGGAGGCCTTGCTATAGGAAGCTGATACTAGTTTTTTTTAGCTTTCCCTTACTTTTCCACTTTACATATTTTCTTTTGTTCTTTCCCCTCTTTGAATTTTTTTCTGCTTTCACAGGCGCTGACACAGGTGCTAAGGATCTTGAGCCTTTAGTTTTTGAAGTAGGTGTGGGATCTGCTTCTGATGTTCGGGGTGTTAAAGTTCAAGCAGGGATCCCCCAAATCATGCAGAGGATGGAAAGCTCTTTGATTCTAGAGAGTGGAGTCACAACAATGGAGGAGGTTCCAAAGGTGGCTGTCTTAGATCTTGGCTCAGGGCTTCCCGCTTTTCTGGCCCGCTTTGATCTTCTAGAGTTTATAAGCCTTCCTGCAAGCCACTTCCATCGCTTTGGGCCTCTCTTTGGTAGCTTCTTTCGCTTGTCTGTGCCTGTGGAGGGCCTGCCACTCTTGGAGGAGTTGTTCAAAGTCCACGGGGACTTCACTAGTGGGTTCAAGGGAGGCGTATTCTTGGGCAATATTCTGATGGAGCTCTTATGTGATGTGTTGATTTCTTTGAGAGATTCCTCTCTTGATTCCCTATCTGAGGAAAGGCTCTTGGAGTGGAGAGGGGTGGTACAGGATCTCGTGGAGGCCAAGTTCAATCTATTTTTCTTGTTGGAGTACTTGCGGTCCTTAGCCCATATGCTGTTCCAGAGGAAGGCTTCTAAGGACCTTGATGCCAAGATTGCTACAGCTAAGGATACCTTAGCCCATGCTCATAAGGCTCTATAAGATTTGAAGGTTAAGAAGCAGCGATTTCTTTCTTCATTGCCTGTCCCTGCGACTCTATCAGGAGGCTCTTTACTGGCTAGTCTTATACCTTAGTTTTTTCAATAGTTAAGATGTATAAGTTTTTTTTAGACACTTGAGGCTGTATAAGTTCATCTCTATTTCTTGCTTTTGAACTCCACTCCTGACTTTTCTTTTCAATGTGTATCTTCTTTTCATTTTGGTAGTACATGGGTCTATTCACAAAGTGCATTTTGTTTTTCTCTTTGATTGTTGCCTCTCTCTCTCTCTCTCTCTCTCTCTCTCTCTCTCTTGAACTGAGTCCTAAACCATGGTCCCTACAAGTTTTGTAGTAGGTCCTAGATCAGGTACCTTGGTGGTTGTTGTTATTGTGCAAGTACTGAACTGGGTACATCGGGTGTTCTCTGCCCTTTTTTTTTTTTTTTTTAAGTCCCAAGTCATGAACCAAGCAGACCCCTTTTTGGCAAGTACTGGGCTGGGTATCTTAAGCACTTATTTCTTCCCATTGTCTCAAGTCATGTACTTGAATTAATTGTGGTATGGGTCCTGGGCCATGCGCTATTATATAAATATAAATATATATATTTTGCGCTGGTCTAGGTACCTCTCCCAAATTTGCCCACAGTCAGGTTATGCAATACTTTGCAGTTGTACATTTTAAAAGAGATGAGAAAAGAGATTTCATTGAAACATAGCATAGCTATTATACAAAGGAACAAAAAAGGGTTGTCAAAGATAGTAAGGATCATGGAATGTCCTTCAACCATGGGTTCCTAGAGAAAAGGGAAACTAAACAAAATTCATGAAAAAGAAAGGCAGAGATCAGTGAAACACTTAGCAGATTGGAGAGCTGGCATAAGGGAGTCTCGGTGTACTAAGATCTCTCTCCTTTCATGCGTAGTACTGTTTCAGCCACTTCCCATTTATGGGATCTGTCATAGCCATCCTATCTTCCTTTGTGAGGTAGTAATATCCACCACCATGGGCTTTCCTGATGATGTAGGGCCCTTCCCATTCTAGGGAAAATTTGGAAGATCCTGGTATATTCTTCCTTACATGCTCTACTGCTCTTAATACCATCTGCCCTTCTGTGAAGGTTCTTGGGTGTACTATCCGTGTATATGCCTTAGCCATTCTCTGCTGGTACCTTTGGCTTCTTCTTCTGGTCGCTTATCTTTCTTCCTCTAACCCCTCCAGATCTGCCAACCTTCTTTCACTATTTGTGTCCTCTGTGCCATCTTGGTTTTCTTTAAGCACCACCCTTAGCGTAAGGACGACTAACTCTACAAGGCTGATGGCTTCTGTCTCATAAACTAAGGAAAATGGTGAAAATCCTGTGGCTATCTTCACAGAGATTTTGCATGCCCAGAGTACATCTACCAAGTGGTCACTCTATTTTCCCCCATATTCATGTTTCATTTTTTTTTTTTTTAGGATCTTCAGTATCACCCTGTTAGTAGCCTCAGCCCGACCGTTTCCTTATGGGTAGTACGGTGTAGACCTTCCATGTTTGATGTAATATGCTTCGGTCAGGTTCTTCACGTCTCTATTTATGAACGGGGTCCCATTATCATTGATCAGTCTCTTGGGGATCTCGAACCTTGTGATGATGTGTTCTTGAATGAAGTTTGCCACAGCTGCTCTAGTGGCCTTTTTCAAATGCATAGCCTCTACCCATTTTGTAAAATATTCAGTGGCTGCTAGGATCCATATATAGCCATTGGAAGGAGGGTTTATAGGCCTTATAAGATCAAGCCCCCAAGTGTGGAAAGGTCATGGTGTTGTCATATCTTGCAGGACATTTGGATGGGTATGGATTGCACCTCAAAGTACTTGGCATGCATGACACGTCTTAACCAACTCCTCGGAGTCCTTTTTCATTGTTAGCTAATAGTACCCTAACAGCAACAACTGCTTGTAGAGTCTCCTTTTCTCTAGGTGACTTCCACAGTTACCAGAATGGACTTCCCTAACAACTTCCCTGGCTTCCCTTGGCCCCAGGCATCTCAGGGGATCCCCATTGTACCCCTTTTTGAACAAGATCCTGCTCTGCAAGAAGTATTTGCTGGCAAGTTTTATGAGTTGGTGGGCCAATGTCCTGTCAGTTGGTAGGATCCCTTAGGTCAAATATTTCATGAATGGGGTCTTCCAATCTTTTGTCACAAATACAACATAACTTTATTCTTTGTCCACTAACAGCCGACACCTTTGGCATTCCTCTTATACAATTGCAGCCTCATTGTTCATATCTGGCCAGTAGTGCCTCATACACTGCATCCTTCTGTGTAGGCTGATTTTTTTTGTAATCCCACAGGTCTGGCTATGTAATTCTTCTAATCTCAGCTTCCCTTCTTCCTTGTTGATGCACCTTGATAGGATCCCTCCAGGCAGCCTCCTGTATAACTCTCCTTCTATCATAGTGTAATCTTTCAACTCTTGATGCTTCCTTCACGTTCTAGCTTTTTCATTTTCCTCTTCACCTCATTTCTCCAATCTTGCTGCTCCAGTTCTTCAGGGAACATCCTTTTGAGGATCCTTATGATGGAATGTTCCTGCTTCCCTACTCTTATCAAAGTATCCCTTCCTTTGAATGGTACCTGGGATCCTAAGGTGGCTAGTGCATCAGCGAACCTGTTTTCACTCCTTTGGGCGCACCCCACACTAAAGGTTTGGAATTTCTGTTCCACCTTTTGTGCCCAGGTTCTGTAAGCTGCTAGACTTTGCTCTCTTAGTGCAATGTCACCCTTCACCAGAGAGACCACAAGATTGGAGTCTACTAAAACCCTCATATGTCTTACTCCCATGCTGAGTGCTATGGTCATCCCAGTCAAGTATGCCTTATACTCAGCAGTGTTATTGATGGAAAAATACATGTTTATATCACATACAAAACATTTAACGAATCTACTTCATTCGCAATTGAGAACATTTACTATGTAAGTTTAAGAATATAAGAACAAGAAAGTGTACCTTGGTGTGGTGAATTTCAAAACAAAGATTAAAAGTATTTGAAAACACTTTTAATCTTCACTCTAATTCCAATAACACCCAAGAAGTGTGGTCTCTTAATCAGTTCTATGTGTTTATTCAAGAGAGAATGAAAGAGTGTCCAACACTCACATACAAACCATTTCATGTAATTACCAAATTCTGTATGTTTCTCTCCTTATAACTGATTATCTAATTGGGCTAGCCTTTTGGGCCTTTCCAATTGGGCTTTAATATGTGGCTTGGACTGGGACCAAAATGAAACAAATAAGACACTGGCCCCAATGGGCCTTGGGCTTTTCTGTCAACTCTTGATAAGTCCAAGGTTACCATTAATTATATTTAATACCGCTATATAAATATAACTGCACTCTAGGCCTTATTAATAAATTATATCCCAAGACTTTATTGTACATGCAACCCTTTCATGAAATATTCATAGTAATACAAAGTCATTAAAGTAGACTGTCACTTTGTAGATTACTACATCTTAATCTTTGAGTACCCGGTTTAATCCTTAAGTTATTCATCATATATTTATGAAATCCAATTTCATAAATATACACTTTAGTAACTATTTACTAAAGTAGTTAGGCTAACATTCTGAATAACAAACCCATTAAACTTATCTCAATGGAATATTTTGTATCTCCGTTAAGAGACTATGAATTTGATCTTGAGAATATATGTTCCATCAACACTAAATGTGGTTGCCCAACATATTGAGGTTTTAACCGTTACTTTAGATCTCACTCCTGATATATCAAAGCAACCTACACTTCATAATTAGGTCCATTATTCTCTC
Source organism: Lithocarpus polystachyus (assembly GCA_033629205.1). NCBI lineage: Eukaryota > Viridiplantae > Streptophyta > Magnoliopsida > Fagales > Fagaceae > Lithocarpus > Lithocarpus polystachyus. The sequence goes on along the minus strand of CM066167.1, from coordinate 25,737,988 downwards.
AAGATTAAGAGTTCATGTAAATATAAGTTGAGAGATTTGTTATTCATTTGACCGTCGTTAAGAATATAATAAATCTCACAGCGGCCCAATTCAATATGTCTTAACACTTAAAACATATCAATATATCAACTAGAAGTCTCCACTTCTATGATCAAGACAAATCATCTTAGTTGATATCTTATAGTCTTCACAGATGAAATGCCCAATTTCATCACCGACTATGAACTAAAATTCTGAGTTTACAAAGAACTTATGATTTATATCTTCTGTGACTTTTCACATAAATCACATACTATGCATCTTATGGACTATATGATAATGTCTGAATATTCATGTTACCATCATTTGAGATAATACTAAAACAACTTTATTAATTACGACATTAAGTCATACATAATTTCATACACATTATCATACAATAGGATTTAAGGGTACTAATCGTAACAATTATTTAAGTAGGGATACCCAAGCTTGAAAGATAATGGCATGGTGTCCCCATCTTCGCAACTTAGCACAATTCCCAGCCCATTCGAAGTTGTCGTTGCTGACCCATCAAACCTCATTGTTCATTTCTTTCCTGGGAGCTTTGCCACGGCTACCTCCCTGGGGATCTCCTCGCTTAGTGAACATTCTTCTTTTCCTGGAAACTGGGCTAACAGATTTGCTATGGCATGTCTTTTGATAGCCTTGGGGGTTCTGAGGCCGATGTCATATTTAGATAGCAAGAACAGCCACTATGCTATCCTTCTCGTTAGGAGAGGCTGATGGAGTGCTTTTATGGGATGTGATTTGGTTACCAAGAGGATTTGGTAGGCTAAGAAGTATTGTTTTAGCCTTTGGGATGTGTAGATAACCACTAGGCAGGCTCTTTCTATCCTAGGGTACCTAGTCTCGGTATCCTTGAGTGCCCTGCTCATATAATAAATGGGTTGCTCAGTCCCCTCATCATTTTCTTGTGCAAGTAGGGCTTCTAAAGTCTGGGACTTTGACGCTAAATATAGCAATAGGAGTCGCCCCCGTACTGGTGCTTGTAGGGTGGGAAGGTGATTCATGATCTGCTGGATCCTCTGAAAGGCTTCCTGTTGTTCAGCTCCCTAGGTGAACTTAGCCCCATTTTTCAACAGTTTGGATAAACCAATTGTGACTAAAGCTAGTCCTGGCACGAACCTCCTGATGTAGGAGACTCTCCCCAGGAAACTTTTGAGCTCTCTAACCGTTGTGGGCCTTTTCATTGTTGTGATGGTTGTGGTTGTGGTTGTGGCCAAATCTACACTTATGCCTCTGTGATGTACCCTGCCCCAAGAATTTTCCAGTAGATACTTCGAAGGCACACTTCATGGGGTTCATGCTCAATTTGTACTACCTGCACCTTTCAAAAACTTGTTCAAGTATCTGGAAGTTTCCTGCCCTGGTCTTTGACTTTACCACAATATCATCCACATAATCTTCCATTTCCTTATGCATCATATCATGGAAAATAGCTGTCATGGTTCTCTAGTATGTGTCCCCTACATTTTTAAGACCAAAGGGCATCATAGTGTAATAAAAATTTTCAATTGGTGTCCTGAATGCTGTCTTTTTTGCATCTTTGGTGGCCATGCGGATTTGGTTATACCCGTTGTATCCATCCATAAACAAAAACATAGAGTTTCTTGCAACTGAATCTACAAGGAGGTCAACATTAGGTAAAGGAAACTCATCCTTAGGACATGCCTTGTTCAGATTGCCAAAGTCCACACAACACCGAATTTGACCATTCTTTTTCTTCGCGGGTACTATGTTGGAAAGCCATTTGGGATGTTGAATTGGCTTGATGAAATCAGCTGCTAGTAGTTTCTTCACTTCTTAAGTTATTCGAGCTTCTATATCAGTGTAAAAGACTCTGGCTGGCTGGACTACTAGCTTGACTCCCGGGTCCATATTGAGAGAATGGACCACCAATCCTGGGTCCAAACTAGGCATCTCATTATACATCCATGCGAACATATCTACATATTTCTTGAGTAATGCCACTAACTGCTCCTTTTCTTGCGCTGCTAACTGACTACTAATAAAAACAGGCCTCTGGGATCCTAGACCAGCCCCTAAGTTTACCTCTTCCAACTCTTCCTTAGGCTAGATTTTTGCTTCCTTAATTGGGTCCTCTAGAACCTCTTCTTGAGCCATCATACATTATGGTGGTCTGGGACCCTCCTGCACAATGCACTCAGGCCCCATGCACGTTCATAAACGATAAATTAACCTTCCTCTGGGCTCCCTTACTATTACGCATTCTCGGGATCTTGAGGAGCTGGGTTCCCTCTTCTACCTCTTTCTATCTAGGAGGTTCCTCAAGCCACAGTTAGCCCCTCTTCTTCTTCTTCTTCCAAGACAGGTGCTCCTAGGGTCCCCGGCGTAGGACTCTCATCATCTAGTTCTAACTCATAATAAAACATTGTTTCCATGAAGTTCACTTCTCCTTGGCTCAAAGGGTTAGGGTTGGCAGGGATCCTTACGGCCTTCCATTTAGTCTCCCTTTAACACATTAATGGTACGTGAAAGGAATAAGGCGATGCGTACGGAGCCATGGGCATCCCAATAGAACATGGTAGGAAACTTCTGAGTTAATCACGTGAAATCTAGTTAGGGCTACTATTGGGCCCACCTTTAGGGCCAGTTGCACATATCCCTCAATTGATTCTACCGATCCCCCAAATCCTGTTATCTCCATAGGGCCCCCTAGGATCCTCATGCTGGTCAGGCCCACGGCTTCCAGAGTGATTAAGGCTATGAGGTTGAGTGATGTCCCGGTGTCTACCAATGCTTTTCTGATTTGGACACCATTTATGGTGGCCATTAGATAAAAAGGTCTGCGATGGTTTGGATGCTCAACTTCCATGTCCTCATTTGTGAAGGTTATTGCATTGGTTGTCTCCAAGTATGCTCGGTTGGCATGGTATTCTACTGTGAAACATTTTACTCCTGAATCTACTACTATTCTCATGAGGGATTTTGTGGCCATCCTTCTCGCCTCTAGCCCAAATCCCAGCTAGTTGAATAGTTTTTTTAAATTTAGGGCTTTTCTGAAGGGTCCTGACTATGTTTGGATGAAAGAATCCTTCAGGTTCTTCTGCTCCCGCCGAATTCCCGTGGATCACCACATCCACCACTCCCTTCCCCTTGTGGTTGGGTAAGGAGTTCCTTTGCACCATTGGTTCCTTCTGAGTGAGCTCCAAGGTTCCCTCCTTAAGTTCTTTGTGGAAAAGCCTATAAAGGGTCCAGCAATCCTTTGTAGAGTTCTTGACATAATTTTGAATCTTGCAAAACAAATGATTCTTCCTTTCTTCCTCAGTAGGTGGCCTGGATACAATGAATGGTCTAACATTTCCATCTCTGATCCATTTATCCAAAACGTGATTCAATTCTTCTGTAGTACATGGGATCACAGGCGGCTCCTTGGCCATTTTCCCTTCAAGTCTTTTCCTTTTTTTCTCCTACTAATGCTGTCATGGCCTAGGGTACTGGCATCGTCTTTGTTCTCATAGTCAGCGTGGTCCTACTAGTTCTTTGTAGCAGGTCAACAAACTGGGTTATGCATAGATTTTCGAGATTAAGCCTGTAATGAAAGAGCATGTTGGATATGCAGGTTTCTACGAGCTCCTTTTCTTCATGGTCTCTATAGCAGTCCAAAGAAACATCTTCAAACCTTTTGATGAATTGGATAGGATCCTCTCTAGGCCTTTTCCTTACCATTTGAAGGCTTTGGAAGATGACCTTGTCTTCACCTGGATAGTACTTTGCACAAAACCTCTCCATCATCTCGTCTCAAGTCTTGATGGTCCTAGGCCTCAAGGTGGTGTACCACGTATATGCTCTGTCCACTAAGGACTTAGCAAACTCTCTTAGGCACAACTCCTTGTCTCCTGCGTAAGGGCCCATGGTATGGATGAACCTACTCACATGTTCCACAACATTTCCATTTCTTCCGTTAAAGGGATGGAACTTTGGGGGTTCATATCCCTTGGGATATGGCTTACCAAGGAGTTCTGGTTGGAATGGGGGATCCCAAGAAAATTACTTGGGGCCCCTGAAAGCTTTTCCCTTTCTTGTTCCAAAAGGGTATTGACATCTGCCAGAGTGAGATACTGGGGGTTGGCTCCCCCTCCTACTGCTGACCCTCCCTCTTATTGGGCTTTGTCTTGGTTGACCACTAGGGGGGGGGGCATTATCCCTGATTTCCTGGGTCTTACCTTCTTTGAGGAGGTGAATCTCTTGCTGCAAATCATTCAGTATTTCTGCCATTCGAGCCGTAAGGTCTAGCTCCTACCCTGCGCGCCTCTATCCTAATACGACCTCCAGCTCTGCTAAAGGTACCTCGTTCCTTTGCCTGGAGTCCACTTCATTTTCCCCTACGAGCTCAGATGCCACAGGTGGCACATTGGTACCTTTGCTGTTCCTTGGTCTTGGAGCCATGCTCTGCGAAAGGACTGCTTCTTCCCTCTCCTTTACCCAATACCCAGTGAAGTCGCCAAAATGTGCAGGTCCCTTTTTGGACAGTGTCTAGGCCCAAGTGAAAGCAAGGACCCTGGGCCTTTTAGTTATTGTTTTAAGGGACTGGGCTTGGTTCACTGCAACTAAATGGACTGATTACGAACCAAGTGGTGCATAAAGCAAGAATCCTACAATGCAAACATACTAGCAAACAAGAAATATATATATATATATATATATACTGAACAGCAAGAAACAATAAAGAAGCAATGTGATAGAGAAAGAAAAAAGATAAATGTTAAGGGTCCTTAAATAATATGGGACATTTTATTATTTTCTTAATTGTGCAATACATTGTGCTCGCTAGGACGTGTTACAAGGTCCAAATAAGTTCAAAAATCATAGACTTAGATGGCCTTTCAGGCCTTCAAGACTTGCAAAGTTTGAATCCCTTTGAATCCAAGTGTATTCTCTAGTGGCTGTTTGAGGATACCGGGAGGTATTTTCCTCTCTTTTCTGACTTTTTTTAAGTTCTAACAGAATTTTCTCAATGATTCTATTCTAATTCACTGTTGCCGGATGCCCTCTTTCATTGTTGGCTGCCTCCCTTTTTACAGTGTCATCCTAGGGCTCTCGGTGTACTACTGATTCCCTCTATTTGCCTCCCTGGGTACCAGAACCAATGTTGTCAGCAACATTGGTGGCTGGTCCCTTTCTTATTCCTCATTATCTTCTTCTTTTGGAGCTTCTCCCTCAAAACTCTCCTGCTGCCTTTCCATTCTTGTATGTCCCAAATAGTTGACTTTGGATCTTCTTCTCTCAAGACTTTTAGATCCACATTTTTAAGACTCAACGTTTAGCTTCCTTTCCCTTTGTCATTTTTCCCAAGTGAGATGATTCTTCCTTGCCAGGTTGAAAGTTTTCCCAACCACTTCCTTTCATAATTCTTTATTCTGGGTTCCCCGAGGTACTAGCCCCTTTTTTCAGGAATTGTTGATTCCCAAGCCTTCAGATTCTTTTCTGCATCTTTGGGTGACTGATAGGGTCATAGCTAATCTCGTTCCTCGTGTTTCTTGGCATCCCCTTTGAATTGTCTTAATCCAGCCTTGGCCTTGCCCTACTTCCCGAGGACCCTGAACTCCTAGCAGTCCTTAGGTATAGTTCTCACCCAGCGATTTTCTAACTTTGGCGGGCTTGGCCTTTTTTTTTTTTTTTTTTTTTTTCTTCATTTCATGGGTTCTAAAATTCACCCACTCATGGGCTTGGGGTTCCTCCTTCAAACCTTTAAATGGATTTGGGCTTACTATCTTTTTTTTTTTTTTCATTACGGGCTCAACTATTTCATTTCTTATGGAATTTAATTCTTTATGTCACTTGGGCCTTGGGGCAACACTGTGACTTTTTGGACCTCAATACATTTCTTGCGGCCCACAGTAACCATGATTATTCTAAAAGCTCAAAAGCACTTTGATTAGTATGCAATAGCATACAATGAACTAAATCAAACCATCTACAGCATTGGTCGGGCTTTTTGGACCAAATTTCTTCATAACACTTCCATGCTTGTTGATGTAGCTCCCTGCTGGTAGTTCCAGATCTGGTGTTGGTCTACCTTTGAAAGGAGCGGTTACTTCTAGTACTTATTATAATAAGCTGAAGTACAAGAAGTATGACTCCTTTTAGATCACAAAAAAGATCAGCAGCAATGCCTATGTTGTTGCACTTCCGCCAGATATGAGTATTTCTTCTATATTTAATGTTGCTAATCTTTATAAATATCACCCTCCAGATAAGCCAAACAATAGGAACTAAATGTAGAACAGAAAACATAGACTTTCCTTGAGCAGTGAGACTGCCAGAAGCAAGAACGCAAAAAATCCAAGAAGTAGAAAATAACCAGTAGAAATCATCAGCGACAATGGCAAAATTGCTTAAAATTGGTGACGTGAGCAAATTCCTTCGTTTATCTCCAAAAATTTGGCTTTTTGCCATTTTTAGTAATTTTTGTTTCCTTTATAAATTCTTATTTTTGAAGTCAAAATAAGACCTCATATGTTTTGGGACGTCTCTTAGAGATAGTAGTTTTTAATTTCACAATTATCTTTTCTTTTTTGGCTAAAATTTACTATTTTGCAATATAACATTGTGATTAATGCAAATTAGGGTTTTATGGGTGATTTCTTAGCCGCCCTAGGATTCCCTTTACTATTTACATATATTGTAGCCTCTAAGGCAATTGATTAATTTTCAATCAAAAAAAAAAAAAAAATTGAATTTCTGTCTTTCAATTTTTTAGTGGATTTTAAACACTCTCTCTCCTTGTGGATTTAAGAAACCATTTTGGATTCGAAGTTATTTTCTTGAAATAGATGTATTCTGCTTCTTGCAACTTCCACACCACATGCACATGGCATTTTCAAATTTTGATTTCTTCTTCTATTTTATTAAAATTAATATTTCAATTTTCTTGTTGTTACTACACATTTTCATACTTCTTTCGGTATCTGTTAGCTTTACCAAAAAATTTATGACCAATGCAGATTCATCTTTCAAGAAAGAAAGTTTCAATCTGCAACTGCAAGTGAGCTTAATGGCTTTTGACTGTATAGATGCATTTCTTCAACATAACGCCTTAAAAAGTTTATATTACATAAAAGATTAAACAAAAGTCAATCTGTTTCAGTTTTTTATATATTAATTATAAATTATAAATAATTGAAATAGAGGAATGCAAATAGGTCACAACGACATACATCCTCACAAATAAAACATGTAATACAAGGCGTGCATCCTCAGATTTGGAATGCAACTTCTATATAAACCATTTGATTTGATTTTTTGTTATTGAAAGCATTATCAGATTGATGGATGCCATTCAAGACCCATCCAAGACAGAATGTTTATTTACGAAGATTAATTATCAGATTAGAATTGTCACTGTAAAGTTTGGCACTATCACATCGATACATAGATACCATTACAGACGCATCCAAGACCATACTATGTTTACTTAAAAGAAGATTTGATAACTTTTGAAAAAAATTTTGTACTTTCGGAATATGGATAAACGGGACTTCCTCTTTTCACATTCATAATAGATCCTACCATAAATTTAATGAATGGATCTCACCATGAATTAATGTGAGAGGAGGAAACATCATTCTTCGTGCTCTGAGAATTCTTAAGTATTACTCTAATTTTCCTCAGCCGAATGGTTCACCCACATTTGCTGCTTATCCACAGAAAACAAAAAGGATCACCGACATTTGCTAGCTTAAAAGAACCAGACAGCAAGACAAGTGGGGGAGGAAATTTGCGAGGAATTCGCTATTAAACACAGCACAGATGAAATTAACATTTGGATATATATAAATATATATATATATATATATATATATATGTGTGTGTGTGTGTGTGTGTGCAAATCAAAGCCAATATTCATTGTTAAACAACAACGAAACAAATTCATATCTACCATGAATCTACTTTGCCATCTATAGCCACATGAAAAAAGAGTGTAAACTGGAGAGCGCGAGAGATGAATAATAATAAAAAGGTATGGCACGCGCACATTGTTTGGTTGCTGCATTAATGATCAGAAAGCCCTTATTAAATGAGATCACATTAGGGATGAAATTCTCCGCTGCTTTCAACTTGATCCCCAATTGGCCAACCAAAATCAGTTTGACTCTTTTTTTGTTTTCTTTGAGACATAAAAAATTGAAACTGGAAATCCCAAAGGAACCCCACAAGTCAAAGTTAATCTAGCTAATGCATTATAGTGTCTTCATTTCTGAGCTTGTTGGAGGGGAGGACAGTTGGCCAAATAAATAAGCTGCCCAATGACAGATGAACCTCATTTACTCATCCGAGTGTGACAGTTGGACGATTGTTTTATATATTAACCTTCTTTTCGCTATATATACCACACTCCTTCGTTGCATCACTTCACAGTCACCTCTGCTTGCTTTTCTTCTTCTTCTGGTGCTCTCATTGTTGCTTTAATTTGGCTTCTTTGTTTGAGCAAGCAATGGGGGCTTTTTCAGGTTGCATTGTGATTGCTTTCATGTGTGCTTTTCTTATGAGTGGTTTGGTAGTGGCTGATGTTAGTGGGATTAAGGATGAGAAGAACTTGTTTCACCATCCACATATTTTTAAGGGGGCAGGTCTAGGTCATGGGATTTATAAGAGGGGGTTTAGACATGGAAGGTTTGGTGGAGGCATTGGAGGTGGGGCTGGTGGTGGTGGTGGCCTCGGTGGTGGCGGTGGTTTAGGAGGTGGTGGCGGTCTAGGTGGAGGAGCTGGTGGAGGCATTGGTGGTGGAGCTGGTGGTGGTGGGGGTATAGGTGGTGGAGGTGGAGCTGGTGGTGGGTTTGGTGCTGGTGGTGGAGTTGGTGGACGTGGTGGTCTAGGCGGTGGTGGTGGCCTTGGTGGAGGAGGTGGTGGAGGCTTAGGAGGTGGTGCTGGTGGTGGTGCAGGTGCTGGTGGGGGCTTCGGTGGTGGTGCAGGTGCCGGTGGAGGTGCAGGTGCAGGTGGAGGAGGTGGATTTGGCGGTGGTGGTGGTGCAGGAGGAGGGTTTGGAGCAGGTGGAGGTGTTGGCGGAGGACTTGGTGGTGGTGGCGGTGCCGGTGCCGGTGGGGGTGGTGGATTTGGTGGAGGTGGTGGGTTTGGGGCTGGTGGTGGTTTTGGAGCTGGTGGTGGTGCTGGGTTTGGTGGTGGACACTAGAGTACTTTACAACTTCAAGAGCGAGCTTCTTTGCTGTTTACGTACGTGCTAGGGGTGTTAGAATGTTTGTTCATAATGTTGGTCATAATTATTCTTTCTTAATTCTGTTTTAGACTTTTAGTTTAATGTTGATTGAAACTTATGAAGCTAGTTAAAGATGCTTATAGATCAAATATCAGTATCTGTATTTCCTTCATGTACGTGGGAAGGGTATAACCTGTTATGTCTCGGTCTGTTATGAATAAATCATTCCAAGTCTCTGGTTTGTTGAGTCAACTGTCTTGGTTCTCTAATCTCCAAAATGTGAATAGCTTCAAGAACTAAACTTTACCTATAGCTAGTAATGCCAAAGCTTTAATGGTATCATCAACCGATAATGACCGATTTACCTAGAAGTAGCATCTAGTTTTATCGTGCAAAAGCCAAAAAATAAAAAGAGACCAAAGAGGAAGGGAGTAAGTGTGCGTTTGAGTAAAGATTAAAAATAAAAATTATTCTGCTAAAAAACAGTGGATCTTGTGCACTGTTTATATCTACTGTTTATAGGACCCATAAATACTTTTTTCAGCAAAAAAAATTTTAAAACTAAATCTCACGACATTATTTACACATTTAAAAATTATTTTATTACAATGTTTTCATTTTTTATTTTTCACCAATAAGCGGTATCTAAACAGATCTTAAATCTACGATAGTAGATAAAAAATAAAAAATGAAGGTAAAAGTTAATGTGCGTCTTGACAACATTAATTTTAAAAAAAATTTAAAAATTTTTTATGGAAAAAAATAACCAAAATTTTTAATATTTTTCATAAAATTAATATCAAATTTATATATATATATATATATATATATATATATATATATATATATATATAGATATATAGTCAATTAACAAATACCCGCACCCATTATCTCGACCTTAAATTGAAAAATAAAAGCTAGCCAACAAGTGCACAGATGGTGGAAAGGTGCAAGGATTTCGTTCTGGTGAAGAGGTCTCAAATGAATTACTCACATTTATTGCAAGTCTTCGTTCGAAGTAAATTTATGGTCTAACCACTAACTAGCCACCCTTTTTTCAATTATTATTATATTTTCTTTGGGAAGGTGAACTACACGTAGCAACGATGGTTGTAATTGGGTAGATTGCTGGATTTGTAATTAATCTAATGATAAAAAAAATAGTATTAAATGCTAATTGACTTACACCTCATTCACTTAATTAATAGCAATTCTTTTTCTCTCTCCTTATTTATTATTTAAAACCTTTTACATATATTCCTTTTATTGCCAATGACTTTACAAATATATTTGCAACATTTTTTTTGTTTTGTTTTGTTTTGTTTTGTTTTTTCGTTGAAGTGTTGTTTAATGACTGACCAAGGTTGTAATTTTTTTATCTGAGATAGAATTTAATCTTCACAGAAACAATGTGAGATCAAGGTACTCTGTATTTCCCTCAAAAAAAAATTATTCAATGTTAGATTTGGCGTTGAACATTTATATTTGAAATTATTTGTTAAGTTGATGACAATGCATTAATATATATTTTTAATAAAATACTATTAGTATTTTAATATGTAATATACAAAGTTTAATATAACTTAATTATACAAAGACACGTTAAAAATAAGTTAAAATTTTTATAATAAAGTCTTTATGAATGGAATGGGTTTGATCAATCACCTAGTTGGATTGAGTCAAAATCAAATGCTGGAAAAAAAATTTAGACAAAAATAGAGTGCTATAACTATTATCTATATTTTATTTTTTTGCGTTCGATTTTTTTAAAGTCATTGGCAAAAAAAGAATATATCTAAATTGTTTTAAATAATAAATAAGGAGAGAGAAACAAAATTGCTAATAATTAAGTAAGTGAGGTGTAATTCAATTAGTATTTAATGCTATTTTTTTTAACCATTAAATCAATTACAAATCTATGGTCTACAAATGGTGTAACTCTTGTGAAGTTACATCAGGTGTAACTTGAACCCATCTATATATTAGGTGGGTTAAAGTTACACCTGGTGTAACTTCACAAATGTTACACCTTTTATGGACCATTGATTACTATTAGATCTAAGGATAAAAAACACTCATAGTAATGTTATTATTACTCCCTAGAAATTAGTGATTTAGAAATTAACTCTTATTATTAAAAATACAAAAAACAAACAAACAACATTAACTCTTTTTTTTTTTTTTTTTTTTTTCATATCATCATCTTCTTCCTTCGTATTTCTTTTTCCAAATCAATACTTCTGTTACTTTGCCGTTTAAACTCACCAACGAAGCTCACGTGAAACTCATGTGCAACTAGATCGCCAAAGCTAGACGCCTAAACCAATGGAGAGAAAGAAAAATTTGGATTCAACGGTGATATAGAGAGAGGTTGAGGCTTGCCGGACTTTGTGCTCCCACAACTGCTCGTAGTTCCTGCCGCTGTTTCATGGCTTCCACCGCTGTTTCATGGTTTCCTACAATAACTAATAAATAAATAGGCACAATCTGGACCGTTGAATGGAATTAGTGATAAATATTACTCCTCCATTTAGAATTGTTCTTGACCTCCATATATGTACCTGTTGTTGTTGTTAAAGATTCTTCATTAAGCCTTGAAATTGAACCCCACTCTATCTCTTGTAATAAATCACCAATCACACATAACAAGTAACTAAAATCTCTTTGTATATTTATATATTTTTTGTTGTTTGTTTTCACTTAGATTTGATCCATTCATCCCTTTAATTTGATCGTGTTTACTGTTCAGTCACTTTAATGTTTTCCAATTGGTTATACATAGATCAAAACATTAGAATTACAATTTCCATTTATTAGGCTTTCGTAGGTATGGTTTTTGTTTGTACACTACATATATCAGTTGCTATTAAAAAACCACAAATCGCGGCCAAGGATAGCAATATTAGCAGCAGGAAAGACCAGAGCAATGGGACAACGAAGTTTGGTGAGCCATAGCCTTTCTCCCCTCTCAGCCTTTCTCTATCAGTTAATGCTGTGGTTTTTTTTTTTTTTAATAATAAGAGTTAATGCCTAAATCACTAATTTCTAAGGAGTAATAATGACATTATTATGAGTGTTTTTTGACCCTTAGATTTAATAGTAATCAACGATCCATAAAAGGTGTAACTCTTGTGAAGTTACATCAGGTGCAACTTGAACCCATCTCAAATATATATATATATATATATATATATATAAAAGGGTGATTGGTCCAACTTGCTGGATTAAAAAATTAAGTAGCCTATGGTGCTACAATTTACAAGTTGTTGATTGAATGAGATTAATGGATCGATGTTCAGGAAAATGTTGGTCTTTAGAGCAAAGCAATTATTTTGTGGTGAAAATTGAGGAGGCCCTTGGTTTGAAGTTTTACAAGAGCTAGCTAGGTTTGAGTAATATATATCTACTACTCTCATAACAGGCTAGCCTTTTGTAATTAAAGCAATAGGACTGCACTAGCCCACTGAGGTGTATAAAACATTAAGTGTCCATTAGTATATAGTCCATGCTTACGCACGGAAATATTAATAATTATGATGATAAGATGTTCATCTTGGAAGATTCAGTTTCCACATTGAGTTTGGAATCTTCTTGAAAGCGCCAATGAAATGGTAATGTATGAGAGTGTGAAGCAAGGAAGAGTGGGATTGAACATTGTGTTTAAACCCGGCCTTACTCTTAGAAATCTAATAGGAGGAGGAGAGGATAGTGTATGGATTTAGTTGGTAGAGGTTGAGAGAAAAGGAGGAGATATGGGATGATGATATGACATTAGAAGGAGATGATGTTTTACTTTTATAGTCTTTCTCGTTAGACTCCTTGGTTCTGGTAGTGAGCAAGTGAGATGTTCACCATAAAAGTGTGCAGGTGAGATGTTCTTGCTTAGGCCAATGAGTATTATCATTGTAGTTTTCTTGGCTTCCATGTTAAATGTTAATGCATCATTTATTTGGGTATAAAAATTAAAAAATTTAGATAAGATACATGATACAAAATTGGAGTCCAATTTATAATCTAATTAGATTTTTTTTTTTTTTTTTGAGTTTTAGTTAGGACAAGTGATGCAAAATTAAGAATCCAAATCTAGACACATAGCACAAAATTGAAACTCTAATTTAGATTTCTATTTGAATTTCTTTTTGTTTCACCTATTATTATATATATAGATTAGAGTTATGATTAAAAATTAAAAATATTTCACTATTCAGTTATTTTTACTACTATTTATTAGTCTTATTGCACTTTTTGACACTATCCATGGCTCCACTATACTATTTTAACTAATTTTTACCTTTATCTACCGTACTTTCAACAATAATTTTTCCGTTTCAGTAAAATAAGCAGTATCCAAAAACACCCGAAGCATGTGTTTGCCAAGCAATGTTTTGCGTTTTGCGTTTTTTTTTACTAAATCCCACGGCACTGTTCACGAACCAGCCAAGTACTGAAAAACGCAGCAATAAGCAATAAATCCTGGGTCCCAGGGCACTATTAATAATTTAAAAATTATGTTGCTACAATATTTTCAGTAATAAGTTTTCAGTTTTCAGCAAAATAAGCAGTATCCAAACAGCTAACCTGATTTTAAGAGCGTATTTAGTATCTGTTTATAATTTTAACTTTTAACTTTTAGTTTTTTTTTGTTTTTATATACAGCTTTTTAAAATTTAGTTTTTTTTTTTTTCCTTTTTTCTTACTTTTTTATTCAAGGTATAAGCATATTTTAGCACATTTTTAGTAAAAAGTTTTCAGCAAAAAGTTCGATAGACTGTTCCCAAATGGACACTAACAATACTTAAATTTAAAAAGCTCAAGACTACTTGGTGACATAAAAATGAAATTAGGATTTTGGTACACAGTTTATTTGTTCCAATGTAAGCATGTAATAGCTATATAGCTGGATTTTGATATGGTTTGTATAATAATGAGATAGGTTTTTTTTTTTTTTTTTTTTTTTTTTTTGGCCTTGAAGAACTTCTTGTGGAGGGTCGGAGGCTTGTTGTAAGAGATGTACAAAGAATTAGATTTGTTCGGATGAGTTATTTATTGATTGTACGGACTTAGGCAAAAAAAAATTATGGTAATCTTGAGTAGTTGCAGATTTTAAAATGTATAGTTTGGCTATTCTTAGGTCTTTGAAGAACTATGCTCCTAGTTAGTTCCTAAATTCAGATAAAAGAACATTAATTCAAATCAATTTATTTTTTCCCTTGTAAGCAGATAAATGAATGGAGTGTAGAAGTGGACTCAGAGAAGTGTGTTACTGCTCAAATGTGTGGAAGTCAATTTTCTATAGAGCTTCAATCTAAATCCTGTCGAAAGTTTTTGTATCTAAGGCTAGTTAATTAATTCAATGAGTAATACATAGTGTTTGAGGTCAATTGTTTATGCTAACAATATTGAATGTACTTTTGTGGTCTCTAATAAATTCATGTCTTTCGCTGCACATATACAATACAAACTCTTCATCTAGCTAGTCTTTATCCAAATTAAATTTGTAAAATGATTATATGACATGATTTCTTATTAAAGAATTCAACCACTCTATTTCAAAAAATATGTGGTTCAAATTTGCCCTAAAGTTTCTTTGCGGTATACGAATAGCACATAGGTTAGTAGTATGCACAAGGGATTTATAGTGTTGAAACCCCTAAGCAATAAAAGCATTACTGCTTCTAGGCTACCAGAAATGGGTAACTTGGTTGGTATTCATGGGTGGTCTTCCACCTTCCCCCTCTTTCTCTCTCTTCAAGGAAAATCATAGATAGAAAAAATGTCAAAGCACCATGAGCTAAAAGAAAAAAATGAAAGAACTTAAACTTATGATTTAATTTGCATATTTTCAATCTATAGTATGTGATAAATTCAGTTTGAGAGCCATATGTGATTAAACTTGCGAAGTAAACAAATTTAATGACTAATTGCACCAGTTAAAAATAAATCAACAAATAAAATAAATTTACCACAGTTATGTAGTATACCAAGCAATAATGATAATGACAAAAAAAAAAAAAAAAAATTGTAACTGAGTAGAAAACCAAAGAAGAGCATTTTTTTTTTTTAAAAGGAAAAATCAATGTGTAAATAAACAGTCCCATGAAAATCCAGTAAGAGAGGAACGTAACAATTATAAATAGTTACAACTCACAAAACCTTGTAGCTTAGACTTTCTATGCAACCTTCCGATTGCTATACAACTTCTGCAAACACTTCCCTTGTCGTCTTACTGCATGTGAGAAACCTCCAGGGACGAAGCTATGCTTTGGCATTGGGGGGCAATGGCCCCCCCAAGTTTTTTGGAAATTAGATTTTATATATATATATATATATATATATATATATAGAGACACAAGTTTAATATTTGACTCCAAAATATATACACTTAGCCCCCCTCCAAAATATTTACAAATTACCCCATGAAAAATCCAAAAAAAAAAAAAAATCGACTGACCTTCCTTTTTGCCCAATTGCCCCAAGAGTAATTGAAAAACCTTTAGACAAAACCTTAAAACCAGAAAAAACAAACCACAGTCCTCTCTCTGCAATGTGTTGTGTGAGGAAGACTCTAGCTGCCCTGCCCCTTTTTTTTAATTTTATGAAACCCAATCTCTGTCTCCTAGCTCTTGCTTCTCTCTCTACTTGTATGCAGTGATAAAGTATAGAACTAGTAATGATTGGGGGTAGTAACTGATATTTCTCAATTTTCAAGTATAAAAGTGTGGCCTCTAATATTTAAACCAAAAGAGAAAAGAAAAGGTTTTTAATAAAAACAAACTTGTGGCTATCGTTAGAGGACTAGAGTACTGGGTAGTGCAGTAGTGTTGTAGAGACTAACAAGAAGAGGGGGAAAAAAAATTGGTTGTCTGTTTGACTTTTGTGGTCTTAGGACAATAGAAAAGTTGTTTATTTAATGTTTTGTAATGATTTTTTTTTTTTGAGAAACTTTGTAATGAATTATTTAATATTAATATTGTTATGACTTTAATATCAATAAATTATTAACATTAAATTTGTTATGTTCTGTGAGCATGTTTATTTGGATTTATATTTGGGATTAATTTCGTGGGGAATGTTGTGGATTTGGGTGTCCCTAGCATTATTCAAACAAAAGATATAAATAATTCATAAACTAATAATGATGATTTAGTGTTGCTAACCTTTAGTGTTGATGTCCTAATTTTTGAAAATCCTAAAATAAAATCTTGAAAAATCACCAACAATGAAATTGGTATTAATTTATATATTGTAGTGTGATTTTGGATTGCATTTGCTAATGTGAGATTATGATGTCAATAAGCATGATAAAATTCGATAAGCGTACATTAAGCTTCCCCCCCTAGGTTCGAAGTTTGGCTCTGTCCTGGAAACCTCGATTTTGAGATACCAAAGTAAACAAGTTAGGCTATGTTACTAATGTTTATAAAAAATAATAGTTTTACCGATAATATTTTTCCTTCTAGATTGTAGGTTTTTTTTGGAGAAAACGGTTAGTCAATATTATTAAGGTAAATCACCTCCAATTGACTAGGTAGATCTTCTACCCATACATCATAATCTGCGGATGAAACCGCTCTCCTAGTTAGTGCATGTGCCAACTTACTACCATCCTGGCGAGCATGCTGAGATTGGCAAAACTGTGAAGATAAGCTTTGATTGCGCACTTCATCAATTATATTCCCATACAGAGTGTTACACCTCTCCTTGGCTTTCAAGGCCTGAACCACCCTCAGACAATCCCCTTCCACAACCACCTTAAGAATACATAGTTCTTAGCAAACACAACAGTGTGGCATGCAGCTAAAGCTTCAGTAGCTTCAACCGAATTAGGCTTCTGGATTTTCTGACTTAGAGCAACTATAACGTGGCCACAACAGTCCCTAATCACCACACACTAACCCGCAAATCCCAAATTATCAAACATAGCCGCATCAAAGTTAGTAGGCAACGAATCTCTAGCGGCACGCCATATAAAATGGCGTATATTTTATTGAAGTCGCCACATATATTTTATTGAAAAGGAAAAATAGGAAAACCATAAAATAAGATATATTCATTTTATATTTCTTCAAGAGTTTGGCTTACCTCCAGTATGTTTTTAAAATGAATCTTCTTTTGTTTTAATAAGAGACTGCTACATCACCCACTAATTAAATAAAATGTGGGAATTAAAACTATTACCACTTGTCATTGTATATTTAAAACAAAAGAATATATCCAATTACAAATGTACTGGAGGTAAGCTAAACCCTTTCTTTAAAAGTGTTAAATTTATATCATTAAATGAAATTTTACAAAGTCTTGTTTCTAGATATAATCTAAGAAAAACATACTGCTAAAAAAAAAAGTTTTGATTCCTGGTTACATTCTAAAAATGAAAATTACAATTTACACGAATAAAGTTTGATCTAAACCAATGATCTAAGTTTGGAGGTTACGTTATGAAATGAGGACTACAAGGTGTTAGGTGCCGATTATACTTGAACATAATTGGTATTCTAGAGAAAATTGGCCTTTGCCCTTTTCGCACAAATTATACAGCATTTTTCCTCCTTTTCCAAACTAATTAAGGAAATACCCCAGTTTTGAAACTCGATTTTCTTAAAATCGAGTTAAGCCCTATAGTGGCATTTTAAGGAGTCTATAGTGACGTTTTAAGAAGCCTATAGTGGCGTTTTGGAATTCAAGCTCCATGAATTTGAGTTATAGGTAAAAAAAACTAAAAAACTTGCATGGAACTCGAGTTTCAAAACGCCACTATAGGTCTTTAAAACGTCACTATAGGCTCTTTAAAATGCCACTATAGGGCTCCGGAAATTTTTTAACTCGATTTTGAGAAAGTCGACTTACAAAAGAGGGGTATTTCCCTAATTAGTTTGAGAAAGGGGGCAAAACGCTGTATAATTTGTGCGAAAATGGCATTTGCACATTTTGGCCTTGGTATTCTAGAACATGATGGCCATGAGTTCATGTTATACGATTTAGGTATAGCATCCAAACATCCAAGAAACAAGAAACCAAAAATTTAGCATGATAAGACAAATTGATTAAGCATATTGGTGTAATTTATTTTCTTTAAAAGTGGGTTGAGTGTAGGTCTGAATTTTCTCAAGGGCGAAAAGTTTAGATATACTTAAGATGAGAATTTGATGATCTCTTTTTCTAATCTTTTGCACCAAAATTAATTTCTAAGTGAAATTTTTTTCATTGGAAAGTAGACATTTGAGTCTACAAAATGGATACAAATTTAACTAATTTAGATTTGAAACAAGGGAGATATTGTGTTATAAAGTGACACATGAATGCAATTTGAGAAGCGCACTAGAGTGCAAAATTGCGCAATTTAGAGTCTAAATTTTGATGGGAGAAGAGTTCCAGCTAGGTTTTAACCCAACTTTGTGCACATATACAAGCCCCTTGTTACACAACTTTTAAAGGAAAAAAAGGAGTCTATAGTCTATACCAAAGAAAAGCAAATCTTATTTTTTTCCTTTCTTCCTAAGAATAAACTAAGAGAGGCAGGAAGCTAAGTCAAAGCTATTCAAAGAGACAAATATAGCCTCCATTCTGTGACTATAGAAGAGATCTTTCATGAGAAAAACATTCTAGTTTGTATCCATTCAATGGCATTATGGTATTCAAATCTTCAAGGCAGTTCTTAAAGGCATGCATGCTGTTCGTGGAAGGATTTCAAAACAAGGAAGTTGATTTCGTACCGTACTGGTCGGCACAGCTGATATTTACCGTTCTGATACCTTCGCTAGTACAGAAACATGGTTGTTTCATTCCGGTTTAAATACCGGCCATACCGGATCGTTTCGACCATACCGTAAAAAATACCGCATTTCAACCGGTAAATGCATATCAGACTGAAACAAAAAGAAAAGAAAAATAAAATAAAATAAATAAAATAAATGTTCTCTCACTCTCTCATCTCTCCACTCACCAGCGTCACTCGCTGTTTCTCAAACTCATACAGCATGGTCTTTCCTTCCTCAAATTTCAGATCTTCTTGACATGCAAAACCAACGTTTCTGTTTCTCTTTCTCCCTTTCAGATTTACTTTCTCTTTCCTCTTTCTTGGTTGCGTACAACTTTTGCTGAATAGCCCGAATTTCAGCCTCTTTAAATACCCAATAAATTTGACAGCTTGAAAAAGTTATATTTAAAGTCAAAAGCAACTTTCATATGTCAGATTTTTTCATTTTATTATTAAGTTAAAATGCAAAACTGATCCTCTAACTTTCACCTTTTGTCATTTCAGTCCTCTAAGTTTTAATTTTGTCATTTCAGTCTTCTAAGTTTCAAATTATGTCAATTTAGTCCTCCATTAGGACTCTATTAACAGTTATCGTCTACTAACCAAAACGATACCTTTTTGGACTTTTTAATTTCTTAATTAAAAAAAAAAGCTGAATATGTTAATTTAAAAAATAAAAAATAAAAAAAACCTTAGGGGAACGACGTCGTCCCTGCCAATTGAAAAGAATCTTGAACAACCCAAAAGTGATACTCTAAGAAGTGAGAAAGCGAAACAAACACACAAAATTAGTCAAATTTAATCAAAACTCATTTCACAATTTGCCTAGAAGATTCATAAAAATGTTATCTTTAATAATACCTTGATTGTGATCTCTGGTTTCATGGGCTTACTAGCACCTAACAAAATCGAAGAAAATATAGTGAATAGAATGACAAACCCAAGCACAAAAGAACAAGCAACGATGAAGAAGACCCTTTCACACTCTTCATCTTCAAGAAGTCCTTCAATCACATCACACTGGTGCTTCCATGGCTTCTGACCTCTTCTCCCTCTCCCTATCTCGGTCTCTCACTCTTTCTCTTTCTCCTTCTTTCTTTCTCGGTTTCTCCCTCTGTCCCTCGGTCCCTTAATTTTTTTCTTAGAGAAATTGGTTTAATGATTTGAGGCTAGGAATCGTATCAGTGGGTGGAGGTGGGGTTTTTTGTATTGTTTTTCAGTTGGCAGTCCCCTAAGGTTTTTTTTTTTTTTTTTAATTAATGTTCTCAGTTTTTTTTTTAATTAAGAAATTAAAAAAAAAAATTAGAGTCCAAAACGATGTCATTTTGGTTAGTAGACAGCAGCAGTTAATAGAGTTCTAATGGAAGATTAAATTGACAAAATTTGAAACTTAGAAAACTAAAATGACAAAATAAAATCTGGAGAATTAAAATGACAAAATATGAGAGTTAAATGGTTAGTTTTGCATTTTAGCCTTATTATTATTTCCTAGCTTCTAAAAACTATCAAAAGTCATCTCAAATGTCAGTTGTTCTACTTTTTTTTTTTTTTTTAAGCCCTCAGTTAGTTCACGTGTGAAAGGTAAGCTTAGTATTTTCAATTTAACTTGATTTTTAATTATTTTCATAAATATAGATGTATAGACTTGGGCTTGGGATTGGCTTGGGTTTAAGATTACAAATTAGTCTAATCTATGAATTTATATATATGGGCTTTAAACACTATATATATATATATATATATATATATATATATATATATAGCGGTAATCCCAAAACATTACACCAATATCGAAATATATCGTTCCTTTGGCTAAACCAAAACGGCTTCTGGTACAAAATTGACTCCCTTGTTTCAAAATAAAGGAGTTGGCAGTTGAATCACAACAATAAGTTTTCTACGCGGTAAAGTCTAGGATCATATGTATGATTAAGATCTAAACTTCAATTCTATATAATTATATTGTTCTTGGTGTTAGGGTTAACCCCCATAGTGGCTTTTCCCTTAAATTTGTCCATAGGTTTTACATTTCTTTACCAAGATATTGTGTTATTTGTGTAATTGCTTATTACTATTATATTTGGTGACTTGCATGGTCCTAGTAATGACAAAATTTCATACTTGGTTAATTTTACAAGTTGATTAATTTAGCTGTAAAATCATTTAAGGGCTCTAAAATTATTTTTTTTCAATTGGTATCAAAGCGAGTACAATTAATTAGGAATTAGTTTCCTGTGTGTGGTCCTTTATCCCTATTATCATGTATAAATCACAACTCCTCATGATTTCCCCTGACCATGATGGAAACTATTTGGCTTTTATATCCTCATGTAGAGGCAGCAATGAGTCTAGTAAAAGCAACCATGGTAAATCAGTGATGAATTCAATATATAAGACTATTATGAGTGACCATGGTGAATCATCTTAGCATGAATATAAGACATGGACTTCAAAAAGCTTATAATAAGCTTTATATGGTATGGATTAAATCAACGGAAATTTCTAAAATAGTCCCTTATAAATTTGAAGTTGAATTTAAAAAAGATGATTTAAAGGTTAAACTTGATGAATCTAACAAGTAGGCAGAAAAATACAAGGAAGTGAGTGTCTCCCTCACAAAGAAGGTTAAATTATTAGAGAGTGAACTTGATATGACTATGACCAAATTGGAGAGGTTGTCTAGTGCTTGATAAATTAGTTAATTCTCAAAAGCTTAATTCTGATAAATCTAGCGTAAAATACATTAATGTAGGATCACCTACCACCACTTATAAATACAAATTTGTATTTGTACCCCCAACTAATATGAGAGAAAATGGCTAATTTAGGTAGGATAGGCAAGGGTAAAGGAGTTGTAGATGAACTTCATGTTACAAAACTCACGTCTAAATCCCTTCCTAAGCAGCAAAAAAGATCTAAGTTTGTTTCTACAAGTTAGAAATATTGAACGAATGGTATTGTATTTCTCAGAGAATAAAATATACATTAGTGCCTTTATATAGGAAGCAGAGAATGTAGTACAAGTATGTGTGCTATACAAGCAAACAAGGTGCGCTTAAAGCCCACAGCCGTATTACACATTAACAGACCCCTCAAACTCCTTGAGGTTGTAAACCAAAGCACGAAGGCAACCCTTAGGATGTGACTTGGTGAAGATATCTGCAAGTTAATCTTTAGAAGAGGCTGAGAACAACTTAAGAGCACCATGGACAAGATGATAACGAATAAAATGACAATCGATCACGATGTGTTTAGCCTGTTCATGGAAGACATCATTGTGAGTAATATGAATGGCACTCTGGTCGTCACAATAAAGAGGAGTAGCAGAAGATGTGGACACACCTAAATCCTTAAGAAGCCATTGTAGCCAAAGGAGCTCAGATGTGGTATCAGCCAGGGCACGATATTATGCTTTAGTACTAGAGCAAGCCATAAGGGTTTGTTTCTTGCATCGTTAAGAAATCAGAGAAGAACTAAGAAGAAAGCAATAACCAGTGGTGGACCTAAGCAATAACCAATGGTGGACCTGCAATCAGTGGAAGAAGAAAGCAATAATCAGTGGTGGACCTACGATCAGTGGGATCTCCTACCCAATCAGCATCAGAGAATGCACGAAGAACAAGAAGAGACTGAGTAGAGTAGAACAGACCATGGAAGAGAGTGCCCTTCAAGTATCGAAGAATGCGCAGAATAGTAGCATAGTGAGTCGATCGTGAAGCAGATAGATACTGACTCACCTAGTGAACAGCATAGGAAATGTCTGGACAAGTGACAGTGAGATAAATTAGGCTAATAACCAATTGTCTGTAAGGAGAGGGATTAGACAATGGTTTCCCCCACGTGGAAGTTAGATGCGCATTAAGTTCAACTGAAGTGTCAATAGTCTTGCTATCAATGAATCCAACTCGAGACAAAAGTTTAAAAGCATACTTGGCTTGAGTAATAGAAAGACCATTTGTGGAATGAGTGATTTCAAGACCAAAGAAGTTGCTGAGATGTCCAAGATCTTTCATCTCAAACTACTAACTGAGAAAATCTTTGAGTTCTTATATGCCATTAAGGTCATCACTAGTTATGATCATATCATCCACATATAGGAGAAGCAAAATAGATCCTTTGTTAGTGCGACGAAGAAATAAGGCAGAGTCATAATGACTGGCAATGTAACCCAAGCGAGAGATGGTAGAGCTAAACTTGGTTTTTAGTTAATGCATCAAGTTCCTCTTTCATTGCAATCTACCATTAAGGGTCAGTGGAGGTCTCACGATAGGTGTGAAACTTGTGTAGTGTAGAAAGGGCAGTGTAACAGTGATAATCAAGTAAATGTGCAGGAATGGATCTTATCCGAGTTGAGTGATGAGATGAAATGTCTTGTGCAAGATCTTCAGGTGGAGCAGGAGAAGGGGACCCAAGCTCAAGGTTAGGTGGCTTGTCTTCGACCTATTCATCTTCCACCTGTTCATTAGAGGGTGATCTAGGAAAGGCATCAAAAATATCTGGTGGTTGGACAGAATAGTCTATAGGAGGATAAGGAGTAACTATAGATGGAACATGTGGCTCATCTGGAAAATGATTTAAGACAGGGGAGGTAGATAAGCAGGCACGGAAGTGAGAGAGCTCGACAAAGGAGTGATGTTCCCAAAAGACAACATTGCAGGGGATATGAAGATGATGAGAGACAGGATCATAACACCGATACCCCTTTTGAGTTTCGCTATAGCTAAGGAAACAACAAAGTCTAAACCAAAGATTAAGTTTGTTATGCTCATGTGGCTAAAGAAGAAAGAAACAGGCAAAACCGAAGGAGCAAAGGTGGTGATAGTCTGGAGGTGACCTAAAAAGGGACTCATATGGAGTTTGATTTGGATAACAAGACTGGCAATGCAATTAATAGCATAAACAACATAAAGAGTAGCTTCACCCCAAAAAGGAGCAGGAACTTTGGTGAAGAGATTAAGAGCACGAACAGTGTCAAGAATATGACAAAACTTTCGTTCAGCTTTACCATTCTGTTGAGAGGTACCTAGACAAGTTAGTTAATGAATAGTGCCATAGGAATGCAAAATAGCTTAGAAAGCAAAATTGAGTGTATTTAAGAGCATTATCAGATCAAGAAATTTTGATTCGTTTGGAAAATTGAGTTTCAAACATTTTTGCAAAATTAGAAATACTTGCAATAATTCAAAATGATGTTTCATATGAAAAATCTAGCTATAGTGGGAATAATCATCAACAAAGGCAACAAAATATCGAGATTCACCAATACTAGAGACAGGGGAAGACCCCTAGACATCAAAATAAATTAAGTCAAAGATATCAGTGGATGTTGATTCACTAGTTATGAAAGGCAAAGCTAGTTGTTTTCCTAACTGACATGAAACACAATCAAAATTTTCTGTGGACACTAAACCTAACAAACCTCTAGAAGCCAAGTATTGTACCCGAGAGGAAGATGCGTGACCAAGTCAGGCATGCCAAAGTGCAAGAGAAGGAATAGAAGAAACTGCAACAGCAACAAAAATAAGAGCAACAGGTGGAAGACGAAGGTTGTCCATAGGAAATATACGCCCAACTCTGGGACCGATTTCAAGCTCTTATCTCGTCCTCGAATCCCACACAATACACCCAAAATAATCAAAGGTAATGCGATAACCCAACTGAGCTAATTGTCTCACAGAAAATAAATTGTAAGAAAGGTTAGGAACATTAAATACCCCAGGAATTGAGAAGTTGGAGGTCGAGATAGAACCTCTATTATGACCAAACAATGTGGAACCATTAGCTGTGCGAATATTAAGAGGGTGTGATGCAGGTTCAAGTTCAGAAAATAAGGATGAGTGAGGTGTCATGTGGTTGCAACAAGCAGAATCCATAAGTCAAGAGAAAGGAGACATACCAGATGAAACTAAAAGAGAAGAGGAATAAGATTCATTACCAACCATACGAATGGTATTAGCGACGATGTTTTGAAGGTCAACTGTGGAAATGTTTATAGTGAATTCGGAAGACTTGGACTTTGTGGAGACGGGAGCCATTGGTTGGATACCCTCAGTGTTATCAACAGTAGCAGCAGAAATGGAAATAGCTGATTTATTGCGTTGATAGCAAGTCTCAATATTATGGCCAAGACGTTTACAAAAATTGCAAAATCGTTTATTAGATTGTCGGTGACGATTGTTGTAATAAAAATAAGACCTATCCTTTTTCTTCATTTAGAAGAAAAATATGCAAAAATGGACTACAAAAAATGAAATCTACGTGAAAAACTAAGTAAGGAGCACCTAGACTGCAAAAAGTCAATTCTAGGAAAAGTCAATAGTCAAAGTCAACGGTCAACGGTAAAAGAAGTCAACTATGATGACGTCTGCAAGATGACGCAAGCAGTTGACTGATGCTGACATAAGCAGCTGACTGGGTGCTGACGTGATGATGACATGGCAGAATGATGTTGCCTAAGGCTGACATGGCATAAATGACGTCAGCGATGACGTAGGCAGATGCAGGTCTGGCGCATGAAGGAGAGTGGTGGCGCATGCAGGCGCATGCTGATACCCCTGAGACTTGTAGTGACGCATGAGGGTGCGTGATAGTCCGATGAAGATGATTTTTCACCAAAAAGCATATCGAAGAGAGTCCTTTCTGATGGTGCATCCTGTGGTCTGATTGGAGAAGCGAAAACAATGGTGGCGACAAGGCTATGGTCTTTAATGTACTATAGTCGCCGTAGAGGTAGTGGTGATGCTAACAACGACGGCTGTGGTAGATGACACCTAAGAAGACAAGACTGCTTAAGAGCGGCACACCAAAAGATTAGAGCAGTGGCTTTGGTACCATGTTAAAAGTACTGAATGAATGGTATTGTATTTCTCAGAAAATAAAATATACATAAGTGTTTTTATATAGGAGGCAGAGTGTGTAGTACAAGTATGTGCATAGTACAAGTATGTGCATAGTACAAGTATGTGTGTTATACAAGCAAACAAGGTGGGCCTAAAGCCCACGGCCCTATTACACATTAACACTACATGTTACCATTAAGGTTTTGTTAGTCATATTAGACCAGATTATTTTAAGCTTATGTCTCAGTAAAAAATTTCTCTCTAAACCTCCATCAAAAAAGAAAAGTAGCCCTAAGACGTACTACTCATATATGTCATCATTATTGTGGTGTTATTGGACAAACTTATCCAAATTGTTTTAAATAAAAATTAAATCAAAATATAGTGTATCTTGACCTGGGACAAGAGATCATGTACCTTAAGTCACAAGGCAAGAAAAACTGCTTGGCGAGTTTTTGAAAAATTTAAGTTTGTTGATAGAAAATATCAAAATTGGCCTCACTCAAATGAATTTTAATTCCTCTTAACGATAATCTATTCTCATCGTTCTTCACCTAATAAGCCAAAGTCACGTGTTTTATGGGTGAGAAAAGATTCTTTCAAATAAGTGTTATTTAAATTGTCCCTAGTAAAATTCTTTCAATCTTTTAAGGAAATATTTTTAATAATTTGTTAAATCACATTGGGTAATTGGTGAAAGCAAATGCTTAATTAGTAAGCCTATAAGAGTGAGCCATGTTTGGCCAATTAGATAGGTGCTTTGAGTTGTATATGTAGTTGCATGTAACCATCATTTATAATAATAATAATAATAATAATAATAATAATAATAATAATAACCAATTTGTTGCTTTTATGGATTTCATTCTCTTGGAGGGTAACTACCTTGAAGCAAGTCAATATCTTTCTTATCTATTAATTTTTTGGAAGGTTACTACTGTTAGGACATATGTGATTCACATGTTAAGAACATATGTCACTTTTTTATGTAATTGGCTAATCCTTTGACAAAACGCACTTTACTTGTAATTGGGTAGATCTAGAATGTGCTTAATGCTTCAAGAAACCTTGTTTCAAGATTAAGTGTTAAAGCCATGAAAGCTGTCCAAGATTCAAGTGTAAAAAGTTCTATTCATTAAAGCTCGACAGCTAGCTATCTATTGAGACCTATAGAGCTTTTGAAGCCCGTAGCTCGACAACAGCTCGACAGATAGCGTATCTATCGAGATTTATGAAGTTCAGTTTTTCAGGACTGTTTTCATTCAATCCGTGATTATATGTTTGGCTTTTCTTTTCTCACAACCCTAAACATATATAAGGATTGTTTTAAGGGCCATCAAAGGTTGCTCGTGCATGTGGCAAAGTTTATTCATGCAAATTGTGACCGAAGACTGAATTTGCCCTAGTTCATCTTTTTCTTAAAGAAGCTGCTGTGTTTGTACACTGTAGGGTTTTATGACCAAACAACTTCATGATATTCATCGTCTAGGTTAATTGAAGAACTTTGCAAGCAACATCCTTCTCTAGTTGGTGAATCAAGTCGCATACTTGGATCCGCGCAATTGGTTAGTCACGTACTAGGAGCCGTGCATTACAAGGAGAGATTGTCATTACAGAATAAGTCCAATTGGGTTTTGGGGTAAGGGTTCAACTGTAAGTTGGTATAAGGTACTGGGATTCTTTTACTTGTATCCACTTGTTATGATAATAGTGGATTCTTGGGAGTGGTGACCATAAAATCACCCGGTGGGGTTTTTGCCGTGTAGGTTTTCCCCATTCGTAAACAAATTACCTGTGTCAATTTATTTTCCGCTGCATACTTTAGTTAATTGGTGATTTGTTTGTGCTACCACGTGTTTGCATGTTAATTTGATTAATTAATAAACTTGGCTAATTAATCAATTAATTCATCACAAGGGGTCAATACGTTTTTGGCCTATCAAGTGGTATCAGAGCAGGCACACCCTGATTAGGATTAATCTTTATTGTGTTGATCCATTGACCCCTATTTGTCATGGATAGAGGACAGTCTCTTATCATACCTCCTTCATTTGATGGCACTAACTATACATACTGGAAAGTACGCATGAGAGCTTTCTTGCAGTCTTTAGATGAGAAGGTGTGGCAAGCTGTAGAAATTGGCTGGACCAAGCCAAAGGAAGTGCCGGTCCATTGGGATGATGCTAAGATCAAGGCGGCAAACTTCAACAGCAGAGTATTGAATGCCTCATTCAGTGCGATCACCAATGAGGAGTTTAAGAAGATATCCTCCACTGAAACTACCAAGGAAGCATGGACCATTTTCTAGACAACCTATGAGGGAACCAGGGCTGTTAAGGACTTGAAGCTTCAAAGGCTCACTACTAGCTTCGAAGAGATCAAGATAGAGGAGGATGAGTCATTTGATGAGTTCTATGTCAAGCTCAAGGACATAGTGAACTCAGCTTTTAATTTTGGGGAAACCATTCCTAAACCCAAGATTCTGAAAAAGGTTCTTAGATCTCTACCTGAGAGATTCCATACTAAGATCCTTGCAATTAAAGAATCAAAGGATATTGACAAAATTCCTTTGACAGAGCTAGTTGGCAATTTGCAGACCTATGAGTTGGGTTTGGCTACGATCGAGAAGTCAAGTTAGAGCAAAAGCATGGCACTGAAGGCTAAGAGCAGTGATACTGATGAGTCTTTAGATGATGAGGATTCTAAGATGAAGTCCTACATAACAAGGCAATTCAAGAAGTTCATGAAGAATGCTAATGCAAAGGGCTTCAACACAGACCGTAGACAATCAAGTTCTTCTTAGTCTAAGAGTCAAGACAAAAGGAAGAAGGATTCAAGGGATGGCGGTTAGTATACTGTTCCCTTAGGACCAAAGTGCTTTGGGTTTTAAGGCTTCGGACATATGAAACAGAAGTGCCCCACATATCTTTACCATTGGGAAGAGCAAGGCACTTACTACTACAATGAGCGACACCGAGCCTAAGGATGATTCCGACAATAAGGATGACGAAATCCTAAATGCCTTCACTGCCACAGTCAATCCTACTAAGGGGATTGTAGAAGATGTGGATGAAGAAGAAGACTTGGTGGAGTCAAAGTTTGAAAAGATGTATAAACAAGATGATATCCACTGCCTATGCAAAGTTATACAAGGTCTCGAAAAAGCATAAGTTGTATAGGCTGACCACCAAGAAGCTTAGTGATGTGGAGCTTAAATGTGAAGAACTCTCCACAAAGTTTGATAAAGCTAATCAGACTATTGGAGCACTTAGGTTTGAGAATAATTTCTTGGCTAAGAAGACTAAGAAACTTGAAGTGGAGCTGTTTCAAGTCAGAACTCAATTGGAGAGGACTTCAAGTGCAAAGCTTGACAAGATGCTCAGTATTCAGAAATCTGCTTTAGATCGAACCGGTTTAGGGTATGATTTTTCTTCCTCCAGTATTGCTTCTGCTAGTACTACTGTTTTTGTTCCTCCTACTAATAATATAGAAATTGAGAACACTAATGTCAAAATTGTTTTAGCTAGTGAGAATATAGACAAGGGTAAATCTATCTTAGAAGCACCCCTTAAGCAAGATAAGAAAGAAGCTAAAAACCCTAAGGCTAAGAAGGCTAACTCTCAAAAGCCGAAACAGAAAAAGCAGTATCTCTGTCATCATTATGGAGCAACCGGTCATACTCGACCAAATTGCTATAAGTGGTTAGCCACTCAACAGAGCAACGACATGATCGCATCGGGAAACCAGAATCAGTTTTCACCTTCTTTTGCTCCCCTTGGAGATCTTTTCAAAGCCCTCATGTTCCTTTCAAACTCGAACGGTTTTAATTCTTCCCCCTCACCACCAGTTCAAGGGTTCACTCAAAGGAAAGGTTCTTCCAAGGTGTGGAAGGAAAAAGGCTCGAAGTGATTCTATCACTTTTTCTCTCTCTTTCCCCTTCTTTTTTTTGTTTGCATTACTTGTGTTTTTGCTTTCAAGTTTTGGGTCAATCTAGTTTTATGCATTTCTTTGTTTTGTTTAACACGTTTTTGTTTGGTTATTTTTCATTTTTGCTTTGTTTTTTTTTTCATATAAAAAATAAATAAAAAATTTTGAAAAATCAGAAAAATACAAAAACAGTGTGTGTTTGTGTACATTGGTATTTGTGTACCTTGAATGGTCATTGACACAAAGTTTTCTAAGCTTTGTCTCTTTTGTAACTTAGATGAGCATCTCTATGCACAACTAAGCAAGTGAGCTTTGTGGCTCGTGTTTGTGATGAGTAAGATTAAGTAGTCTCTTGTACTTAACACTTGTATCACTCTTTTTGACAAGTAGGACTAGAAAATCTTAAGAGAAAGGCATAAATAACCATCTTCCACTATTTCCCGCCAATCATAAAATAACATATGTATGCTTCGGCATAGCAAAAGTGCAATGTCAATGACATTTGTATGCTTTGACATAGCAAAAGTGCAATGTCAAAACATAAACGGGTATTTCTTTTCTCTCTCTTATATGCCCATGCATGATATGCTTAATAAAAAGAAAAATAAGCAAAGAAAAATAAAAGCAAAAAGATCAAAATGATTTATATATGATTGCAAGCGTGTATTTTAGGAGATGTGAGAGTTATAGGATGTACCTCGAAGGTGATAGTTCCCATCAAACAGTTATGATTGTGTGTGAGTTAAAGTGATTTTTCTTATATCTCAAATCTTCATAACATGTACACTTATGCAATCTTGCGATGTTTTCACACACAACACGCAATTTTCTTTTCTACTCTTGATACATATGCAGGTACAATATGATTTGGCCATCACAAGATTTATATGTATTAATGTATACTCACTAAACTGTCTCGACTTGTTTTTATAAATATAAAATTGGTTAGACTTGTTTAGTGTGTGTGTGTGTGTGTGTGTGTGTGTGTGTGTGTGTGTGTGTGTGTGTGTGTGTTTTGGAATCTATGTGCTTAAATTTTTGGTTGAGAGATGATTTTAAGAGTTCAAAATGTCGTTTGGATCATTGGTTGAGTTGCATAATTGATTACATTCATGTCTGTGTTTTTCTTCTTTTGAAAAACTGTTTTTATAACAATCTCGACAGCTTCTCGACACCTCTCAATACCTAGCTTATCTATCTAGATCTTCAGTTGCTTTTTATCGCAATCTCGTCACCTCTCAATGGCTAGGTCGATCGATCGAGATACCTTCTGTCTCCTCGATAGCTCCTTGACAGATCCTCAATCCATTGAGATTCCTTTTTGCCTTGGACACCTTCTCGATAGCTGCATTTGTCGAAACCTTTAAAGCTCGACACCTGTCTGTGACTGTTCATCTCTCAAACACTCTATTCTCTTTCTAAACCTCTTCCTCAAGGATTTTTCGACCTTATTCAAGTTCTTTATCACTTGGTAAGTGTCTAAATCTCTCATTTTCATGCATTTCATGCTTTGTAACCTAAGTTTTTGGGATTTCTGCAAAATTTGGGGTTTTTCAAAATCAAAGAGGTTTTTGTGAAATTTTTGGGATGGGTTTTGAAGATTTGATCTTAAAAACTTCATGCATTGCATCTCATGAGCATTATAACAGTATTGTCCAGCACTTAGGTGTGTGCAATTGATTGTGTGCTGGTAGGATTGGATTGGGCTGAACCCATGATGAAATTATATTTGCATGTCACATGCTCATGCATTTTCATGCATATGTCCTTTACATTCAATACATTTTTGTATATTTGAACTGTTTTGGGACTTTTCTGAGAGTTTCTTTCCTTTCTCTCTCTCTTCTGTTTGCGTTAATCTGCTTCTATGGTACCCAAACGCAAATCTGCTCTATCCCTGAACCCTCTTCGTTTCGGGGCATCCACTTCTTCTGAACCTACTCCCTCACACGTCCGGTTCTATGATGAGAAGGCCAAGAAGGACTTCTTTGAGAACTTTTCTCGACAAGTTGTTCATTCGGAACGCCAAGTTATTTTGTCGGACTTCTCTGACACTGACTTACGCACTGTCATTCACAGTAGGGGTTAGGAGTCACTGTGTGATGTTTCGGTCACATGTCCATCCATGCTGATCCAGGAGTTTTACTCCAACATGCATGGATTCGATTATTCAGTACCTCTCTTTGTCACTCGCGTTCAAGGTACGCGCATTGTTGTCACACCGGAGGTTATCTCCGATATGCTCCATGTCCCGAGGGTAGAGCATCCTGACTACCCCGGTTGTGAGCGTTTGAGGACTATGTCCAAAGATGAGATGATTTCTACTTTTTGTGAGTGCCCTTCTGATTGGGGTGATCGTCAGTTCACACCATGTTCGACCTTTCCTAAAGGCCCTAAGATCATGAACATCGTTATGACTTTTTTTTTGCATCCTTTTTCTCACTATAACTCTATCAAAGAGCCATGTACTCGATTTTTGCTTTCTCTTATTGAGCATCTCATTATGGATTTTCCCTCTTATTTCATTCTTTCTATCATAGATGTCTATAGGGATTCGGCGACCCGTGATAAGCTCATCTTCCCTTCGGCTATCACAAGGATTTTATGCCATTTTTCCATTCCTTTTCCTACGTCCGACCACTTCCATGTCATGGGTGCTATAGACGCTGCTACCGTTAAACGGAGCGAGGCGCAATTTCGTTTGAGGTGGCCCGGTATGGCAGTTCCTCCCACTTCTTCAGCTCCATCCACCTCCGCTCCCTCTACTTCTGCGAGAGGTGTGACCCTTGATGCAATCATGGCACAGCTTCATCGCATGGATGCTCGCCTTAACACTCTCACTAATGAGTTGTGCCAGGTGAACACCTGTGTCAGCCATGTTGCTAGACGACAGGCTTGCTTTGGTGGCTTTATAGAGTCTCCCTCTCCTCCTCCCGAGGCACCCAACGCATCCGAGGACGACGACTCTGATGACGATGTTGAGATGGAGATGCTAGCTCTTCCAACTCTGATGAGATGTCTACTTGACACTCGTACCCATTGTCACTTGTGACTAAAAGGGGGAGTAGTTTTGGTTATGAAGGTAGTCATACTTAGGAGGAGGGTTAGCATAAGAGATTTTTGTTAGGGAGAGTGTGAACATTAAGGGATGTAGTGAGGACTTGATGTAATTTTTTTTCTTTTCTTTCTATTTTAGATACATCATATCTTATATATTGGTCTTGTGCCCATTTAGACATACATTGTACTTATATTCTTTATATATTGATGTATGTTTTCACCTACCCTTACATATGTTGTTTATTTTCTCTCTTTATGCACATGTTTCTTATATCTTGTATGCAATCTATTATTTCTATTTCACACTAAGATGCCTTGATGAGTTTTGTTTCAAGTGTTTCAAATATACAGGTTGTCAAAGTCTTCTTGCCATAAACTCTCTTCTTGCAAAATTTTTCAAGAGTTTGTGTTAGGATAGATTTATTGTATTCAACAAGTGAGTATGAGTTAAGTGATTTATGACTTCTCTCATATGTTCATTTGTTTATTGTGGTTTTGTCACGGATTGCCAAAGGGGGAGATTGTTAGAACATATGTGATTCACATGTTAGGAACATATGTCACTATTTTATGTAATTGGCTAATCCTTTGACAAAACACACTTTACTTGTAATTGGGTAGATCTAGGATATGTTTAATGCTTCAAGAAACCTTGTTTCAAGATCAAGTGTTAAAGTCATGCAAGTCTGTCCAAGATTCAAGTGTGAAAAGTGCTGTTCATTAAAGCTCGATAGCCAGTTATCTATCGAGACCTATAGAGCTGTTGAAGCCTGTAGCTCAACAGCAGCTCGACAGATAGGGTATTTGTCGAGATTTATGAAGTTTAGTTTTTCAAGACTATTTTATTCAATCCGTGATTGTATGTTTGGGTTTTCTTTTCTCACAACCCAAAACATATACAAGGATTGTTTTAAGGGCCGTCAAAAGTTACTTGTGCGTGTGGCAAAGTTTTTTCATGCAAATTGTGACCGGAGACTGAATTTGCCCTGGTTTATCTTTCTCTTGAAGAAGCTGCTGTGTTTGTACACCGTAAGGTTTTTGTGACCAAGCAATTTCATGATATTCATCGTCTAGATGAACTAAAGAACTTTACAGCCAACATCCTTCTCTAGTTGGTGAATCAAGTCACATATTGGGATCCGCGCAATTGGTTAGTCACGTACTGAGAGCTGTGCACTACAAGGAGAGATTGTTACTACAGAACAAGTCCAATTGGGTATTGAGGTAAGGGTTCAACTGTAGGTTGGTATAAGGTACTAGGATTCCTTTACTTGTAACCGCTTGTTGTGATAATAGTGGATGCTCGGGAGTGTTGACCTTAAAATCACCCAGTGAGGTTTTTGCGGTGTAGGTTTTCCCCATTCGTAAACAAATCACCTGTTTCAATTTATTTTCCGCTACATACTTTAGTTAATTGGTGATTTGTTTGTGCTACCACGCATTTGCATGTTAATTTCATTAATTAATAAACTTGGCTTAATCAATTAATTCATCACAAGCGGTCAATATGTTTTTTGCCTATCAACTACATCAAATCAAATTAACTTCCTTGTAATTCCCATTCAATTCGGTAGGAATTGGTGGGTTCCGAACAGGTGTATTACATGAATATTAATCTCTATCTTTTGACTTAAAACCTTTGTGACATTGTAGAGAAGTATGGACAGTATAATTACGGGCATGACTACTTTGAAATAAATGAAAACTATGGTGTCAATGTATGAAAGTCGTCATGTATGCTTTGTATTTTCTATTTTAGCATATGCAAATTTGTTTACTCGTTATTAAACTCACTTGTAGGTGAAGTTTACAAAATTAAAATTCATTGAAAACCTTGAGTTTTTAAGTCAAGCATTGATATGGGCTTCGATAAAATTTTGAATTTTTCACAATAGTTTGCTTGAAAAGATAGTGAAAAGGGACATCTCTATTATAATGCAAAGCTACTATGATATATGAATTAGAGAGAGGGTTACTTATATCAATAGTATAAAGCCACCACTAATTGTTGATTAAGTGCATAATGGAGAGATAGGGTGTCAAATAAAAATCATGTGCAAATGCAAAAAAAATCTATATGAAAAAGCAAAAGAAATATACATAGAGAGAAAAAGTGAAAAACAAATTGGATTCAAGTTCAAAAATCCTTGATTGATTTGAAAATCTTAGAATTTTGACAATGTTCTATCTTCATAAATTTTTCTCTACTTTTGAGGTTGATTTGAGTTTAGAAGAAACTTTAACACATGGAAATGCATTGCATATGCATGAATTTTTATATCGTGGAGAGTTATAGTATCAAGTTTGCATATATAATAAAAGAGAGAATATTAATATTCTATATGAACCCTCATTATTTTTAAATGGTATTGAGTTTATATGCTTTTTTTTTTGTCTCAAGTTTTTTAATTTTTTTTTTCTTTTCTAATATAAAATTTTCTCTCCAAAGGTTACTCTGAAATCATTATGTACTTTTCATATTGCTTTTGCAACCTATGATCTTGATAGGGGAAGTTGTATTTGTTTGATATAGAGCTTCATGTTATTTGTGCCCTTTGTCATTCGTGACAAAAGTGGCAGAGTGATTTGGTTTATATTTTGACAAGGTTTATGATTTAGAGGAACGTTATTTGTTTTAATCAGCAGGAGATTGATTGATTTGCCATTCAAAGTAGCTATTTATTTTTTATGTATATGTCCTTGTTGATTCTTGTCACCAAAACTTTTGATATCTTATTGAGCTTATTCCAAATCACATTTCAGTGGAAGCCTATTTTATGTTTCACATATTCTAGTTTTTCTTCAATATATTTTTTCTATATGATGCTAGCCTTTTGTAAGCAATTTAGCTATTCCTATTATGTTTTTTCTTGGTTTTATTTCAACATGGTGCGCTTAATACGTTTGTTTGTGATTTCAAGAAAGGCACATACTTTTCATATTTTATAGTTGTGTGGGTTCTTTTTTTGGATAGTACCCAAGCCCAAGTAGAAATAAGGATCCTGGGCCCTTTACTAGTTGTTTGGTGGACTGGGCTTGGTTCACCGCAGCTAAATAAGGCTGATTACAAACCAAGTGCACAAGTCACATAAAACTCCTCAAGGCAAAAATGCGATTCCTCCTAAGTAATAAAATACCATTATAAGTGTTTTAATGTCATAAAATGACCCTTTACTCTTACAAAACAAGTAAAATAATTAGTCATAATATTCACAATGAGAAAGAGATTGAAATAGAATATTTAAGGCTTATCTTTTATTGTGTAAACATTTAAAAAATTTCATTCACTTGGTACCCCGAACGTACTATCATGGTACCCCGGACGTACTAGGCCTGCAATCCCAGAATGCTGATTCTCTAAACTATACAATCTTTCTCCATGCTTATTACGCAATAGAGCTTTGTCCTTTCCTTTTACCTCTATAGGTCCTTCATAAGAAGACACTATACAATATACATATCTTCAAATAATTGTTATTTTCTTATATTAGGATATACATTTTAATATATATACATATATGTAAATGAATTTCATGAGAATGGGTCTGCCGCGAGGATCCTGGCCCTAATTCTCACAGACTTAGTGCTTTTGTACAAGACTTAAAGGATTTGGAACTCAAGTCCAAGTGACTTTGCTTGGGCATTGCCTTCTAAGATAGTCCAGTGAGGAGGATTTTGTGGGAGAGAGTGATATCTGATGTGCGCATGTTTTTGGCATATGTTTCTTTGGAGACTAAGTGATATTTTGAACGATCTCAAAGGATATGGGACAAATTCCTCCACCTTGGCTCTTTTTTTCTTTTTTTCTTTTTTTCTTTTTTTTCTTCCTTGCTGGGCTATTAAAGCTCTAATTTAAACCTTTGAACTCTCCTTTTTTCCCTCCATCCGAATCCCTCTTCCCCCCCCCCCCCCCTCGTTTCTACTATGCCTTAGTGTTCCTTTTATAGTGGGCATGGTCTGGTACCCTGGGCGAGGACGTCCTTGGTCTGATGGATAAAATCATGTCCTCTAAAACCTAAAAAAGTGCATTGGGCAAAAGTTTAGCTTAATTAGGAAATTATAACTTAAAAAGGGCATTTGGCTTTAGCTATAAATAAAAGATTCTTTCTTGGAAAGTTAAAGGAGTGGGTGGGCTGTTCAATGTACTAGATAACAGCTTTAGTTGAAAATGACAATTGAGAGGAAATTGTGAGGAGGTTTCATGCACATGGGGGAACTTAGTTTCCATTGGTTCATGCATTCCAAGCAAATATATGAACCATGGGAAACCTTCGGGATCCTCCTTTCACCATAAATCACTCCCCTACCGACCAAACCACTTCTTACTTACTATCCACTCAGGATCCCACGGGCTTGGACCATGGGTTACAAAGAAAATACCTATTTTGCTGGATTTTTAATGGCTTTTTTGTTGGAAATCTGAACATACATCTTGGTTTTCCCATGTGTTAGCCAAGGTCCTCTTCTTAAGGCTTCAAAAGGACACATCAAGGTCCTAGGGCCTTGATGCTCTTCTTGCTGCATATGCACTGACTAAGATCCTTACTGCATGTCCTCTGGTCTGATCGAGATCCTCCTCTTTTTTCTTTATTATTACTATTATTTCTTTCTTTCTTTTCCTTCTTTTTGGGACTTGGGCCTTTATGGTCCTTAACTTCATGAATTGGGTCTTTTTTTGTTAAGACCCATGGTCTTTCCTTTCTTTTTATGGAATGGGCTTTCTTGTGAAATTTTGGTTCCCAACATTAGCCCCCCGAGCTCGTGGGTTACCTGTAGCCCACGCGCAAGAAAATAAATTATACTTGGACACTTTCCTGGTTTATAGAACCAATGTGTAGATCAACTAATTCTTAAGGGAAATTCCAAAGAAATTGCTACACCTCCTTCATGGGATGAACTAACATATTGCGAAAGATTAGAATTCACCTTCATGTTAGTATTAAGTTGCAGATTGGTATTCAACAAATCAACTTTGTCAAACTGGCAATGATATATGCATATATATATAAATATATATATATATATATATGTATAACCAAATTATATTGGTATTGCATTTGATGCTAAAAGTATATTTCTAGCACTAAAGTTTTTGCTAGCAATTCTAGGATATGCTTTTTTGAATGTAGCATACAAAAAATCATGTTGAATGCATGTTAAATCTCAATATAAGATAGCATTGCTTTGTCAACAAGATTTTGTTTGTTTTACAAAATAGGTTGAGTGAGGGAAGCCCCCATGAACTTTGCCAAAGATATTCTATGCATTGTAGTACATGCTTACTATGGCTAAGGTGAATAACACCAGGATGTTTGCCACATGAGATTTTTAGTCCATGAATAGTGACTTACCAATGGGACCATGATATCAAAAATCATTGAATCATATAAACATGATGATTTGGAGTCTAATCAAGGCTAGCTACTCTTCTTAAAATGTATTAAGAGATAGAAACTTCCTTGAGGACATGACTTAGAAGGCTTAAGAACATCTCCACGCCTTGCTTTAGCTAAAGACCTTGCTCTTTCGGTAGATGCTCTTGATCTTTGCCTTATTTTTTTCCCAAATTGGGAGAGATTGTATAATATTTCAGATTGCAGCAAATTATTCACATATTATGCCACCAATTATATTGTTGTTGAATTGCTATGCACCATAGAGTTCATGAGCCAAAGAAAATAACAGTGGCTGAACTTATGTATAGTAAAGTTTGCACTAGATTTCTCAATTTTTATCAAGTAAAAGATATATCAAAGGAAAATCTTTAATCTTATCTTAGCCCCCAGTGTATGCATTGAAAAAGCCAATTTCCAAATAAGATATAGCAATAAAAAATTACTTCATGTATATGAAACCATGTGAGGATTTCAACCACACAAGAATTCCAAATTGATTTTTGATAATTGGTCAAGTAAGAAGACCAAAATATTAGAATTTTCATTTTAATCTACATGAATAAAGTATTAGTGCATGGGTGATACCTCTTGCACAACTTTTTGCAGTGTTTTGATATATTCAAATATGGTATTAATGAGTGGGCTTACCAAAAGGGTGCCTTTCTTTTGTTGAATCAAAGTACCTCTAAGCCTTTGGTGAGTTTGCACCTTGTAGGAAGACGGAAATGTTGTTAGCTAGTTTGCAATGTTATTGACTAATCTCTTTGTATAGAGATTTGCAAAAGTATCCATGCTTTTGCAGCTTCGAGTGATGTACTCTTAGAATTTTTTTTTTTAAGTTACGCCTTCCTTGCTTCCTTAGGCTCCCATGAACCAATTCCTTTCTTGTGCACTTTATACACCCACTTTTGGATTTTCATACCCACTCGAAGCTCTTTCTCTTTGTACCTTTTGTTAGGCCTTGTTTACAATTTGCACCCTTTACTGGGATGTGCTTCGGCTTGTATCTATTACTGGTACGTGCTACAGCTTATACCCATTACTAGTACATGCTATGGGTTGTACCCATTGCTGGTACATGCTACAAGTTGTACCCATTGCTAGTACATGCTACAGGTTGTAGCCATTACTGAAATATGCTTACAATTTGCACACATTATTGGGACGTGCTATGGCTTGTATCCATAAACTTTCACTTTTGACCAGTTTCTTGGTCGTACTTGGAAACTTTTACTCTTGGCCAATTTCTAAGCCATGTATTTACAAAATTTGTTCTAGGCCAAGTCTTAGGCCAGGTACATGGAAATTTTTTTCTTCCTAAGTTCTAGGCAATGTCACTTGGAAAATTCTGTTTTGACCAAGTCCTGGGCTAGGTACATGAAAAGTTTACTCTTCCCCCAAGTCCTAGGTCATGCCACTTGGAAAATTTGTTCTAGCCAAGTCTTGGGCCAGGTACATGGAAAGTTTTCTCTTCTCAAGTCCTAGGCCATGTCACTCGAAAAAATCTGTTCTGGCCAAGTCCTGAGCCAAGTACATGGAAAGTTTGCTCTTCCTCAGTTCTGGGTCATGTTACTTGGAAAATTTTTTCATGGCCATTGAATTTTTCAATCTTCAGAAAAGGTTCCTTCGTAGCCCCCCATTCTCAAGTGGGGTCACTAAACTGATTTCTTTTCTTTTCTTCAAAGTGTTAAGGATTTGTTTCCTTCTCCGAGGATTTTCTAAAATATCCTCTTGGCTGTGAACAAATCCTTCATGGAAATACTCTTCTTTTATAAGTCATCTAAGGTTGCTCTCATTGGTGAACTGGTGGCTAGAAGGGAATCCACCAAGATGATTTTGTCATGGTGTTTTCTTCAGGTGGGGGATCCTTTATGGGGATCCTGGAAGAGGAAGGCTTCCTCTAGGCATGCTCGTTGGATACTGTCTTCACAAACCTCATAGTCTATTTCTTTCCAAGGATCTCTACCACTATTACTTTTCTAGGGATCTTCTCACTCAATAGGTACTCCTCTCCTTCGGGGAACTGGGCCAGTGAGTCTGTTACAGCCTAGCTCTTAACAGCTCTAAAGATCCTTTAGACCCATATTGTATTGGGAATTAATATTAACCACCAGGCTACTCTTAAAGATTGCAAAGGCTGATGGAGGAAGGCTATTATTGGACGAGAGTTCGTCACCAATAGGATTTGGTGGGATGAAAAGTAATGATTCAGTTGTTGAGATGCATTACCTCCAAACACGCCCTTTCTATGCTAGGATACCTCGTTTCGGTATCCTTTAATGCTCTGTATGCTTGGGATCGGGATCCCAGGTACAACAATAATGATTTTGCCATGGACTAGTACCCATACGGTAGGTAAATGACTCATGTTCTGTTGAAGTTTTATGAAGGACATTTGGATGCTCAGCTCCCCATATGAAAACATTCTTCTTTTTCAACAGTTTGGATAGTCTACTAGTGACCAAGGCTGGTCTTGGTGTAAACTTCCTAATGTAAGAAACTCTTTCCAAGAAGCTCTTAAGTTCTTTGACCGTGGTATGCCTCTTCATGGTTGATATTGTTGTTGCCTTAGTTGGATCTATGAGGAGATCGATGTTAGGCAGAGGAAATTTATCCATTGACGTGCCTTATTTAATTTGAAGGAGTCCACACCAATAGATCTTCATGTTTTTTCAATAGCTCCACCAGTTGTTCTTTTTTTTTTTTTTTTTTTGTACCTATAACTGACTGCTGATTAGGATAGGCCCCTGGTTCCTGGGGTCAGCCCCCAAGTTCACCTCTTCTAGTTCTTCCTTTGGTAGGATTTATGCCTTCCTTTCCATATCCATAAGTTTCTTCGGGATCTTCATAAGCAGTATATTAGCCTTCCTCTGGGTTCCCGAACTGCTACACATTCTCGAGATCTTGATGAACTTGTTTCCTTCTTCTGTCTTTTTTTGTCCAAGGGATCCCTCAAACCAGGGGTATTGCTTCCTTCTTCTTCTTCCAAGACAAAAGCCCCTAAGGTCCCTGATGTAGGACACTTATCATCTAGGGTCAGCTCATTGTAAAACATTTTCTCTACAAAATTCACCTCACTTTGATTGAAATGGCTAGGATTGGAAGAGATCCTTATCAGTCTTTCACTTAACCTTCCCCTCAGTGGATTATGCGTCTCCTCCAAATCCCATTATTTTCACAGGTGCTCTCGGAATCCTCTTACCAAACATGCCTACTGCCTCCGATGTACTCAAGGAAATGAGGTTGAATAAGGCTCTTGTGTCTATTTGTGCTCTCCTAATCTAGACACCATTTATCGTGGATGTTAGATAAAGTGGTCTTCGATGTTCTAGGTGCTCAACCTCCATACCCTCGTCCATGAAGGTTGTTACGTTGGTGGTTTCTAAGAAGGCTTTACTTGCATGAGTTTCTATTGCAAAGTACTCTATTCCAGCATCAGCTGCTGTATTCATGAGGGATTCTATTGCAACCCGCCCTACTTCTAGCCTAGATCCCAACTGGTCGAACATGGATCTAAACTTGGGGTTCCTTTGGGATCTCTTCTCGGGCTATCATGTAAAATGGTGGTTTGGGATCCTCTTGCATGCTACATTCAAGTCCTGCATACCTTTATAAGCAATATTTTGCCTTCCCTCCAAGTTTCTTCTTCTTTTAGGATGGGAGCCCCTTGGGATCCTAGAGATGGGATATTCTAACCCATAGTATCCTTAGGTTCCTCCAGGATCTCTTCTTGGGATATCATGTAAGATGGTGGTCCAAGATCCTCTTATAGGCAACATTCAGGTCTCATGAACTATCATGAGCAATATTCTGCCTTCCCTTCAGGTTTCTTCTTTTTTTAGGATGAGAGCCCCCCGGGATCCTAGAGATGGGATATTCTTCAGCTGGAGTCGACTCATCATAGAATATGTTTCCCATAAAATTTATTTTGTACTAGATGAAAGGACTATGATTGGAAGCGACTTTTGTGGGCTTCCCATCCAATCCCTCTTTCACGTACTAATGGTACGTTGAGAGGACCAGGCAATACTTGTGATGTCATAGTTAGCCCTTAGAGCTAGTTGTAGATGTCCTTCAGTGGTCTCTGTAGCTCCTCTAAATCTTGTTACTTCCATGGGTGACCCCAATTGTTAAGCTGCAATAACTGATAGATGCACCATATAGTTGTTGAGCTTTCAATAATATTGATTTTGCTACTGACTTGCAATATAGTGTTTCTATTGATTTTCTTCGAAATATATTCAAGGTCCACCGCACAATAAGCTTTAGCCCCCAAGACATGAGGCAGTTGTTGAATCATGCTTGATCCACCTTCTCTTGATGCTATTGTGGAACTTCTATCCATTTTCCTGATGCCTCCATTTTTTTTATCCATTCTACTTTGCTGGATCCAGGGAAGTATTTCAACTTTGTTGGAACTAAGGAACTATTCCACTTTGCTAGAATCAGAAAACTATTCCATCAAGGAACAACTCAAATTTTTTTTGGAACCAAAGAACTACTCCATTTTGCTAGAACTGTGGCTGGAACTAAGGAACTACTCAACTTCTTTGAAATCAAGGAGCTACTCTGTTTTTGTTGGATTCGAGTCTGGAACCAGGGATCTACTCAGTCTTTTACTGGAATCTAGAATCTTCTTTGGAATCAAGGATCTCCTCAGCTTTGCTAGGATCAAGGATCTCCTAAACTTTACAATCCTGGAGTCAAGGATTTCCTAGGCTTTACGGAAATCGAGGGTGTACTCAGCCTTGCTGGAATAAAGGATCTCCTCAGTTTTGTTGGGATCAAGGATCTCCTAGGCTTTATTTTCCTGGAGTCAAGGATAACCTAGACTTTGCTGGAATTAAGGATGTACTCAGCCTTGCTGGAATTAAGGATCTCCTCAGCTTTATTGTAATCAAGGATCTCTCAGACTTTACTTTCCTGAAGTCACAAGGATCTCCTAGGCTTTGCTAGGATCATGAAACTACTCCATTTTGCTGAATCCATGAGTGGAGCCAAGGAACTTGTCCATTTTGCTAACTCCATTTTGCTAGAACCGTGGCTAGAACTAAGGAACTACTCAACTTCTTTGAAATCAAGGAGCTACTCTGGTTTTGTTGGACTCGTGTCTGGAACCAGGGAACTACTCAATTTTTTCTGGAATCTAGGATTTTCTTTGGAATCAAGGATCTCCTCAGCTTTGATAGGATCAAAGATCTCCTAAACTTACAATCCTGGAGTCAAGGATCTCCTAGGCTTTGCTGAAATCGAGGGTGTACTCAGCCTTATTGGAATAAAGGATCTCCTTAGCTTTGTTGGGATCAAGGATCTCCCAGGCTTTACTTTCTTAGAGTCAAGGATCTCCTAAACTTTGCTGGAATTAAGGATGTACTAAGCCTTGCTAGAATTAAGGATCTCCTCAGCTCTGTTGTAATCAAGAATCTCCCAGGCTTTACTTTCCTGGAGACACAAGGATCTCCTGGGCTTTGCTAAGATCATGAAACTACTCC
Organism: Lithocarpus polystachyus; assembly: GCA_033629205.1. NCBI lineage: Eukaryota > Viridiplantae > Streptophyta > Magnoliopsida > Fagales > Fagaceae > Lithocarpus > Lithocarpus polystachyus. The sequence goes on along the minus strand of CM066167.1, from coordinate 25,694,297 downwards.
ATTTTGCTAAATCCATGAGCAGAGCCAAGGAACTTGTCCATTTTACTAATCTGTGTCATATGATGTTATTATCAAGTTGTTGCAAAATTCTTTAGCCTCACAACGTGAGGTAATTGCTTTGCTATGTAATTTACATTTCATCAAGCCTCTTTGATTCGCTTACTTCTCTTTCTTTTCTTTTCTTTTCTTTTTTTTTTTCTAAAAGAAATGAAACAACATTATGAATTTTTTTAAAAAAGAAAATAAATCAGCCCCCAAACGTGATGCAATTGCTTTACTATGTAGCTCATACAATCTTCATTTCATCAATCTTTTTTTGATTTGCTCACTTCTCCATTTTTTCCTTAAAGCAATGAGACAATATCATGATTGTTTAAATATTACTACCTGACCTCTTTTACCCCCTTTTTTAAAGAGTAGGGCAATGATCCATTATGTTCACAATATAAAATGGAGAAAATAATGACACATAAAACTTATCTTGTGTTGGGAAGTTCCCCAAAATTCCATATCAAGTCCCTCGGTGGGACATTCTTTGGAAGAACCTGCACTTCTGGGATCTTGATGTTGAATGCACTAAGAGGAACTTTCCTTCCTCTTGGTGTTTCCTAGCTTTGGAGCCATGCTTGCGAAGGGACTGCTTCTTCCCTATCTTTTTTCCCAATCCCCAATGAAGTCGCCAAAATGTTTAGGTCCTTTTTTTGGACAGTACCCATGCCCAAGTAGAAACAAGGATTCTCGGCCCTTTACTTGTTGTTTGGTGGACTGGACTTGGTTCACCGCAGCTAAATGAGGCTAATTACAAACCAAGTTGTGCACAAGTCACATAAAGCTCCTCAAGGCAAAAATGCGATTCCTTCTAAGCAATAAAATACCATTATAAGTGTTTTAGTATCATAAAATGACCCTTTACTCTTACAAAACAAGTAAAATAATTATTCATAATATTCACAATGAGAAAGAGATTGAAATAGAATATTTAAGGCTGATCTTTTATTGTGTAAACATTTAAAAAATTGCATGCACTTGGTACCCCGGATGTACTAGGCCTATAATCTAAGAATGCTAATTCTCTGAACTATACGATCTTTCTCCATGCTTATTATGCAATGGAGTTTTGTCCTTTCCCTGTACCTCTATAGGTTCCGCATAAGAGTACACTATACAATACATATATCTTCAAATAATTGTTAGTTTCTTAGATTAGGATATACATTTAATACATATACATATATGTAAATGAATTTCATGAGAATGAGTCAGTCGCGAGGATCCTAACCCCAATTCTCACAGACTTAGTGCTTTTGCACAAGACTTGTGGGATTTGGAACTCAAGTCCAAGTGACTTTTCTTGGGCATTACCTTCCAAGATAGTCAAGTGAAGAGGATTTTGTGGGAGAGAGTAATATCTGATGTGTGCATGTTTTTGGCATATGTTTCTTTAAAGGCTAAGTAATATTTTAAATGATCTCAAGGATATAGGACAAATTCCTTCACCTTAGCTCTCTTCTTTTGTTTTTCTTTTTTTTCTTCCTTGCTAGGCTATTAAAGCTCTAATTTGAACCTTTGAACTCTCCCTTTTTCCCTCCATCTGAATCCCTCTCCCCCCCCCCCCCCCCCATTTTCTGCTATACCTTAATGTTGCTTTTGTAGTGGACATGGTCTGGTACCCTGGGCGAGGACGTCCTTGGTCTGATAGGTAAAACCATATCCTCTAGAACCTAAAAAAGTTCATTAGGCATAGGTTTAGCTTAATTAGGCAATTATAACTTAAAAGGGGCATTTGGCTTTAGCTATAAATGAAAGATTCTTTCTTGGAAAGTCAAAGGAGAGGGTGGCCTACTCAATGTACTGGATAACAGCTTTAGTTGAAAATGACAATTTAGAGGAAATTGTGGAGAGGTGTCATGCACATGGGAGAACTGAGTTTTCCATTGGTTCATGCATTCCAAGCAAATATATAAACCATGGAAAACCTTCGAGGTCCTCCTTTCACCAGAAATCACTCCCCTACCGACCAAACCACTTCTCCTTTACTATCCACTCGAGATCCCATGAGCTTGGACCATGGGTTACGAAGAAAATACCTATTTTTCTGGATTTTAAATGGCTTTTTTGCTGGAAATCTAAACATACATCTTGGTTTTCCCATGTGCTATCCAAGGTCCTCTTATCAAGGCTTCAAAAGGACACATCAAGGTCTTAGGGCCTTGATGCTCTTCTTGCAGCATATCCTCTGACCGAGATCCTCACTGCATATCCTCTGGCTGACCGAGATCCTCCTCTTTTTTCTTTATTATTACTATTATTTCTTTCTTTCTTTTTTCCTTCTTTTTGGGATCTTGGGCTTTCATGGTCTTTCTTAACTTCATGAATTGGGCCTTCTTTTGTTAAGACCCATGGTCTTTCCTTACTTTTCATGGAATGGGCTTTCTTATGAAATTTTGGTTCTCAACAATAGTTTTGCTAGTTTAGCCTATGGTTTCTCAAGATTGTTTATACTAGATGAGTTTGTAGTAGGGTGTATTATAAGTTTATCATGGAATGGCCTAAGGGGAGGATTATTAGGGTTTTTAGTAATTGTTCAAAATATAATTTTTAACTTTATGAATGAAAAATGACTAATATGTTTCATAAATTAACATTAGATGATTGATGTGGAAAGACCATACGTGACCCACTTAAAATTACATTTTTTTTTTAAATGTAATTAAAGTCTAAAGTGATGCTTGGTCAATTAGAGGGAAAGGAAAATTTAAAGAAATAGGTAGTAGTCTCATGTGAGTCATATTATTATTAAAATATGTGTAATGAGTTTATTTAGCAAACATATATTGAGCTTATAAATGAGTTTATAGTCGACTTGTTTTGTAACGAGCCTTTTAGCTCATAGTTTGTTCATGAACAATTTTTTTTTTTTTTTTACTTAGGCTCGGCCTGTTTATTAAACGAGCCAAAAACTAAATCTCAAACTTGGCTTATTTATAAATAAATAAACATAAACGAACTTTTTACTGGTCCGAACCCGAGTTGCTTATGAACAACTTGGTTCATTTACAACCATAGGAATATTAGGCAATTTCCTAAAGCCCCTAAATGGAAGAAGGCCCTAAAACTTTAATGTTATAGTTTAATACTACACTTATATAATAATCTAAATAAAATTTATTTTATTCCCCATTGATTTTTTTTAAGAAAGCGGTACATGTTTCTCTAAAAATGATATATATATATATATATATATATATACACACACGTTTTGTTTCACTCTCAAACTTAAACAGTCTTTTCATCATTTCCAACAAAAAAGAAATTCTCTCTCTCTCTCTCTCTCTCTCTCTCTCTCTCTCTCTCTCTCTCTCTCTCTCTCTCTCAAGTAGCAATTGCAATTATACACCAAACTACTCTTTTATTTCTTATATAGTTATACTTATTCATAAAGGTTACATTTTAAGATAAATAAGTTTGTTTCATTTTTTGTATGCTATGTTTTATATACAATTGATATATAAAACAAAGTATTATTAATTTAATTTTTAGTGAATCCGTCTTTACTTGTGAATGTTAAATCAAGTGATCCTTTTTTTTTTTCCACAAGTACTAAACAAAATATAACAGAAATTTAAGTAAAATCTCACAACTAAATGTGGAAATAGGTCATTTAAAGTTATTTCCTTAGGTCTAAAATTGCATCAAGTCTCTCTGCCATCTCTAAAATTGTGTAATCTAGTGGGCAAGGCTCCAACGTAGATGTGTGGAATGGTAGATTCATGCAGGGACGGGCCCAGGTGAGGTGGGGACCTGGGCCCTCTTAAGTCTAAATTTTTTTTTTTTTTTAGTTGTTTTATATTTCATTTTTGTAATGGGGCTCTCCTTCTGCCCCAACCAATCTAGCTAGCTTAATCCAAATAGAAATTATTCAACTCAAAAACTTAACAAAAACAATAAAAATATTCATAATGATGATTGTATTTTAGCAAAAAAAAAAACTATTTTACCACCACAGAATAAAAAAAAAATCATGTGTTATTGGAGAAGTTAAAGCTAAATTTTTTGCAACTATAGTAAACTGGTATAAATACCAGTTGACTGTAACAAGTTGTTAAAAATAAAATACAATATTGTATTAAGATTATATCTCTTTTTTCAATTAAAAAACTCAAATTCTCTCTCATCCTTATTATTTTAATGAGTTGTTTATATTATTTTAAAGGACAAAGTTTAGTTACAAAATTGGTTGTAGCCTTAGTCTACAACCTTACTCAATAAAATAAACATTACTGGATATTTTGAAAATCTAACCATTGAATTGCATATTCTTTATATTCTTAATACACATATCAAATTTTATATTAATCGGATACTATTTACTATATAATATATAAACTTATAATTTTTTGCATAATTTTAAACTACAAGAACTTGCAATTTATTGATAACATAGTTATTGATATTAAATTTTCTAGAAATTTTGCAAGCATGGAGAATATAAGAAGAATATATAATCCAATGGTGGATTTATCAAAATTCATCTTCAATAAAAAGATATTGAGTAAGGTTGTAGCCTTAGATTACAACCAATTTTTTAGCTAAACTTTGTCCTATTTTAAATGAAGTGATAATAAAAAATAGAACATTTGATATTGAGTGTATTGTAAAATAAGATGGTAAAATAAATAAAGTAGTTATTTGAGGTACTAAAAGCTAAAATTTTTAGCATCATTACTGTGAATGCTCTAACTTCCAAAAAAAAAAAAAATCATAGCCTAACCTAGTATTAAAAAAATATATATTATTTTGTCTTTGTCTTTGTCTTTGTTGGTAAATATCTTAATGTATTTAGAAATAACGATTTTATATATTTATAATTTTTTAATACTATATGGATGTCTATTTGGAGTTTTTTTTTTTTTTTTTTTCTTTATACTCCGACCCCTGCTATCTTAAAATCCTAGGTCCGTCCCTAGATTCATGAGCTCTTTGGGTAAGTGATTTCAAACCAAAACCAATCTCAGAAGAATTGAGGCAAGAGTTTTTGTCCAATGCTGGTATTAGAAGGTGCGAATAAGTAGAAGTTGCAACAATTGAAACTATTGCAGCATTTTTGGAAGAGAATATTGCAGCAATTTTGAAATTTTCTCTTCCAAGGAGCTGAAGGCTTGACAAGATTTTGTTACTGGGGAGAAAAATCTGGTAACATTACTGTTAGATTTGCGAATTGGACATTGATCATAATCTCAAGCTCATTTAAGACTTTGGAAGAAATTATAGGGTAGCAGATTGCGTAAGAAACTTATAAGGATGCTACTAAGGAGAGTTGCTGCAGGAGTTTTACCTTTGAAGGGTAGATTGCAAATGAAGATAGTGATGGAAGTAAAAGTCTAGCTACGTTCTGTATGTAAAGGAGTTGCAATGGGAGCAAAATGTGCCACTGCAAAGTGCAAAATGGCATGGTTTGGCAAGATGGGGGTCAAAGTTTGCTGGCAAGCTATACTGCGTCTGCATGGTTGAAATTATCATGTTGATAGCAGATTCCCCATGTCACTTTCTAGCAGGTATATGTGATGAGTGAGTCCATTTTATTTGCTGCAGCAACGATACTTTGACACAATCTGGAAGTTCAGGAATTCAATTCTTTTTGGCAAAGAGATAATTGATCCTGAAATTCTCCCCTATAAAAGATTAGTCCAGATTTGAGATTTCATCGAGTTGCTAGCTTGAACCAGCAGAAGATCAAAGTAACAGTGCAGGGTGAAATGGGATCTGCCACCTAGCTAGCTAGATTATGGACAAAATTAATTAATATTGACGCAGCTTGGGGTCAAGAAGGATGCTAGAGAAACTGGCGGCAAGGGCTATGAAAACTGCCATAATATATATCATCTACAGAGTACAGAGGTTCTATTGATCGATCAGCAAGCAATTCAAGATGATTTTAACGAAAACATGGCAGAAATTAAGGGATGCCAAAGTTGTTATCCAAGAAATTGCAGATATGTCCAAGCTAGCTATAGTACTAGTAGCCATGTTTCAACATAACCAAAATTTCAGTGGGTTCCTAGCTAGGGAAAAGAATCGATCGAGCAGCTCACTATCTACTAGTTCAATGGGCGAATTTAGGCAGGGCTTTCACTCTCAGTGCCTAGCCATCTCCGAAATGCTTTTAGAAGGAATGTCTGTCTTTTGTTTTGTTAGCTGTATCTGTATAGTGATGTACAGTTTGTTAATTTTCTGTTCTGATATATATATATATATATATATATATATATAATCTTTCACTTTTTCAGGAAAATTAAAGAAAATTGTCCCACTTATACACTAATTAATAATTCACTTATTTTTGAGTCAACCGACACAAACTTGGAATTGGCAAAATCATTAACAAGAACCAACCTCACTAAGGGAACAAAGAAAAACATATACATCACGTATCATCTTAACCTACAAAAATTATTGATAAGTGCTCCAATTATAACAAGCTCAATCGTCATGATTATCAAATCATATCTCATGACTTTTTGTGGTGTCAGATTTCTCGGGCCACGTGCTGGACAACACATGCAGAACTCCATGTCCTACCCTACTGAAACTTTTTTGCATGTTCAATGACCTTGACTGAAACTTTACCTTAAAGTAATTACTACTAAATTTTAAAAATAAACCTTAATAGTATCACCGTTCTAATTCTTTCCTGAGCAAATATGATAAAAAGTGAAGAAGAGGAAGAACACAAGTAGCCTCGTTTGCATCAGTACATTAAGAAAGAGAGCTACATATGGTTCTTTTCGGGAATTTTTTGAACATAGCTTTCGGATACTGAATTTCATAATTGAAGAAGCAGTCAAAGAAGAAAACTGATCTGCGACCCACCCTGCATATAGAGTATCTATTATCTATGCTATGCATATAACCAAAATTTATATACATGGCAAGCTTTCAATAATTAAAAGAAGAAGATTATTTTTGTCTATGCATATATACTAAAATATTTTCTTCTTCCAAAATAAGTATTTCATATCAAACACATTAAAATACCAGCATCATCCAGGCACATGTAACACATAGCTAGGTAAGATATAAAGGAAATTAAAATACCAGTATCATCGATCAGCTGATTGTTGCCTACTGTACAATCCAAACTAAAGAAGCAAAAGATGAAGATAAAAACCACAAAAAACACATTTTGGCTTACGGGAAGGCAAGGAATATGGTATGCATATAATCTTGTTCTTGGTACATCTTGCTACTTGTTTGATTCGGGATTCGGACCGCTAGGGACTTCATGCGCAGAAACTTTATATTGTCGATCTGTGACATTCTTGTGGCTACTTTGTTTGGGATGAAACCCTGTGTTGAATTGCTGCGTTGTAGATGGATGCAAAAGGAGTCGCCTGGCTGCAGATGATGATTGAGCTTTGGGTAACATAGAAAATTCTGTAGGATGATCAAAGAGAGTAACAATCAAGAGAAGCCCAAGAAATAGCAATACAACTAGTGGTTTTGTTGATCTTTCACAAAGTGCTGCCTTGCTAGCTCTTGCCATTGATATAGAACTAGTAAATAACCAATAAACCACCCCCCAGTAACCTGAAGGAGATCAATATCCATGAAACAATTGCAACACCCAGTATGGAAGGAAAGAAGGGAAGAAAAATATTAAGAAGAGGAAAAAAGATAATGTGAATGGGATTTGGAATATTGAAGCTCGAAACATAAAGCTACATTTTTTATGAACCACGCTAGGGACTTTATATATAATGGAGGAGACTTGCCAATATATCAATATTGCCCCTTTTCTTACTACGAAATTTCTGGGATACCCTTAGATATGTTTGATTGGAATAGTATAGTACGGCCCAAATGCAAAAAATCCCCCTTGTGGAGTTCTAATTCTTCTTTAAATTACTTTCTCAGAAAAAAAAAGAAAAAAGAAAAAATTCTTCTTTAAAGTCCTTGCTGAAGTTTTATCATAACTACTGAATTGACTTCTAACACTAATTTCCGTTAGCTCTTATAGATGAAAAAATAACATGACCTCACATGACTATATATACTCACTAATTGATTCCCATCATCAGACATGTGATGATCACTTGATTTTTCGGTTTATAAGAGCAAACGAAGCTTACTAATGCCAACATTTTGTTTTGTCTAGATGCACATAAGGACAGTTTAAATTGTGGTGTTCAAGATAATCAAGGTGATCATTTAAATTAACAAAGGGAAGTCATTTATTCTTTTTTAAAATTTCAGACTTTCATTTATTATATTATCAAAATCCACTAATCATAATTATTGTCACAATTAGTAAGGTTTATATAGTAAAATTTGTACAATTTTCAACATTTTGCAATCTTTTTAATCAAATAAAAAAAAAATTGTTTGCTTATTGAGAAGGCGTAAAGTCTTCAACACCAAATAGAATATTATAATTAATATTTTTTGCTTTATAAAACATGATTCCTAACACATTGTGATAATGATACACCAAATTTACCAATTCGAAGAACAAAAATTAATTTACCCATCCCGTATAATGACACCTACAGATTTTCACCCAAACACAGTGTTAGGAGCTTTACAAGTTGTTGATGATGGCATGAGGAATTGGAGTACTTCGACAACATCAGGCCAGTCACTTGGCTCAATGTTTTCTTAAGACACCAATGACTCCTCATGCCTATCTAGTGAAGCTCCTAACTACTTTTTGAGGGGGGACAAGCCCGGTCTCCTTGTTGGATTCAGAATGATAAGTATGATAAGGGGCAGTATATGGAGGCACCTTGCTCCACATGATGCCCCAAGGCCATGGTAGAGGAGGGCCATGGTGGCCAGAGACGGATTTTGTTGTTGGACAGCAGCAGGTGGTGCTGACCCTAAGTGGTGGTGCATGGCATTGGTGGCTTGCCTGATAGTTGCTTTGTGCATGGGCTTGGTGGCTTGAGTGCAAGGCAGTGTTGGGCTGCTGTGATGATGATAGGCTGTGCAAGGCATTGGGTTGGTTGGTGCTAGCAGAATACATGGACTTATGTGAGTAGGCTGATGGCAGTTACTTGATGTGCTGCTAATGGGTATGCAGTGTAGGCTGTGATGCTGATGAGAAAGGCTTGGGCAGAGGGCCAAGCCTTCTAAAACGTGTTGGAGTAAGTGTGTGGGCTGCTAGAGCATGGGCAAAGGCCTTATGATGTGCTGAGACATGGGCTTGAATGTGCAAAGTGTGCAGCAGCAGTTACTAGCAGTTACCAGGCAGTTCCTAACTTTCTGGATGTTCAGACCTGCTGTGTAGGGGCTGAAAATGTGGAGAGCAGGCCAAGACAGCATCAGTTGAAGGTGTCCTGAGTCAGACCACCTGTGGTAGCAAGTCCTAGACAGGGGGTAGTTTCTTGGTAGTAACTACCGCGACAGTTATTTTTGTATATTTATCCTAGGCTGTTGGGGTTGTCAACAGTAGAGTGTATAATTTTGGCTTAGAAAATTTCATGTGTATTCTCCAAGCTTCCTTTGTACTTGATATTGAGTAATAAAGGTTGGGGTTAGTACCCTGTAAACATTGTGTGCTGTGTGTGTGTGTGTGTGCGCGCGTGCATTCCCTTGATAATTCTGTTGTGTGTTCCTGCAGTGTGTGTGTGTGTGTGTGTGTGTGTGTGTGTGTGTGTGTGTTGGCTAAGACTAAGTGAGGAACTTAGTGCCGTCACAGGCAGAAAATTTAAAAAAAAAATTTGACCCTGTGACAATTGGTATAGAGCCAGCCTGCAATGTCTTCGAACATCAGCACAAGGGTGACTGTTTTGGAGAACATTCATGGAGTTCCTACAGAGGGAGAAAAACTTTTTGTGTGTGACAGTCTGAATGCCTTGTCTGTAGAAACTAATGTGATATGAAAGGAGGTCGCTGATCAAAGGGATGTTGTGTTGATTCATGTTGAAGAATTGGCTACTATACTGGAACCCAGAACCAGGCAGCAAAGGAGGCCCAACGCCAACTTGAAACAGAAATTGCCCTGTTGAAGAGAGCAATTAGTGTCCTGCCTAGGGAGGGAGAAGTGGCAACGAAAGTGAAGGTACTTGAACCAAAGCCCTTTAATGGTGCCAGGAATGCCAAGGATTTGGAGAATTTCCTGTGGGATATGGAGTAGTACTTCAAGGATGCTAGGGGGCCTAGTCAAGAGATGGTGACGATTACTAGCACGTATCTTTCAGGGGATGCCAAGTTATGGTGGAGAACTCGTGTGGAAGATGATGCAGATGCTGGTAGAGGAAAAATTGACTCGTGAGAAGCCTTAAAGAAGGAATTGAAGGACCAGTTCTTGCCTGCCAACATTGCATGGGTTGCAAGAGACGCCTTGAAGAAGTTGAAACAGACTAGTACAGTGAGAGAATATATCAAGACGTTTAGTTCTTTGATGCTGGTTATCAAGAACATGTCAGAGGAGGACAAAATGTTCAATTTCATGTCTGGCTTGCAGCCTTGGGCACAGTTGGAGTTAAAGAGGCAGGTAGTGCATGATCTGCCCACTGCTATGTCTGCTGCAAATGCCTTAGTGGACTACAAGTTCAGCAAGCCCAGTGGGGATGAGGAAAAACGGAAGTCCAAGGACAAAGGCCTTTAGAAGCAGAAAAAGGATGGCAAGAAGAAGGATAAGCAGAAGAAATATCGAGGTATCAAGAGTAAGGGAAAGAGCTCTCAACCAAGCAAAGAACAACCCAAGCTTAATGCTGGCTGTTTCATTTGCAATGGCCCTCATCGTGCAAGAGACTGTCCAAAGCGTAAGAAGCTTAATGCCATGGTTGTTGAAGATGGTAGTGGGCAGTTTGAGGAAGAAGTTCCCAGCAAAGTGAACCCCTTGCAATTGCTGAATGCACTACATGCAGGTGGTACTTCTAGGGTCTATCTTCTGTTCAAATGGAGATGAATAAGAATGGGGCTGAGGGTATGCTTGATTCTGGTGCTACTCATAATTTTGTTACTGATCGGATGGTCCAACGACTTGGTTTGAAAGTGAGCAAGTGTCCAAGTAAGATTAAGGCAGTAAACTCAGAGGCAAAACCTGTGTCGAGAATTGCTTATGGAGTAAAGTTTAAGGTTGGTGAGTGGACAGGAAAGGTGAATTTCCTAGTCATGGAGTTAGATGACTTTGATGTAATTCTGGGTGATGAGTTCCTAGTGGCTTCTAAGGCTGCCTTATTGCCATTCATTGGATTATTGTTAATCCTTGATGAGAAGCAGACATGCTATATTCTTGTTAGGCGTGGGGCAAAAAATAGCAAGACTAGCAAGGAAAAAGAACCAATGGTTTCAACCATGCAAGTTGAGCAAGGGCTAAAGAAGGGTGAGATAACTTATTTGGCTACGTTGGTTGAGATGAAGCAGGACAAGTATGTTGAAGTTCCAGATGTTGTGGCTGGACTGTTGGGGGAGTTTGCTGATGTGATGCCTCCAGAATCGCCAAAGTCCCTTCCATCAAGGCGTGCTATTGATCATAGGATCAAGTTAGTTCCTATAATCAAAGCCTCCTTCGAAGGCCCCATACAGAATGTCTCCGATGGAGTTTGCTAAGATGAGAAAGCAGTTGACAGAACTGCTAGATGCAGGCTACATTCAGCCCTCTAAGGCTCCTTATAGTGCTCTTGTTCTGTTCCAGAAGAAGAAGGATGGCTCATTACGGATGTGTGTGGACTATAGAGCCTTGAACAAAGTGACTGTGAAGAACAAGAAACCAGTCCCTTTGATTCAACACCTCTTTGATAGATTGACCAAAGCCGTTTACTTCACAAAGCTGGACTTAAGATCAGGTTATTGGCAAGTGAGGATTGCTAAAGGGGATAAGCCTAAGACTACTTGTATGACCCGGTATGGTTCTTATGAGTTTTTAGTTATGCCTTTTGGTTTAACAAATGCCCCTGCTACATTCTGTAATTTAATTAATGATGTTTTCTATGAGTATGTAGATCACTTTATTGTGGTTTATTTAGATGACATAGTGATATATAGTGAGTCCTTGAAGGATCACGTGGATCACCTTAGGAAGGTGCTATCCAAATTGGGGAAACATCAATTGTATGTCAAGAAAGAGAAGTGTGAGTTTGCCCAACAAGAGATTCTATTTCTAGGGCATAAGGTCAACAAAGGTCTAGTGATGATGGATGAGAGGAAGGTGCAGGCTATCCTTGATTGGCCTCCACCAAGTAAGGTTGCTAAGTTGAGATCTTTCTTTGGATTGGCTAACTATTACAGGAAGTTTATTCAAGGGTATTCCAAGAAGGTGTCTCCTCTCACAAATTTGCTGAAAAAGGAAAAGAAATAGGCGTGGACAGGTGCATGTCAAGAAGCTTTTGAGAAGCTGAAGGTTGCTGTATCGAGTGAGCCAATGCTGCGTCTGCCAGATTTTGGGTTGCTATTCGAAGTCCATACTGATGATTTAGACAAAGCAATTGGTGGTGTGCTGGTGCAAGAGAAACATCATATTGCCTATGAGAGCAGGAAGTTGAATGATGCAAAGCAAAAGTGTTCAGCTCATGAAAAGAAGATGATTGCAGTGGTACATTGTTTGTTGTCGTGGTGTGTGTATCTGCTAGGGCCTAAGTTCGTGGTGAGAACAGAAAATGTGGCTAATACCTTCTTTAACACACGGAAGAAGCTGCCACTAAAGCAGGCTAGGTGGCAGGAGTTGCTGCAAGAATATGATTTTGTGTGGGAGCATAAATTAGGCAAGCACAATGAAGTAGCAGATGCACTTAGTCGCAAACAGGTGCAAGAGTATGTGGCTGCCTTGACTAGAGTGGAGTCAGATTTTGTGGAAAGGATCAAAGGCAGTGCTAAGCTTGATGCTACCTATCAGAAGCTAGTGCAAGATGTGACTACAGGCCTTGTGAGACGTTATTGGCTTGAGGATGGGTTGCTGTATGCCAAGGGTGGCAAGCTGTTTGTTCCAAGTGGGAAGATCCGTAGGGAGTTGTTGAAGGAAACTCATGATCCATAATAGGCAGGACATCCGGCTAAGGATAGAATGTATGCTTTACTATCCCGTTCTTATTTCTGGCCTAAAATGGAGTTGGATATTGAGTTGTATGTGAAGACTTGTCTAGTTTGCCAACAAGACAAGGGCTTAACTCAAAAGGAAGCAGGTTTGCTGCAGCCTCTTCCTATACCAAAAAGGCCATGGGTTTCGATTTCAATGGATTTTATTATTAATTTGCCAAAAGTTAAGGGGATGGATTCAGTATTTGTAGTGATTGATCGGTTCTCAAAGTATGTTGTGTTTATGGTTGCACCAAGTACACGTACAGCAGAGGTAGCTACTGATTTGTTCAACAAGAATGTGGTGAAATACTTTGGGTTGCCTAAAGATATTGTAAGTGATAGAGACTCGAGATTTACTGGTTGATTTTGGACAGTTCTGTTTAGTTTGATGGGTTCAAAGTTGAAGTTTTCTACTGCTAATCACCCACAAACAGATGGGCAAACAGAAAGGATTAATGCTATGTTGAAGGACTATTTGAGGCATTATGTGACTGCTAGCCAGAAGAATTGGCTAGATTTGTTGGATTCTGCACAGTTTGCCTACAATATACATAAATCTTCATCAACTAGGATGAGTCCGTTCGTGTTGGCAATGGAGCAGCAGCCTCTTGCTCCTCATGAGATTGCGAAGCAGCGTTCAGGAGGCAAGTGTCTTGTAGCATACAGATTTTCCATCAACAAGCAAGAGCTGATGCAAGAGGCACAAGATAGCTTGTTGAAAGCGTAGAGGAGAATGAAGAAGTATGCTGATAAAAGAAGAAGGCCTCTTGAGTTCTAGGTTGGGGATAAGGTGCTATTGAAATTGACGCCACAGATTTGGAGAAAGTTCAGAAGTGAGCAAATTCACAGAGGTTTAATTCCTAAATACGATGGTCCATTTAAGATTGTAAAAAGAGTTGGTGTTGTGGCTTATAAGTTAAAGCTGCTAGAAAGATTTCAAATTCACCCAACAATTCATGTGAGCTTCTTAAATCCTTATCATGGGGATGCAAAAGATCCTAGAAGGAATGAGGCAAGGCGTGCCCCGCCTACTATCATAGTTCAGTTCGATCGTGAAGTGGACAAAATTCTTGACAAGAAGGTAACAGGTTATCGAAAGGGAGGAAATATGATAACTTACTACTTAGTGCAGTGGAAAGGGGCGGCTGAAATAAAGGCAAGTTGGGAGAAGGCATCTACATTGTGGCAGTTTGAGAAAGAGGTGAAGGCATTTAAGGTACCCTACAAACGAGGACGTCAACTACTTCTAGTAAGGGTGGTTTGTTTGGAGCTTTACGAGTTGTTGATGATGGCATGAGGAATTGGAGTGCTTGGACAACATCAAGCCAGTCACTTTGCTCAATGTTTTCTCAAGACACCAATGGATCCTCATGCCTATCTAGTGAAGCTCCTAACTGCTTTTTGAGGGGAATAAGCCCAGTCTCCCTACTAGATTCAAAATGATGAGCATGATGAAGGGCAGCATATGGAGGCACCTTGCTCCACATGATGCCCTAAGGCCATGGCAGAGGAGGGCCATGGTGGGCAGAGACGAATTTTGTTGTTGGGCAGCAGCAGGTGGTGCTGACCCTAAGTGGTGGTACATGGCATTCGTGGCTTGGCTAATGATTGCTTTGTGCGTGGGCTTGGTAGCTTGAGTGCAAAGCAATGCTGGGCTGCTGTGATGATGATAGGCTATGCAAGGCATTAGGCTGGTTGGTGCTGGCAGAATGCATGGACTTGTGTGAATGGGCTGATGGCAGTTTCTTAATGTATTGCTAATGGGCATGCGGTGTGGGCTGTGATGCTGATGAGAAGGGCTTGGGCAAGGGGCCAAGCCTTCTAAAACATGTTGGAGTAAGTGTGTGGGCTGTTGGAGCATGGGCAGAGGCCTTATGATGTGCTAAGACATAGGCTGGCATGTGCAGAGTGTGCAGCAGCAATTACCAGGCAGTTCCTAGCTTTCTGGATGTTCAGACCTACTATGTAGGGGTTGGAAACGTGGAGAGCAGGCCAAGACAGCATCAGTTGAAGGTAACTTGAGTCTAACCACATGTGGCAGCAAGTCCTGAACAGGGGGCAGTTACTTGGCAGTATTTGCCACAACAGTTATTTCTGTATATTTATCCTAGGCTGTTGGGGTTGTCAACAGCAAAGTATATAATTTTGGCTTAGAGAATTTCTTGTGTATTCTCTAGGCTTCCTTTGTACTTAATATTGAGTAATAAAGGTTGGGGTTGGTGCCTTGTAAACACTGTGTGTGCTGTGTGTGTGTGCAATTCCTTGATAATTCTATTGTGAGTGATCCTATAGTGTGTGTGTGTGTGTGTGTGGTGTGTGGTGTGTTGGCTGAGACTAAGTGAGGAACTTAGTGCCGTCACAGGCAGAAAATTTAAAACAAAAATTTGACCCTGTGACACACAGCTAGTAGCCTAGTACTAATTTTGGTCAATGATTGAATATGATTTTACGGTATCAATAAGGTAGGTGAAACTCTAATTAAGAACCCCACATTTCAAGCCTTGACATTAATTATTATCGTTGGCAAGTGAAATTCGAGCACATGTTGAACCTACTCACTATCAAATTCAAATTTATATTTACTAAAATTATGGGATTTTTTTTATACAAGATAGAAATTCTACTCTAGCCTAATTTAAGTGCACATGTGTGTGAAGCTCCCTCCTGGAGACTTGAACCTCGACTCTTGCCTCCCCTCACCCCACAAAACACTTATACTTGTTAAACGACCACCGCACCAAAGGTACGTGGTGGTTAAAATGACGGGATTGATTCTAGTGTGAATATTAATATTTTATGAAGGATTGCTACAAAAATGTTGATTTACCCTTTTACTAATTATTATAAAAAGCTATGTAATTATATTCCTTTTATTATTATGCCATGATTATTAACCTAGCTAAAATTTAAAATAAGACTTAAAAAAAAAAAGTATTTTGTAGTTGTACTTAATTTTATTATATTGAAAAAAAAGGGTCTTGTTTTTAACTCTTATTTTACAAATTACAAGGTTGGTAAGGTCATATTTTCAAAGCCTCAAAAACGACTATTCAAATTTGGCTAGTCTGGTCATGTAGAGAAAAGGAATCCGAAAAATATAAAGTAAAGTGATGGTTGAATAAGATGAGTAGACGGCCAAGGATGGTGGCTTTTTCTTGCTTGGCTGTTTCCGCAAGAAATGTCCCTTTTTTTGACTTGAAGAGGCCTTGGAAAACAACAGTTAATGCGGGGTCTGAATCTGATTTGCCTTTTATCAACTTTTTTTTTTATAAAAATAATTAAAGATCATAGAGAAAGTAAAGCATCATTGCTCCAATCACTGCTTTCCGTGCTTGTGAAAATCTAGGCCTCTTGTCTCCATGATACCATGCATGGGTCCCCATGTCCTTTAAAACCTGCTACACGATTTACGTTAAGGGTGTTCTGGTAATTACCAAAGTCATTTTCCTTACCCTTGCGGGGGGCCCTTTCTTTTTGGTCTACTGTGAATAATACTGCACAATTTTTTTTTGTAATAATAAGTGCTCCTTTTGGATTAGTTATTTTTTATTATTTTATTAAGATAAATGCTAACGGCATTAGTTAATAATCTATTTAAAAAAAATTTATTAAAAAAAAATAATTAATATTTTGACAATTTTTTTCTTTTTTTTATAAAAATAATGTCAAAATTTTCTTAAAATAGATTCTTAATGAATGTCCTAAGGGCATTCGTTAACATGACCCTTCTACTAATATATTTATTTATGTACACCTTTTTTTCTAAACACTTTACTCTTTTTCTTTTTCTTTTTTCTTTCGGCCTAATTTAAATTCTATGTATTCAATTTTCTCCTCCTTTTGCATTAGTTATTTTTTATTATTGTATTAGTTTGATAGTATTAAGATTGTACAATGCCAAGTTAAATTAAGAATCATGTAAATTATACGTTTAATTAATCTTGAATGTATTAACATCACGCTTTTTCTTCTCCTCTCGTTAGGAGTTTTCTTTCTCACTTAGGTTGAGTTTTGCTTCTACCATTTTTTTTTTTTTTACAGCAGTCCCTCTATGCTATTTCCTTTACCGTTCCTCACCACTGTTCTCTATATTGTTTCCCTCCCCCTAACCATGGATCCCAATGTCATTGAAAGGTTGAAGCAGATATCGTTGACGGCTGCTAAAGGGCAGGATATCACCATAACAACCTCCCAGCAGACTCAGGCCTTGGAAAATTGCTCCCTTAGCTTACTTGGTCACTTCCTTACTACCAAAGAGATTAACCTACGGGCTGCCAAGAATTTGTTAAGAACGGTATGGAAACTGGGCAACGATATTAAAATCGTGGACGTTGGGGAAGGTTTGCTTCAGTTCCGATTTAAACTTAAGAGCCAGTTATGGTGGTTACAAGACAATGGCCCTTGGAGCTTCGATAAACACAACTTGGTGCTTTGCCAGTGGGTGAAGGGCTTGATCGCTCAAACTGTCTCGTTCATGCATATCCCACTTTAGGTCTAGGTTTGGGGTTTTCCATTTGACCTCCTGATTGAAGCCACCACTCAAGATATCGGCAAGGGCCTAGGCACTTTAATCGCAATGGATAACACGACTTTCGACTCTGATCAAGCACGCTTTCTCCGTATTCGGGTAGAGGGACTGCTAACCCAACCTCTCCGTCGTGGTGGCCCGGTTGTGAATCCTGAAGGAGATCGTTCTTTCGCCGCATTCAGGTATGAGCAAATTATGGGACTATGCTATGCTTGTGGGAGACTCAGGCATGAGATGAAAAACTGCATTGACCCACAATTTGATCCCAATAGTAGTGAATGCCCATATGGTGATTGGATGAAAGTTGGGCTTTGGCGGCGTTATAGGACTCCAAACAGCAACACAACCAGCCAGCCTAGGCAATCGAAGGAGCACATTGGGCAAAGCCACTGAAAGTACAGCCACCTACACCCTATTTCAGCCCTAGGGGTACTTCAGAGGTCCCACAGTTGATTTGACCCACGGAATCTAGGCATGAGAAAAATATTCAAACAGTTTTAGACTCCGTTTCGGAGTTTATAAGAGAATGGAATGGAATGATCATAAGAGAATGGAATGGAATGGAATGGAATAGAATGTATTTAAGTAAGGGAAAGGAATGGAAAAGGATGGAATGGAATAGAATGAAGTAACCTTGATTGGATGTTTTAAAATGAAAGAATGGAAAGGAATGAAAATGAATGGAATGTAAGTAATCTTGTTTGGGAGTAACATGGAGGGAATGAAATGGGATCATTTTATGACAATATTACTATTAGACCCCTATTTTAAAATAGAAGGTTGAATATATAGGGGTATTTTGGGAATTTTAGTAAAAATTTCATTAAACTTACATCCATTCCCTCCTATTCCTCCCAATTTTGAGGGGATCAAAAATTTGAGGTTTTGAGGGAAAAGAAAGGAATGAGCATTCCCTCCTAACTATTCCATTTCCTCCCACTTAAACTCCCAAACAAGGGAATGGACTTTTCATTCCCTCCGTTAAAACTCCCAAACAAGGGGAAGGAAGAATATTCTAAAAATATTACTTTTATTCCTTTCCATTCCATTCCATTCCCTCCTCCCAAACGAACTCTTAGACTTACCCCATGAGTTGCATGAAATAAAAGGTACTCCCAGTAAGGACTTAACTCATAACATACATGTCACTGACATTAAAGAATTTGCGAGTACATTAGGGAGGTTTGATGAAGAGAACTCATGTCATGCCTTACCTGACCATGATCTGCCACACACCACCACCATTGAGACCCCACTATACCCAACAAAACAAACCAAGTGGAATAGAGTCCTTCGTCCTTAAGGCCCAATTATGATTAACGAGAAAATCGATACCAATAAGGTGGGGCAAAAACGAAAGCACCCTAATACCATGGTTAGTTTGGCTCAAGATGGAGAGCCAAATAGAAAGAAATTCAAGAGCTTGGAGGTTCACACTTCTACCAATGCATTAACGACAGCAACTGCTATCCAGCCCCGCCGACCACAATGACCAATAGAAGTGAATGCCCATATGGTGATTGGATGAAAGTTGGGCTTTGGCGGCATTATGGGACTCCAAACAGCAACTCAACCAGCCAGCCTAGGCAATCGAAGGAGCACATTGGGCAAAGCCACTGAAAGTACAGCCACCTACACCTTATTTTAGCCCTAGGGGTACTTCAAAGGTCCCACAGTTGATTTGACCCACGGAATCTAAGCATGAGAAAAATATTCAAACAGTTTTAGGCTCTGTTTCAGAGTTTATAAGAGAATAGAATGGAATGATCATAAGGGAATGGAAAGGAAAGGAATGGAATGGAATGGAATGGAATGTATTTAAGTAAGGGAAAGGAATGGAAAAGGATGGAATGGAATGGAATGGAATTAGAGGGCTAGAACTTCTCCACTAAATCTGATTGGGTTGGTTACGAGTTGGGCACAAACTCAACCCGGACTGACCCATGGACAACCCTAATCTCTTTGTTATGGATTTGAGGTGGAGTATGTATACAGTTATGCACAGTTTTTTTTTTTAAAGTGAAAAAATAAATTCACTTGTAAAGTAATATAATATAAAATGTATGGCACCGTGTCCCCCCACTTGGGCTTTGAACTTCAACCCTACAGTGTGGCCCATGACTCCAACCCCTTCGTCCGAAGCTGGGCACTAGGCCAGCTAAGGCCATAAGCTGAGCCTCATGCCACTATGCTTGACCCAAGGCCCGTTGGACATGAAATATTGACCTGTACATATCATGACTAATAATCCAAAAGCCTGCACGATCAACTATATCTCGGATGGGAATGTGATAGCTTGAGAATACTATATCTCAGCTGCCAGGTACAGCCTTGGGGAATATCGCTGCCAAACATCCCTCTTGAGGTGGGAACCAGTTCCAAAGCCACTACCACCACTCCCAACTAAACGTCCACTTAGAAGCAATGGAATTAGACCCCTTTACCCACTAATAACCTAGAGTAATCATATCCCTTCCACCAATCTCAAGCTACAAATAAGAGATGAGAATGAGGAAGAAAGGGCTATTTTTTTCCGAAGGGAGAACGGGGCTAGAGGGAACAAAGAGCTGAAGACATAAGGAGAGTAACATGAGAGAAAAAAGAGAAGTTTGTAGGATTAAGTCAAGTTGATTAGGTCTCTAAGTTAATAACTGCCCATAGTAGGAAATCCAAAGCTCACATCACAAATAGATTGTGAGCCCAAGTTGAGGACCAGCACATAGGCCTCATCTTTGGCACGCACAATTGGCGCCGTCTGTGGAGATCTCCTACATAGCTGTGGTTCGACCGAGGCTCGCGCCGGGCAAATGTCTAAAGGACGGTCAGGGAGTTATGCTGCAAATGGTTCTAGGGGGTCTTCTCGAGGATCTACCTAGCGAGAAACAAGGCACAAAAGACATGAAGATAGGGATCGTAAGCGAGAAGAGGAACGCTCCGGCCTTGAAGAAGAATCATATCAAACACACCGGACAATCTCGGGTACTTCAGGGCTTGGGCAATTTGGCAAGAGAGATGAGGAACTCGAATGTTTGCGCATTCTGGTGAGAGATTTGGAGTTGGAGGCAATAGGTAGGCAAAGGAGAAGAGGTCGTGATGATCGGGAGGAGGGATCCACTAGTGGGAGAGGCTGCCACGGAGCCGGGTCCAATTGGTCTGGTGTCCAACGACATCAGGATCGTTCACGATCACGGGAATATACGGACCAGGACTCGGATTCCCCAAAGAAGCGATAACCCCGGAATGCCGCCATGGATGCCATTAGCCGAGCTTTATGCAGAGCTGCTCGGTCACCTTTCTCAGATGACATTGAATGGGCCCTAATGCCGAGTAGATTCACACGCCTGCCATTCAACTCTTACGATGGGAAAATAGACCCGATAGAGCATGTCAATCATTATATCCAGATGATGTCTTTACATACTCATAATGACGCGTTAATGTGTAAGGTATTTTCCTCGAGCCTCGAGCCCACTGCTTTAAGGTGGTTTAATGGGTTACGGAAGGGCTTCATTCACAGTTTTGCCGAGTTGATCCAAGAATTTAGTGTCCGGTTCGTGACCTGTAGCTGGGTTCCACAACCAGTGGACGCATTACTATCCATGAAAATGAGAGTTGGGGAAACCTTGCGCAGTTTTGCCAGTCGGTATTGGGAACTTTACAACGAGATCGGTGGGAGCAACAAGAAAATTGTGGCGAGCACCTTTAGAATGGGGTCTCCCGAGGATTCCAAACTGCGGGAGTAATTGACAAAGAGGCCTCCTGAAGACATGAGGTAGCTCATAAGGCGCATTGAGGAGTACAAATGCCTAGAGGATGACCTGCTTCAAAGCAAAGGCAGAGCCCCGGTAGTGAGTTATCCTCGGCAGGGCGGTTTACAGTCAAGGCCCCAAAAGAATTTAAGGATTCAAGAGCCAGGGGCACAAATGGGGGAAGTGAA
This sequence comes from Lithocarpus polystachyus, assembly GCA_033629205.1. NCBI lineage: Eukaryota > Viridiplantae > Streptophyta > Magnoliopsida > Fagales > Fagaceae > Lithocarpus > Lithocarpus polystachyus. Next base: position 25,672,812 of record CM066167.1, on the reverse strand, counting down.
CGTAACGTTCAAGGAGCCCGTGCATAAAATTGTTGATCGAATCAAGAACAAGCCATACTTCAGGTGGCGGAACAAGATGAGGGGTGACCAGTCTCGGAGGAACTAGAGCTTGTACTATACTTACCATAGGGATAAGGGACATACGACCGAGCAATGCCGGATGTTAAAAGATCATCTAGGGTAATTAATAAAAGCGGGACATTTGAAGGACTTTATGGTGGACTCAAGGAACCGAGGTACCGGTCAAGGTACTCAACAAAGGGGGAACCCTCTCCCACCCCCGTTAGGAGTGATTGAGGTTATCCATGCTGCCCCAAAAGGTACGGCTATGACTAGAAGGAAAGGAGTGTTGACGGTAGTACCGGTAGAAGATTGCTCGGGCAAGCAACTTTCCGAGAAGAAGATGAAGTTCACACTGGAGCCCATCACTTTCAACGACAAGGATTTAGAAGGAACGATTCAGCCGCACGATGACGCTTTGGTGGTGACTGCCCGGATAAATGGTATCGTAGTGAAGAGGGTGATGGTAGACCAAGGGAGTGGGGCCAATGTGATGTATCAAGACCTGTTCAAAAGGCTTGGACTAAAGAGCAAAGACCTCTCGAAGTATGATACGCCCCTAGTCGGTTTTGATGGCCGAGTGGTGATCCCCAAGGGGCCAATTTTCCTTCCCGTAAATATGAAAGGCAAGGAAGTAATGGTGGCATTTATAGTAGTAGCCTCGTTTTCTCCATATATGGCGATCCTGGGAAGGCCATGGATCCATTTAATGGGGGTGATCCGTCCACCCTGCATTTGAAGGTCAAGTTCCACACTGAACAGGGCATTGCTGTAGTAGGGCGAAGCCAGCAAGTAGCTAGACAATGCTTAGTGGCCGTGGTCAATTAGGAGTGCAAACAAGCCACACAAAGGGGACCCTCCGAGGAGCTCCCTTTATAGCAATTACAGGAGGCCCAAGGAAGGATGGGGGCTAACTACGTCGAGGAGTTAATCAAAGTAAAAATATTATCGAATGTTGACAGGTATTTCCAAATAGGGGCAAGTATGAGGGATTAGGACAAGGTAGCGATGACACTATTTCTTATACAAAGTATAGACGTGTTCGCTTGGAGCCCGTATGAGGTGCTTGGGGTGGATCCTGAATTCATAGTTCATAAGCTTAATGTAGACCCGACATTCTCTCCCAAGAAGCAGAAGCCGAGGAGGTTAACTAAAGAACACGTTGAGGCAGTTAGGCAGGAGGTCAAGAGGTTAAAAGAGGCTGGGGCGATAAGGGAAATTTTCTTTCCGGAATGGTTGGCGAATACTGTGGTGGTGAAGAAGAAGAATGGCAAATGGAGAGTTTGCATATATTTCATGAATCTGAACCAAGCATGCCCTAAGGACCCGTTTCCTATGCCGAAGATTGATCAATTGGTTGATGCCACATATGGGCACCCAAGGATGAGTTTTTTGGACGTTTTTCAAGGTAATCACCAGATTGCCCTGGCAACCGAGGATCAGGAAAAAACAGCATTTATCTCCCCTGATGCCAACTACCATTATACCGTGATACCATTTGAATTAAAGAATGCTGGGGCCATGTATCAACGGATGATGACAAGAATGTTTCGAGATAAGATTGGGCGGATGGTTGAGGTGTACATTGACGACATGGTGGTAAAAAGTAAACGGGAGACATGGCATACAGAAGATCTCCAGGGGGCATTCGAAGTGCTTCGGTAGCATAAGTTGCGCCTTAATGCGGATAAGTGTGTCTTCAGGGTGGGGGCTAGCAAGTTTTAGGGTATTTGATCACCAACCGAGGGATAGAAGTCAACCTCGATCAGATTGAAGCCGTTAAACGCCTCAAGCCGCCGAGTAACCCGAAGGAAGTTCAAGTATTAACTGGCATGTTAGCTGCCCTTAACCAGTTCATTTCCAAATTTGCTGATCGCTGCCGTCCATTCTACCAGCTTCTGAAGAAGTGGAGGGGATTCTAGTGGAATGAAGAATGCGAGAAGGCTTTTCAAGACTTGAAGGAGTATTTGGTGTAGGCACCTATGTTGACAGCCCCAGAGCCCAGGGAGGACTTATTCATGTTTCTCTCAGTGTCAGATCATGCCATGAGTGCCATGTTTTTAGGGGATCAAGAGGGGCAGCAACCCGTGTATTACATCAGTAAAACCCTAGTTGATGCTGAAATAAGGTACTTGCCCCTAGAGAAGCTGGTATTAGCTCTAATGCACACTACAAGGAAAGCTGCCTCATTACTTTTAAGCTCACACCGTCTATGTGTTGACCAAATACCCTTTACAGTCAATGTTGAAGAAATCCGACTTCATGGGCCAAATAGCTAAATAGGGAACCCGACTTGGATCCTTTGATATAAGATACAGGCCAAGAAATGCGGTGAAGGGCCAAGTTCTTGCTGATTTCATTGTAGAGCTTTCCCCTAGGAACGGGATGCAGGTGATTTGTCATGTGGATTGTCGCCCGTGGAAAGTATTCATTGACGGCACATCTAGTGTAATGGGGGCTGGAGCCGGGATTGTAATCATCACTCCAAAAGGAATAAGGTTGGAACATTCTTTCAGGTTGGGGTTCAATGCCTCTAATAAAAAGGCTAAGTATGAGGCCTTACTTGCTGGATTAAGAGTCATTCTAGATATAGGCGCACGGGAAGTTGAGATTTATTCGGATTCTTGATTGGTGGTTAGCTAGATGCATGGTAGTTTTGAAGCCCAGGATTCTCGAATGAAGGAATACTTGCGAGCAGTGAGGCAGGTTATGAGCCAGTTTCTTAACGCAAAGGTGGATCAAGTGACACGAGGACAGAATAGACATGCAGATTCTTTAGATACATTGGCGTCATCAATGACAGAGGATGTACCTCGGATAATCAAGGTAAAGCTTATAACGAAACCCGATATTAACGCCGCGATAAGTGTCGCAGTGGTTTCAACGTCCGAGACATGTTGGATGGACCCAATCATCAACTTTTTGGCCGAGGATTGAGTACCATAAGATGAGAAGGAAGCTAACAGGATACACTGAGTAGCTGCTCGGTTTTGGTTGTCGACAGATCGTAAACTGTACCGGAGGTCTTTTGGGGGACCATACCTTTTATGTTTGTGCCCTAAGAATGTGAATGAACTCCTAGCCAAGCTACACAATGGGGTGTGTGGCAGTCATGTAGGGGATCGCTCGTTGGCACACCAAGCGATGACCCAGGGGTTTTGGTGGCTACAGATGCAGAAGGATTCCGCCGAGTATGTACGAAAGTGCGAACAATGCCAAAGCATGCCACATTGATCCGCTAGCAAGTTATCTGAACCCGGTCAACAGCCCCTGGCCCTTTGTACAATGGGGGTTGGATACACTCGGACCGTTTCCCCGAGCCACGGGCAATCGGAGGTTTGTTTTGGTAGCTGTTGATTACTTCACCAAATGGGCAGAGGCAAAGGTGTTAGCTAATATTCGAGACGTAGATGTTAAAAAGTTTGTGTGGAGAAATATAGTTACGAGATCTGGGGTGCCGGACTCTCTCATATCTGATAATGGATTGTAATTCGATAGTAGAACCTTTCGCGAGTTTTGCAGTGATCTCGGTATCAAGAACAAGTACTCCATCCCGGCATATCCTCAAAGCAATGGCCAAGCTGAGGAGACCAACAAAGCAATCATGAATGGATTGAAGAAAAGGTTGGACAGTGCAAAAGGTAAGTGGGCCGAAGAGCTGCCCAACATTCTGTGGGCATACCGAACCCCTAGGAGGTCTACGGGAGAGACTCCATTCTCCCTAACATATGAGGCAGAGGCCGTCATACCAGCCAAGATAAACCTATGTAGTGCTTAAGTTGCGAGATTCGCTCCTGTCCAGAATGACGGATTGATAGTGAAGCATTTGGATTTGCTGGAAGAGTACTGAGAAGCGACAACTATACGGCTAGCCGAGTATCAACAAAAGCTTGCCCGGCGATACAATTGAGATGTAGAGACAAGGGAATTCGGCGCTGGGGACCTAGTATTGCAGAAAGTTGTGGGAAGTATGCAAGACACTAACACTAGAAAGTTAGCACCAACCTGGGAAGGGCCTTATAGAGTCACTGACATCGTAGGCGCGGAAGCGTACTACCTGGAGGACCTAGACAAGAGACCGCTTCCCCAGCCATGGAATGTCTATAATCTAAAGAATTTTTATCAATGAACTGTTGACACACGTGTATTTTAAGCAATATAATGGGGATGTTTATTCAAATTACTATGCACGCACATGGTTTCATTACTGTTCATTAACAAAGAAGATCTAATCCTAATTTTCTAAGGACAGAAACATGTTCCCAGTTCAATCTTCATCACCGGATAGATGGAAACCTTACACTAAAATTTTTCTAAGGACAGAGGCCTATTCCCGGTTCGATTTTCATCATCGGGCAGGTGGGGGCACAATTTCAATTTTTATCCAAGGAGAGGCTATTCCTCATCGTCAAAAGGGCAAAAACCTTGCAATAAATGCTCCTAACAATGCTCTCACACTAAAAGTCCCTCAACGGAAGATTCAGTACTCGAGTAATTTTGTACTTGGGTAGGCTTAATCATCTAGCCTTTCTTTTTCTTAAATTGGACGCAGCACGACAATTACAACTTATTCGTAGGAAGCCATTCTTCCAACGCAAACAACTTCTTTAGGCCAGTACTGGCCAATATACAAGCAAAGATATACCCGCTCATTTGGATTGTTAATCCTAATCACCATACAAAGGCAGACCACGATTGGGCTGTCCAGCCAGTTGGAATGAATGGAAAATACACAATAATAACCATAGTAAGACATGTTAGGAAGAAAAGCCAAAGTAATAAAGAAAATAAATCAAATTAAGGCAATTAAGATAGAACCATTGTTTTGTCACCACAACCCGATAGCCGTAGGAAAATAAAACTTAGAGAAATAAAAGTTAAAGCTATTGTTTTGTCACCACAACCTAGTGACAATGAGCAAACCAAATTAATAGAAAAGGAAATCAAATAAACGAAAGATAAGAATAAAATAAAATGTAGAGGTTAAGCAGAAGGTTTGACTGGCAAGACTTAATTGGCTTCATCGGCTTGGTAGGCGGGTGCACTGCCGGCTGGTTGGTCGATTACAAGTGATTGTCCTTGTTCTTCCTCAGCAGCATGAAGATTGTTGGTGACCTCAAGTTCAACCATTTCCACGTGAGTGTCAATGGTGTGAACCAACTCCCTCATGCTGAGGGTTTCTTCTTCATCGGCAGCGTTGGCTTGGCTTTGGACGGGGGAACTAGAGCTGGGTAAAGGATTTGCTCGGGATTCCTTAGAGGGGAATCCTCTGCTACCCCTATTGCTTGCAGGGCTGCTAGCCATCCCTCACCAAACCCATAAACTTGGGCTTGGTGAACAACAGGCTCCACAGAGTTTTCAGCATCTGCGAAGCCCAGGTTGTACCCCCTATTCTCGGTAGCATCAAGGGCCGCCTTGAGGTCGGCAATTTCATCATCTTGGGGCCAAGGTTAGGCTATCTACTTGCACTAGTTTAAGCTTAGTGCCCCCCAACTTCTCCTCCACCTCAGCTAACTTTTTCTCAGCCACCAACTGAGCCTTCTCGGCAGCCTTAGCCTTCTTCTCGACGACATTAACAGCCTTGCCCTTTTCCTTCGCAGTGTCCACCGCCACATCCTTTAAAGCTTTTTCCCTCTCCACATCCTCGGCCAACTCTTTCAACCTCTCATCGAAGACGTATGTCAGCTGCACAACCTGACTACACAATAATAATACGATAAGCAAGTATAACCAGATGAACAAGTATAATGATGGAAGGAAAGGTTACCACTATTGTATGCCATTGAAGCCGTCGTGCCAGTGAATCCTCAGTCCCCTCCGAGAAAAAATTTTCGTCCTCGGATAGAAGGAGGCCCTACACCAGACTTTGAGCAACCTGCCCCCCTTGGCCTTGCGCCTAGGTCCTTAAGTTGGATGTCGCTGGCAGAGGTTCACCGTCGAGCTTGAAGGACGGCTGCCAGGCTGCCACAGTTTGGGATGAAGAAGCAACATTTGTCTCGACCTGAGCCGTTGGTCGAGAGGCGCTAGTGAGTTCCCGAATGACGATCCTGACAGATGCATGAGGAGGGGTCTTGGAGGGAGTGTCACTAGGAACCTTGGGGGAAGGATCACCCACACATTGCTTCTTCTTGGCATGGCCAGAGGGTAGAGGTGGAGTTCGGTCCCTGCCAGGGGGCTGTTGAGGTTGGCCGGCCGGGCGGGTGCCGAGCAAGAAGCGGTCAATGGTAAAAGCGCGTCGCGTCACCATATTTTCGTCAAGGTTGGCCTCTGCTTCTGAGTTGGCCAGTTCTGCTGCTTAAATTTCAACAGGAATATGCTCTTTACGACTTCGAGACACGCGCACAGCCGACTCGTCTCTCACTGGGGCAAGGTCCTCCGCGGTAGTGTAACGGGGGCCAAGATCTCGAGCTTCACCAGTGGTCAATGAAAGCAAGAGGAAGTTTGCATGCCAAACGTCTATATACAAGAGAAGCAGGCTGTCTACTAACAATGCCTGGCTTAACGATTTCCAGGTAGAGTACATCGAGTTAACACCGAGTATCAAATGGGATGCTTGGAGTTGTCCGTCTATATGCACAAAGATTTCTGACCTAAGAACGAAGTTAAGACCTCTCACATGCACAACTCTAATATCTAGTTGAAATCTTCTTCCTTCTGCATCAAATCGACAAAGGGACCGGTTAGTGTATTTGTAGATAATTAAGTAAAAGATTCAAACTTAAGAAAATAAAGGTTCTCGGTACCGACCAATGTCACGCAGAGAAAACAGGCAAGGGAGCCCATTGGCTAGCCAATTGTCGCTTACCAGGACAAATTCCCCTGCCGTGTTTCTGTTGGAATCGGGAAGGCATGATATCAGCCGTACCTGCATATCCCTATTTTTCAAGTAGTAATCGGTCTTAATGTTTCACAGACTATACATGAAGTTAATATCATGGTGGTTTAATTGCAGACCAAATATTTGGTTTAACCTACTAACATAACTCACCACTCTGTAAAAATTGGGGGAGAGTTGGTTGAGACACAAGCCAGAAAATCTGAGGGTACCTATAATAAGAGGGTCCACGGGGAACCTAACCCCACTCTTGAGAATAGCCATTAGGGGGAAAAAATACTATGTTTGAGCCGATACGCCTATGGAGGTCGATATCGCCCTCGTGATAGTAGGCGATATCGAAAGAAAGGAGGTGAGAAAAGCTCATTCCTAAACTATGAGATCAAGGGGAAACTGAAAGAAGAAGAAAGAGTAAAAAGGAAAGGTAAAGTAAACTTACTGTGGACTTTAGGGAACGATGTTCTGGGCTGAAGAATGTGTGCACGAAAGAACTATGCTCAGCAGAGAAGGAGTTTGAGGAATAGAAAATGTAAAAAGTGATGAAGAGACTCAAAAGGAACTATTTATAGGGACTAATGGAAAAATAAATAACATTTAATAAGGCAGGAAACTCTATGAGTCCCCATTGTAACTGCCACGCGCGCTGCCTTGGTTCACGAACTGTCAGGCAATGATGACGACTGAACCAAATAGTCTGATACAACGTACCTTTTAAGGGCGCATTAATGAATCTCTTAACAATTCAATATCTTCCTGTTAGACTTCCCGTAGAGTTTTTGTCTCTTAGCATTCTTGATTCGTTCTCGATAGCTGGACACGAATCAAGGGGGGGCTAATGTACGACACGATGTCCCCTGGCCCACTTGGGCTTTGAACTTCAACCCTACAATGTGGCCCATGACTCCAACCCCTTCGTCCGAAGCTAGGCCCTAGGCCTTCTAAGGCCATAAGCCCGAGCCTCATGCCACTATGCTTGACCCAAGGCCCGTTGGACACGCAATATTGACCTGTACACATCATGATTAATAATCTGGGGCTTGCACGGTCAACTATATCTCGGACGGGAACGTGATTGCTCGGGAATACTATGTCTCAACTGCCCGGTACAGCCCTGGGGAATATCACTGCCGAACATCCCTCTTGAGATGGGAACCTGTTCCAAAGCTACTACCACGACTCCCAACTAAACATCCACTTAGAAGCAATGGAATTGGACCCCCCTTACCCACTAATAACCTAGAGTAATCATATCCCCTCCACCAATCTTGAGCTATAAATAAGAGATGAGAATGAGGAAGAGGGGTTTTTTTTTTTTTTTTTTTTTTTTTGAAGGAAAAACGGGGCTAGAGGGAACAGAGAGCTAAGACATAAGAAGAGCAACACGAGAGAAAAGATAGAAGTTTGTAGGATTAAGTCAACTTGATTGGGTCTCTAAATTAAGAACTGCCCATAGTAGGAAATCCAAAACCCACATCACAAATAGATTGTGAGCCCAAGTAGAGGACCAGCCCATAGGCCTCATCTTTGGCGCGCACATAAAATAAACATGACTGTATTCATTACTGTTTATTTTCTATGAAATAGATTCATTACTGTTTATTGCTAATAAAATCTATTCTAAGAATATGGCTATGAAGTTCTTGAATAGTTTTGTAATTTTTATAAGGACAAAGTTTAGCTACAAAATTAGTTGTAGTCTAAGACTACAAACTTAATATCTTTTTATTAAAGGTGAATTTTGACAAATCCATCATTAGATTACATATTTTTCTCATATCCTTCATGCTTACAAAATTTCTAGAAAATTAAAGATTAATAGTTATATCATTAATAAATTGTTTAAATTGTAAGTTTTTGTAGTTTAAAATTATGCATAAAATATAGACTTATAGATCATATAATAAATAATATTCAATTGATACAAAATTTAATATGTGTATTAAGAGCGTAAATAACATGCAATTTAATAATTAGATTTTCAAAATATGTAATAATGTTTATTACATATTTATGTTAATTATAAAAAGGACAAAGTTCAGCTACAAAATTAGTTATAATTTTAAGCTACAACCAATTTTGTAACTAAACTTTGTCATTTTTATAATTAACGTAAATAATTTCGTATTATTAAATAAACATATAACCATATTCATTACTTGTGGGACTGTTTTTACCGGACTCTCGTTTGTACTGTTTGCTGTGTCTTCCATAAAAAGAGTAAAAAATAAAATAAAATAAGTGATGACAGGTACAAAACATGCAAAACTACATAGATTCTTAAGAGATATCAGTACCACATTCCATGAAAAGCTACATAGATTCTTAAGAGATATCAGTACCACATTCCATGAAAGGAAAATGAACCACGCTGATGTTTATTTATTTATTTTTCTTAAGTACCCTTCGGTTCGCCACTTTTTTCCCTTTTGAAAGAAATCTTAGACTGAAGCACCGTAGCTTTAATGGATCCTAACTTTTTAGATTAGAAAATAGGATTGTCCAACTTTAACGTGATCAATTTAGCCTAATTAAGCAACAAATAAGGCACTATATATATTCATAGTTTCTAAACCGTTGATAAAAGCTACTTGGCACACCTACAGTTTTAAATCCAATTTTTATTATATAATATATAATATGATATATGATTTGTTTTTATACAATTTTTAAATCTTTACTATTTAAAGTTGAACTGTATTTTTGTTAATTTTAATTTCAACAAATAATTAAATAATATTTTGAGAAAAACAAAACTAATCCAAACATAGTACCATACACTTGAGTTCTCAATTCTCACATTCTAAGGACAAGAACTAGTTCTGAACAAACTGCAAGGAAGTTGATGTTGAAAACTTCCACGTGGGCATTTCCCGGCCGAATGTTAAGGGCGTTTTTATTTGAAGTAAGGGAGCTAATTAGTTGGTTGTTGAGAAAATACTAAAAGATAAGAGGAAGGAAGAAAAAAAAAAATGAGAAAAAAGAGTTGCACTTCCAATTAAATCTTTAAAAAAAAAAAAAAAAACTTTATGATCAGAAATAGGGGCCTATGTTGGATGTTCATTGTTCAATTGGTTTTTTTTTTTTTAAAAAAAATTTATGAGGCCTTTGTTCAATTGATTAATTTCACATGGACATGGACATGCAATTAATTACATAATTTTTTTTTTTCCCACTCGGGTAATCAAAGTGAGTGCATCTCCCATTTTGGAAACCACAAAATCATAATGTGAAGCGTAACATTCCTTAACCTTTAGGTACGTTTGGTATATATACTGTAATAACTCCTGTAATGAAATAGTCATTCATGTGTAATAGTAATTCGATTATTTGGTTGCATTTTTATTACATAGATTAGTTATTATATTGGAATAGTTATTCTTTAAATTGAAGAACAGCTATTCCTTTTTAAAATGGATGTATTAGCTATTCCTTAGTGTATGTAATAAGTTAATTTTAAAATTAATATATTTCCAAAAATATAAAATTTCTTTATACATCATTTTTTACAAGCTTTCCATATGTAACAACCAAACTTATGAATAGTAATAGTTGATCCATTACAATATCTTCTATTCCCAGTAATAAAGATTACTATTTCTAATGTAATCTTTATTTAGTGTAGTCTCTTATTTGAAGAGCTTCCTCGAAAGAAGTATTAGAAAAAAAAATTATAATAAAATAAATTGAGAGATATCCTATTTGTTTGGTAGGATAATTAATTTGAGATAGAATTTAAATACAGTTTCTTAGATATCGTATCTTAAATTTTCAATTAAATTTAATTATATGATTGTATTACTCAATGCATGTGGCATTAAAATCAATCATGTGATTTATTAGTCCATGCAACCATATGAATAGATTTAATTGGAGAATCTAATATATACCTAAACATTGAACTTAAATTTTGTCCTTAGTTGAATAACATCTTTCTTCTCAAAAAAAAAAAAAAAAAAAAAAGAAGAAAAAAAAAAAGAACATCTTAGTGTTCATTTGGAAGTAGCTTCCCTAGTTTTCTTGTTGAAAACATTTTGTATAAAGAAATGTAGATAAAAGGTAAAATCTAAATAAAATAAGTGACTCATGTGGGACTCAAAAATAAGCAATAAGGTGACTTATAAATGCATTTCAAACTGATAATTTAATATATATATATATATATATATATATGCTTCATTTACATAATGGAGGAACACTTATTCTTTTTTTTCAATAATTCGATAGTTGAGGGTATAGGTTATTTGAACTCTCGATGTCTCTTTTAAAAGTTGCAAGAGGTGCTAACCAATTGAGATACAAGATTCTTGATCAAAAATAGCTTATTAATGAGGCCATACTGGGTATTAATGAAGATCACAATCCAAAAATGCTTATGAGAAATAGCTACTACGTACATAAATCTTGTTAATTCGTGCAAAATGCTAATAAATAAGGACAGTTCATTATGCCAGAACAAGATAGGCTCATACTGTCTTGCAATGCTTCTCGTTCTCCAGATTGCAGAAACGAATTTTATCAAAAGAACAAGTTGAATTAAAAGAAACTTTTGTTTTTGTCCAATTTCCGCTTTCAAATAAATTAGTGCTATAGACGTCGTTTCATACATCTTATCTTATTTTCTAATGCAAGTACTTTCACGACATATATAGTACTGACATCAAATTGACAATTATACAACCCCCCTCAACATTATCACGATGAGCTGTTAACATTCTTTTCATTCTTTCAACATTCCCCCAACACCCACCCCCCCCCCCCCCCCCTAAACTGGCTAACATATGGAATTAGTTGCTTGCTAGTTTCTTCTTCTTTCTTTTTCCTTTTTTTTTTTTTTTTTCCTTTCCTCTGTTAGTATATGCTGATTTTTTTTCAAGTTTTAATGAAAATTAGAATGAATATATGATTTAATAAATTATCACTAATTCTAAAAATTCAAATTATTAAGAAACTTTGAATTTAATTATTTAACTAATATTTACATCAATCAATTGATAAATAAAAAAAAATTTTTTTATACAAGATAGAATTTCTACTCTAACCTAATCTATGTGTGTAAAGCTCTCTTTTGGGGACTTGAACTCCGGCTCTTGCCCCCCATACTCCACAACCATTTATACTAGTAGAGTGACTACTACACCAAAGATGCGCAGTGATTTTTTCTTAACATATTTATAAACATATAAATCAAGTTATAAAAAAAAAAAAAATAAAAAAAAAAAAAAAAAAAAACATTACAATCGCAAGATATGTACCGTAATGATTACATATTAATTACCATGGCTGGCTATTGTTTGGGCAATGAAAATAACAATTTGATACCCATAATTTCATTTATTTACCCAAAATAATAATGATATATAATAATATTTCTGAATGAGTTGATACCTCTATATGGTTTATGTGCATAAGAAAACGCAAGGAACCTCACCTCAGTAGTACCGTCGGGTACTAATTATGTAAGTAATATTTCTAATCAAGTTTAATTATATATGACAAAATAAATAATAATAACAAAAAGAAAAGGCAGTAATATATAATAATAATTCCATGTCATAATTCATAATATCCTTGGTTAAGGTGAGTGGGAGTGGGATTGCGGTCTCTCCATGCTTGCTGATAATTGGCGCTTTATGAATGACAATGGCAATGACAATGACAATGACCTCACCTAATGAAGAAAATTGATCAAAGTATATGCTTTTTGGTTTGTGGGCGAGAAATTAAGAGAATGACGTGCCAGGGTGACCCTTTTTGAAATGGAAAAAAGGATGACTGTGTGTATGCATGGGAAAAGCATTTCCACACAGATAAAGCTTTCACGCAGATGCCCATTTAATTAAGTTATCTTTTTGTCTCCTTTTTCCTTCTATGTTCCCATTTTGAGGTGCCCAATTATGGATCACTTTGTAATCTCCCCATCCCCACATATATTTTGTTTGGCCTGCCCACTGGGCAGTAATTAATTGCATCAGTTTCTTGTCAAATACCATTTCACCCATATATTAAAATCTGATTGCAGAACCATGATAATGCAGTTAATTAGGTTTTCCCAATTTTTATGTTTTCCTTTTTCTTAGCTAATGATGATGTCGATTATCAACTCAGTAAGCTACAGGGCCTTCACGCGCTCCGAGTGAACCTGCACAGGTAAAAGGAACCTCAAAGGGGAGTACTAGCGTGGTACCGGCCAACGACCCTCCGATGGTTAAGTTAGTATTGCTCACAACTCTAGAGTGCCAGAGTCGAGGAGAGTTACGCGTACCTAGATTCGTGAGGACTCGGAGTATTTATAGAAGTGTAGGGCCTGAGCCGAGGCGTACTTAGAAAGATATCCTTTTACCGAAATTGCCCTGGAATAACGTGGAGCACAAGATTCTTCTTGGTCAACAAGCGTGTTGGACAAGATATCCCTGTGGAGAGCAATCGTGCTAGGCAAGATACCCGCACAAGCAGGGGCGTATGCGACAAGATTCCTCTCTGGGTGGAAGCGTACATGACAAGATACATGTTGTTCCCTTCACCTTCATGCCGTCACCTATCCGTCCCGTCGACTTCAGTAGGCTACACCAGGACGCGCTGGAGGCGTTAGCTTTGGCTGACGGGAGCGAAGGACGTCATCCTTCGGCATGCCGTCAGCTAGATAGGGGCTGACGGTATCATCAAGATAACACCCCTATCAGTTGCCCCCTACTCCTCAATCCCGTCAATCCTAGTTGACGGATTGGGGAGTACATCGCGTGGCAGACAAGGCATTAATGGCTAGTCCCCTCGAGCAGCCCTAGTGTCGGAACACGTGTCCTAGGTCGATTGGCCTGTAGCTGGACGGGGATGTCGCTTCGTCTTCCGCGCCCAGATCCTCTCCTATATATATGTTCCATTTTTCCTCATTTCTCTTCCTTATTCCATTTCTGCTGATCAGAGAGAAGCCGTCAACCTAAAGAGCTCGAGATCACAATCGCGTTCCCGTCCTCGTTTGTTAGTTGATACTGTCAACTTCACCGAAGCCTTTTAACTTGGTGAGTTATTTTTTACTCTTATTTCTCTTTTATTTAATTGCATACTGAACTTTTGGAAGGAGTTTTACTGGAAAGGTCGTCACTTGGATTCTTAGACCACCCTCGTCGCTTGTAGGTAGTAAGATGTCTAGAGAGGCGTCGAGTGAACAGTCGTCAGTCCGCGACGGAGCGGGCTACGACGAGGTCTTCCGGTCAGGCCACGAGCCCGGGGAGGACTCCTCTTGGTCATCGGAGAGTGGGTCATCAGCCCAATCTTCCGACGGGGGAATGGAAGTCCATAGAGGAGGTAGGGTGGCTGGCGAAGTTGGTGACGACAAGGCGGAGAGTGAGGGTGACGAGGCTTCAAGTGGGGGTGACGACACCTTGGAGAGCACATCCAGAGGTTCTAGGGACGACGGTCCATTCATCCTTCCCAAGGAGTGGACGGTTAACCACTTTTTGCCGACGATGACGGACAAGGTGTTTAACTCACTGCGAGCGCGTTATCAAATTCCAGAAGATATCCCAATCCGTCTTCCCTTGGAGAGAGAGAGATGTTACTCCGGGAAGACCGCGGACGTCGGCATGTACGATGCCATGTTCACGACAGGATTGAGGTTGCCCCTGACGGCGCTCCACCGTCAGCTGGCAAACTACCTCGGGCTGTCCGTCAGCTAAATTGCCCCCAACGCCTAGAGGGTGTTCATAGGGTCTGAGATATTGTGGGGTAGCCTAAGTGGGAGACACCGTCAGTTAACCCTTGACGAGTTCTTCTGGTGTTACCGTCCACACCACATTGCCTCGTCCCAGGGGATATACCACTTCTCCGCAAGGAAGAAGGAGCTGAGGTTGGTGTCGAACATGCCTGACTTCAATAGGAATTGGAAGGGAAGATATTTCTTCGTGGAAGGGACGAACTGGGTGTGCCGTGAGGAAGAGTGGGAGTCGATTCCTCAAGGTTTTGACAACACCTGGGCCTTCGTCATGGAGTCAGGTCGTCGTCGTCAGCCTTGCTTATAGGACTATTCATCCCAAGGTTCTTACTCGTCTGTTCTCTTTTTCTCTTTTTCAGCTCTCGCCCGTCCAGTGATCACAGAGGAGCAGGAAGTCTTCATCCTCAAGGTGACGGAGATTCCTTTAGAGGAGAGGAAGTGCCGCGACCTCATCACACCTGACGCCCTCCATGCCTACTATGGGGGACCCGTGCCAACAGAAGAAGCACACCGTTTAAACAATCTATCCTGTCAACGTAAGTTTCATTGACCCCTTCATTTTCGTCACTTTTACTTAGGCATTTTTACATTCGGTCTCTATCTTGCAGAAATGGAATCAGCAAAGTTGAGGGCACAGATCCGGGCCGCCGCTGCGCGCAAGAAGGAAGAAGGGAGAGGGAAGGAGGGGGTGTCCACGTCCCTCCCAAAGGCCATCGATAAGGGCATGCCCAAGAGGAAGGGTGACTGGACTGGGGATCGTCCAGCGAAGAAACAGACCGTCACTCTCGGAGATCACTCCGCAACGCCCCCGTCTCCCAAACGAGGGGCCGGGAAAGGGTTGATGACGGCCTAAGGTCCCGTCACCCAAGAGGACGAGCGCTGCCTTCTTACCCACAAAGGGTATGCTCTGGAGCGGCTAGACTCCATTCTGGGGAAAAAGGACGCCGATTCTTGCGTCAGCCAGTCCGTGCAAGAGTTGGGGGACTCGGGCCTCTTCGATCTCGCCCGGGTACGTATGTTCTTTATTTTTTGCTCCGTCTGCTTTTTGTGTTACTTTGCTGAAGGAAGTTTTGTTTCACAGGCTATGGTTCGTATGAGGGCCATGCAAGTCAAAGGGACGAAGAACGAAAAGCTGCTGGCCCGTCAGAAGAAGCGTATCACAAATCTTACTGACGGGTTGGACC
Source organism: Lithocarpus polystachyus (assembly GCA_033629205.1). Classification (NCBI taxonomy): domain Eukaryota; kingdom Viridiplantae; phylum Streptophyta; class Magnoliopsida; order Fagales; family Fagaceae; genus Lithocarpus; species Lithocarpus polystachyus. The sequence goes on along the minus strand of CM066167.1, from coordinate 25,657,025 downwards.
AGTACAAGGACACTTGCCGTACCCTGAACGGGGAGGTGAGAGAGCTGAAGGAAAAACTCGAGGAGGGGACCCGTCAGCTGGAGAAGGAGAGGGAGGCGAAGGCGACGGCGGAAAAGGAGTTAACTTCCCTCTTGGGCCAGGTGGAGACGGCAAAAGCTGACGCCGTTGCTAAGTTCAAGACATCCCAGACATTCATTGACGCCTGCGCCGAGTACTATGGTGACGGGTTTGAGGACTGCCTTAAGCAGGTGAAGTCCCTCTTCCCTCACCTTGACTTGTCGAAGGTTTCCATGGATGATCCGATGCCATCAACGCCCATGGTCGACACCGTGTTCATGAGGGATGACGACCTCGGTGAGTCTGGGATGGCTGGCAATGACGACGGTGTTATCCTCGCCCAACCTGCCCTGGACAGGTCTGCTGCTCCAAAGATTTCGTCATCCGACCCTCCCCGTTCTGACGGCTTCCCTGCCGGCGAGGCCCAAGGTCCCGAGGCTGCGCCAGACGCCCCAGCCCTTTGAGTTTATAATTCTTTTTGTAAAATTTGTTTCTTCTTTTTGTACATGACACCCTATTGTTTTAAGGGCTTTTTGTAAGAAACATTGTTCTTGAAATATAATACTTTATTTCCGTCATTCGTAGTTTACTGCTTCTTTTTACTTTGAGCCTTATGGATGATCTCTCTGCTTTTTATCACTTCATGGTAATCCAACTTTTGGGCTTTTGATGCTTTTTATAATGAAGTCATAATCTTCTAATTGGGTCGTCAACCTTGGGTCATGCCTTAGCGAGTTTTAAGGTTACTTTAGGGCGTGGCCGTCAGTTTTTATGTTCAACGGGCTCGTGCCTTTTTATCCAATTAGGATAGAATTATTGGATTTTCGAGCCGTCAACTTATGAACCGTCAGCTTGTATGTTCAATCGGTTTTCACGCTTATCCTTGGGTAGGATTATTGGCTTTTTATGCCGTCAGCTTATGAACCGTCAGCTCATAGGCTTGACTGGTTTTCACGCTTATCCTTAGGTAGGATTATTGGCTTTTTGTGCCATCAGCTTATGAACCGTCAGCTCATAGGCTTGACCGGTTTTCACGCTTATCCTTAGGCAGGATTATTGGCTTTTTGTGCCGTCAGCTTATGAACCCTCAGCTTATGGGCTTGACTGGTTTCCACACTTATCCTTAGGGTCGTGTTACTGGCTTTTAAGCCGTCAGCTTTTATGCTTAACGCTTTTATGCCTTGCATCCTTTTAGGACAATATTATTGGCTTTTAAGCCGTCAGCTTTTGTGCTTGACGCTTTTATGCCTTGTAGATTCTTTTTAGGATGTTGGCTTCTAAGCCGTCAGCTTTTATGCTTGACGCTTTTATGCCTTGTAGATTCTTTCTAGGATGTTGGCTTCTAAGCCGTCAGCTTTTATGCTTGACGCTTTTATGTCTTGTAGATTCAAAGGCCATCGTCGCTTTGGGCTGTTGGTTCTTATACCATCGACTTTGGTACCTCACATGTTTTGATGTTCAACACTTAACAAAATATAGAAGACTCTGAATAAACTTCGGAATCTTGCATAATTTTTAAGAAGGGGAAAACATGCCCGTTAAGTTCCCAAAATACATGATAGCAAATTATAAGTAGGGGGTTGCCATTCTATCTTACTAGTAATACTTTCGCAGGTGCTCGGCGTTCCAGGGATGATGCAGCTTTTGTCCTTCCACAGTTTCCAAATGGTAAGTGCCCTCTCTTTGCCATGACGTGACCCGATAAGGATCTCTAATGGCACCCATGATTTTCCTTAAGACAAGGACTCCGACCTGGAAGTCCCTGTGTTTGACTCGGGAGTTGTAGTGCTTAGCCATGCGATCTTGGTATCGTGCAAGCCTTTGTTCTGCTGCCGCTCTTGTTTCGTCAATTAGGTCAAGCTGTAGACACTTGGCATTGTCGTTCCTGCCTTCGTCGTAGGTGTTCACCCTGTGGCTTGTGAGTCCTACTTCGGCCGGGATGACAGCTTCACTTCCGTAAGTTAGCCGAAATGGTGTTTCACCAATAGGGGTCCTCGCCGTTGTTCTGTATGCCCATAGTACGCTTGGCAGTTCTTCGGGCCATATCCCCTTTGCCCCCTCGAGCCGAGTCTTGATAATCTTAAGCAAGGATCGGTTCGTAACTTCTACTTGACCGTTGGCCTGGGGGTGCGCGGGGGAGGAGTAGTGATTCTTTATTCCCAGCTATGAGCAGAACTCTCGGAAGGGGCCGTTGTCGAATTGCTTGCCATTGTCCGAGACTAGGACTCTAGGGATCCCAAAGCTGCATATGATGGACTTCCAGACAAAGCTTTGTACATTCTTCTCCATGATAGTGGCCAGAGCTTCAACTTCTACCCATTTTGTGAAGTAGTCTATGCCTACTACCAGGAACCTCAGCTGTCGCGCAGCCGTTGGGAATGGCCTCATAATGTCTAGTCCCCATTGAGCGAATGGCCATGGGGCTGTCATGGGGGTCAGCTCTTCGGGCGGCTGCCTGATGGTGTTGCTGAACCTTTGGCATTTGTCGCAGGCTTTGACGTAGGTTTGGGCATCTTTTTGCATCGTGGGCCAGTAGTATCCTGCTCGGATCAGCTTGTGCGTTAATGACTGTGACCCCGAATGATTTTCGCATATTCCTTCATGTACTTCCTTCATGACATAGTCCGCTTCCTCGGGACCCACGCACCTTAGGTATGGGCGAGAGAAACCTCTTTTGTATAGGACGTCCTTCATCAGTACGAATCTCGCCGCTCGAACCTTTAGTCTTCTGGCGGCCTCTTTCTCACCCGGCAGGGCGCCATCTCTCAAGTAAGAGACTAATGGCGTTGTCCAATTATTTTCGGAGCCTATTTCCTGCACATTGACAACGTCTATTAGTGGCGAAATCTGCACAAAGGAGAGCACGTTATCAGGGACGGTCATGTGTTCTGATGAGGCGGCTTTGGCGAGACTGTCGGCTCGCTCATTTTCTTCTCTGGGGATTTGGATTATTTCTGCCTTCAGGTCGTCTACCTTTCGCTTCACTTGATCGAGGTATCTTTTCATTTTGTCGCCTCTACACTCGTAGCCTCCGTTCACTTGGTTGACGATGACCTGGGAGTTGCTGTAGACTACCACTCGGGCTGCTCCCGCTGCTTTGGCGAGATCGATCCCGGTTATCAAGGCTTCGTACTCTACTTCGTTATTGGTGGCGGGGAAGTCCAGGAGGATCATGCACTCGACCCGATCTCCTTCAGGGGAGTGAAGTACGACAGCTACTCCACCGGCCCGTCTAGTTGACGACCCGTCTATATGTACACTCCATGGAGGGCATCCATCTGCCCCCTAGTCTTCCGCGCTGGTGAACTCAGCGATAAAGTCAGCGACGGCCTGCCCCTTAATGGCGGTGCGAGGGCTGTACCAGATGTCGAACTCAGTCAACTCGATTACCCATAGGGCTAAGCGACCGGCAGCTTCTGGGTGGTGCATCGCTCGCCGCAAAGGCTTGTCGGTTAGGACTTCTATTGTATAAGCTTGGAAGTACAGCTTAAGCTTTCGAGCCGCTGTAACTAAGGTGAAGGCGAGCTTCTCCATGGGTGGATATCTTTCCTCCACTCCGCGAAAGGCTCGGCTGGCGTAATACATAGGTCGCTGGACCTTGTCTTCCTCTCTGACCAGGGCGGCGCTGACGGCTGCTGGGGATACGACCAAATAGAGGAAAAACTCTTCCCCCAGTAGCGAGGGACTTAGTAGTGGCGGTGAAGAGAGGTAGGCTTTCAGCTCTTCGAACGCCCTTTGGCATTCGTCTGTCCACTCGAAGGATTTCTTCAGCGTTCGAAAGAAGGGTATGCACTTATCTGTCGCCCTCGATACGAACCTGTTCAGGGCGGCCACCCTCCCATTTAAGCTTTGTACCTCCTTCGCGTTCTTCGGGGGGGCCATCTCCATTCTAGCTCGGATCTTGTCTGGGTTGGCCTCAATGCCCCTTTGAGACACCATAAAGCCTAGAAATTTTCCCGCCGCCACTCCAAACGCGCACTTTGCCGGGTTGAGCTTCATGTTGTAGGAACGGAGGGTATCGAATGTTTCTTCGAGGTCCTTCAGATGGTCTTCCTTCCTCCTACTTTTTACTAACATGTCGTCGACATATACCTGAACATTCCTTCCTATTTGGTCGGCGAACATCTTGTTCATGAGTCTCTGGTATGTGGCGCCCGCATTCTTCAGTCCAAACGGCATCACCTTGTAACAGAAAAGACCCTGGCTGGTAACAAATGAGGTCTTCTCCTGATCCGCCACGTCCATCCAGATCTGATTATACCCTGAAAAAGCATCCATGAAGCTCAGCAGCTGATGCCGGGCCATAGAATCTACTAGCGCATCAACTTGTGGGAGGGGGTAGCTATCCTTGGGGCACGCCTTGTTCAGGTCTGTGAAGTCAACACACATGCGCCACTTCCCGCTAGCTTTTTTGACCATCACGATGTTGGCCAGCCAGTCGGGATAGTATACTTCTCGGATGAAACCCGCCTCCCGTAGTTTGCTGACTTCTTCCGCTACTGCTCCATCTCACTCCGAGGCAAACACCCGCTTCTTCTGTCTGACGGGTCGAAAGGTGGGTGATACGTTCAGCCTATGTACCATGACTGAAGGGTCGATCCCTGGCATGTCTTCATGACTCCAGGCGAATATATCTTGGTTTTTCCTGAGGAAAACCACAAGCGCTTGGCAAGCCGCGGGGTTGGTGAGAGCGCCGATCCTGGTAGTCCTGCCTGGTCTGGACTCATCGAGGGCTATTTCTTCGAGCTTCTCTGCCGGTTCTGCCCCCACTCGCTGTTCTATATTCATTGCTTGCAAGTGGCTATCCATTTCCACCATCGCGACGTAGCATTCTCGCGCGGCCGCCTGGTCTCCCCGTAACTCCCCTACACCGTTCTCGGTGGGGAACTTAGCCATCAGGTGGTAGGTCGAAGTCACGACCTTCCATGCATTGAGGGTCGGTCTCCCTATGATGGCGTTGTAGGCGGACGAGCAATCGACGACGAGGAAGGTGACATCCTTGGTGACTTGCCGGGGATATACCCCAATTGTGACCGGCAAGGTGATGGCGCCAAGGGGGTATACTCTCGTTCCCCCGAACCCGATGAGCGGAGTGTTGGTAGGTGCCAAGCGCTCTCTGCTAATCCGCATCTGTTGGAACGCCAGGTAATAGAGGATGTCTGCGGAGCTTCCATTGTCGATCAAGACCCGATACGTGTTGTAGTCCCCTAGTCGGAGGTTGACAACAAGGGCGTCGTCGTGCGGATGGTGAAGACGTTGGGCATCTTCCTCTGTGAACTCAATAGCGGGGCTGTTGACTCGTGGCTTCTTCTAGACCACGCCCGTGGTTTGGACACTCTGAACTGCCCTGAGATAGGATTTTCGAGCCCTTTTCGTTGAGCTGACAAATGCCGCACTCCCAATGATCATCCTTATGTCCCCTGTAGGCAGTCTGGGGCGCTCATTGTCTCGGCGGGGGACTTGTTCCTGTCGAGGTGCTTCTGTTCCTTCTTGGCTGACGAACCTTTGCAGCTTCCCTTGCCTAATCAGGGCTTCAATCTGCTGCTTCAAATCGTAACAGTCGGCGGTGTCGTGGCCATGGTCCCGGTGGAAACGGCAGTATTTGTCCTTGGATCGTCTATTGGGGTCCCCCTTCAGTTTTCCAGGAAACGTCAGGGACCCTTCGTCCTTGATCTGCATCAGGACTTGGTCGATCAGAGCTGTCAGCGGCGTGAAGCTTGTGAACTTCCCAGCGGGGGGCTTTGGTCGTCTGTTGTCTCGGCCTTCTCCTATTCGAGACGTCTTTCGCCCCTTGTCCTGTCGCGCGTCCTCTTGCGTTTCCCTCTTCTTGGGAGGCCTTTCTTCCCGGGCCGATAATGCATCTTCTGCATTCATATATTTGGGTGCCCTGTAAAGCACATCCGACATGGTTTTTGGGTCATTTTTATAGATGGAGAATAAGAATTTACCCTTCCGCATCCCGTTTGTGAACGCGGCGACCAGTATTTTGTCGTCGACCTCGTCGATCGAGAGTGCCTCCTTGTTGAAACGGGCTATGTACGCCCTCAGTGTCTCGTCTTCTCGCTGCCTAATGTTCATCAAGCACGCGGTGGATTTCTTGTGTCGATGTCCCCCTATAAAGTGTGAGGCGAACTGAGCGCTCAGCACTTTGAAGGTTCCTATAGAGCCTGGCGTCAGTCTGCCAAACCAGGTCCTTGCGGAGCCCCTTAATGTCGTCGAGCAAGCCCGGCACATAATTTCGTCCGGGACACCTTGTAGGTGCATTAGGGTTTTGAAATATTCTAAGTGGTCCAGCGGGTCTTTGGATCTGTCATAGTTTTCCATTTGGGGCATACAGAATTTTGTCGGCAGAGGGAACAGAATGACAAGTGTAGTGAAGGGGGAGTCCGTTCGATGGACGAGGTCGTCGAGGTCGCTGGATACCCGTCCCTTGAGGGCGTTCATCATGAAATCCATGCGCTCCCTCATCATCAGCATCTCCGTGGCAATGTGGGGCGGCACCTGGCCAGTAGCTAACGGGCAGCTCATCCCCTGCCCTTCAGGTCGGCTCAAGGCGTTGCTGCCCTCTGGACCTCCAAGATTTCCTCTCTCGGCGCTGCTTGCCTCCTGATTTTCTCCCTGATTGTTGATCGTCGCATTTTTCTGTCGCAATTGTTCTTCCAAGTCATGGTTATGTTTTGTGAGGCGTTCCACCGCGGCCGCTAGAGTTTGGACCTGTCTCTCGAGAGCCGTCGTGCGCTGCTCATTGCCTTGATCGTTCATGGTGGTTGCTCTTGAACGCGTGAGTACCATGCAACTTTTTTTCCGGAAAGCGCGGAACACGGTTTATGTAGCACGCATTCCCACAGACGGGGCCAACTGATGATGTCGATTATCAACTCAGTAAGCTACAGGGCCTTCACGCGCTCCGAGTGAACCTGCACAGGTAAAAGGAACCTCAAAGGGGAGTACCGGGGTGGTACCGGCCAACGACCCTCTGATGGTTAAGTTAGTATTGCTCACAACTCTAGAGTGCCAGAGTCGGGGAGAGTTACGCGTACTTGGATTCGTGAGGGCTCGGAGTATTTATAGTAGTGTAGGGCGTGAGCCGAGGCGTACTTAGGAAGATATCCCTTTATCGGAATCGCCCTGGAATAGCATGGAGCGCAAGATTCTTTTTGGTCAACAAGCGTGTTGGGCAAGACATCCCTATGGAGAGCAATCGTGCTAGGCAAGATACCCACACAAGCAGGGGCGTATGCGACAAGATTCCTCTCTGGGTGGAAGCGTACATGACAAGATACATGTTGGTCCCTTCACCTTCATGCCGTTACCTATCCGTCCTATCAACTTCAGTAGGCTACCCTGGGACGCGCTGGAGGCGTTAACTTTGGCTGACGGGAGTGGAGGACGTCATCCTTCGGCATGCTGTCAGCTAGATAGGGGCTGACGGTATCATCAAGATAACACCCCTATCAGCTAAGATTTTAATGTTAATATTAATAGGCTTAAACTAATTAAATGCGAATGTGACAAATTAATTTGAAAGGATTAAATCATGATTAAAACTTGGATATATAAATATATATATATATATATATATATGAAATGATTAAATCATGAATTCAAACACTTGGCTATATTGATCAATAAGATAATAATAGTGTTATTTTTTCAAAGAATAATTAAATTTAAAACAAGGTGTTCGAATTCAATTGGAGGACTTAATATACTTCACCTGTGGTACATATTGTATATATAAGTTTCACCCTTAAATCATAAAGTGTAAAATCATTAATTCTGTACGCATAGTAGCTGTTTTCCCATCTTTTTTAGACAACATATATAGCAAGGGTACGGAACAATATTTTTCTGAATAAATTTATAAGTGTAACACATTCGATTTGAGAGCATTTCTCATAAACAGACACTATTAGTTTGAAAGTTTGAATCTCTTACTCAAGGCTAAAACTCATTTATGAATAAATAAATAAAAAAGCATCGTGACTTTTGAATTGGTGTTAAATCAAGCGTTGCACTATGCATCCTAAATTATAAACCATGTTGCACTTTGCATCCCGCCGTCAATTATGCAATTATCTTGGATGAAATTATGTAAAAAGATCTAATTATCATTGTCTTCAATCCCTTAAAAACAAATGAAAAATCATCCTTTGTTAATTGTTACCCTAAACTATAGTCTCAGTTATATTTTGTACCCTAAATTTTGCTTTTCCATCTAAGATAACGGCAGAATTAATGGCGAGGTGCAAAGTGTAACATGAGTTATAGTTTAGGGCGCTAATTGTGCATTTCGAAAGTTTAGAGTGCAAAATGTAATTTAGGATATAGTTTAGAGTGACAAAGTGTAATTACTCTCTAAAAAATAAAAAATAATAATAATCGGTAATCATGAAGATGGCTTGTTGAAGGCCAGTTGAAAATCAATTTAGCTAGCATCTAATAAATTCCAAAACTTTTGTATGGCCATTGTCATGCCACATTATGATAAAGTACAACAACACTTGAAGTTAACCCCAATATTATTCTTTTTGGCGCAAACCATGTTAAAAAAGATAAACAAAAGTTTAGAGCATCCACATCAGTTGATGCAAAGTCTTGCAAAATGCAAAAAATCCTTCATTTTACACATTTTAACCAAAAAAACACTCATATTAGTGTGTGTAAAAATGTGCATAAATGCACAATTGCTACAGTAACCGTGCATATATGCAAGGTTACTGTAGCACTTGTATTTATTATTTTATTAATTTTTTCTCTCTCTTGTCTCTGGTTGCTCTCCGTTTTTCTCATTTTTTTCTCTCTCTTGTCTCTGCTTCTTTTTCCTTCTCTCTTCTCCTTTTGGCTCCAACCCTCACCATCCTCGTCATCGGCCTCACCAACTCCGGCGCCGCTGGAATCAAGATGAAAAGATCATTGAATTAGAGCTAATATCTTAAGATTTGTGGTGGTGCAGGTGTGGGCCCGTAGAGGAGGTGATGAGCGAGTTGGTTGGGAAATTTGTCACAGTCCTTCATGGTGGTTAGTGTGGTGGTGGTGGTGGTGGTGGAGGTGGGAGGATTTGAAAATATTTTGTTTAATTTGTCTTAATTCTAAGTTGTTTGGTTTGTGAGAAAATCTGGGAAAGTGTTTGGTTCATGTGAAAATTAGAGAAAGTGAAAATTAAATGTTGTTTGGATGTTTTGTGGTTATTTTATTATGAAATGAAAGTTTGTAATTATTGTTTGGTTGATGAGAAAGTGAGAGAGAGGTGGATTGGGCCTGTGAGAGAGAGAAGCTATGAGTGAGAGAATAATAAAAAATTGTAAAAGAATGAATATTTTATTGAATAAATGTGTAGAATAAATAAACTGATGTGGATGTTTTGTAAAAATTGGTGTGTAAAATAGAAAAAGTAACTTTTTTGTGCAAAATAGATGGAAAGTTTGCATCCACTAATGGATGCTCCTAACTATGTGTTGTCTGAGCCTTCATGCAAGTCAACTACGGATAAATGGATTCAAAGATAGAAGAAATATGATAAATGTTTTGCTTTTTGTATTATATTGGCCTGATTAATAGGAATCCTTGACCATAGGCACAATCAACATGCAAGGACTTTGATTAGTTAAATTTGTAAAAGCAAGGAAGAAAAGGAAGATTAAAAAAAAAAAAAAAAAAAAAAACAAACAAACTCTCTCCAAAGGCAAAAAGCTAAGTCTTATCATGCTTGCTGGTCGAATGCATAATTCAAATCTTATCTTATTGGTGTGAAATAGGAATATGAAATCTCACTAAAACTAGATCTTGTGAAATAAATACTCTAGGAATGCTTGTCGCCTAATTACGTCTGCGATGCATAAGACATTCATCATAGATCATTGTGTCTGCTTACATTTAGATGCGGTTGTGGCAGTTAGATTTAGAGTGCAAAACACCCAATTCAAACATGAACTACGATATACAAATGGCCCAAAAAATTAACTAAAAGTTTCTCACTTTTGAGTCCTACACTCCTACTCAGTAGTCAGTACTCATACTCATTAAGCCAAATTGAATTCCATAGTTTGTGCACACTGCACCATAGTCTAAAACTCTTGTATAATATATATATAGCTCACTTACTGTTACAAGAGAATTTTGGACACGAAGACTTGCAATAGTTAATGTACGAGCTAGAAGAAGTTTCTCGCTATAAAAGGACACAATTATGCAAATTAAAATGGTGGGGCAAAAAGATAGATACAGTGTATTTTCAGAAGTTTACTTTTGCTTGCTTTTCTGATCTTTCACGTTGTGTCATTAACTTTTAGGGTAATGCTTGTCAATTGTAATTTAATATATGCTCGTGCCGCATTTCCTTTTCTTTTCTTTTTTTTCTTTTTTTCTTTGAGGATGACGTTCATGATGTTTATGCATGATTTCACTTTATCAAGCATATTTTGTTGATATTTTTTTTCCCAAAAAATCAAATGTTGTAGGTAGTTTACTGAATGACATTTTTCCGGTATAATATTCTGGATGATGAGTCATATAACTCATAAGGCCGGGAAAAAAAAAGTTGGCCTTTATTGGTTCAAAAGGGGTTTTCAACTTCATGCCAGTTTGTCTATACTTTAATACATATGAAAGGCTTTGGTCCATGAGATTCTCATTTTCACACAGAAAATGCTATTAAAATAAAGTTAATCAGTAATATAAAATCTTTTCTATCTTGAATCTTGTATTTATCTATATTATTATTTAAGGAGCTTTTTCTATTTGGACTAGATTTTTTTTTTTGTTCCAAAATACCCCTACAACCTACGTTTAAATAGGTGCAAAACTTGGTAAAAATGTTTCTTTAACTCCTACTAAAACATTGCTTACAAAAGAGAACCACTCTCCTGATGGTTTTCAAATTGCTTTATCTATTTATTAAAAAAAATTAAAATTAAAACAAACACAAGTTTCTGTACTGATAAAAAAAAACACATATGCCGTTGTTGCAAAAAAAAAAAAACTGTACACCCACATTTTAGTCACACATAACTCCAAACTTCTACCCAGCAATTTTAAATATCTCCATTATCATTAAGAAATTATTAAGCACTGCTTTTTTTATTAATTTTTTTAAACCCACGTTTTAGGGTATTGGATATAAACAAAAATTAAAACAAATATTATCCTTATTTTCCTATCTTTATGACTTTGGATAACTGTCTCTCTTTTTTTTCTTTTTTCACTTTTCAAAATAAAACATTTGAATAACTATCATTTTTTTTTTCAGTTTTCAAAATAAAACTTGTTATCCTTATTACTCCACGGTATACACTTCCATATTTGCAGTTTTCCTTCTTCAGTAAAATAGTCAGTGTTTCTCTTTGTCTCTGAACGCTGCAATTTAAAAGATGGGATGAGTCATGCGATTACATGTAAGAATGTTTTATGCAGTTTTATGGTAGTACTTATATTTACTTCCATTCATACAACTTTATAGAGTTTTATATGCTTGAAAACTATCCAATATTGTTCTATGATCTCACGTTTTGATTCAATGTGGTTCTTAGGAATGTTTGCTTGATTTGGTAAGTTATAGCTTTGGTGTGATTCGGTCTTATATTATTATTTTTTTCTAAAAATTGGGTTAATGTGTTTATGTGTAGCATTTTAAAAAATCATTTTTTAATGTAATTGCAATAGAAGGGCAAACATTAATTAATGATGTGGAACTATGTATTTATTTTGAGCAAACATCAATTATTATTTTTGTATTATTATTAATGTAATTGTTTCATGTTGATTTAATGAAGGATTCGAAAGTCATACTATTTCATTCTTTTTTTTTTTTTGTTTTTTTTTTTTTGTTTTTGGAGAAAAATACTCTTTCATTCTAATAACTATTTTGAATGTATATTGATCTTTTATGTTTTAGTTTTTTATTTAAAAAAAAAAACAAATTAACAGTCTTCTAATTCGTTACTCTGCCTTTTCTTCATTATTACTAAAAGCTTACAGATTACATTTGCTTTTCTTTGCTGCAAAGAGGGAACCTACAACAACTTACGTTTGCTTTTATTTTCATGAGTTGTCATTCAGTATTTGTTTTCTTGTATTTGGTTTATATTAGATTTCTTTACTTTTTTTTTTTTTTTTTTTTGAAGAGAAAACTATGGAACTTCTTTTATTCAAATAAGCCTAATGAATCGGCTTGAAGTACATTATGAAACTGTGGTGAAACTTCCTCCATCCATACTAAAAAATCCAAATGCCTATGGCATATCTAGCCAAACTATGAGCTAAAGTATTACATTTCCTCCTTATATGAGAGTAAAATAATTCCTCAAAACGTTGTGACAAGTTCTTTGTGTCTTCAATCAGCAAACCCAGTGGGACCAGCAACCTTTCCTCCTCCATTAATCCTTTATAGCTTGTTTGGGAGTTAAAAAAAGGAGGGAGAGTAGAGTGGAGGGAGGGAGAGTAATTCAATTACCTTGTTTGGAAGTTTTTTAAAGAAGGAGGGGAAGGGATTTGGAGGGGTTTCAACTACCTCCAACCCCTCATTTTTAATTCCTCCAAATTGGAGAGATTTGGAGGGAGAGTAGAGTAGATAAGTTATTGGTCAAATGAATTTCCTAATTTACCCTTTCTAAATTAACAAAATTACTCTTTCTAAAGGGCTAATTACCCCATTCCCCCTCCCTAATTTTAAAAACATCCAAACAATGTAGAGGGAAATCATTCCCCTCTACTCTCCTCCCCACTACTCTCCTTCCCTCTACTCCCCTCTACTCTCCTCCCTCTTTAAACTTCCAAACAAGCCATTAATGACACTCAAAGAATCACCTTCCAAGACAGCTTATTTGACTCCAACCGCCAGTGCAAAAGAAAGCGTCCAACCTGCAGCAAACACCTCAATCTCATTACTGCAAAGCTGTTGGTGTACCAGTTTTAAGCATGAAGCTATTACACGGCCTCTGTGATCTCTAATCACGACTCCCACACCAAATTTTTATCATGTGGTAAAACCGCACCATCAAAATTTATTTTGTAAAGTTCTGATGGTGGTGGTTTCCAATGATTTTCAGAGTGACGAATTTGCTGCACCTGTGTAGCTGGGATTACTTGCCTGCCATGGTAATCATCAAGCCAAACTTTTGAGAGGTGAGCAAGCTGGTGAAGTGCTTCCGCAGGCTGGTTAAGGCGAACCCGATTCTGCTGATTCCATATTGTCCAGGTTGTGACTGTGAAGAGCTCGAACTGACATTTATTTTTAATAACCCATGATAAAAGCTCTTTGAAATCCAAGAATTGCACTGAACCCCAGCAGCTCCATTTTCTGGACATGACCACAATGCGTGCAAGGAAGTCTCAGAGGAAGTGTGACATCTGACACAGAGAGGGTCCGCCGATATTGTGCAACGAAACAGAGAATTCTTTGTGGGCATGGCCTCGCGACAAGCACGCCACAGCAACATTTTTACCTTCAGTGGAACCTTCATGGACCATATCTCCCTCCAAACTTGCTTATCCTCGTTTGTAGCCTCTCTTGATTCCACATTCAGCTCCTCTTCCATTTTTAAAAACCTATACCCGGTTTTGCAACTATACCTTCCATCACTAGAGTGTGGCCAGTATAGAACATCCTCAACTGCTTCATAGCTTAAGGGAATGTTCTTAATTAGATTTGCTTCTTCAGTGTTGAACAACCCATCTACCATTCCTACATCCCATTGCCTGCTGGTTGGATCAATTAAGATATCCATTGTAGCATTTTCTAAATCTTCCAATGGATAGGATTCCACATGTGAAGGGTACTTCTTTGGCAGCCAGTGATCTTGCCAAATTCTAATTGTTTTTCCATCACCCACGCTCCACCTAGCCCCCCTTTAAATAACATCCCTCCTTACTAATATACTCCTCCAAACATAAGAGCCCATCCTTGAATCCTTTGCCTCCATAATAGTTGATTTTGGAAAAAATCGGGCCTTGAAAACTTTGTAGAATAGGGAATTTTGATTATGCAAAAGGCGCCACGCTTGCTTTGCTAGTAGAGAGTCATTGAATTTAGCTAAATCTTTAAAACCCATACCACCCACATCTTTGGACCTGGTCAATTCATCCCATTTAACCCAATGGATCTTCCTTTGGCCACCTCTTTGTCCCCACCAAAATTTTTTTATCATCGCTTCGATCTCATTACATAGACCTATTAGAATTTTGAAACATCCCATTGTATAAGTGGGAATGGCTTGGATGACTGATTTTATCAACACCTCCTTTCCTGCTTGTGAAAGTAATTTCCCTTCCCAACCTTGGATTTTTTGCCACACCCTCTCCTTAATGTAGTTGAAGCTTGCTTTTTTCTTTTTTCCCACAAAAGATGGCAGCCCTAAGTATTTTTCATATTGCATAATTTCTGGTACACCCCACGCTTCTTAATTTGGTCCTTTATAGCACCGTCCATTGCTTTGCCAAAGAAAAGTGTCGTCTTGCTCTTATTAATTTTTTGGCCGGAAGCATCTCCATAATCATTCAACATATTCAACACCTTGCCACACTCCTCCATTGTAGCCCTGCAAAAAGGAGACTATCATTTGCAAAAAGCAACTGTGTTAGTTTTGGGCCTCTTCTACAAAGGGAGAAGCCGTGGATATCCCCTTTCCTTTTCGCTTTTTTAATCAATCCATTCAACCCTTAAGTACAAAGCAAGAAAAGGAAAGGGGAGATAGGGTCGCCTTGCCTTATACCCCTTGTCGGGTGAATCATTCCACATGGCTCTCCATTCACCAACACTGAGTAGGTAACAGTTTTAACACATAACATAATCAGATGTATCCATCCTTCATTAAATCTCATCCTCCTCATAATTCTCTCTAAAAAAGGCCATTCCACCATATCATAAGCCTTACTCAAATCGAGTTTTTCTACCATATAGCCATGGGAACCAGACTTATATCTTTGCAAGCAGTGTAGGGTTTCAAAAGCCACCATTATATTGTCAGAAATTAGTCTATCTTTAGTAAAAGCTGATCGGTGTTCTGTAATGATAGAGGGTAAAATTTTCCTTAAACGGTTGGCTAAAACTTTAGAGAAAATTTTTTTACAACACGTTACACAAGCTAATAGGGCAATATTGGTAGGCATGTTTAGGAAAGCGAACTTTAGGGATCAATGTGATAAAAGCATGATTAAGGGATTGTGGTAATGTACCTGAGTTTAGCCACATCAAGATGGAGGAGGTAACATCATGACTAACCGTGCCCCAAAAGTGTTGATAGAATAATGGTGGCATTCCATCCGGACTCGATGCTTTTAGAGGAGAGCCATTTGTTGCAAGGCCACCTCCACTTCATGGACTTCAAATTTTCGGCTTAGCAAAGTATTCATTTCATCCATAATCACATTTGGCACATACTCCAACACTCTTAAAGCATCTATCTAACCCTTAGAAGTGAAAAGTGATTGATAGTAGCTCACAAGCACTTCAGTAATCTCTTCCATATTAGTTTTCCATGAGCCTTCTGTTGGGAAAAATACATGTTGGGAAAAATACATGTTCGTATCACATACAAAACATACGCAGCGGAAAATTAACGGATCTACTTCATTCGCAATTGATAACATGCACTATGAAAGTTTCAGAATTTAAGAACAAGAAAGCGTACCTTGGTGCGGTGAAATTCAAAACCAAAGATCAGAAGTTCTTGGGAAGACTTTTAAGCTTCACTCCAATTCTACTTAATGCCCAAGATGTGTGGTCTCTCAATCAGTTTCCAAGGAGAGAACAAGGGAGTGTCCAACACTCACATACAAACCATTTCATTCCTTGTGTAAACTTGATGAAAAAACACTTATGAAAAGACTCATCCAAAAACCTTATGAAATTCTGTATGTTTCTCTTCTTATATACAACTGATTATCTAATTGGGCTAGCCTTTTGGGCCATTCCAATTGGGCTCTAGTGTGTGGCTCGGAGTGGGACCAAAAGAGAACAAATAAGACTCTAACTACAATGGGCATTGGGCTTTTCTATCAACTCTTGACAAGTTCAAAGTTACCATTAATTATATTCAATACCATTACATGAATATAATTGCACTTTAGGCCTTATTAATAAATTATATCCCAAGACTTTATTATACATGCAACCCCTTCATTAAAATATTCGTAGTAATACAAAGTCATGAATATAGATTGCCACTTTGAAGATTACTACATCTTAATCCTTGAGTACCGGGTTTAATCCTTAATATTATTCATCATATATTTATGAAATCCAATTCCATAAATATATACTTTAGTAACTCCTTACTAAAGTGGTTGGGCCCAACTCTCTGAATAACTAAACCCATTAAACTTATCTCAAGGGAATATTTTATATCTCCATTAAGAGATTATGAATTCCATCTTGAGAATATATGTTCCATCAACACTAAATGCGGTTGCCCAACATACTGAGGTTTTGACCGTAACTTATAGATCTCACTCCTGATATATCAAAGCAACCTACATCTCATGATCAGGTCCATTATTCTCTCAGGATTTAAAGTTGATGTAAATAGAAGTCGTGAGATTTATTATTCATTTGACAGTCGTTAGGAGAATAATAAATCTCACAGCGGTCCAGTTCAATATGTCTTAACTCTTAAAACATATCAACATACCAACTAGAAATCTTCCATTTCCATGATCAAGACAAATCATCTTAGTTGATATGTTCTAGTCTTCGCAGATGAAACGCCCAATTTCATCACCGACTACGAACTACATTCTGAGTTTACAAAGAACTTGCGATTTATATCTTCTGTGACTTTTCACATAAATCGCATACTATGCATCTCATGGACTAAGATAATGTCCCATTAGTTCATTTATAGATAGTCTCATATAATTAAACAATTTAATTATTTATGACATGCCAATAAATTGGATTTTAGGGTATAAACCCCAACACCTTCATCATCTCTCATACCCTCTGATGGGAAAGTTAAGTTTGACTCATCCTTGGTTAGTCGTCCGTAGAGTGTGAACTTGTCCTTCATCAGTCTATAGGACGTAAAGCCCCATGATAATAGCCCGCTAACCCATTACTATCTGTAAAGATCTTAAGAGAAGCTCGTCCAGATCTAGGAAGGTCATCCAGACATGGACGACCCTCATTTCGTCTACATGAACTGACGGGCCAAAATCACGTGGTAAGATCCTACTGTATCATTATAATTTCCAAAAACAGTTATAGAAGATAAGAGTAAATACTCTTAACTTCTCTAAACAGTTATAAGAAGTTAAGTATAAACCTCCTGACCTCTTGAAATGTGGGGGAAGTTACAAGACAAATAACCGCTTACACAGCACTATATAAACAATCTTCTCCGACAAATGAAGGCAAGTTTTTCCCTTTGACACAAATCCTTAAAACTTGGAATTCTAGATCTTAAAGAGAGAAACTAATTTCATCATCAAAGGATTTTTGGCCAGTCACCCCGGTCTCCTTTGATTCTTTGTTTCCCTTTTTCAGGCCCTCGAAATCGTTCAAGTTCGAAGTATCCAGCCTACTGAGTCTCCGAGCATCATCACCCTCTATCAAATATTTCCAATATCTTTTTATGGCACAACTATGGAAGTATTTCGAATTTTATCTCCTGGCCTTGCCCATAATAGCCTTGACCTCTGTGCCCACATAGTAGCCTCTTTATCACGCCACTCTTCAATTTCTTTTTTTAATTGCCTAACCCTAGTGTTATCACCCCTTTGGATAGCTTCCTCTTCGACTTTGAGGATTAATTTCCCCAATTTTTCCATCTCCCTTCGCACACTCCCAAACACATTCTTATTCCACCAACTTAAATCCCTACCACACTTTTCCACCCTATGCAATATCCCTTCCTCAGATTCAGTTCCACCCCTATTCCACACAGCTTGGACAATTTTAGAACATCCAGGATTCGGCACCACATTTCTTCAAACTGAAACAATTTCTTTTTTAAAGGAGGGTCCAAACCTGAGAACACAATGTGGATTGGGATGTGGTCTGATGAGTCACAACGTAAATGGTGAACCCTAGTGCCAGGAAACTTTAAAAACCAATTATTTATGGCCAAACCACGATCTAGTCTCTCCCAAATTGATTTGCCATTATCGAAATGTCTAGCCCATGTGAATTTAGGTCCCACATTCATCTAACACTTCTTTGAAAAGCTGCATTTGGTTATAGGGCCTAAGTGCACCACCCACCTTCTCATCTTGTCTAATTATCTTATTAAAATCCCCAAAACATAACCATGGAATATCATATTAGGAATTGAGGTACCTGAGTTTCTCCCACGCCTCTGTTTGTCTTGCTATTTCAAGCTCACCATAAAAACCGGTCAAACGCCATCCGTTTTCTGAACCCTTATCTACTACTGCATCAATGTAATACTTGCAAGATCCTACTACAGTCAGATTAATGGAAGACTTCCAAAACAAAACCAAACCACCACCTCGACCTTCTCTTGGGACCACCCATCAATGTTGTGTTCAATGCTTTTTTGTACAATCTCTAGCCTTGCATCATCTGTAAGTATCTCAGCCACAAACACTACAGAAGGATCTTTTGCTCGTGTGATTTCCACAAGCTCTCTTCCGATGCGTAGGTTCCCAAGCCCACGACAGCTCCAAGCTAAACAGCTCATTACTTCTAGAGGGGCTAATGATCAGCCTCTGCCAATATGATAGGTGCTTCATCAACATTGTGAGAAATCTGAAGACACTTTGGAGTTAGTTCCACATAGTCTCTTGAGATCACAAGCTCTCTTTTTTTTCCTGTGATTTTTGATATCAGTTGTTTCTAAGTTTGTGTGGCCGGCCTACACCAGCATGTCCAAGAGGGGAGAACACGCTTTGCATGAGTTAAAACCCTAGTAGGCACGTGAGGATTTTTTTGATTACTCTCTTGAGTTTGATTCTCGCAATTAATTTCCTCACGTATCATGGATTCCACATCAGCCTCTTATTCCTTTTCTACCACCTTAGTCGAGTATATTTCCTTGAATTGCACCGTTTCAGCGTTATTGGACTCTTCTAGAATTCCATAAATCACGGAATTATCAAATGGCGTGATAATTGGGTTGGCAGCCTTAATGGGGTTTAAACCGCCATGTCCGTTACGCATTGAATGTGGATTACTGCTTAACTTGTAACTGCCTTCTTCCTATGTTGCTTCCTCCGGCACGGCGACAGAGTTGTGTGGCTGAACCGGTATCTCCTCTTCCGTTGGCTGGCATGCCTTACAAAGGTGATCTTTCTTCCTGGTGGAATAAAACCCTGGCACATAAACTACATTCTTCTTCGAAACCACAAATGGTTGTGCTCGTAAACTAGGTCCGAACTCCCTTTGATCAGTCTTAAGGGTCCCTTCACTTTCAATTTAACACTCACAGTCCTGATCATCGTGTATGAGGCGGCCACACCAATAGCAGAGATTCGGTAATCTTTCATACCTAAACAAAACCCACACTTGCTTCTGATCGCTCAAAGAGACAAGGCGACCTCGACATAATGGCAGCCTTATGTCTACTACGACTTTCAAGCGAATAAAATGACCCCCATCGTAAAGTTTCTGATCTGTTTAGCTGATAACATCTCCCACGACTCCACAAATTTTCTCCGCTGCTGCAATTGTCATATACTTCATTAAGAGTCCATGGACTTGTACCCAAAATGTAGTCTTTTCAAACTTAATATCCTGAAATGGTTGCTCATGATCATAACGTTGCATGATCACCAAGTGCTTGTCGAAACTCCATGGCTCGCTACTTAGGATTCTGTCAACATCCTTCTTTGTTTCGAAAGAAAAGAGCATCTCATGATCTCCAATTTTTGTATCTTGAAGCCCTTCTTTGCCCGCCACAATGGATTAAAGGTCCTTGCTATTGAGTCAACATTAATGGCTCTCTTTGTTGTGAATTTTGCAGCTATAGAGAATTGGTTCGCGCTCTCTTCTTCCATGAGGCAGCAGCCCGGTCCTTCCCTATCTGATAAGGACTGACGCTTCCAAGATTGTGCTAGATCCTCCATAGTCTTTGTTTGAACTTTCACCCCACCACTTGGAAAACTATTTCCCACACCCCTTTAAAGAAAAACCCCACAAGCCTAGGAATACACTTGGTATTCCAAGGAACCTAACAGCACCTTCACAAGAAGGCACACACTATTCTACAGTGCAAGAAAGTTTGAGTGCCGACTCCACACTCTCAAGAAGCAGAGAAACTATTATTTTTAACTATATGCATGAATTAGTAATTCAGATAGTGCACACGGCACGGCTTGGTTTCTTTACTTTGTTATCATTATTCTTTCAAAATCTTTTTTTTTTTTTTTTTTGTCTTCTCTTTTTTTATTTGGTCGGTTTGATGAGTGCTTAATATTTTCTCTAATTGTTTCACTTTTGTGCAAAGTCTTTTTCGAAGAGTGGGAATGACATATATTTTTGTCTCTTTTTTTATTGTTATCGGGTTTGACTAATTATTTTATAGGTTTTTTTGTGATTGGAAAATATAATAATCCCAAATTATAATTAATGTAAATTATGCATTTGTACCAAATATTAAAATTATTAACTTGTCTCCATGCATAACACTCATCATGCCCCTAAATTTTTTTGTGATTGGAAAATGTAGTAATCCTAATTTATAATGATGCAAATTATTAATTTTTATCAAAAAAAATAGAAGAGCCTCTGAGCATGTGCTCACGCGCTTGCTCAGAGACTAGTTGGAAATAATTATTGTTAGTTACTCAATATAGTTCCTTTTTTTTTTCATCACTTTCATTTCATTTTTTTAGTTCGGCTGTAGAAATTGAATCAGCTGATCAAACTAGAAACCACTTGAAGTATAGAATCAAACTTGCCCAAAAAAAAAAAAGATTAGTTCAAATTTCTCTATATAAACGTAGTTGTTATCATTAAAACTCTCCCCAGTAGAAGATTTCTCTCAAATGAATATGGGTCTCTATCTCCCTAGTCGTCTCTATCCTAAGGGTTTTCTCTTGGCCACCTAAATTCCCAAAAGGCAATAGCCAATACTTCTAGTCTTATGGATAAGGCTATTCTCCATAGCCTCCAGAACTTGCAGCTCGCAAAAGAAGAAGAGGAAGACATCCCCATTACGGTCACAAATAGCTCTGACCTTCTTGAAGAATGCTCCTTAAGTCTCTTTGGGCACCTTATTTCTGATTGGTAACAAAACCAGCGAGCTTTGAAGAACACACTAAGATCAGCATGGAAAATGGGCTCAGACATGAGAATAGTGGATGTTGGAAATAATATTCTCCAATTTAAGTTCAGCTCTAGGTATCAACTGGAATGGGTTGAGAAGAGTAGGCCATGGTGTTTTGACAATACCTCCTATTACTTTGCAAATGGAAAAAGGGCCTTACATCTGCCAATATCACTTTCACCCACTCACCCTTTTGGGTCCAAATTTGGGGCCTTCCATTTGAGCACATGTCACAGGAAGCAAGGAAAGATATTGGAAGCAAGATAGGAAGATTTATTAAAGTGGACAAGTGATCATGGCAATCTGATCAGGCAAAATTTATGAGAGTTAGAGTTGATCTGGAGATTGATAAGCCGCTTCGAAAGGGAGGATATATCACAAGCACTGAAGGTGAACATCTCTGGCTCTCCTTCAAGTACGAAAGACTCCCTACAATCTGCTTCATCTGTGGGAAGCTTGGGCATGATGATAAGCATTGTCCAATGTCCACTGACTAGCAAAATGTTGTTCGCTAGTATGGAGATTGGTTAAAAGCTGGGTGGACAGCAAAAGAAGTTACCAAGGACAAGGCTGCCAGTAGTGGAAGCCAAGAAGCCTCTGAGGCTTCAGAAGAACGAGAAACAAGTGGGAAATCTCGTCAGGTGACCGATGGACTGGGTGTTCCTACATCGAAAAGCAACTGGAATTTTGAAAATACAGGCGGGAAACCAAGCTTGGGGAAAGGAGAAACCAGTGGAGTTGGTAATAGTACACGTGTGACAAGACAACTATCAACGGAAATTTAGGCAAAAAGTGACAGCTCTAAACAAGTAATGAGTATCCTAGAACTCGATGCAAAGTCATGTGATCAACTGGGTGCTCCCATAGCTGATGTTACAAAAGGGCCAAAAGGCTCCCTCTCACAAAGGGGCCCAATTCAACAAGCCAACGTAGAAATGGAAGAAGTTACCAGCCCAATGAAGCAAGGAACGGCCCAAACAGCCACTGATGGATTTGATTCGCAAGCCCAGGTCCAAGATAAAGGCAAACAAATTAAGGGTAGGGGCAGTTGGAAGAAATTAGCCCGTGAAAAAATGAGGAAACTGAAGCCAGGCCTCAAAAGTGATTCTGTGTAGTACAACTCTCAAGTAATGCTAACTCTCTCAATGAAACGACGGCGACTGCTGGGCAGCGCCGCCGAGAGCAATAATTTACCTGGGATGGAACTGCCAAGGGCTTGGGAACCCTCGGACAGTTAATGTGTTGCGCGGTTTTGTGCAACGTTGGGATCCCAAGATCGTCTTCTTGTCGGAGACAAAACTGAAGAGAGCTGGTATGGAAAGAATAAAAAGAAAGGTTGAGATTTTTGATGGAGTGATTGTCCCAAGTGATGGGCAAAGTGGTGGGCTTGCTATGTTATGGAAGAAAGATGCAGTCTTAGATACTATGGGCTACTCTAAAAATCACATTGATGCTATAATTACAAAGTCGTCATCTGGATTTAAGTGGAGGATTACAGGTTTTGATGCTATAATTACAAGAATCATGAAAGCTGTTGGACACTCTCAATGGTCGATATAATTTGCCATGGATTTGTTTTGGGGATTTCAACGAGATTATCTCCATGGATGAAAAATTAGGAGGGGCCCCAACAGTAGATGATTGGCTTTCGTAATGCAATAAATGGATGTGGTTTCAAGGATCTAGGCTGTAGTGGCACCGACTTCACTTGGTGCAATAATAGGGATGGAATTAATATAATTTACATGAGGCTTGATCGTGCTCTGGCTACAACTAATTGGTGTGACCATTTTCCTGAGATAAGAGTCCATAACTTGTTTGACTCCACATCAGACCATTGTGCGCTTTTAATCTCAAATTCTCTTATTGCCAGACCTCCTCGAAAGCGTCGCTTTCATTTTGAAGCAATGTGGATGAGGAAGGATGATTGCAGGGAGGTTATTAAGGATGTTTAGGAAAGTTGTATTGATATGAACAGCCCCAATGGCTTTGCTGAAGGCCTCAAAAGGTGTGCATTTGAATTCTCCATTTGGAATAGAAATGTTTTTGGTCATGTGCCAAGACAAATCCAAGCCAAAAGGAAAGCCTTCAATTCTCTAATTCTCCAAGATAGGGATGGTAGTCATGGGGCAGAAATTAACAGGCTTAAAAAGGAAATAAATGATCTTTTGGATAGTGAAGAAACCATTTGGAGTCAGCGCTCAAAGGCTTTTTAGCTAAAAGAAGGTGATTGAAATACCAAATTTTTCCACTATTGTGCCTCTGAAAGACGAAGGAAAAACACCATCAATGGAATTTGGGATGCTAATGGAAACTAGTGCGAGACAAATAAGAGTATAGCTACAACTGCTTTGTCATACTTTGAAGACCTCTACACCACTTCCCATCCAAGCAGAATTCAAGAGGTAACAAGCTCCATTCCCACTCGGGTCTCCTGGGATATGAACCAACAACTCATCAAGGAATTTTCAAGGGAGGAAGTCTTGATTGCTCTTCGACAAATGCACCCCACCAAGTCCCCTAGACCAGACAGTATGCCAGCCATCTTTTACCAAAAATATTGGAGTATTGTAGAAAATAATGTTACAAACATGGTTCTAAATGTTCTAAATTCAAATATGTCTATGGCTGAGTTTAATAGAACCAATATCACTCTTGTGCCTAAGGTTAAGCAACCCTCTAAGATGACTGAATTTAGACCAATCAGTCTTAGTAATGTGGCCTACAAGCTCATTGCAAAAGTCTTAGCAAATAGGCTTAAAGCTGTCCTGCCTTGTATTATACTGAAAATCAGAGTGCTTTTCTCTCTGAAAGACTGATTACAAACAAGATACTGGTTTCTTTTGAAATTATGCATTACCTAAACAACAAGAGAGATGGTAAAGATAGTTTTATATCTATAAAGCTTGACATGAGTAAAGCTTTCGATAGGGTTGAGTGGGATTTTGTTGAAGATGTCATGGAAAAATTAGGCTTCCATGAAAAATGGATCAGTCTTATCATGCATTGTATCACTACTGTCTCTTATTCTATGCTCATTAATGGTGTTGCTCATGGTTGTATTTTTCCCACTAGAGGATTGTGCCAGGGTGACCCTCTATCTCCATATCTCTTTATTTTTGTGTGCAGAAGGTCTTTCAGCGCTTATTAATGAAGCTGCCAGAAACCAAGCTCTCCATGGAATCTCAATATGCTGAGGATGCCCAAGAGTAACTCATTTGTTGTTTGCTGATAACAGCCTCCTTTTCTGCCAGCCAATAGGCAAGAGTGTAGAAAACTTATTGAAATTCTTGACTTGTATGAAGCTGCATCTAAGCAGATGATCAATACTAATAAATCTTTAGTCTTTTTTAGCCAAAACACCACCCAAGCCACAAAAAAATGAGGTGATGCACATTCTTAGTCCAATGCAAGACACTAGACACACAAAGTATCTTGGTCTTCCCTCTCTTATAGGGAAATCCAAATCCTAAGTTGTTGTAGAAATCAAGGAAAGGGTTGGAAGAAAGCTCTCAGGTTGGAAAGAAAATATCCTCTCTATGGGAGGAAAAGAAATTCTGATTAAAGTCGTAGCCTAGGCAATTCCCACATATTCTATGAGTTGCTTCCAACTTCCTAAAGGACTTTGTGAGGAACTAGAAGCCATGACTAGAAGGTTTTGGTGGGGCCAGAAGCAGTAGGGAACAAAAATTGTTTGGATTGGGTGGAGAAAATTATGTCAATCAAAGCTCAAAGGAGGCATGGGATTCAGAAACCTCCAAGCTTTTAATCTAGCCATGTTAGCTAAACAAGGATGGAGGCTCCTCACCAATCAAAACTCCTTAGTGGCAAAAATCTTCAAGGCAAAATATTTTCCTAATGGAGATGTTCTTAAAGCCAAGCTTGGCAACAGCCCCTCCTATGCCTGGAGAAGCATTTATAACAGCTTGGAGGTAATTCGAAGAGGCACGAGATGGAGAGTGGGTAATGGCAAAATGATCCACATTTGGGATGACAAGTGGCTACCTATTCCAACCACCTACAAGGTGATTTCTCACCTAAGGGACTTTGATGACTATCCTATGGTCTCTTCACTCAGTGATGAAGGTTCTAAAAGTTGGAAAGCTAACTTAGTCAAAGAACTTTCTTGCCTTTTGAAGCCAAGACTACTCTAAGAATCCCTTTAAGTTATTCCCTCCCTAATGACAAAATTATTTGGGTGGGAAACAAAAGGGGGGAGTTTTCTACTAAAAGTGCTTACCACATAGCAGTTACCATTGTAGATGCACAAGTTGATGGTGAAAGTTCCTCGGGTGATGTGAGAGCACCTCTTTGGAAAAAATTTTGGCACCTAAACCTCCCTGCAAAAATCAGAATCTTTGCTAAGAAAGCGTGCATGAATGCTCTTCCAACTATGCAAAATCTTCGCTCAAGAGAATTACTTTGAAGGAGTTATGCCCTCTTTGCAATCACTATAGTGAAAGCACCTCTCATGCCTTGATTCATTGTGATTTTGCTACCAAAGTTTGGAGTAACTAGAATGAATGCCCCATAAAGCTGCAAGATACTATCTATGACATCTCGAATATTGCCCTTGAATTGCTCAACATTGGTACTGCTCAGGATCTTGAAATGTTGTTTTCTACAGCCTGGTTTATTTGGTATAACAAAAACCAAATCATACATGAGGCAAGTTTTAGGCCTCCCCTTCAAATTTGGGAGTCGGCACAAAGATTATCTCAGGACTATAATAATACTAATTCCATATGCCCTCAGCTTGTTTATCCCGGCCAACCAGGATGGACAGCTCCCCCATGCGGCTTCTATAAGATTAATGTGGATGGTGCAACCTCTCAAGACCACAGACCCTTGAGTATTGGTGTGATCATAGGAAATTCTGATGGCTTGGTCATTGCTGCCATAAGTAAGGCTCTCCCTGCACAGTACTCTATGGAAGAAGTTGAAGCAATTGCTCTGGAAAATGGGGTGCTCTTAGCCCAGGAAATGAATCTCACAGACATCATAGTTGAATCAAAAGCGCTCTTCGTTGTCCAATCCATCCCAAAGAAGGAGATAAATGGCAATATCGGTCATATCCTTCAAGGGACTCTTTCAGCTCTTTCTGTCTTTTCGTTCTTGGAAAATTCAGCACTCGAAAAGGGAGTCCAATAAGGCTACTCATGAGCTTGCTCATCTAGCTAGAGCTAGCGGGGTAACTCAGATTTGGAAAGGGATGAATCCTCCATGTATTCAACTTTTGCTCAGGCAGGAATGTATTTAAGTATCTCTTTCTATTGTATTTCTTTCCCTGTTGTACTTCAATTTCTTAGTGAATTAAATTTCAGATTTCTCATCAAAAAAAAAAAAAGTTGTCATATGTAGCCGGGAAAGGAAAATTAGTAGCCTTGCCAAGGCATGTGGTGATGTAATCATACTATAACAATGGGGTACCGCATTCACACTATAGGAGCTACTTGGGAAGGAAAATATTTCCATGAGAGAGATATTGCCAAGTGAATAACCACAAGCCATGAGAGAGATATTACAAGGGTTACAAATGTTGAAAAAGGAAGACAACTGCTCAAAGAATTGTATTCTCCCTAAAATGGTACCTTGTTGTCTATAAATAGGCATAAGGTTATTAAGCAACTTCATTCCATTCCTTTCTTTTGGACAAAATTTTGACATAATTTCCACTTTCACTATACTACCATCTACCCATTGGGACCAATAGTGATATCACAACAAATTTTTGACATAACATCTTCAATAAAATTGTCAATTGTAGCCTTGTGGTAGATATGTGTGTAGGTGTTAAATAGGATTCATCACTATTATATGTTGTTGCATGGTCAATCCGATAAAGGTTTGATGAAATATTAACACATCAGTTTGTTATAAAAATATAATGAGATTTTGTTATAGATGTAAAAGGATCTCATATTAAAATAAGTACTTAAAAAATAAAATAACAACACTTTGTATGTTTTTATGCGTAATAATTATGATACATAATGAAATTTTATAATATCATCTATTGTCATTTCTCACTTAAAAAAAAAAAAAAATCTTTATCACTTTGGTATAAATTGGGGCATTGAAAATTCATTACACCACCAAAGAGGCCCAAACTCAACGGGCCAACTATTGCGTTTGCGTGGTTGGAAACCCATTCAAATAGAGACACATTGCCAAATGCCAACTCCAACTTTCTCTAGTACTTACCAAAAGAGAAAACATGAAGTCAGGAGGTGGCGTAAAAGTGTTGATTTATGCCACCAATCAGTGTTTGCCACGTCACACATTTAAAGAAAACCAATACACTCCATCACACATAATTTTAACTTACTTAGGCCTGTACTCCGCATACACGTATCAAAGAGCAAACCTGGAGAAACAGCACCAATGCCTAACCCATTCCACCTCCTTCTCTCATCTGACCACCAGAGCTCCACCCCGCCGTTGCGTCGTTCTAGAGCTGGCGCCACCACACCGAAGTTCAAGGTTTGTTATGATCCTTTTTTATTCAATCAAATATTCATTCTTTAACACTATCATCTCTCCCTCACAGACCCAACACAACCAACCCAGCCACCATCATCAAGCCACAAAACAACCCAGCCACCATTAATGAAGCCTACTAATCAAAACCACAGAAGATTGACGCCACTAATCAAACAATCCTAAAACCCACACAAGCCACACAAAATTCCCAAAACCCACTGATCAAACAAAGAATAAAAAAGGATCAAAACCCACTTATCAAGACCATATAGCGCCAGCTCCAGAACGACGCTATACGGTCGAGCTCTTTTACAACGACAGAAGAGGGTCGGGTTTAAGGCCGTTGCCGCCAAGCATGTCGGATTTTCTGTTGGGGTCCGGGTTTGATCGGCTTTTGGAGCAACTGTCGCAGATCGAATTGAATGGTGTCATCACAAGGTACGAGAACCCACCGGCTTAGAAGTCGACAATCGAGTCGATTTCCATGATTGAAATCGTCGAGACCCAAGTATAGAGTCTCACTGCGCGGTCTGCAAAGAGCAATTTGAATTCGGATCTGAAGCTCGAGAAATGTCGTGTAAGCATATATACCACTCTGATTTTATACTCCCTTGGCTTTTGATTCGGAATTCTTGCCCAATTTGTCGCCACAAGCTTCCCATTGATACCGAAACCGTAGCGGCTGTGCCGGTTGAGCCTACGACTGCGGCAGCGGCAGTTCAAAATGGGTCTGAGAATATTCGGTTGACGATTTGGAGGCTTCCAAGAGGTGGGTTTGCGGTGGGGAGGTTTTCTGGGCCGAAAGGGAGAATTAGGGAGCGAGAGCTTCTGGTGGTGTATACGGAAATGGATGGTGGGTTTAAACAATGGCCCTGCAGAGAGGCGGGTTGCGTGGTTGATAAGAGCAGGAGGTGGACTGGGTTAGGCGTTGGTGCTGTTTCTCTAGTTTGCTCTCTAATACGTGTGTGCGGAGTATAGGTCTAAGTAAGTTAAAATTGTGTGTGATAGAGTGTATTGGTTTTTCTTTAAACGTGTGACGTGGCACACACTGATTGGTGGCGTAAATCAACACTTTTACGCCACCTCTTGACTGTATGTTTTCTCTTACCAAAAACAAAAAAGAAGAGGGAATGTGCAGAGTAGCAGTGTGAGAGAGAGCAATATAGTAAGTTAGCAAACGTAAAATTTAATTAAGTAAAGTGGCATCTCAAGTTTTAGAAACTCGAGATCCTCTTAAAATCGATTTTTAGAAACTCGCTTTGTACTTGTATTGCAATTGCTGACTAGATTAAAAATACCACATAGATCTCAAGTCTTTAAGCCTCGATTTCTTCCTTACAAAAATTGAGTTTTTCAGACTCGATTTTAAGCAAAAAAATATAGATATCAAGTATTAGAAACTCGATATCTTCTTGAATAAAGCATAGAACTCGAGTTTATAAGACTCGAGTTCTACTGGGAAAATTTTATAAAACACCACGCAGCAGATCAAAATGTTCAGTTCATTCTTTTTTTAAGTCCATTCTCACCCATACACATTGCCTCTCATTTCATACACACTGACCTCAATACTCACTGCCTCACTCACCCCACACCACATTGCCTCTCTCAACTCACCACATTGCATCTCTCACTGGTTTTCCCTCTCAACATATTCATATCTCAGGTAAGGATTTTTTGATTTGAATGTCATTGTAGTTGGGTATTGGTTGTTGTTAGGTGTGGGTTTAAAGAGTTTGACTATTTATTTTATAGATAGTTAACATAACTTAGTTTCTTACTAATATTGTGAATTATAGAACTTTGTTTTGTTAGTGTTAATTTTTTGAGTATTTATTTGCATGGTTTTTGTGATGAATGGGTATGAAATGGAATGAGTGACTACCCCCCTCTTTGAATTGTAATAAAATGGGTATGTCATTCATGCCTTTGAATGTGTAATAAAATGGCTTTTTTTTGCATTGGGTATGAAATGGGTATGTAAATGTGGCAAATATGTAACATGATAAAATGTTGTATACTTGTACAAGGATTTTGTCTTTTTTGTTTGTATTGGGTATGAAATGGGTAGTCTTCGCATGACGAAAAAAGGATTAAAGTATGAAATGTGTAACGAATGTGTAATGAAATTCATACCCGTTGAATGAATTGGAATTTCTACTTTGTGTAATTTGAGTAGATAAAATGTTTTTTAATAACATAATAACTTGACTCTAACAGGTTTACAATGCCTGAAATTGATATAATCATATACCACGGTGGTCCGCTTAAGAATGCCAATGTGAACAAGGGATTGCCTTTTGAAGGGCCAGGTATAAAGTTATATTATACCCAAATTAATCGTAGGTTGAAGACTCTTGATGAATTGAAGATGATAGTTATGGAAGAATTGTGTGCGAATCCTGCTGTATACAACATACAAATTACTTATCATATGTCACATGAAGTCCTGAAGCACCGGATTAATTACAAGTATATGGCGATAGAAACAGATAAACATGTAAAGATCATGTTTGACAAGTTGGAGAGAATACCTGAAGTCAGTGGTATTGAGTTGTACATACCTTGACGTTATAAGAAAAACATACCTTCAAACTTGAAAAAATCTGAACTTCCGTTGATAGGGACAAAAGGTATTTTGAAGGTATGGGTGAGGGGATCGTCTGAAGCCAATTGTGTGTAAAGAGGAGAGCGTTTGAGGGTGATTTTTGTTGCACGCCGAGGGGTTGAGGGTGATTGATTTGGGTGTTTGAGTGAGAGTGT
Source organism: Lithocarpus polystachyus (assembly GCA_033629205.1). Classification (NCBI taxonomy): domain Eukaryota; kingdom Viridiplantae; phylum Streptophyta; class Magnoliopsida; order Fagales; family Fagaceae; genus Lithocarpus; species Lithocarpus polystachyus. Next base: position 25,626,501 of record CM066167.1, on the reverse strand, counting down.
TGATTTGGGTGTTTGAGTGAGAGAGTGTTTGACAGAGTGAGAGAGTGAGAGTATTCAAGAGAGTGAGAGACGGAGAGTGTTGAGAGTGTTTGAGAGAGTGAGAGACTGAGTGTGTTTGATCTCGGCATTTGAAAGTGGCCGAGATTGTATAGTCAACAGATTTATTTCAACGTGGCTAAATTTGCTCCACGTGGAAGAAATTGTCCACGTAAGGGTATTGACAAACACCACAAATCGAGTTTTAAAAACTCGAGTTCTAATTGAATCTCGAGTTTTAAAAACTCGAGATGCTAGTTTCAAAAAAAAAATTTTAAACCTGACAACTAACTAAAACATTAAAGGGCCCCGTTTGATATATGTGTTTAAAAACTGAAAATTGTTGTATAAAAACATTTGTAAAAATACGTGTGGATAAAAAAGTATGTAAAAATATATAAAATATTGTTTAAAAACTGAAAATGATTGTTTAAAAACACAAACCAAATACCCCCGATATTTAATGCTAAATGGAAAGGGTGTTCCAAACGAGAAACTCCAATTTTTCAGACCCCACACACCGAAAAACAAAACGAATCTTCGTCGTTTCTCATTAAACGACGCCGTTGCGAGCCTAAAGCCGTAAAGAAAACGAAACCGAAACCGAAACCGAAACTCGCTCTCTTCATCGTCCCCAGGAAACCACCAGATCAGACACTCTCTCTCTCTCTCTCTCTCTCTCCAATGGATTTTCGCATTGGCAGCATTTTCTACCTGTTCGTCTTATCCTCTCTTCTCTGCTCGCAATCTAGGGTTTGTTCTTTCTCACTCAACCTCATCTCTGCCTAAATTTAATACGAAATTGGATTGGATCTATTGATTAAATTCTCCGTTTCAATTTGGTTGATTTCGATTTACAGGCTGAAGATACTGCTTCCGTGTTCTTCATCGATAGCTCAACTCGTCAATTTCTTCGCACTCCATCATCTAACGATGTCGTTCAGGTCATTCCTTGTTCTTAATTTTTTTTTTCTTTATCAACTACGCTACTTTCTTTTTCTTTTTCTTTTTCTTTTTCTTACGGAAATGTAAATTCAATCTTAGATTGAACAAGTTGAGTTACATGTGCATCGGGTGCGGTGCTTAGGAATTTTATTGACTTTTTAGTGTTTCGTATGTGTCGTGGTTTAGGTTCGATTTTAAAGAATTAGGCATCAAACTTAGATAATTTTAATTAATTCTTTTTTTTATGCATCAATGCGTTTTCTGATCACTCTGTAGTTCATAGACCCTTTTTTTTATTTAATAAAGAAACCCTTTTTTTTTTTTTGTCATAAATATTTTGTTGTTGGAGAACAATATTTATGGGAAACAGTAATTTATCTTAAGAAACACTGAGTTTCTGGCATTGTATTAAGTTGCAAACGTATGAAATTTCGTTTTTTATTATTATTATTATTTTATAATTCAATAATTGGAGATGGGGAATATAGATGTCTCCTTTAAAAACACCAAGAAGTGCCAACCAGTTAAACTACAAAGCAAGAGAAAGCAAGAAAATTAGAAAAGGTAGTTTTTCAGTTTATTTATAATCATATATATCTTCATAAAGGGTATGTTTGGATTTGTCTGATTGAAATCACGGATTTGAAAATTGTCGTTGGTATAAATTGCTTAATATTGAATTTCATAACACATTATTATGTGAGCTTTTTAAACTAATAGCCTAGTTGTTGGCTTGTAGGACTGTTGCTTTTACTTATTAAAAAATGATTATGTGAGCTTTTGAGATTTTGCTCAAACAATAACACTTGTGAAATTATGGATTTGAATTGACATCTTACTTACACCTATTCATTTCAAATTCACATATTGATTACGCTCAAATCCCTCCATTAACTTGATAAATAGTAAAAAATTCGGCATCTCATACTTTATTCAAGTTATTAAACTAAAATTGAAATCCAAATCCTTCCCGTTAAACATCTATGTCCAAACAAATCAAAAAATGTTTGAATTTTATGGTGTTATGGTAGATATCGTCTTCTAGCACATGAATTTAGTTATTCACAGCAGGGGACAATCTATTGATGCCTTCATATGATCTTCTCACCATATGTGCCCATTTTTACTCTTCACAGCCTGATTCAATGTTGCCCTCAGAAGTTGGAGCTGCAGTATCAGTCTTACTTGGTTTTTCACCACCCTTGACACTTTCAGCTGCTGGTTCATCTAAGGTTATTGAAATTCTTATTAAGTGAAATGGGATTTTCAACTGTCTTAATGTTTGTCTTGGTTCACAACTTTGTTTGTCTTTTGCAGTTGAATGAGGTTCTCATGCCTAATCCATTTGATAGGCCTCGTGCGATTTTTATCCTGGAAGTCCAAGCAACAGGTTTTTTGAAATGCATTTTGGGCAACTATAACTCTCATTTTTATTATGTTATTGTAATTTTGTTGGCCTAGTATTTAGATTAATGTTTTCATAATTGCAGATCCTAAGCTAGTGGTCAACTCAAATAATGCCATGTTCAGCAGTGCGTCTGGGAGAAAGGTTAGTTTTGGTTTGGAGAAAGCTATTGACATTCAACTTCCAGGTACGTAATCTTTTCTAAACATTTATGATTGGAAAATATAATATAAGAATATGAAATTTTTTTTACATCCAGATCATTTTATCATAAGCTGCTGACATTTAACTTGTATGATTTGCCACAGTTGAAAACAAAGTCTCCGTGTTGTCCCTGGATGAACCCTTGGCAAATTATACTGACAAGGAAATTGGTGAATTTGTGAGTCATCGCTGATGTTATTATATGTTGGATTTCATTTTAATGCTGTTTTTCCCTTTCTTGTACTGCTTCATTTTGTTCACAACTTCACATCTGGGACCTAGCTTTCTTCTTCTAATACTTTTTTATTTTATTTTTATTTGTTTCTGTTTAGGCATCTTGGATGGATGGTTCTTATATTGCTGATTCCCTGGAGCCATTAAATGGGGATTTAACTATCCCCTTGGCAGATGGTGCGAACATGAATCTCCATACATCAAAGGTTTACTAAGGATTTTTTTTTCACTACATGTCTATCCATTTTATTATTGAGAGATGATGCTATTTTTTTTAGTAATGAAACTTCTCGCATTTGATTCCAAAAATTAAATTTCATTTGTTTTCAGAAAGCAGACAGGGATTTTATTGTAAGTCTTCTGTCTCTGATTCGCAATTTTAGAAGGGCAGTAGAGTTGCATGAAGATTTGGCACAAAGTACGCGAAGTCCAGCTGAGTTGATAACAGGCTGTTTTGATGGCTTTAAGGTGGTACACCTCATTATTCTTTTAGTTTTAATGTTTTAAATTTTGTTATGCAATCCAATTTACTGCAGATGTTTATGAGTTTGAATAACAAGAACAACTGTTGCTAGATTCAAGAGGCTTATTCTTGGAAACATCCTTTACGGATTTCACATTTTATTTTCTTATTTTCTGTTAAGTACAATTTATTGTCTTATTAATTAAACTATAACAGTAGACTACACAATGTGGGTAGCCTTCCACTTCCTTGTTAGAAGCGTTCAGTAGGTGACTTTGTACTAGCTGGGAAAATTTGATGTACACATTTGTTCATCGTAGCTTGCAGCATCTTATGTGTAATTTGGTCTGGGGTTCCTGAATTTTTGTGCTTCAATTACCTGTGTAGTTGACTTATTAAATATATGATCTTTGAAAGAAAGTGGCCTTTGCTGTTATTTTTTATGTGATTCTGTGGACCTTTGAAGAATAAAATGATAGGATTCATGTTAAGATGAGCTCAATGTCTCTTGAGGTTTAGAGCAAAGTTAGAACCTCTTCTAGCATCTTTGGTTTCATAAGGCTTTCAAGGGCATTGCTTTATCATGATTGGGGATGAGCTAAGTAGTACCCTCTTTTTAGTTGTTGGGGACTGACTGATCTTTCTTCTTTATTTGTCTGCTTAACTTAGACTATTGAGATTTGTCAATGATAATATATCTCTCTCTGTGTATATGTGTGTGTCTATTATGCTTGCTATTTGTGCTATTATTTATAGATTTTAGCTTCACACACACACACATATACATATATATATATATATATATTTATTTATTCATTTATTTATTTGTTTATTTATTTATAAATTTCCCATTAAAAACAGGCTTTGTCAGAGCAATATGGATCTGATGGTGTTTCTAAGCATGGAGTGGATCTGCTGGTAGCTATATTGTCCAAGATATTTGATTCATTCCAAGAAGCATACAAAGGTCAATTATCTTATTTCTTTGAAGTCATTACATGATCTTAAGCTTTAGCTTTGTGGCTTTTGTCATGCCATGCTGCCATGCCAGTTTAACTATAAAACTCTCAAATTACCTGATAGGCTTCACATAACGTTATCAGTGTTGAAATTTATTTTTCTGTTTCTTCAATAACCTTGGGGTTTGATTAATGTAAAGGAGTGGAATAGTAAACTAGTGGAATATAAACACGAACATCATATGAGCAGATCCCTTTTGAAGCAACTATGTATTTTGGAAGATTAATGATCATGTGTGATCTCTGCTATCTTTCAAATTTTAGTTAGTGATCACCTTTTCTTTTTTCTTATAAATTCAAATTGGTTGAAATTTTTCCCCCCGGGTATCATTTAAATCAGTGGTAATTAATTATATGACAGGTCAAATTGTTGGAGTCATCTTCTTTCATGGGACACCTCCCACAGAGTCGGGCAAGCTGTTGAATGTGATGTATACTTCTCGGCCATCTGCACGCTGGTTGGTGGAAACAGAAGGCTCCCATAGTGAGTTTGATCCACAAGTGGTGTTGGTTAGGTGGACACTTGCCTGGCTCACCGGAATTATTCTTCTCATTTCAACCTTCGTAGGGGTAAGATTGGTAATTAAATAAAGGCTTACTAGCGAGAAGGTATTGGGTATCAAATCATACCATGTCAACAGTATCAAAATCCAATAAGTGAGACATGAATTCAATAAGTGAGAGACATGTCTAGAAGAAATAACTACCTCACTAATAAATGAAAGTCGTGTTAGTGGGTAGTTATTTTTGCACACGTCTCTCATTTATTGGATTTTAATATGGATGACGTGATATCATTTGATACAAAATACTTTTTTCCTTACCAGCATGTTTTACACAATTTAAACTGAAAACCAGTACTGGTCAAAAGCTCTATGCAATGCAACCGAAGATGTGTGTGTACACATTATGTACACATGCATGTACATATTTTGCTAGAAAAAAGCACAAGTTTCCTTATTCTGTATCTTTAATTTTGAGGGAACTGCCAATGAGCTCTAGCCCAATTGGCACCTCCTCCCCTCATGGGTTCTAGACCCATTGGGTGCTTGCTAACTTACTAATAAAAAATACTTGAGGGAACTAGGAAAAAATAATTGATTGTAAACTAATGAAATGGTTAGGTGCATTCTAAATGAGTCTTATTGAGCTTCTGGTCAAAAAGGAAACCAGCCCTGCATTTGGAATTAATTGTCACATTCCGCAGTAATTGACTTAAGGCTACAAAGTAGACTTTAGAATCCGCAGATTGTATCAGTTCCTGATTTGCTACCAGCATTTTCTCTGTGAGATTGTTAAAAAACACAGGACTAGCAGAAGCAATGCAGTTTAGATGTCAAAATCCAATGCAGTTTCTCTTATTTATCTATTTATTTATTTATTTGTTGATTTATATATATGATCTTGTAGAACTAGGTGACTTTATACATAATTCAACGGTAGTTTAAATTATATTATCGGTACTGTTAGCTATCACTTTGGTCTAGGAAATTCACATGGTACCCAAATATTGAGAACTTTGTATGATTGGATATCCGTGTTTGGTAGTTCTTGTTCTTCTTTGGTAGAATTTATTGATCTTTTAATTTTCAGATTGTAATTCTTTAGAAGTTTCTTTTGGCCAATAAAAAAATCTTAGGAAAGTTTTAGGTAGTTTTTGATGATTATATATCCAAGTTGAGGGAATGAAAAAAAGTAGAGGAAGACCAAAAAGAACATCAGTAGAAGTAAAAAAAAATAAGATATGACAATTAGGGAAGTAACAGAGTGTATGAGTTCAGATATAATATTTTTGAGAAGCAGTTCAAATATAATAAAATGGAGGAAAAGAATACATGTGACTGACCCTAACTAATCTGTTGAGGGTCTGTTGATGACCCCAAAAATTTGGGACTTAGGCTTGTTGTTTTAATGATTATGTGTACATTGTTTATCTGGTGTCTTTTGATCGATTTTGTGGATCATGGGAGCATTTTTGCATTTGACTTGGATGCTGCAACTAGGAGATGGTTAGACCATATTATGGATTTTCTGGATTTTCTATGTTTAGGGCTAGAATGGTATTTATAATTGACTTGTGGCAAGATCATCATTAACTTCTTTGTCTTTATTTCTCTGCAGGTATACTTCCTTCTCAATATGCCCATCACAAAGGACACCCTTCTGTATTCTAATGTGAAGCTTGACTAAGCCTGAAAAGGATATACTTGATATGTCACCTGCCAGATTACACCAGATTGCCAGTGAAACTTATTTCGCATGGGGGCGTTTTGTAGATGTCTCATTACCAATGTCCTTGTTGTTCATGAATATTTGTTCTGTGGTATTTAATAGCTAATAAGATGTTCTCTTTGTTTAGGCGTTGGGGGCTAGATCAATGAGAATTGGGGATATATAAAAGTAAATTTTTAAGACACAAGGTTGTTTTATGTAAAGCATGGTACTGGGCACCATAGGGTGGGAGGGAGACAACTGGGTTATGATGATATGCATTTTGGATATATGAGGGTGATTCCGCGTTGAACTGTACTTGACGATGGACTCTTGATCATATATTGTTATTTTCTGAGTTTTGAAATAGTGAATAAGTTTGATTTATTTCTCCTCAATGATTAGCATTATCCTTCTTGCATGTGCACGTTGCGTGCAAGCCTCTGAACTAAATCCGCTGTGGGGTGTTCAAATGCCGACCTCAATTGACCGCCAGAGGCGGCCACTGGTGTTCAATTGTGCTGATCGGTGCTTAAATGAAGAAACTCAGTGTAGCACTTGGTCTAGGATTTTCCAAAACCACACAAACACACACCCACGCCAAATTTAGAAAAGATTATTGCTTGATATATATATATATATATATAAATTGCAGTTTGAGGCGTAAATTACTTAAAATGATGGATATTTCTTTCATTCTTATGTTTTCAACTTCTTAATAATAATAATAATAATAATAGTAGTAGTAGTAATAATAATACCTTTTTTTTTTTTCTTTTGGTTATTATTTGTATTAGAGCAACTGCATCAGCTCTTCTAAAAGATTTCGTCTATTTTACACAAAAAACTTACTTTTTTTTATTTTACACCATCATTTTTACAAAATACTCACATTAGTTCATCTATTATACACTATATTTTATATAACTAATATTTTTATGAGTTGAAGAGAGAGAGAGAGAGAGAGTAAGTGGAAGAGAGAACGTGAGGGGAGAGAAATAATACTAAAATAATGTAACCGTACATATATGCACGGTTACTGTAATACTTGTGCATTTATATACAATTTTATACCCATTGATGTAGGTGTTTTTTTTATTCAAAAATACGTAAAATAAGCTACTTTTTGTATTTTGCAAGACTTTACAAGAGCTGATGTGGTTGCTCTAATGTCATAATTATTTGTTATTGTTATTAATGACTTCTTATTAATAGTAATTAGTTCTTTAATTGTTAATCATTATAGAGCACAAAAATGATCAGAGTGTACATGGATTAGGTTGGAAGGTTTTTACATTCCAATATAAATCTTTCTGAATTTTATACTCTTTTAGTAATCATCACTTGATGAGGTCTAGCAACAAAGTTTTGTTTTAAGAAAAATGCTAAGATTACAAAAAGTTATACAACTTTTTGCTACATCTCGCTATATGGTGAGTTTACAGATTATGAGTGATATGTTAATATAAGTCTATACTTCCATCCCTTCCAATTTATCATACGATGAGTTGTAACAAAAATTAAGCAATTTTTTTATGATACAAATTAAAGCATTCCACGTCCCTCCCCAACAAAACAAAAAAAATTTTTTTTTTTTTTCCTCGTTCTATTTTTCCTGTCCATGTCTTTTTTATTTTATTTTTTATTTTTTAAGTACTCGTCCCTTCTTATTCTCCAAATGTTTTCTTCACCATTTTACTTGAACTTCATTCTTCTCCTGCCTTCTTCGTTCTTTCCTCTTGAACGTGCTCTCCCTCTCACAGTCCGCTTCTCCCATCACAGTAACACCACACTCCTCCATGGTTGATGTATCTTGCTCTGTGTCTATGAAGAAGAAAGGGAAACAGACTCACCAGCTACTTTGCAATCGACGAAACATCTGTGCTTGAATGGCCATTGACAAATACAGAGGAGTCGAGGGTCCAACGCAAAAACGCGAAAAAGGCCTTTGCGGTCTCAAAACGCAGAGTCTGAAAGCTTTGCCAAATGCTAAATCTAAAACAACCATGAAATGGCTGGCAGGAAAGGAAGGCAGGAAATGCTTATGGAGTAAAAGGCAAGGGAACAAATTAGTAAGAGTGGGATCAAATCAAGTACCACCATTCTACAAAATCCCTTCCATTAACTAATGTTGTATAGACCGCTTTTCCGGGTACAACTTCTATTGCTGATCCGCTTGAGCTAGAGTTCTAGATTGCCATCATTGTTTTTTTTTTTTTTTTTTTGTTATATTAGCTTCTTTTCTTCAAGAAGACCTTCACAATGTGACTCTCTCTCTCTCATGCATTATACCCAACAATATTTTTGGGGTATTAACTCGAAAATTTGACATTTACAGAGGCCAAAATTCTAGTTTAACAAAAAAACAAAAAAAAGAGTCATCTCTATGTATAATTGGAATAAGACTCTTTAGTATCTTTTTTTTTTCCAAAACTATCCCTACTATTTAATTCATCTTGATTTCTAAAACACACAAATTAATGAAATAAAAAAAAAAAGCATATTTAACAATGGTTAAAAAGACAAATTGAAATTAAAAAAAAATTGAGAACAAAATAATCAAATTAAAAAATATATATCTTAAGTAAATCCCATTCCATATTCCCTTTTTTTTTTTTTTAATGGTAATCTCATTCCATATTCCATGTTTATCCATAGTTATCACCGTTAATAATTTAATTTTTTCAGATAATTATAACCATTGAAATTTTCGAAACTCTTCCACTTTTAGATGATTATATATATGGAAGAGAATGGATATTAGACTGATGGATATTTATATTTATATATATATATATATATATATAGAGAGAGAGAGAGAGAGAGAGAGAGAGAGAGAGAGAGAGAGGAGCTAGTTTTCAATTACAATCATATGTCTATGTCTTTTGTTTCTTTTTCTTCTTCTTTTTTTTTTTTTTCAAAATTATCTGAACAAGTTACAGATGGCATAAAAAGTTGATTTCAAGCATTAGTTTGTTCCTTTGTTCAAGGTGCAGGTGCTATTGAAATCCTACAGATTGTTGCTGGTGGAATATCTCCACCTTAGTAGTGTTTTAGATCTTAGAGACTAAATTATATTGATAGTTGCTGTTTCTGTTTGGTTGAGACTATATATTGGTAATGCATGTCACTCATGGCCAAGTGTGCAATATGAGTTCTTTTTTCCTTCACAGCCACAAGTGTTAGGTGGGGTTGGTGTTAAACTGAATTGTATATCTACCGTGTAACTCCAAAATCAAATGCTAAAAAAGTAAGAAATTACGCGGAAGAAATCCAACTTTTGGAGGAGTAAAAATGAAAAATACCTGATAATTAGTTATTAATTAATAAAACAACCTAATTTTTCTTTTTTTGAAATGAAAGTCATTTACAACTTCCATATTGAGCCTTTCCTAAATCAATTACTAATTAGATAATTGGCTTAAACAACTTATACTACAACAAACTTGACTTGTTTCAACCCACTTTTCTCAAGGGTTGACTAAAAAGTGTCGAAACCATCACTAAAAATTGGGGTGCAATGAGAAGTTTGATTAACTTTATTCCGAGGGTCATTAAAATCCTCAAAATAAACCTATACAACCCTCGGAATAATCTATTAAAATTAGGCGGGCTTACACTCCAGCGCTAATTTTACCTCCAAATTTAAACATTTTTCAATGCATCCTATCACAACCTTTGATAAAAGATATCTCAAAATTTCCAACCCTTGAAATAAAGTCCAAAATTAAAAAACGAAAGGAAAAACTCATTTTGTTCACACTCCACACTCAGAAACCGCTCGCACAATCAGAAAATTCTCTCAAAATCGATCTAAGCTCATCTTAGAAAACTCAAAGATTGGAGCTCGTCTCATCTCTGAAAACAAGCAAGCCGTTGATAGACTAAGCTCTCTTCGCCACCCCATTTTCCAATTACAGGTCTATCTCTCCTGTTTGTTTCCTAAGAAATTATGGAAATTACATAGCTAAACTATCCAAACAATTTTTGGTATTCTCTCTCGTTTTCTCTCTCTCCATTGGTAGATATTTCTCTTCCTCACCATTGGTATAATTTGGGGGCTAGGATTTGGATTACATGTCCTTTGGTATAATTTGGGGGCTAGGGTTTGGATTACATGTCTTTTGGAATCTGAAGTATGGGTTGGATCTAAGAGGCTTTAACATATTATATTGAAGAAATGCTTAAAAAGGAGTTTCTAAGTGTTAATGGTGTAGTATAACAATAGTATCAATTTAAGTATGGGTTAGATCTATGAGGTTTTTGGTGGTGCTATGTTTGTTATTTTTTTGTTTTCCAGTATTTTATCTGAGAGTTTGATGCTAATTCTGAAAATTCTATATATGTTAATTATTGAAAATCAGCTATAATTTAGGTTTCCCCCAATGGATATATTGATTATACCAGTGTAGTGCAAGTCTTTGTGTTTCTCAAGCTATTTAAGCTAAAATCAATGCAATTTGATTGACCATTGTTATTGGTTTTTTGTGTTATGGAGTATAAATTAGAGTTTTTTGAGTTCTCTAATTTTGAAAGGACTGGACTATGTGATATCAAGAAGTTGCTACAAATTTATAATTTATACATTTGAAACTTGTGTTAAAGAGTACTCTTCTCTGTAGGAAATTTGGAGTATGCACAAAAGTTTTTGTAGCTGGACTTCCAAAAATCATTAACAGTGTCATATCTAGCTCATCTCCTAGTGATCTATGATTAAATCACAAAACAATCTTCATTTGTTTGTCACACATGATTCAGATCATAGACAAAACCTTTTAGATTTTAATCATTTTGCCAACAGATTAACTTATACAATACAAATAAATTATTTATGGCAGATAATGAAGATCAATCTCAAAGAGAAAATCCCATCAGGAAGGTCAAGGATTTAGCTGAGGAACGAAATGAGCATAACCTCTACGCATTCACTCCCAAAGGAAAGTGAGGAAGATAATGCCTCTCAAAATATCATATATGGTATATTTTTCCCTCAACTTCTGTTTCATTTTGTTTGATTATTGAATCCATAGTTATTGCTGCTTCTCATTTAAATAAAGTGTTTGGTAGCTCTGTTTTATTGTAGGAAATAAAAATGATATTTTTTGGGTTATTTTTATGTGATACTATTGTGGCTGGTATTGAAGCTTGTGATGGTTTTCTTAGCTAATCCAAATGATATCTTCTTGACAGATGGAGCAAGCCCAGCTGCAAATTTTGACTTCACTTTCTTTTTGTTTCTATAATTGCCAGAATTTTCCATTTCCAATTGATACATTTATAACAGATTTTGTTTCTCTCTTACCAGGTCCACATGATGATGCAATTACTGATAAGATCAAAAAATCATGGAATTCTTTGTCCCATTCCTCAAATTTCAGGTCCCTTACTATCTCAATGAAGCAACAAGATGGGGATTGGAAGTCTCTTCACTTAAGAAGCAATTGGAGGCTCCCGAGTCCCAAGGCATCATAGTTAGGGCTTTGGTTGTTATAAATCCTAGAAACCCAACAGGCCAGGTATGCTATTAGTAGGTTTAAAGAAGTAGAGATTTGACTAGCAAAGTACCTAAAGTTCACGTAAAAGAGAATGCATTGCTATGTGTATTTTTGTCCCTGTACATTATATGACTTTTCTGTTGTACTTGCAGGTTCTTGGTGAGGAGAACCAGCGTGACATTGTGGAATTCTACAGGAAAGAAGGTCTTGTGCTATTGGCAGATGAGGTTGGTAAATTCTTATTACCAAAAGATGTTGAAACATCATGCAACTCTAGTAATAAATAGAGATTTGAGTACTTGTAGGGAACTAAATTTGGTTTTGTTCACTCTTTATTGACTCCCTTTGCTTGCTTGGAGCCCTACCAAATAGATCTGATTTGATTTGCTATGTTAAAGTTACAACTAATGTCCAATGAACTTTATACAGGTATATCAGGAAAATGTTAATTGTGAATAGATCATGTGTAATGTATTTGAGCTGATTTTTGTGGAATTTCATATTTGGATTAAGTGTCAGGTGTTAATACCATGTTCTATTACTTGGAGATTTAAACTGGATAATAAGGTGTTCACTTGTTTGTAAACTTGGTTCAAAGCCATTATGATCTACTTAACAGCTGTGAAATTATTATTTTCTAATTGAATCATTTGTCTTTAAGATCAGCAAGACTATTCTGGTGCTCACATATGAAAGGATTGATGTGGAGGGATCTTGCCATACTGAATGGTTCAAGCTTGCCAAACAGTGTAAGATAAGTTTTGGAGGTATTCCACTTGAATGAAACTCAAAATAATCCTAATAAATTTCTGCCCAGGACTCTGCTGGGCAGAGCTAACACCACCTCTACCTGTTGAAATGTTTCTCAATTATTCTGTTTAATTGCTTAAAGTTTGTTTATGTTTTTTGTCATTGTGTTTTGGCAGATTATGCTACTTTTCTTTATATTTGTTCTTGTTTTTTGCAGGGAGGTTGGGTTTCAAGACTGAACATGGAAGTGGACAGAGGAATTCATTAGTACCAAAGAAAACCTTAGTAAATCTTGGCTGTGTATAAACTAACAATTTATAATCATATTAATTATTAGACATTATTTGTATAGTCAATGGAAAAAAGTAGGCATTGACATTATTTGCCTCAAGCACATGAGATGAAGTACCATTTAGTTCTTCATGATGTTCTGAAATTTGAAAGAGTCTGTTAATAAGTAAAAACTAATTCGGTTGTAAGTGCTTAATATATTTGTCTGAAAGAATATGTATGTTACTAACCATTAAGATCAAAGAATTTTTGCTGGTTGTTTCAAATTTTGAGTACTTGAGGCTTGACACTTATTGCTTATTTGGGCTCTAGTTTGGTAATGTGTATTTTGTCCATTGGTTTGTTTAGTGCAGCTATTTACACTTTGTTTGTGTGTTTTTGTTGAGGAGGTCATTTAGACTTTTTATAGCAGCTTTGGTTGTGTTTTGTGCAGCCACTAGGCTGATCTGGGTGTTGTACTGGCCTTTTGTTCCTGCACAAAATAGTTTGTTTTCTTGCGCGTGATTTAAATTCTTGTATTTTGAAGCATCTTCTAATCTCTTGGAATGGCCTTGAGAATCATTCTTTGCCCAACACTCTCAGCATGCTATTAAAGGTGTGGGGTAAAATAGTTTGTTAGTTGCAAAATTCTATAGTTAAAATACCAAGTTCCTTTAGGTTAATGTGAAAGTGTCTCCATAAACTTCAAAAATGAAGGATTTAGTTATTTAGAAAGCTAATTGAATTTTGTTTTGATATTTGTGTTATGTTATAATATAGATTTTGTAATATGGTTCTTTAAAATCTATGTGCATGGTTGTGGGTTTATTTATTTATTTTTTTAAAGGAGAAAAACTTTATTTTAAGGGTTAGGAGACCCTTAAAAAAGGTTATTGTGCTTTTATTTATTTTTGAATTTTTCTAGGGTCGCCAATCCTCTATAAAGATGAAACTTTTTTTTTGTTCTCAAGGGTCATGTAAATTGTCGAAATTTTTGTTTCAAGGGTCACATAAGTCATCAAAATTTTTGTTTTGAGAGAATTTGTTTCAAAGATTATCAAGGGCCTTCTATACCCATAAAATAATCTTTTTTTGAGGGCTTTTAATACTTCTTTTAAGGGTTTTGAACCTTGAAACAAACCAACTTTGTTGTAATGTTAAAACATGTCTTACCCAAGTTTTATACTCTCTAATTCCAATATATTACATCATCTTATCACATAAAAAGAATAAGCACAACTAAACCCAATTAATTCTAATACCCATATGAAAATCCAACCAAATTGAGAGTTTATTAAGATATTATTAGATGTGGTAGGATGTACTAAGTTTTAAGTAAAAAGTTGATGTGATAATCTCTTATTGAATGGTGTAAAACATGAGTTTCACATCTCGTTCAATTCTCCTATAAAATATAAGTATGGATGAGATTGAGCGGGAGAAAGTCATAGAACTACTACCTACTACTAAGGGGCCATGCCCCCACCTCCAAAAATTTTTTAAAAAAATTATAAAGAAACTTTCGGCTTAAAATACTTATAGTTTGGTTGTCTTAAATTTTTGAATTAACACAAAGAATTAAGAAATAAAATTGACCATTTTGTCCATTCCTTAGGGCTTTGGTCGATGGCCCCTCCAAACACAAAACAACAAACAACCCCTTAATTTTCCTTCACGTGCGCTATACAACTATGTTTCAAAGCCGTTTCTTTATTTTGGCTTTCTGAATTTGGCAACCGTAAACAATGTATACTATCAGAATAGGAATCTTTTTGAACAAAGTTTCTCTCCAAACTATTTTGGAGAGAAACCCTTCAAACTCCTCGTATATTTTTATATTGAGTGTAATTTTTGAAAATCTAATAATTAAATTGAATGTTCTTATTATATATTTCATACTTGTAAAATTTCAAGAAAATCAAAAATTAATTGCTATGTCATCAAACAAATATTAAAATTTTAAGTTTTTGTGATCTAAAGTTGTGTATAAAAAATAAGTTTAGTGATCGAATAGTAAATAACATCCAATTTAAACAAAAGTTGATATACATATTAAGAACATAATGAATAAAAAATATAACGGTTAGATTTTCAAAATTTACACCCAAAAATATATAGATGAAAAATTTGAAAAATTTTCTCTTCAAACTAGTTTGGTGAGAAACTTTGTTCAATGTTTTTTTTAATACTTGAACGTGATGTAACTTTTGGGGGCCTTTTATTGTAACTTGTCAAGCCCAAGTTTTGTGATTGGATTTAGGCTTTTCTAGATCTTGGGCTTTTGACACCAAGAGTGTTACTAGGGGAAAAAATTCTTAGGTACTCCTGAAATACAGAAAATGGTGCTCTCTCTTCTCACATTTATGGTGATGTCCACTCATTAAATTCATGATAGACCTCACTAAGAATGTGAGAGGAGGGAGCACCATTCTGCGTACTCCGAGAGTACCTAAGAATTACTCTACTAGGGGAGTTCGGATTGATTACACCACGGAAAATGAATCTGTTCTTCTAAACCAACTTGTGCACAAGCAGTAGATCCAAAAACAACCAATAAGAGAAACAACAATAATACAACTTAATAATGCATTACTTTTTATTCAGCGAAGATCATAACATATTATCCACTTTGAATTGGGTCACAAAGCTTTAGGCCCCCAACTTCCATAGTCTAATCATTTTTAGCTTTAAGGTTTATAAAACTGTGGGATTTGGGACTTTAGAATCAATGTGATCTTTACAAGTGCTCTTTCTTATACAAGTGAATTTATCTCACATAGAAAAAAGGGTGATGGGATGGGCTATGGTGGGGGAGTATGGGTGATTCTTGAAAGAGGAAGAACACTGATACCAGATTCAAATGCAACCTAACTAGCGGTCACTTGCTAAACGGTGTCGTTTTCATTAAGAATAAACGACATCGTTTGGTTAAGTCAGACCGTGTTTATCATTTTCCCAAGACGACACCGTTTGCTCATAAGTAGCACAACACCGTTTTTTTAAGTGTGTCAAGCTTGGAGTGTTTGATAGACAACATGACTTCGTCTTGAGTGTCTTCCTCAGTCTTCTTCCAAACTAGATATTTGTGGAGTTCGTTAGAATAGTTTGTTAGAGGTTTGTTGGGGTTTGAATCCCACGTGTTCAATTATAGAGCTCTATAAAATATAAATAGAGACTCTGTGCGTGTATTTTTAGTCTAGCCTCAGAAATACACAATTTCTAGAGAATTCTACTCAGCTTCTCTCTCAACTTTCCATTCTTTCTTTTTCAAGCTTTCTCGTTTTCCTTCAATTCTGTGGTGTGGCATCTTGCTTGTCTTATGCTAAGAGGAATGTAGATATTGATCATCGGATCGGAATGGTGATAATAAGCTGTAGAATGTTAGATCCGTTGTATTGCTATGATGATGCCTTTGCCTTGGGACAGTTTTTCCTCCTTTTTTACCCTGTGGGGGTACTGGACATTACATTCTTGCCCCTTTGAGAAATACCTAATCCAACCTAGGTATTAATTTAGACCCAAAATTTTAAATTTTGGTTTAATCAAATTAAATCTAATCAATCAATTAACACCAAGTTTAAGTGATTAACCATTTGATATAGGTATGGATAACAACATATTAGAGCATATAAAATGAAAAAACACAGAAAATTAAAGATATATGGGTCTGTTTGGATACTGCTTATTTTGCTGAAAACTGAAAACAATAAAAAACTAATAAAAAATTACTTTTCACCCATATTTTTACTGTTTATGTGCCTTGGTGCACTATTCATGTCCAATAAACAGTGGGACATAAACAGTGCACCAGCGCGCCACTTAAAAAAAAAAAAGTGAACGTGAGAAGCGCGCTCACATAATACCACAAGATAACAATGGATGTGTTATCAAATAGAAAAACCTAAGTCTTGGGCAAAAAACCCTCTCTACAGCACCACTACCGAAAATGATCCACTAGAATAGATAGTTGCAGTAAAAATTACACAACACAACCCTCCAAGTAATGTTATAATATTGTGCTCAAGCCCTCCATACTCTTGCTCACAACCAACTAAGCAAGTCCTGTCTCTACTCATAATCGGGTCCGCAATTGAGCTCCAATTGCATGTTCAAGCCTCCATGGATGATTTTTGATAGCTCCAATGATTTCCAAGGTTGCAAACAACACTCAAGATAATGATGAGTGTGAATGATCTAATCTCCTCTCAAAGATTTGGCTATGGTGAGAGGAAAAAAATAGAGAGAGAGGGTAAATGTTTGGTTCTCATAATTTGCTGGGTTTCTCTCAACTTTTAAATGGGAATTAGGATTTAATTTTTTGGGAAATGAGGCCTATAAATGATGGATAAAGGCCAAAACAAAAGAAGAATTCATAATTGAATTCTTTACAGTACAGACAATTTTGGTCGACCAAGATTTTGGTAAAGTTCGAGCAAAATCCCAATCCCAACTGATTTTCAAATGCTTGATACATGCCAATTTCGCAGTACTGAAGCTTCTATTAGCTTGACTGAAAATGCATTCTCATATACTTCAGGATTTTTTTCCAAAATAACATTAATTTTCAAACAATTTTGTTAGTTAGCATGTTTTCAAAACTATTTAGGAAACTAATATCTCGAGTTCATTAAACTCGATTTTAGGAGTGCTAAATTGAGTTCACTGAAATCGATTTCATGATCATGGCATATAAATCGAGTTTTTAGAACTCGATTTCATTGAAATTGAAATCAAAACTTGCAGACTCGATTTCTCATCCATTCCTTTTCGTTACACTCCGTCTCTCACTCACAACCAGAAACCCAAATAGAAACCCAGAAATCACAAAGACAGAAACCCAAACAGAAATCCACGAATAACAAACCTTCCACAAAGACTAAAAAAACAAACTAGAGAGGTGGCAGCAATTGAACCCAGCTGGCGACAGCGAAAGCTCCAGGCGGCGACTCACAACCGAAAACCGAAATAAAAATCCAGAAATCATGAAGACAAACCCAAATTGAAATCCACGAAGAGCAAACCTTCCACGAAAACTAAAAAAACAAACCAGAGAGGCGGCGGCGATTAAACCCAGGCGGCAACATCAAAGGCTCCAGGCGGCGGCAACGGGGTTTATTGATATTTCTCTCTGGATCTTTGGGTGGGTTTCTTGATTCTTGATTTTTCATTGGGTTTGTTGAGGGAACTCATTTCTTGATTCTTGATGTTTCTCTGGATTTCGTTGGGTTTGATGTTTCTCTCTAGATTTCGTTGGGTTTGTTGACAGAGTGTTGACAGAGTTAGGTTTGTTCTCTTCGGAGCATGGCAGAGAAATCAAGTCTGTAAGGCTCTATTTCAATTTAAATGAAACCAAGTTCAATGGACTCGATTTTAGCACTCCAAAATCGAGTTTTTTGCACTCGAGATTTTAGTTTCCTAAATAATTTTGAAAACGTGCTAACTAACAAAATTGTTAACTAACAAAATTGTTTGAAAATTGATGTTATTTTGAAAAAAAAAAAATCCTCTACTTCAACTTCAATTCTTGAACTCCCAACCCAATTGCGAATGGGCCCACATAATGCATAATATGAATATTTAAATATAAATACAAGTAAATTTGGTATAGAATATGCTAACAAGAAGACTTAAGATTTTTGAAATCATGAAAAGTTGATACTTAAATTTCTATTTCAAACTTTTCCAATAAATAAATAAACATATATATATATATATATAGCAAAAGTTCAGAGAAAATCCAATTATATTTTAATTGAATACTCAATTTTGCGTCATATATCCCTTTTAATTTTTAATTTTGTGCCAAGTAAATTATTGAGTGTAAAAATTGAAGAGCCTAAATCTAATTAGATTTTAAATTAGATTTCAATTTGAATACAATTTTCCACCATGTATCCATTTATTTTTTTAATTTATGTAGCAAATAAGTTATTGGGTGAAAAAACCGAAGATTCTAAAACCCTAAATCCAATTAAATTCTAAACTATACATATATATATATATATATATATATATATATATATATATATATAAAAGAGGGAATGAGCAAAGCTACAGTGTTTTTGGTTTGTTCAACTTGCACTGTTTTGCTGGCAATTTTTTTTTTTTTTTTTTTTTTTTTTTTTTTTTTTGTGAATGTGTAAAGCTATAGTAGATTTTCTACATTATTTTTGGTTTGTCCAATTTGTACTGTTTCACACTATAATAAAATATTAACACAACAAAATGGCACAATATTTTCATAATTGTTGAGGTGTTAATTCTTGATAGATCAAAATAAAATAATAAAATATCATACTAGAACCAACCACAACAAAAAATAAAGGTATTGTGAAAAAAGAAGTGTTACATTCACAATATTTTTTGTTGGGTTAAAATAGATTGACCTCAATTAATTAATTCAATTACCCAAGTTGATTAAGTAAGTCAAATTGCATACAAATCATGAAGGCACCAACAAATCACCAAATAATTTATATGCAGCGGAAAATAAATTAACAAGATGATTTGTTAACAAATGGAAAAAACCTCTCACAAGGCAAAAATCCCACCGGGTGAATTTAAGATCACCACTTTCAAGAATCCACTAATCAATAATCAAGTAGTTACAAGTATGATAAATCTTACCACTACCCTAGTTTATCCCAAAATATCAACCTACAGTTGAACCTTTGCCCAATACCCAACTGGACTTGATCTTGTAGCAGACTTCTTTCCTTTATTGCACAAATTTCTAATTTGTGACTAATTCCTTTGCACGAATCCCAGTATGTGACTAACTCCACAACAACCCTTTAATGGTTGTAGTTGATTTGCAACAACTTCACATAGAAACAACAATAAGATCTTCAATGTTGGTACTAGAGACTTTGCTTGGTTATAGAACCCAAAGGCGTACACGAAATGCAGCAATGACTCTTTCATTTGTGGGACGAGGCTAGGGTTTTAAAAAAAAAAAAAAAAACCTTATGAAGCTTTCTCGGGTTAGGATTTTCTTTCTCCACCTCCTTATTTAAATAAAAGCTTAATGGGCCTTTTAAATAGGCTTTCCTATTCAAATTAGATTTGCACAAACCTTGGGCTTTCCTAGTCATATAAGAATTATACAAACCCATAAACAAATAGTCTCTTAGAATTAAAACATTGCAGGCTATATAAAAAATTTCGTAAGCTCAATAGATCGAGAGGTATCAAGACAGGTATTAAGCTTCAATAAATCTCAATAAAATGACAGGTATTGGGACCTATGTATTCAGCTTTTCTTGAGCAATTTTGAGTAATCTTCATGTCTTCAATGTTACCACTTGTAATGATCATATTGAACCTACTTGGATTTGTCCATATACAAGTAAAGTTTGTTTTGTTATAAGATATGTCAATTACATAAAAATATGAACCTAACATTTTTCACAATACTTTCATTAAAAATCATAGATGGTAAATTTTATTGGTTCTAATTTAAACTTACCAATGAAACTAATTTTTTTGCCCTCTAATAACAACCTGTAACAACCTACTACTTACGATTTGTTGTGAAAATATTGTGGACATAGCATTTCTTTTGTGAAAATGTTAAGACATCTTGTTTTCGTCACAATATTTTCAAAACTACTGAACTGTCAATTCTTTACAAGTCAAAGTAAAATATAACAAATTTATAAAGGTACTATGAAAATGTTGTGTCATTTTGCTGTGTTTTTAGAAAATTTTTGTTGGTTTAGTCAATTTTGTTAAGCCAAAATTCACTGTTTCACGTACAATTTTCTTAGATTGAATTTTTGTATTTTTTTTCTTTATGCACCATTTTGAGTAAAAACACATATTTTTACACACAAAAACAAAAACTTAGGATAAAAACACTTTTCATCATTTATATTTGGAGTAGTTTACAATTCATCCTTAAACTTTAAAATCAAGCAATTCGTTTTTTTTTTTTTTTTTTTTTTTTTTAGAGAACAACTGAACTTTCATTCAATAGACAAGAAATAACAAAGAAATAGATCACAAGCAAAAAAACTAAACAAAGCAAAAGCCCCCAAAAGGAGGTACACAGCACCAACTTAGACCCCATTACAACTGTTTCCTTCATTTCTAGCAAGGTCTGCTATTAAGTCTGGAATATTTGTAATCTAGACATATTCCTCCACAAAGTTTTTTGCAAGTTGGGCAAGTTTGTGGGCTATTTTGTTGTCATCCCTGCCAATATGCCTGACTTTTGCCTCTAGAAAGCTGGGAAGATTTTGCACAATACCCCTCACAATATAGCCAACCATGTTTCTCATTTCCTTGGCCTCAAAGATAGTCTTTTCCAAGCCCAAATTTTTTGCTAGGATGATTCCTTGCTCCATAGCTATGGCTTTTGTTTCCTCCACGGCCATCCGTCCTAATAGAGGCATGCATTTAGCTGCTACAACTTTCCTTTCCCAATCTCTGATTATAAATCCTGCTCCAAAGTGGCCTTCAACAGAGGGTACAACCCGGTCCACATTTATTTTGAAGTAACCCACCGCAGGAGGTTTCCATGCTTTTTCTTTGATCTGAGGACTATTGACATTCAAATTTCTAGCCCCTTTGAAATCTTCTATTATTCGGATTGCTGTCCCCCAAATTTGATTCTCACAAAAACCATACCCCTCATGAACTACTTGATTTCTATTGTACCATATCATCCAGGCTACACCAAAGAAAATCTCCATATCCCTCTGAGTTCCTTTTTCAAGCATGTCTAAGGCCAAGTCCATAATCTCCCTTTTGCTTTCATTCAAACAGATTAGGCAATCATTCCATTTGCTGGGGAAAATGGGCTTTTGCCCTCATTTGGCAAAAAATCCAGTAATATGTCCCTGTTTTGAAAGTATTTAGCTCCGTATCCCTGTTTTAGTACTCGATTTTATAAAGTTTGAGTTTTACATAGAACTCGATGATACAAAAATCGAGTTCCGAAGTACCTCGATTTTAAGATGATTGAGTTCAAGGTGGGATTTTGCCACGCTGGATTACCACCGTGGCTTTTTCGCATTTTTTTAATCCAGCCAAAACATGATTTTAATAAAATCAAGTTCTTAAGGAAAATTTTTCAAATTGAACTCGATATTCTTAGCATCAAGTACGCGAATTTTTTTTGTCATGCATATAACTTGATTATAGGATTATCGAGTTATACTAGGATTTTTTAAAAAGTGAACTCAACCTCATGATAATCGAGTTATGGTGCTATATCAAAACACATTGTTCACAATCAGCCTGTCTAGCCTCACAACTCCACAGATTCACAACTCCTTCACAACTTTTCCTCACATATCCATAGCTATACAACCCTGGATTCGGTGTTATCTCTCTATCTTCTCAGGTAAAAAACCCATATCAAAATTTGATGCACATAGAAAATTTTATGGCATAGGTGAGGAGTAGTTTTAGATATTGCAAAGGTTTATCATCCATAATGTATTTTCATATTGGAGAAGAATTTTAATTTGATAGGTTGTATTGCTTGTGCTATGGTATTTGGTTGAATGAGTGGTACATGAGTACATTGGGGTTATATTGGTTCTTTTGTGTTCTAAATTTTAATTATAAAAAATGAAAAGCTTTAGATTTGCTAGAAGTAATGAACAATAAATCTTATTTGGGTGAGATTTTTTTTTTTTAATTGTTATGATAGGTAGTGATTATTGTTATTTTCCCCCTTTATACAGCTAGTTGATTTTGATAATATTATGATGAATTAGTCTAATATTATGATAAATATTATTTACGTTGATGTTGATAATACTAGAAGGCTTTTATTAACAAATGGCCTCCTAAGGGCAGTAAAAGTGGTCCTAGCGAACTAAATTTCACTAAGAAAAAGTATGCAATTCTCGGTATTTTTTAATGTGCGTCCATAAGTTGTGGACTCACATATCATACTTTAATGCATTTCATACTTCATTTTCAGCAACTTGAAAACATTACAATATGCATATTCACTAACAAATGCTTAAACTAAATTATGGGGGGGGGGGGGGGGGGCGGGAAACACGTACATATTGGCAAGGGGACCTACCTGCACCAGCTGTTATGGCAGCCTTGTAATTGGGCATATCTGTGGGAACCTCGAATACATCCATAGCTGCACTACCCTAACTATACTTCTTCGCATCACTGATTGGGTTCAAGAACTGTAGAGGCATCACTGAGACCCGTTCTGCCGACTTATCCATAAAGAGTATGGACCCCAACCAAACTAGTATGCGATAGCAAGCATATTGCTACACTACTACGTCACTAGCATCTGCAGCTAGGGGATCTCTAAATTGTGCCTCAAGCCAGTTGACTCTTATCCTCACCTCAGCAAGGATAGGCTTGTTTTCATTAGGATGCGGTATTGGGCCTGGAGGTTCATGACCCAGTAACTCAATGCACATGTCCTTCCATTTCAAGTTTGTCTTCCCAACCACAAGCAACCCATCCACAGGAACCCCCAACATCACCTCAATATCTTGTAAGGTGATACCCATTTCTCCGTGAGGTAAGTGGAACGCGTGCATCTCCAGATGCCAACGCTCGACCAATGCCATGATCAACACGTGATCAACTTCCAATTCTGGAACGTTAAATAATCCTTCAAAACTTGCCTCAGTTATATAACGGGTGATCCATAGGTCTAGCGCACCTCAGGGTAATGAATAGGATCAGCGTTGACACTTTAAGACGCCCGGCATTACCTGCACACAGAAGAGCGTTGTGTTAGGATAGTGTACACGAAATAACTATAAAAATACTACATAGTAATAATAATAATATGCAAGAAACACTCCGTTTACATAAAGAAATGTTTCCCACCATAAGTTTTCGACCATATTGTAAGAAGCATGACAATTTCACCCACTATAAGTTTTCGACCATATTTTCTCTCCGCTCATTCATGCTTAATTAAACCTACGCAAATTTTAATTTGGATTAAATAATTTTCCTCATAGGCGGTTTACTGATGGGTAGTTTAACCAATTTTGTCCTAAAGGGTGAAACATTGTATAGGTAATTTAAAAACTCCAACTACAAAAATTATTTTCCTTGCTCCAAGGATGAATAAAGTTTTGCCCAAATCAAAAGAGAAAATGAAAGACATGAACACACAATGACCAAACATAATCAACATCTATTTACAAATAATATGAATAAAGAACCCCACAGATAGAGAAAGATTCCATTTCCAAATGCCCGGAGTTTAGTACAACTATGTACCTAACCGGCGGTATGCCTCGCCCATAGCAGAATGGATTGATGATTCGGCTGCCACCTCAAGAGTGTAACATCCTTGGGTCCAAGATCCACGTCTAACAGCAGCTGCATATCTGACACACATGCAATCATGTTAATAAACTATTGATCTTAGGCAAACATTAATAAAATGACACTTAACTATCACAAAATGACATGCATATAAAATCATGTCAATAAACCTTACGCTTAAAGTTTAAATTTTTGGAACAAAAGGTAATTTATCTCCCATCTGAAAAACTAAAACCACAATCCAAGCGCACCAAGCAATCTACTTTTCCCAAATAAATAAATTAATAAATAAAAACCAATTTAGACCAAAGTACGCACATAAACACAAAAAAGTTAAATTGCATTTTGAACTGATTTCTTTATCAAAGCAACTCGACAAAATCAAGCACTAAAGAAAAAAGAAAAACAATTAGAACAGGCCTTTGACTATTAAAAAAACTAATGTAAGATTGGATGAACCAGCAATATTTTACTAAGGTTCTCTAAATTGTAGCATGAATAGCAATTCAAAAACTGTCTAATAAAAAGATCAAAACTTAGGACTTCCAACATAAACACGCACACACCCTTACTGATTTTTTAAGAACAACATGTCATGACATTTTTCTCCCCCAATTTTGGAACCTATATTGGTAGTTTTTGTGACCAAACAGGCCAATTAGGATTTTTTTTTTTTTTTGAATTATTGAGAACCAATTTACACTTTCATGGTTTGTGTTTTTGGAAACATTAAACGGTTTATCATTTTTGTCAGCAAATGCATCAACAAAGATTTGCTTTTGCTGTTGTCAAATTTTCATCATTTTAGTTTGGAAAAGATAATAGATTGTACAAAGTTGCTTAGGAAATATGAAACAAATAGGGAAGTCTGATTAAGCTAAAAAAAAAATAACCTCCACGAGGCAGTCAGCCCCATTTCATTTAATTTATGTCAATGACAACAAATCATAAGGATTATTTAAAGTAGAAGGAAAAAGTTATTTCTAAAAAATAAAAAAGAAGCAAATTATATGCACTCAACTTCCTTTGAAAAAAGTTTCTATAAAATTAGAACTTGGTAAGAAGATAGAGATGAAGATGAAGACCACGAATTCATTATGATAGTGTGATTAAATCGAGTCTATAGTTTACTTGAAAACTAGCTTCCTGATTTTGACTAGAAGGTGTTTTAGTTTTCGATGGGAAACCATCTTCTTGGAGTGTTTGTATGATATGTGATATTGTCATATGATTTTTCTTGTTGTTTGGCTTGCTTAAGTAGTAAACTAAGTATCTCTGTGTGTGTGAAGGTTGATAAGGAACATCCTTTACAAAATAGATTGATTTTGTAATACAGTACAACTTTAGTTGGATGATATATCTTGTCGCAATATCACCTGTGTAGTATTTTGGTTTATTTGTAGGTCTTTTAAGTTTTTGTCCATAAATAGTTCTCGTTTTAAGATTTTCTATTGTCGCAATATCACTTGTCTAGACTTTTCTTTTCTGGTTGAAGTTAACTTTGTCTACAACATGTTGACAAAAGACAGGGCAAAAGCCCAAAATTCCAAAACTTTTAACTAAAACCCATAATTCCAAAAAGCCAAAATTCAACCAACTCCAAAGCATTTAAAAAAAAAACATTAAAAGCCAAAAATGAACTCAAAAATCAAGTTCATCACAATAAAGGCCATATTATCATGGAAATCAACTAGGACCATTAATTCTAAATAGATGGACTTCAAATCAACTCAGGACTGGATCAGGCATCATTGAATTATTACTTTCCTTAACAAATAACTATAAAGCATCCAAATTTATGGGAAAAGTTAATCAAATTACAAATGCTCAAATGTTTAATTTTTTTTCACAGGTAAACCTTCCTTCAAGTTAGATTAAACAATAACTACGATTAAACACAACAACAAGCTTATCTAAAACCCACATCAACAGCTACGATTAAACGCAACAATTACGATTAACAACAACAACTCACACCCGGATTGAAAACCTAAAAAAAATTGAACTCAGATTTTAGAAAATACCTTAATGCAATTCTAATCCTTTAACTCTAATTTCTAAGCTTGATGGTGAGAGTTGCAGGTGAGGGTTAGGTTAGGGTTTGAGTTGCGTTTCGGTCCACTGGTAGAAAGAAGAGAACTTGGAGAGGAAGCGCTTTGGAGATGTTTCGGTCTACTGATTGGACTGAGGGAGACAAAGGAAGCGTATAAACTACTGATCAGACTGAGGGAGAGGAAGCACTTTGGAGACGTTACATTCAAAATTTTCTTTTATTCTGCATAAAACTCGATTTTCCCATTGTCGAGTTACTAACTGTCTAGCTGGAATTTTTAATTGGAAAAAGCCACGACTGCTCAGCCACCATGGCAAAAATGTGAAACAAACTCAACCATCGTAAAATCAAGGTACAATGGAACCCGATTTTAGTATCATTGAGTTTTATGTAGAACCCAACTTTTGCAAAATCGAGTACTAAAACAGAGACACGAAACTAAATACTTTCAAAACAAGAACATATTGCTTGATTTTTTTGCAAAATGAGAGCAAAAGCCCATTTTCCCCTCCATTTGCTCCAAATTCTTTTGGCAGCTTCACATTGGAGAATTGCATGCTCAGTTGATTCCCTCTCCCTATTGCAAATAGGGTAGGTAGGATTCACTTGAATTCCCCTATTGCAAATATTCAGCATAGAGGGTATGACCTTCATACATAATCTCCAGGCAAAAATTTTCACTTTGGCCGGGATGTTTAGGTGCCACATCTTTTTCCAAAGTGGGGCACATATATCTATTGCTGAGGTTTCACCTCTTTCAGGCTTCTCTACTATTCTTCTAGCCAAAAAATACGCACTTCACACCGTGAAAATTCCTTTTTTATTTCCTACCCATGTTAATTGGTCCTCTTGTAGATGGTAAGGAATTGGGATGCTGAGGATATTTTCTAATTTAAAGGCAAGGAAAATTCTATCCAGGGTGTCCTTTCTCCGTCTTCTTATGTCTTGATCGATTAAGGCCAAGACCATGGTGAAATCTCCAAAATCTTTCCTGAGGGAAATAACTTTATAGGTTGTTGGTGTTGGCAATTGTCTATCATCCCATATATGGATTGTCTTCCCATTTCCTACTCTCCATCTTGTTCCTTGTTGTATAATCTCTACACTCTTGTAAATGCTTCTCCAAGCATAGGATGGGGTGCTACCTAGACTTGCATGCATTTAGGATGTCCCCATTGGGAAATACCTCGCTTTGTACATACATGCCATTAGCGATGCAAGATTTTCCAACATCCTCCAACCTTACTTTGCCAGCATAGCTAAATTGAAAGCATAAAGATCACGGAAGCTCATTCCGCCCTCTAATTTTGACATGCACATCCTTGACCAGTTGACCCACACCATTTTGTATTCTTGATTCTTCTGCCCCTAGCAAAAATTTCACATCATCCCCTCAATGTCTTCACAAAGACCTTTGGGAAGGAGAAAACACCCCACTGTGTATGTGGGTACTGCCTAGGCAACAACTTTTATAAGGATTTCTCTTCCTTCTATCGATAATAGCTTCTCTTTCCAACCAACCATCTTTTTGCCCACTCTCTTCCTAACTTCATTGAATATTTGTTTCTTCGATCTTCCAATCATAGAGGGTAGGCCAAGTTATTTTCCTGGTTGTGCATCTTGCATTGATCCTAGCGTTTCCTTCACTACTTCTTTTGTCTCCTCATTTGTGTTCTTGCTAAAGAAGACTGAGGACTTCTCTGTGTTTATTTTCTGGCTTGCTGCCTCCTCATATTTATGCAGAATTTCACAAAGTTCTCTACTTTCTTGCTCTGTTGCTTTGCAGTAAATCATACTATCATCGGCAAATAGGAGGTGGGCTACTATTAGGCTTCCTTTACAAATGGAAATGCCAGAAATCTTTCTTCTCCTCTCTACCTCCAAAATCAAAGTCGTTAGCCCTTCTGTACATAAGAGAAACAAATAGGGAGAAAGGGGATTGCCCTGACGTAGGCCCCTTATAGGAGTTATATAGACGTGAGCTACCCCATTTATAAGCACAGAATAGGATACAAAATTTATATAGCTCATAACTAGTTTAATCCATTTATTATCAAAGCACATTTTAGTCATAGTTTTTTCAAGAAACACCCATTCTACTCTATCGTAGGCTGTACTCATGTCTAATTTAACTACCATGTACCTCTCTTTGCCATCCTTTTTTTTTTTTCTTCAGATAGTACATAATTTCAAAAGCAACTAGGACATTATCGGTTATGAGCCTACTTGGGACAAAAGAACTTTGGTGTTCAGATATGATAACGGAGAGGAGGGGTTTCAATCTATTTGCAAGAAACTTTAACACAATTTTGTATGAAACATTACAGAGACTTATTAGTCGAAATTCACTTAACTTTGATGGATATTTATTTTAGGTATGAGGGTGATGTTGGTCTTATTCAACTCAGTTATGGGGGCATTTATAGTAAGAATATTTATTACAGTTTTTATCACATCTTCCCCAATAATATCCCAATACTTTTGGTAAAATATAGAAGACATACCGTCAAGGCCCGGGGCTTTTGTTGGATGCATTTGTCAGATGGGTTGAATAATCTCCTCCTTTTAATTTGGAATTCTTTTGTTAGATCTTCATTCATCTCCCCAGTAATCCTTCTCGGTATCAATTCTGCTACTTCCATCGCTCTAGTTGGGAATGAGGTAGAGAATAGCTCTTTAAAATAGCTCGCAACAATGTTTGCTATATCTTTTTTATCTTTGCTCCAATTCCCTTCTACATCTAGCAAGCCCCTAATTTCATTCTTCCTCTTTCTCTGAGATGCTTTATGGTGAAAATATTTTGTATTCTTATCTCCTAGAGTCAGCCATTGGACTCTAGATCTTTGATTCCATTTGATTTCTTCGTCATCTAGCATCTCATTGATTTCTTTCCTTAGTGTATCAATTTCTTCTCCCCTACTTCCATCCCTATCAGCCTGAGTTAGATCTTGCAGCTGCTTTCTTTTCTCATTATCTTTCGAGCATCATGCCTAAGATCAGAATTGTTCCATATTGTCAAGCCTGCAGTGCAATCTCTCAAGCCCTCGACTAGTTTACTAGCCAAATGAAAGCTTGAGTGGTTCTTCCAAGTGTCTTGAATAATCTCCTTGCATTTATCAGGTCTAATCCATGCTGCCTTAAAATGGAATCTCCTCTTTCCACATCCTTGAATATTTCTTTGGTTTGTTAGAACTAGAGCGCAATGATTTGAAGTTGAATCAATTACATGAAGGACCTTAGCATCTTTGTATTGCTCTTTCCACTCTGTTGTAACCAAAACCCTATCCAGTCTTAAGCGAATTCTTTCCCTATCCGACCTTCAGTTACACCAAGTAAAATCCGGTCCCTCATATCCAATGTCTAGAAAGCCACATGCATTGACTACTCTTCTATAGCCATCCATCTATTGTTGGGGTCTCTCTGGGCCTTCCCATTTCTCGAAGCTTGATAAGATTTCATTAAAATCCCCCATAAAAACCCATGGTATCTGAAATTAGGAGTTTAAGGGTTGTAGAAGTCCCAAGACTCCTTCCTTTGATTAGTATCTAGGTTTCCATAGAACCCTATGACTCTCCATTTAAAACCAAAAGTAGGATCAATCACTACTGCATCTATATGGTGCCTAGTATAACTTTTTAGCTCCAAATCAATATCTCTTTCCCATAACATGGCTATTCCACCACTTCTTCCTTGGCTAGGGACAATTATTCCATTTAGTAAACCTACCTTTGTCATGATTCTCCTCGTCCTTCTCATTCCAACTTTTGTCTCCATCAAGAAGGCCAATTTGGGGCACCAACTTTTGTCTCCTCATCCTCAGCCCCCGGCAGTTCCAGCTTAGGGAATTCATGGCTCTTGGAAGTGCTGCTTATTAAACACTGCCGATAGATCAAAGGGGACTGATTCACCACCACATAGCTTTTTCTGCCTTCCTACATTTGGCTCTTCCTCATCTGCCCATAGAGTTCACTTTACACCCACTATACTGCTCGCTAAGTCCTTTTCCGTTTCATTTTCTCTGTTTTGGCCACGAGCTAGCTTCTTCCATTTTCCCTTCTTGTTCTAGACGTTATACTTCTCATCAGTATTTTCCTTCTCTATACTAAGCCCAATGTCCATTTCAACTAGACTAATGACTTCTTGGATCTCCTTATTTTGTGTTTCTTCCTGGCCTATATGTGTTACCCCACTTTCACTTCCTACAGTGGATACAAAGTTATGGGCCGAATCCATATTTTGCTTATTTTCCTTTCCTTTTCCACCTTGGGTTTCTTCCCATATTCTCCTTGCTCCTATCTTAGCTTTCGTACTATTTTGAATTTGAATTTGAATTTGAAATACCTTTTTGCGTGGCGTGCTTACCTTTCTCTAACATCTCTGAGATAAGACTTCCCCTTTTTTGGTTTCCAAGGTTTTCCCCTGAACCTGCACCACCATGGGAGGTTATTTGGCCACCATCTTCCGCCCTTTCCTACATCCTTTCTTGCTCTATCATGTCATAATCTTGCTGGTTTATTGGGTTTTTCCTTGGTCCTTCTTTTGACAACCGAGCTTTGCCTCTTCCTTAAGCCCTTAGCCATTCTCCATGTTGCAAAGCTTCATTTGTTTGGCCACTTTATTGCAGTGTTGCTTGTCATGACCCATTACTCCGCATCTAAAGCAAAAAATCGGCAGCCTCTCGTACCGAAATTAGATGCGAAAAATCTCCCCCTCTGGGCTAGCTACTTTTCCACATCTTTTTAAGGGTTTTTCCAGTGGAAGATTCACCCTTATTCTCATGAATTTTGCTTGGTCTGACATCCATGATCTAGCATTTGCTGCCATAAAGATCCCTAAATTGTTGTCTATCTCCTTCCTTATCTTCTTTGTCATAATATCAAAAGGCAAACCCCAGATTTGCACCCAAAAAAGGGAGTGGGTAAAAGTGATGTTGTTTGCCGTCATTCCCCTATCCCATCTTTTAGCAAGAGGAGATTATTTTCAAAATTCCATGGCCCAATGGTTTCAGCCCACCTTAGCTAGAATTCGCTGGCAAACTTAAGTTGGAAAATGTCATTCCCAACTTCTACAATCTTCAAATCCTGGCCTATATTCCAAACAACCCTTAATGTGTTCCTTAAAGCTCATAGGTTATGTTTTCTGTCCGTCAAGAGTTTGCCCATCAAACTTAGAGAGCATTCTTCTATTACTTGCGCTTTATCTTCTTTTGAAATTTAGATCTGGAACTCTTCTTCCTCCATTAGCTGCATTTTCTTCAAAACTTCTATTAGCTCTTGCTCCATGACTGTGCATATTACAGTGTAATTTCAAGGTTTTCAATGGTTTTGCAGGCCACCTAATCAGAACTAAAAGCTCTGATTAAGGGCCTAAAAGACCGCTCCTATAGAGGAAAGAGAAAACCACTTGAGAGAGATAGAGAGAAAGAGAGAGTTAAATCAAGCCATTTTTCCCTTAATATTTTGGAAAATAGCAAATATATCATATTGTTATTCTCTTAGTTAAACCCTAATGAAAGCTTATGATTCTTAAAATATTTTATTGTATAATGTCTAAAATACTCTCACTAAATTTTAACATCCCAAAAATTTTATTCTCGTATTTTGAGTTTTAGATAGTTGTAATTTTTGGAAAGTTTGAATGATGATATAAGATATTTTATTTGTTATCTAAAGAATATTGATTTTCTAGATTTAAATTTTTGAAACTTATAATTTATCTAATGGAAAATTTAATGACACATGCTTTTCGTTGTCTTTTTTTTTTTTTTTCTTAGCAAAACTCAATTACTTATTGTTGTATGATAATAATATTTGTTATTGATGGTGTCCTAAAAATTATCAACTCCATGCTCGTCCGTGGGGGTCGTCCAACTAAGATTCTTGACACCTTGGCCCAGGAAGCTCGTCCGTGTCGGGGTCGTCCGTCCAGGAAGACCCTTGGACGGCCTACATTGATTACAAACATCATCACTGCATACCGTCCCTGGACGAAGCTTATACACTTAGAACATATGCAAAACCAAGGACATTGCCACGAAACCACCTCCTATGACCGCGTTGCGAAATGTACGGCCTAATAAAATAACCTCCATCGCAGTTATGGAGGTTACTTCCGAACCTTCCGACATCCTCCAATATAGGAGCAGTTACTGAATTGGTAAACCGTTCCTGGGCTGCGTTATATAAGAAGAACAATCGACAAACAAAAAGGTACGAGACATTTTTCCCAAGTATTTGGTTATTCCAAAAGGTTAGGGATGACACTGACTTTATCATCGGAGGGTTTTTGGCCGGTCCACCCCGGTCACCTCTGACTGTTTATTCCTCTCTTCAGGTCTTCAACCAGATTACCATCGTCGCCGTTGACATCCGAAGCATCCAGTCTACTGATTTTGTCGTGCATCATCAGTTATCATTCTTAGAAATTTTTAGTGAGTAGATATATTGCCTTAGCAAATAGGTACTAAAAAAATATTATATTAAAATAAATATTTATATGTTAAATAGCTACCCTAATTTTGTGTGTGATCAAAATTCTTATACAGATGAAATTAACTTTATCACATAATTATCAAAACTCTTAAAATTAATGTCTCTTTTGATTAATGTAAATCTCTATGTACTTCAAAAATCAAATGATTTATATATTTTTTTTTTGTGATATAAATAAAATCTAGAATTGACCTTAATCACTACTCTTTTTCCTCAGCAAGGCACGTGCTGCCCTAACTAGTATACATAAAAAAATGAGAAACCATTACATATTTTAGAAATGTATGATTTAAAAAAAGTGTAAGCTCATACTATATATAATTTGAATTTCTTCTAAAAAATATATATAATTATGATTATTTTAATTGTACACATACATATGCACGATGCAACACACTAGTTATATATAATAAATAAATAAATAGAATCCTTAAAAGCTTAAGTATTACTAGCTCGAGACGTTGGCAATGTCCTATTACAACTTGTTCATCGTTCATGTGGGTATTCACTCAAAGGTATGTAGCTTGAAGTTTGTCCCTTGCCCTGACCACTGCCTCCATGCTAAAGCGGCCTACCCCATTGCTTACGTGTGGCGCATCCATGTCACCGAATCACCTTCAATCCTTGACCTTGACAGTTGTGGTCTCTCGCTCCTTACTTTGTTATTTTTATTTTTATATTTTCAATAATAGTGCCATGTTGTCAATGCTTGACCATAATAAGGAAAAAAAAAATGTTGACTGTATGGTGTTAATAATCAGGGAAAATACTAGTACCCACACTTAAAATGCACTGAAATTGGGGCCAAATCAGCCAAATACCACTATTTTTCAAAATATTTGGCAAAAAAACACTGTTTCCGAACAAAATGGCAATCTACCACTTTTTTTAATACTCGAGTTTACTGTTCATGAGTTTCCCCTTTTCTATTCCACGCTGGCACTGGCTAACATGGCACTGGGATTAAAAAATAATACTTGGTACTCGAGTCTCTCAGACTCGAGTACTGTACAAACAATACCCGAGTCCTACAAACTCGGGTATCAATCTGTGATGCCGCGAATTTTTTGAAATAGGTATTCGAGTCTGGAGAGCTCGAGTACTGTTAACACAGTACTCGAGCTCCCCAGACTTGAGTACCACTAACTCTTATATACGCTTAAAATCACTTTCAATTTCACTTTCAACTGAAACACAAAAACTCACTCGCATCACTCTCACTTTCTCAATCTCCGTCTCACTCTCTCAATCTCGCTAACATCTCACTCTAAACTCTCCCACACTCTCTCAATCTCCCTCTCGGTCTTGCTCTGGCTTCCATTCGCAGTCTCGCTCTCGCTCTCATTCTCTGTCTCGGTCTCCGCCTCAGTCTCGGTGTCGGTTTCGGTCTCGGTCTCGCCTCAGTCTCTGTCTCGTTTTCTGCATCTTGAGTTTGGAATCACAAGATGTGTCTCCTTATCTCAATATTTGTTTGAGCATTGGGGGGTTAGGGTTATTTGGGGGTTAGGGTTATTTGTGGTGTAATATTTGCGGGTATTAAATGAAATGGTTTGAAAATGATGGTTGTGTGTGTGTGATGTGGGAAATGTGGATGTTGATGATGAGATAATTTTGAAGAAATTATTAGAATGATAAGGTTATTATTGACTAAGTGAGCATTTGGATTGTGAATAGTATTGGTTTTGTCTATGGGAATGTTGAATTAAGCATAAATGGATTTCGTATGGAGTTCAGGTTTTCTTCAGTTTTGAAAATTTGGATTTTGAGTGTTCTGTGGAAATGCTTTTGTGGGTTTTTGGTTTATGGAATTTTACTTATTGATTGGTTGATTACTGTTGGTTTTTATGAATCATATCAAATGGCTTTATACTATGATCAACTTTTAGGGAAATGATCATGATGCTAATAAGTGTCCTTTAGGTTGAATCATATATTTTAACAATAAATTTCAACCCATAATAATATGTATTTTCTTGCAATTACTTACCATTAAGCCAAAATTCGTGAACTACACAAATAAGAGACCTTACTCACTAACCCTTAACAAGTAATCATCACTCAACTCTGCCCTTACTCACTAACCCTTAACAAGTAATCCTTCACATTACCTTCATTAAGTCTTGTGTTCCTTTGGTTCCATATTTGTCATGCCATGATGAGAGAAGCGACTCCAATGCAGTCCTAGAATTTTGATCCTCCATTTCCCAATTCCCATGTCATTGTACCCTGTTAAGAATTTGAATTATTGGAAAAGCAATATTCCACACCTTTGATGCATATTCACATTTGCACTTTCCACCAGAGCATAAGCTATGCTTTCATTTGCTTTCTTGCACATGTCACAAACTTTTTCTATGATTCTTCCCATTCTTTTCTAGCTTTCTGTCCTTCATATATTTCTCTTTTGTCCCCACCAAAGTTTACTTATTATGAAATTTAATTCCATGCATCTAGAATCTTAAACCATCCAATGGCATATTGATGTTACTAGGGATGACTTCGAGGAGTTCCTGGATACCATGGGTGACCATGAGGATGTTGATCATATCGAAGATGTGGTTGAAGAAGAGAATAGAGACACATGCCCCCCTCCCGATCCTATACCGGAATGGTTCACCCAAAACACTTGGGATAATATGTGTGATTCATCACCGGTTATGCAAGCAAAAGTATCAAGTTCGACGCCAGGGGAGCAACCAGTGAAAGGGATGGTATTCGCGACTAAATTGGCGGTGCGACATGCATTGACTTGGTATGCACTGCGAGAGAATTTTAGCTTCAAAACTGAGCATTCAGACTCAGAGAGGCTTATGGTGAGGTGCGAGGATGATTCTTGTCCATGGTCAGTCCGCGCGATCTGTTGTAAGGGAGACGATGTATGGAAGATCGCAAAATGCAAGGGCCCCCACACGTGCGACAAAATTCAGAATGCTCATGATGGTCGGATGATTGATTCGGCGTTCCTAGCATACGTACTTGAGCGCTATATACGAGAAGACCCTGCGTATAAGATAAAGAACTTACGCCACGTTGCTTTAGCAGACTTAAAACACGAAGTATCTCACTACAAGGTATTCTTTAACTTGCATTATTTTTTCAATACAATGTAGAGACATCAGTCTTCTATGAAGTATAACCATGATATTTTTTTCCCAAAACCCATATATACCTTACATTATGAAAACTGAAATTGAAAATGGAAAAAGGAATAAAGAGGAAGAAAGATTATCTTCATCTTATAGGCTTACAAGTCTTGAAAGAAAATTCAACTATAATTATTTTACTTGTATTCATTTCTAATGTAATAATTTCGGTTCACATACAAGGTATGGGATGCCAAACAAAAGGCCGTTGCAGCTATATACGGAGATTTTAAGGAGTCTTATGCAAAGTTGCCTCGTTTTTTGGCAGGGCTTAAGGATGCAAGTCCGGGTACAAAGTATAAGTTAGTTGTGGATGACAATTACGAACGGGGAACCTGTACATTCAAATCCGTATTTTGGGCGTTTCGTCCATGTATTCTTGGGTTCAAGCATTGTAGGCCTGTTATTAGCATTGATGCAACTCACCTCTATGGAAAATATAAAGGGAATTTGATGATTGCAATGGCGACAGATGCTAATAATAAGATTTATCCACTAGCCTTTGCCGTTGTCGAGAGTGAGAGCACAGAGACTTGGGGTTGGTTCTTGGCTTGTATAAGAAGGTATGTTACTGGTCGCAGACACCTGTGTATCATATCTGACAGAAACCCTGGGATACAAGCTATCTTTAGAGACACTAATCGAGACTTTTTACAGCCTCCCATGACAGAACATCGTTACTGTCTTCGTCATCTATGCAGTAATGTCAACACTAGATGGAAAAACGAAACTTTAAAAAATCTAATATGGAGGGCAGCAAATGCTACGCAGGAGCGAAAATTCAATGCCACCTTCAATTTAATTTAGAATGTCAACCGGGATGCGTACCAATATCTAAAGGATGTGCCCAAAGAGAAATGGGCTTTAACTTTTGACAAGGGTTACCGTTATGGGGCGATGACTACAAACGTCTCCGAGTGCTTCAATGGTGTTCTAAAGGGTGCTCGTAGCCTGCCCATTACGGCAATGGTGAAATATACATGGTTCAAATTGAATTCTTACTTCGATGATCGTCGCAACAAGAGTATAGACTAGTTGAATTCAGGAAAAAAATGGTGTCAGTATGCCTTGGATATCTTCATGAGAAATAAGGCGAAGGCGGAGCATCACAGGGTGACGAGATTGAGCGCTCAACAACAAGCATATCAAGTAGATACACCGCATAATCCAGGGACTACTGGACATAGGGATCACACGCATGCAGTTAATCTGCTGCAAAGAACTTGCACATGTCAGAAATGAAAACTGTACAAGATACCGTGTTCACATGTCATTGCAGTTTGTATTAGGTATCGACATGATGCAGAGCAATACATTGACCCATGCTATAGTGTGGACGCATTGTTTCGGAGCTATGCTCCCGTTTTCCCTGCGTTGAAAGATAGATTATCATGGCCGGATCCAGATGAAACTCGAAAGGTCCTCCCTAACCCCCGATTGATCCGAGAGAAAGGTCGCCTCGTCTCAACACGAATTAGGAATGAGATGGACGAGAGTGGGGGACGGCCGAGAACCACACCATGGAAGGAGGGGGGGCGGAAGGTGCAATGCGGGTTGTGTGACCAAGAGGGGCATAACAGAAGAACATGCCCTAAGCGGAACGAGGTACCGACGAGTGGTGGTCTTGCGGACTAGGTACGCTAAGTTTGAACTATGGCATCCTTCTAAATGTAACTTGAAACAAAATGCATGATATTAGCCATTAGACCAAAATGCATGCTATATGCCATTCAATTATGCATTTTTAAAACTT
Source organism: Lithocarpus polystachyus (assembly GCA_033629205.1). Lineage (NCBI taxonomy): Eukaryota > Viridiplantae > Streptophyta > Magnoliopsida > Fagales > Fagaceae > Lithocarpus > Lithocarpus polystachyus. The sequence continues at coordinate 25,588,755 of CM066167.1, read as the reverse complement.
AAGAAAAATTGGATAAAATTTTAAGGACCAAATATGACATTCATACTACAACCTACTTTCCCTATAGGATGCATACAAAAAGTCATAGTCATAGAGGGTTATGCAAAAGTTTTTTTTTTTTCGGATTATGCAAAAGTCATAGTCATAGAGGATTAGCAATCTTTTTCGGATGACTAATGGATTCTCTTTGTGGGGCAGGTGGATGTGGACAAGGCCGACAAAAATCTGAAGGTGTTGTGATGGTGTAGATGCTACCCTGGAAGGCACTTATTTGGGTGGTTTAAGGGCAAGATATGTCTTCAGTAACAGAGCTAGGGAGAAGATGTTCCCTTGCTGCACAAGTGATTGGGGGTGCACCCTGAAAACTGCATCCATGTAACAGATTTTAGTATCGTTCTTTTGATGCAAAATGTCATTCGTAGAAGCAAACAATACAATCTTTCTTGAAGTTCCTCTCAATGTGGACACCCATATTAACTTATTATACTTTCTCAACATTGTATATGTGAGTAAATTATTGTTGATGACGAATATGGTTTAAGAAACAATCTATATTGCATGACTGATCTGGTGGATGTCAATGTGTGGCTAATGGGCTATATTAAAAGGATTTAAGTCTCCTAACCAAATGAATTGTGAGAAGCAATATTGCATTTGTGGTGTTGCGATTAGACCTATCTCAATATCAAAATTGATAAAGTTTTAATACTTGTTAGTTGGGTTTGAATGTCCAATTGGAAGTGTATAGCAGTGAGTGTAAATAGCAGTCATGTAACAGGGGGCTATAGCTAATTTGGTAGAAAACTGGAAATAGCATTAGTAGTACTCGAGTCTGGGGAGCTCGAGTACTGTGTTAACAGTACTCGAGTTCCACAGACTCGAGTACCAACGGGAAAAAATTTCAAAAAATTCGCGGCATCACAGATTGATACCCGAGTTTGTAGGACTCGGGTATTGTTTGTACAATACTCGAGTCTGAGAGACTCGAGTACCAAGTATTATTTTTTTAATGCCCTGGGCCATGTCAGCCAGCGCCAGCGTGGAATAGAAAAGGGGAAACCCGTGAACAGTAAACTCGAGTATGCAAAAAAGTGGTAGATCCCCATTTAGTTCGGAAACAGTGTTTTTTTGCAAAATATTTTGAAAAATAATGGCATTTGGCCATTTTGGCCCTGAAATTGGTCAAACTTGAAAATCATGACTTGATTTCAGATCATTTTAAGTGTGTGGAATAGAGTGTGTATAATAAACATTGTTCTAATTATTATTATTGAATAGTGAATTAGAAATTGATTTAATTCGAAATAATGATACTAAGTAGATTGGATGTGTAACTGTTTTGGGCCTTTTTCTTAGATTGATTAATCTACTACCTAAAACTAAAAGTAAAGCAACAGTGCTCGCACTACATTGCACTTACATTGGAGACCGTATGATCCTTGAGAAACAAGGTTGTGCACAATAATGGGCGGGTGAGCTTAATTACTTGTTGAGCTCCATAGTTTAGAAAGAAGGTTTAAGGAGCACATTCTTGCAGCTAAGACCAGTGCGCAGTGCGCAGCTAAGTCCAAGACAAGATGAAGATGTAACTTGCTGAACGCTCCACCAAATGAAGTGATAAAATTAAATATTGATGCAGCGTGTTTAAATGAGAAGACTATGTAGCTGTGGTAGTTCGGGATGAAAATTGAAATATTTTAAAGGTGTGGGCTGAAGTATAATGTCGTGTAGTCATAGTTTTGCTGAAACTTCTGCCATAATTTGGGCTTTGCAACTAGCTAAAGATAAAAAGTTCCGAAATATAATTGTTGAGAGTGATTCTAAGCTCTATGTTGAAGCCATAAATAAGAATTTGGAGGCATGTTTGGAGATTTATTAGTCACTATTAAACGATGCATTAGTCTTGGCTAATTCTTTTGTGGGTTGTTGTTTTTGTTGGATCAAAAAGGATGCTAGGTCTGTAGCTCATGAACTAAACATGTATGTTTTGTACTTGATAGGGAATATTTTCACCAGTTGGAAAAATTTTGTCACCAAAAGTATCATGAGCTTACCAAAAGAATCTTCAGTCACCGAAAGTATTGTCGGTCACAAAGGGAGCCTGACAACACGCAACACGTTTTGCCTTGACGGCTGTCAAGTATCAATGGGTCATCAGGTACCAAGGGGTCGTCAGATACCTTCCCTGACACCGTGTAATACGTTCTGCCCTGACGGTCGTCACGTATTAATGGGTCGTCAGGTACCAAGAGGTTGTCAGGGACCCAGCGGTCGTCAGGTACCTTCCATAACACCGCGCGGCACGCTCCGCCCTGACGGTCATCACATACCAAGGGGTCGTTAGGTACCCAATGATCGTCAGATACCTTCCCTGACACTACGCAACACGTTTCGCCCTGACGATCGTCAAGTATCAAGGGGTCGTCAAGTACCAAGGGGTCGTCAGGTACCCAACGGTCGTCAGATACCTTCCCTAGCACCACGCGATACGTTTCGCCCTGACGGTCTTCATGTATCAATGGGTCGTCAGGTACCAAGGGGTGGTCAGGGACCCAGTGGTCGTCAAGTACCTTCTCTAACATTACGTGGCATGCTCCGCCCTAACGGTCGTCACGTATCATTAGGTCGTCTGGTACTAAAGGGTCGTCAAGTACCTAACTGTCGTCAGATACCTTCCCTGACATTACGTGACACGCTCCACCTTGACGGTCGTCACGTATCAATTGGTCGTCAGGTACCAAGGGGTCATCAGGTATCTTCCCTAACAACACATGGCACGTTTTGCCCTGACAGTTGTCATGTAACAATGGGTCATCAAGTACCAAGGGGTCGTCAAGGACCCAGCAGTGGTCAGGTACCTTCCATAACACCGCGCGGCACGCTCAGCCCTGACGATTGTCACGTATCAATGGGTCGTCAGGTACCAAGGCGTCGTTAGGTACCCAACAATCATCAGATAACCTCCCTGACACTACGCGACATGCTCCGCCTTGATGGTCGTCACGTATTAATTGATCATCAAGTACCAAGGGGTCGTCAGGTACCCAGCGATCGTCAGGTACCTTCCCTAACACCGCGCAACACGTTCCACCCTGACGGTCATCATGTATTAATGGGTCATCAGGTACCAAGGGGTCGTCAGGAACCTAGTAGTCGTCAGGTACCTTCCCTAGCACCACACGACAAGTTTCGCCTTAACAGTCGTCACGTATTAATAAGTCATCATGTACCCAGCGGTCGTCAGGTATTTTCCTTAACACTGCGCGACACGCTCCACCCTAACAGTCGTCACATATCAATGGGTTGTCAAGTACCAAGGGGTCGTCAGGTATCTTCCTTAACACCGCCTGACACACTCTGCCTTGACAATCGTTACGTATCAAGGGGTTGTCAAGTACCCTACTCATCACCCAGAACATGCAAACACTAACTCGTCTAAATCGATGAGACACTTTTGGCAGATAACCCATTATACTTGTCCAATCAACAAATCAATTTGCACACTAATAAGGGTATTTTCATCTAAAAAAGTCTTTCCAGCACTTTGATCCATCAGGGTGGAATTTTTGGCCACTAACCCGTCAAGGTTTGTGCCTCTTCTGGTAAGACCTGCTAACTACGGACCTGTCGAGATGAACTGCTCATTTGACTTCCTTGAAGTCTTTGCAAATCAGTGCTCCACATGTGTGCCCAACAAATGGTTGCATATGTCCCTGACGAATGGTCACGTCTTATCCTCCGTATTCATACCAACGGATAGATGGTGATACCGATGGACGGATGGTCATACCGACGGTTGAGTAATTGGGTCCCACAAACATTTACATATTCTCCACTCATGCATCCCTATATGGAAATAACTTGCACTACATGCCCAAAGACCATACCCCACACTTGTGTCTTCCCTATATGGAAAGAAAAGCTCAAGATCTCGAAGTTTTAACTCCAAATCTTCTTTACAAGGAAAAACCTTACATTTTAGGGATATTGGTCAGCTCTACACCGCTATATAAGTACTAGGCCTCCTCTTTCTTAAGGTACGTGAGTTCTGTTGGAAAATTACATGTTTGTATTGCATACAAAACATACACAACGGAAAATTAACTGATCTACTTCATTCGCAATTGATATCATGTGCTATGTAAATTTCAGAATATAAAAACAAAAGAATGTACTTTGATGTAGTGAATTTCAAAACAAAGATTAGAAGTACTTGGGAACACTTTTAATCTTCACTCCAAGTGTGGTCTCTCAATTAGTTCTATGAATGTATTCAAGGGAGAATTAGAGAGTGTCTAACACTCACATACAAACCATTTTATTCTCACTTTAAAATTCTGTATGTTTCTCTCCTTATAACTGATTATCTAATCGGGCTAACCTTTTGGGCATTAGTATGTGGCTTGGAGTGGGACCAAAAGGGAACAAATAAGACACTAGCTCCAATGGGCCTTGGGTTTTTCTGTCAACTCTTGACAAGTCAAAAGTTACCATTAATTATATTTAATACCACTATATAAATATAATTGCACTCTAGACCTTATTAATAAATTATATCCCAAGACTTTATTGTACATGTAACCCCTTCATAAAATATTCGTAGTTATACAAAATCATGAATGTAGACTGCTACTTTGAAAATTACTACATCTTAATCCTTGAGTAACCTGTTTAATCATTTAAGTTATTCATCATATATTTATGAAATCCAATTTCATAAATATATACTTTAGTAACTCTTTACTAAAATAGTTAGGTCTAACATTCTGAATAATTAAACCCATTAAACTTATTTTAAGGGAATATTTTATATCTTTGTTAAGAGACTATGAATTCTATCTTGAGAATAAATGTTCTATCAACACTAATGTGATTGCCCAACATACTGAGGTTTTGACCGTTACTTTAGATCTCACTCCTGATATATCAAAACAACTTACATTTCATGATCAGGTCCATCATTCTCTCAAGATTAAGAGTTCATATAAATAGAAGTAGTGAGATTTATTATTCATTTGACAGTCGTTAGGAGAATAATAAATCTCACAGTGGTCCAGTTCAATATGTCTTAACTATTAAAACATATCAACTAGAAGTCTCCACTTCCATGATCAAGACAAATTATCTTAGTTGATATGTTATAGTCATCGCAAATGAAAAGCCCAATTTCATCACCGACTACAAACTAAAATTCTGAGTTTACAAAGAACTTGTGATTTATATCTTCTGTAACTTTTTACTTAAATCACATACTATGCATCTCATAGACTATATGATAATGTCCGAATATTCATGTTACCATTATTTTAGATAATAATAAAACAACTTTGTTAATCGCAACATTAAGTCATACATAGCATCATACAATAGGATTTAAGGGCACTAATCCTAACAAATTCTCCCTAGCTCTTGTGCTCTTAAGTTCTTGGAGATTCTTCGATCACTAACTTAACCTTCGGAGGGTCTTTGGTCAATACCCCACCGGTGCCCTTTGATTGGTTCTTCTCTTTTGTTCTTCAGGTACACCCATTGGAACAAGTGTGGACAATCAACTCACTGACTATTTTTGTGCATCATTAGTACTCAAATATCTAATATTTTTGTAATTGTACATCCCTTCATCTTGCTGTCATGAAGGCTTGGGAAAGAAATGTATCTCTTTTGCTCATTCAATCAAATATTCACATTTATCAAAAAATCAACTCGATTGTTAAGAGTTGTGTGATGAAAGAAAAATTCGGGCAGGTTTTCTTAGAAAATGTCAAAAATAAAACTTTTCCATCCAGGAGTTAAATAGAAGCTATCAATCCAAGAAACTAAAGCCCATATATGTTGTCCTAGAAGGAAATCCCAAGTCTTGAGTCATGTGTGACATGGTTTCAAGATAAGAGGGAAACTTCTCCTAAAAGACACCAATACATTTTTTTAGAAAGCCCAAGACCCCAAGTATAGTTAAATCCATTCCAAAATAGTAATATATATATATATATATATATATATATATATATATATATTGATAAAATACCGTTAACACCCTTAAAATTTGGGCTAAAGTCAGCTAGGTTCAAAACTTTTCAAAATTGATCAACTTGCACCCTAATCACCGTGAGTGAGCAGAGAAAAATGATAATGGTTTAGGGTTCAAGTTAGGTTTAGGGACCAAGTTTGTTAGAACTTGATTTGCATTAGTCTTGAATCTCAGATATGTTAACTGTATTTTATCCCTTATCTCTATGTTTTTGCCTTTTTAATTTGATCGTCAAATTTTCACAGTTTTTTTTTATCCTTATATTTTTAAACGTTGTCATTTTGGTCCCTGTCTTCATCTTATTTAGGACTTTCCAAAGCAAACCAAAACCCGACTAAACCATCTAACCTAGTGCCACCCAACCGAAACCAACTCAATCCAAGCAGAGAGGTGGTTGGCATTGGATCTCCGACATCAACAACCGATGGGAGTGGGTTGAGTGGCGGGTTAGAGATTTGAAACAGATGAAAACTGAGCTGATGGACATATCTCGCTAGTAATTGCCATTCTCTTTCTCCCTCTTTCTCTTATTCTTAGATCTATCGAGACTAGATCTGGGCTAGCTTTGTTGAGATCCGGCGAGATCTCGTTCGATGTCGCCTCCTTTGGTTTTGACTTAAACCAATGTTATGAATATTGTTTCAAACAGTTTTTTTTTTTTTTTTTTTTTTTTTTTTGAAGGGCAAAAACTGATACAAGCCAAAATTCCCATTTTGCTTGAAATTGGGAAAAATTGACTGGAATTTGACCTGAGGTGGAATAGGTAGTATTACCATTTTGGATTACATACCAGTATGAAAAGTTTCGAAACAAAATTAATAACATTAACTAAAACTGACTAAATCCGAACAAAGAACTCTCTAATCCAAACTGATGGTGCTCACGGTCGACTGCAAATCCTCTGTTCTATCACCTGCCGAAATTGGGTTGAGTCCAAGTATTATCCAAACTCGACCCTTATTGACAAGTGGACAACCTTAATCTCAAGAAACACTATTTTTAAACTAGTAGTGTAATATAACATGGACCAAATGATAATAAATTTAAAAATATAAGAACCAAAATAGAAACTGTGAATACTTGAAGATCAAATAGAAAATAGAGGAAAAAAAAACATAGGGAACAAAAATATGTTTTTGTCGAAAATTATCAATCCCAAATGATTGGATTGGCATGTGCAGTGCTAGTGTATAAGGTTAAAAGTTTTTTGAATTCAAAGCAAGCAGCAAACCCTGGACTGAACGGAAATTATCTTCCCGCCACCTGGTACCAAACGTGTGGTTCAAAACAACACACAAAAATCCACAAGGACAACAGCGCACCAATTCCAAAAATCTTCAACTTCTTTCAATCTATCTCTCTCTCTCTCTCTCTCTCGTTTCCATGTCTTCCTCTCTCACTCTCCTCTCTCTAAACCCTCCTTTTCACCACAAGCACAAACCCCACTCCACTCTCCTCCTATTCCCAATCCCCAAACTACCCTCACTCTCCCTCTTCAAATCCCACATTTGCCACTCCTCCAGTGAAGAAATCCGATGGCTTCGCGAGGAACAGCGGTGGCTTCGCGAGGAACAGCGGTGGCTACGCGAAGAGCAACGCTGGCTCCGTGAGGAACAACGCTGGGCTCGCGAGCGGGACTCCCTCCTCCGCGAAATCTCTGACCTCAAGCTCAAAATACAAGCCCTAGAAGGAGCACCATCGGTGTTCGAAGCCCGAGGATTAATGTTGCAGGGTTTGAAGGAGAATGGCCTCATTGCAGAGACCGGGTTGGAGGAGGAGAAGAAGAAGGACGTGATTAGGGTTTCGGAGAAGCAGACTCTGCGGAAAGGATCGGAAGGCGCCGAGGTTCAAGCGATGCAGGTCTGCTCGCATTCACTCATACTATGAAATTCACAAGGCGAGTTTTTTTTTTTTTTTTTTTTTTTTATTCCTTTATAGAAAATACAACAGATAGGCAACACAAATATCGTTTTCATTCCTAAAGAAGTTTGCACCAAGTTCGTTGTTCACTATTCATTTTTCTGTCCTTCTCCTTAACTTTTTATCTTATGTGTGTAAGTGTAACTAGACTAGGTGACATTATTTTTAGCATTAAAGAATTTGACATGTCTGATATCAATGAACCATTACGTTTTTATTTAAATATAATAATTAGGACACAATCAAAACTCGAAACTATTGGTCATATGAAAATCTTTTTAAAGTTTTTGAACAAAAAAATAAAAATTTTTTTCAATCATTTTAAAGTTTAAGGATAAAAAGTGTAATTTAGGGATGAAACAAAACGAACTTCATTCAAACTTTAGGGACAATAAAAAAAAAAAAAAAAGGTTTTAGCCTAACTAATACTTGTGTACAATTATTATTTACATTGCCAATAATTTAGGTGCACTACAATAAAGTTATTTACTTTAGTACAAGTAAATGGGCTTAATTAAGTTGATTTTAATTGTACATAAAAATGGTATATTGTTCCACATAAGATGGGCAATTAGCTCACTGATTAGATTCAAATGTAGTTGAAGTTGATTGGACATATTGTTTTCGTTCGCTATGCACAGTTAGATCTCCAACATTCCCTGTATATATCATATATGTGAATTTCAAAGTTGAAATTTTTTATAGCGTTTTCTGCAGTCACGACTCCCAAATGCATTACTTACTTTGTAAGAGCATGTCTATACTTTGATTTGCTCTAACATTTGAGTATGACAGGAGGCATTGCAAAAAATGGGATTTTACTCTGGAGAGGAAGACATGGAATATTCAAGTTTCTCAAGTGGGACCGAGCGTGCTGTGAAGACTTGGCAAGTAAGTTGCAAACATTTATTTGTGGAACTTACTTATAGGAAAACTCTGTAGAATCATCAAGGGTAAAAATAGTCTTTCCCTGATAGAATATTCAATGCTGTATTACTATTCTGTTCCATGGTTCTTACAGTGCTTCATATTGCTTGACAGGCCTCACTAGGTGCCCCTGAAGATGGGATAATGACTGCAGAGCTGCTAGAAAGATTATATGTGGACCAACAAATTATTGGTGCTGCTTCAAATGTAGATGCAGATCAGAAGGGGAGCACCTTGACTGTTTCGCCAATGGTACGTTGATATCACTGTTTGCTGCAATGCTTTACCGTATTAAGGGATGCATCAGCTGAATTCTCGCTAGCTATTCTGGTATTGGCACTGAAATCTTTCAAAGATATGTAGCTATTCTGGTGGTCATGCACTGGCAGATGGATGATATTCTGATACATTAGAGAAGTATATTTTGCATTATGTAAAGGTATAGTACCTTAGGTGCAGTACATTAGGTTCCCTAGTTAAATTCAAATACTTAATTGCATTAAATTTAATTGTTCTTGAAAAAGAAAAAACTATTTGTTTTTTATTGGTTAATGTAACCATGTATTTGAATTCAATTAGGGAACTAAATGTATTGCACCTAAGGTATTGTATTTAAGTTTTACCCTTTTGAATTGTTAGGATTGTTGAAGTAGCAAGCTGGCAGAGGCAATCATGTAACACCCCAAACCCATACCAAGGATTTAGAAGCACAACTTGTCTTATAAATAATCAACATTTATTATAATGGAACAGAGCGTAATTAAATATCAAAAAATAAGAATCAAACCATCAAATATTTCTTATAAAATCCATCAAACTAAAACTTTAACAATAAAGTCTCCAAATACAATCCCAAATAGTTTCATAAACACCAAACTCACTGTCCTAAGAAAATATAATAAAACAGCCCCTCACTAACATAGCTCCAAAAGAAGTTTTTAATCTATGTCTCCAATGATCTACCACCAAAAGATATTCTACTGCTCTAATCTGAAAGGGTGGAGAAAGGGCGGTGAGCTAGAAGCCCAATAAGAGACTACATAACATGAGGATGTCTTTCAAAATAAAATAATAGTATCATTGACAAAATATAATCTTTACAAAACATGTACAAATAGTTTTAACAACAATATAATATATTCTATAAAGCTGTCAGAAAGAAAACGTTTACTATAACACTTTAATTAATAAATAAAATAGTAACCACTTTAGTTAGCCAAAATACACTAAATAGGTAGAAACAATATATTATAGTAATAAACAAATTTTCCACTTATAAAGGTCAATAATAATAAAATAATAGTTTGATATGGAAAACATTAAACGTTAGCCAGACAAAGTCATAAGCTACTAAACATTCGATGGGTGATTCCCGTGGGCAACAATAACACTAACCTCAAAGAGGCAACACTGGCTCTAAAGAGCAAACGATAACACTGGCTCTAAAGAGCAAACGATAACACTGGCTTCGAAGAGCAAACGATAACACTAGTTCCGAAAAGCAGACAATAACACTACACCACACTACAATAACACTACATCAGCCGAAGGCCAACACTTAACCCTGTGTTGGCAAAGGTTGCAGACTGTCTAGCTGATCGATTGAAAACGCTCTTAACTTTATTATAATATTGTCAATACTAATCATATATCATATAATGAATATTTTCTCAAAATATAATTTTGAGTCATTCTTAACATGTACAATTTCAAAGTAATATACAAGTAATAAAATTTAGGTATGTATAAAGCATTATCAATGGTATAAGTTTTTGGAAACTTCACTTTTGCAATTATGTATATATAAATATATTTTTTACCAAAATATATATAAATAGACACGCCTTGAGAGATGTTATGTTCTGAAGTCCACTTCTAGGTACTAAACCAAGTTTCAACTCAACTGTCTGAATCAATGCCAACTTAAAATTTGTATCTCAGCAATGAAAATATAAATTTCACTCTTAAAATTTGTATCTCACATTTTATTCTGAAACTACAGCTAATTTAGTACTCAATTGCTTTATCAAGCACTCCAAAAATCAATACCTAGTAAACAATTCTAATGAGCCGAATATGTAGATCTCTATATTATTTAATTCTCCTAGTTGGCTTCCATATAATTTTATGCTTATAGATCATATTATCCCAAATTACATATATATGGCATCCAATAAGATTCCTACCCGTAAGACATAGAAAGGATGCTATAAGTTTACAAAGCGATTTCTACCTGTAGGACCTAGTAACCTATATCATGCGTTGACAATAAATTTAGAAACTTGAAACAATTATATAGATTACAAAAGTTATGAAGCTAGCACCACTACCAATCTGCGTAAATCCCAGCAACAAATCATCTAAAAGCTTAAGTCATGAGTTTGTATAAAAAATTCATGCAGATCTAATAGACTACACTAGCTTTATTGGTTATTCCCATAGATCTTGAGAGAGAGAGAGATATACCTGAACACACGGATGCAGCAATTTTTTTTTTTTTCCCCGTAATCTCACAGTTTCTCTCTCTGCCTTTCGCGTAGGAAGCCCTAACTTACTTTTCAGCTTACATGTTAAAACTGTTTTCACTTGGGCTGAAATTTAAAACCCACTAAAACTTACATCTTTAGCATTTAAGAAGCCTATAAAACTTAAATAAGCTTCCAAGACTTTAATTTCCACTAAAACTCATATTAAGGTTGATTAGATAGACTAAAACTCTAAAGAATTCCAATAACACTTAAACTCTTAATCCAAAATAGGTTTTAATCTTACCTGCCTCGCATAAATTTAATTGAGGCGGGTGTTACAAAACAAGCTGCAGTTTTTTTTTTTTTTTAATAATAATTTTAAAGGTTTGACTGACATTCAGGATGGCATTAGACTGCGTGTAGATGATAATGCAACTTCCTTTCTTTATCTTTTTTTTTTTGGTGTCTTCTTTGCTTGAGATCGATATGGAGAATTGGTTTTTTTTTTCTTTGTTAGTGGCTGGCTTAATAAAGACCAACACTAAAAGAAAATGGAAAGACATATTGCTCTGATACCCCAAAATATGTAAAATTATTTTTCCCATATTGGTGTGGAGTCTTCCTGAATATGGAATCCATCTCAAGAACAGCCTTACATATCACAGAGATGCAGGACTCTGCAGTATTGACCAGTTTTAACTGCAAGGAGTATTAGGATTTCACTCGTATGATTCACATAACTCAGCTCCTCTTTTCTTTTTTGGCTTTCTGTTTTTGTTGGATACATTCTATGGTGATGGTAGCATGTTGGGCAGATTAGTGTGTGGGAGGATTACATCTTGTGCAAAGATCTGATTAGGCTAATTGTTTTTTCAGGAAAGTGCAAATGGAGCTCCAGTTGCTTCTATAACAGATATTTCAGAAGTTAAGCAGACAGTTGTGAACGAAGAAAGTGTTACAGAAGTGGAGGTATCCCAACATCGAGTTTTTCTCTTAGGAGAGAACCGATGGGAAGAACCCTCCAGACTTGTAGGCAGGAACAAACCAGTTGGTAATAGCAAGACCAAAGATACCACAACAAAGTGCCTTACATGTCGTGGAGAGGGCCGCTTAATGTGCACAGGTACATAATTGTCACAATATAGATCTTTGATAACGATAGTTCTTTGAAGGTGCTCATTGTTGAACCATACACGTGAAATTAATGGCAGAGCCCTAGCATAGATTATTTGGTCAAATATGGTATTTTACAACTAAATAATAAATATAATGAGAGCAATGTATAACTTACACATATTAGATATTTGGCTAATGGGCAATTTAGTAATCTGCAATTACTAAGTGCATAGATTTTAAATGTCATACAAGTCGGAAACTGACCTGGGGATGCATATATATTTTTAACATGTATTTGTGGTTGATTGAATCAGCATTTTTAGAGGCCAGCCTATTTTCTGTCCTGTGGACAGAAGCATCTGAAATAGTATATATTTAGTGGATGAAAGAAGAGTACCCACAACATACTTCTTCTCACTATGTATACCAGGACGAAGATTGGAAATGGACTTGTTACCAATGATTTGGTTTTTACATAGGGATACATATCACTTTATTGCACATGTTTCAGACAGAAGGAACTTTATGCTTGCACAGCCAAATGGCACAGCCTGTTCCAGTTTGTTGACCAAATTTTATTAGATGGTTCTAAGGCCTTTGAAAAAAGAAACCAAGCTTATTTATGCCTGTGTCATGCATACATGGATAAAAAAGCATAATTAGAAGGCCATAGCCAGTGCACAAGCAATAATTTAACTGCTTTAAACATAATCATATTTTAATTATCAAAAATTGGGAATAAAAACTTTAAGAAATTTACTTAATTCCCCAAACCATTTTAGGCCGAAGTTCCCAGTTAAATTGACTTCTTATCCAAAAAGAAAAAACTATTTTATTTGAAAATGGGCTTCCTATATTACCGCCTGAACTGGAGCTAAATTAAGGTTTGATCATGACGGAATATATTGTTTTTGTCACAAATGTAACGTGTATGGAATCAAGTTTTGGAGCTGGAGCTTGTCTACTATTGGAAAATTCTTGCAACTGGGATTTGAGATTTTATAATTTCAGAATCAAATGGTTGTATTGTAGGTTAGCACACTGTTAGTCATATATAGCATGAACTGTAACAATTGACCATCTGTAGTCATGTTTTTGTTTTTACTTGGCATGACTCCTTATGCAATGTGGATTGACTTGATGACTCAACGATAATATAAAGAGTTTTAACAAATCTGAACAACCAGGATACAGTGTTTAGATGATTTGATGATTACAACCCATGTAAAGTGGTGGCAAAGAAAAAAAGATTGCAGGTTTTGTTGATTGTTTTGACAGTGAAGAAACTTTAATTGTGACATTGAATAACTCTGCTCCAAATGATGTGCAGTTGTTGACCATTGTGAAAGATAGCTTATTCTATGAGGAAATTAGGGGGAAAGATATGGTATGAACAATGCATGAGAACAAGATCTTGTCACAAAGAACAGGGGTCAAAGTAAGAGTAGAAGGTTTGATAGTCATAGGAAATTTGATGATAGATCAAAAACAAGTGATACATCTCAGCTGAGGGGGTGTAGAGAATGCTTCAATTATAGGAAGATAGGTCATATAAAAATAGGTTTTGAAAAATTGAACAAAAAGGGATTAAAATCCATAGATGATAATTAGAAGAAAAAGTGGTAGAACCCTCTATTGAAGTTTGAAGAGGAAGAGTATAACCATGTTGCAAACATGACATTGAGTGGGTTGTTGGTTTGGCAACCTCCCACCATGTAATTTCTACCACTGATTTCTTCACCACATACAAAGAAAGAGACTTTGGTAGTATGAGATAGGTAATTCTAGCAACTCAAAGACTGTTGTGTGGATTAAAACCAATGTTGGTTGTACATTGACATTAAAGAATGTGGTACATATCGTTGGCTTAGGCTTTAATCCATTTTCTATGCATCCCATGGGTTAGGTAGGTTATTATAGTCACTTTGGTAATGGAAGGTAGAAAAGAGCAAGAGGGAATGCTCATTGCAGTATGTACAAGACACATGTAAAGATTTATGACAATGGGTTAATATGAGAAGATTTTGAGAGGACTCCACAGCTTAGACTTGGAATCAATGGCTCTATTACCAAGAAAGTAAAATTTTCTCTCTGTGAAAATACCACAAATGGGAGAGAGATATGTGAAGAGGAATACAATGATGTTAAGCCAGCAATAATTTATTGCAATAACATGACACATTTTAAGGTTGTTGAGTATGAACAACCCTTTTCATTAGAGATTGTCAACCCTCATGTTAGAAGGCCTATTACAGAATGTGGGACTCAGTTTTGGGAATATTTTGCCTTTTGACGAGGGGGAGACAAGTAATTGTTTTTTTTATATCCAAGATGAGATTAATTATTTAAAAAATAAAGACATTGGCTTCTATGAGGTTTATCTCAATTAATATAAAAATTATCAAGTTGTTTAAGCTTTATAGGATGTTGGTTGGCATGAACTTCCAATGAACGGTCGCAATGTGGTTCCCTTTTCTCATGGATTGGAGATGATTTTTTCAGTTGTTATGAAGAGTACTAGCCCATGAGATATTGGGATTTCAAAAGTGGCAAGAGTCGTGAGATATTAAGGATTTCAAAAGTGGCAATAGGATTTCAAAAATGACAAGAACCACGTGATGTAGAAAAGAAAAAATATGAAGGCTTTCTTTTTTATGTCAGATATGGAAAAGTAAAAAGAGAAAAAGTAGAAACCAATAAAAAGTAGGTCAAATGTGTGATTGAAAAAGTAAAAGGAGAAAAGGTAGAAACCATGAAAGTAGGTTTCCTTGTAGTAAAGGGTAAAGAAACCTTATGTCAAGGAGAATTCATGAAACTTGGGTTGGCAATTTCCTCCATGATATTTGATTTCATCAGGTACAATGACTTTGTTTATTTGTAGTTTCGATGAGAAAATTGCGTTGTAGTTCTTGGAGAGATAATTTCTTATATTGACTCAAACATTTGAAGTGGTCTATAATTTACTGAGTACTTGGCATAGCTCACGCATTCATATGTACAAACCAGTGTGCCTTAGTTTGTCAAGAAGCCATTTGACCTATCAAAGTATTAAAATTTAACAGAAAGAGACCATTACCCATAAGCCTTCATGTTTGTGAAGTATGAAGCTGTTGAGAGAGTAATGCTGACAGTGACAAAGGTTTACCAACTTTCAATTGGAGGGGATCTCTTTTCCTTCCCTGATGGTAGAAATTGATCCCCAATCACTTTCATTGTTTCCAAGTGGTCCTTTTAGTGTGGATATCAAGTTTTTGAGTGTAAAATTGAAAACATATTGTAAACTATTTTGTTATAGTTGATTTATTCAGAGTTGCCATTGCTTCTTATATGACAAAGGTTACAAATTGGACTTTGAGGTTATAATGATAACCAGCAAATGAGCTTTAGCTCAAACGGCACATCCTTTTCCCATAAGAGAGGGTGGAGGATAAGACCGTGGCTTGAAAATTTACTAGATGTGTGTGAAAACTTACCAATCAAATAATTGACCACCAGCTGCCATTTAGACCACCTATGGCTAACTGAGCTTTGTCTGGTGCAGAATGTGATGGAACAGGCGAGCCAAACATTGAGCCACAGGTAAGAGGGTTATTGATAATGATATCCTTGAGATGTCTTTTTTTTTTTTTGTCTGATTTATTCCAACATCATTCAAGATTTGACCCTTATGATAAAGTTCCGTATTGCAGTTTATGGAATGGGTAGAGGAGGGAACGAAGTGTCCATATTGCGAGGGCCTTGGTTATACCGTTTGCGACGTATGTGGAGGCAAACAATGAGTTAAGCCATGATATATATTTTCTCGTCTGCTTCCTATGCTATTGTGCGTGTATCATAATTCATGATTTTTTAATTACTATTCAACTTACTAAATCTTTTATCTTCTGCTAAATACCATACAACTTGTGATATTGAAGTGGAGGATCAAGTTTTTAATGAGGTACTTACAAGCGGCACGTCTGAGTGTGATGCCAAGGTTGTGTAAAATGGTCCACTACTCTTTTTGTTTTTTAATGCCAAAACAAGTCATACAAGCAGGGTTTTATTTGTTTATTATTATTATTTTGGACTAGGTAAATAGGGGGTTAAGATAATTTTTTTTAATAAAAAAAAAATCAACATGTAATATGCAGAGGGTCAGCCATGTTTACCAATTGTAGAGAGCATTAGAAAGCACTCCCCAATGCTTTTGTTCCCAGTCCATCTTTGCATAGAAAATTGGCTCCTTTCGGTCAACTAAAACCAGGATTTGCCATTCTTTACCTTTACTAAAACTTTTCCGAGGACTCACATTATCCTGATTGGTATGTGCTGGTCGGCTGCTCTTGCACTCTTGGTGACATTAATCACCATTCCTTCAAACAGTGCTTTGTTGCGACATTTCCAAATAGTCTAAGAGTACAGCTGCAAAATTTACAGTGACAGACAGTTACGAAACCAGGATTTAAATTTGGAGGGCCAAGTATAAAGTATAAACCAAAAAGAAGCTTTAATGATGTTGACGTTTGCGGACCAAATAAAGGATAAACATTATAATCTCATATTTGCATATGCAATCTGGGATCACACTCCAATGAACTAATATCAATTTTGTTGATTTTTTTATGCTTTGAGGATTTTCAAAAATTCCATCAATACTAAGGTTGACAACGCTATGTAATCAATAATGCCTTTTGAATTTTTTTTTTTTTTTTTGAAAATATAAAGAATTGTATTTAACATTTTCCATGATCGGACAAATCAAATAAGTTAAATTAATAAAAGGAATTTATATTACGTAATAATCCAAACATGTAAAAAGTAATGTTTTCAATTTTTAATTTCTTTAATTTGAATATGTTTCACTACTTCCATATGTTATAGCAGTTCTATTATGCCAAGATTACTTACTAAAAAAAATAAAAATAAAAAAGAGAGGGAAACTACCCCCCACAAGCCGTAACAAAATAAATATTAATAATTTGTTGAGACAATAAAATTAATACTAATAACTCATTGGCACAACATATCAACAAGTTAATCATATGTTCACACCTATAGAAGCACAGGCAAATTCAAGTCACGCCAATTTCAAGATGGTGTCCACTATTTTGTATCCCACTACCCTTACTTTCCATTTAAGTATCTAACACAAATAACACACTAATGCTTCTTCTTTTTTGAATAAATCTAACTCGGGAACACACATTAACATATCACTAACAAGTTATCAAAGACTCTCTCTCTCTCTCTCTCTCTCTCTCTCTCTCTCTCTCTCAATTTGACCTTCACCTTTGTGTGTGGAGCGATCAATGAGGGTGACTTGGTGTGGGTGGTTTTAGGGTTTCTCTACAATGATTGGAGATATAAAAAAAAGTGTCGAGCGTGAGAAAGAAAGAAAAAGAGCAGGCATCCTAAACAAGAGAAAAAAAAAAAAGACTAATTTGATGGAGGCTAAAGAGCGTAACGTGAAGGAGAAGACCAATTGCATAGAATGACATGCTTCTAATATCTAAGTTTTTCTACTACTCTTTATGTCTTTTTATTCATATTCTTCCATGTATCATGATTCCACGCAAGGCTAAAAATATCAATTAAGGTTGAGAATGAAGCCTTGTCAATGAGTAACGACATATATTTATGAGGTTCCTAACAAGTGGTATCAGAGCCGTCAATCTTAAGACGGGTGAATATGACCAACAAGAAATCTTGAAGGACTTAAAACAAATGGTGAATGAAGTTTCAGAGAAAGTCAAGGCCTTGGCTGAATCTAAAAGCACCATGAAAGAAGAGCTCTCAAGATTGCAAGAGAATCTTGAGAACATGACGGAAGAGGAGTTACAATCTCTTGATTCAATGGAACTCAAAGAACAAATTAAGTTCCAAGAATCTACTGTTGTTGTTGCAAGCTAGGACGTTGATTTTTGTGTCAAAGTAGATGATGATATTCATGTACACGCTGCCCTTGAAGTTCAATCCAAAGACTTAACAAAGAAGGTGATGATGATCCAAGAATTACAATGCATGAAGTTGTTGCTGTTGGTGTGGATACAAGTGATCCAATGGTCTTTGATTGTGGCCAAACTCATACTTCAACAGATGAGGCTATTCATGCAATCAAGAATGAAGGCATGAAATTAACAGCCACTAACATTGGTGGTAATGCAAATGAATTTGAATTAGATGATTCTTTTTTTAGTGGCTGCAGTGGGATAAATGATGGATTCCATAATCAAGCTAATCATAATTTTTATAAGGACTTGGGTGTGAGTTGGGATCTTAAAGGTTTTGAAGATATAGAAATTGCTCTCAAGAAAATCTCTCTATTCTCAATATCAGCTTCATGGGAATGTGATCAGTTGGATTCATTTATTACATTATTTGCAGTTTGTGGACTATCATCTCCTTACCCACGTGAGTTGCATGGGTAGTCATTTGTTTAGAAGTTTATGATCAAAGACTTGGTATTTGATAGAAGGAAAGACCATAGCATGAAGATTTCTTGGTGCTCCTTTGCTGACCTATTTAATAATGAGATCTACTTGCTCAAGTTATGGATTGTGACAAGGTGCTTGGAAGTAATTGGAGTGTTCAATGTTCAAGATGCTTTGGAATATTGGGTTAGTGGCTGGTTTCCCCTCATGAAGATGTCAACTATAACAACACCTTGTGGACAAGGTGTTTTGAAGGAGGGGGAAATGTTAGGAACCCACATTTGAGTATAGAATGCAGTCTGTTAGTTAGTTGGTTAGTTAGTTACAATCTCAAGCATGTTAATCACATTTAACACATGTTGAAATTATTAATGCACATAGAGAATAATAAGACCATTAGAATAAGGCCATGCGAACCAATAGAATAGTTTCATGGCTCTATAAATATCTACTTGTAATCATATGTCTATCATTGAAGAATAAACCAATTGATTGCCTAGTGCATTTAATCTCTCTCTCTCTCTCTCTCTCTCTCAATATTTCTTTATGGAGGGTGATTATCTCAAATTAAGTCAATTTTCTTACAATTCTTATGAATTCCCCTATATAATTCTTATCCATCCCCATTAGGAACCACTGGGTTCCTAACATTTGATTTTATCCATATTGATGTTTTCTTTAATAATTATATTGTTTTTGCTTCACATTAATTGATGAAGATGAAATTCTGGATATCAGTTCAATCATATTTTTCTCATGACGTAGGATCATCTTAATTGATTGACTGCTTGGTTTCTATTGTTCATTTTAAATTGGATATTACTTGTGGTTTGATTCTAATAAATACAATTGATGATTTGGTTCAAAACTTTTAAGCAAAAAAGAGCATGCTTTAGATTTTTGAAAGGGTTTCAAACATGATATACGTCGTGCTAATAGGGTTGATTTCTAGATTATCATGTAGGAAAAAATAATAAATAAATAAATAAATAAACAACAACAACAATGATCATGAATATATGTTGTGAATTAATATGGTGACTAACTGTGATCAAACTATTTTGATCCGACCGATTCATTCAATTTGGGCCATCATTGATCCTCTCTCTCTCTCTCTCTCTCTCTCTCTCTCTCTCTCTCTCTCTAGCCAAATCTCCATGGTTAAGCTTGAACCTCCATGACTGATCATCTTCAAGCTCTACTTTCCACAACTTTTCACCAATCGCTATTAGCGACAAGCATTACTACTATAGCCCTCTGTTCACCAAATTTGGTGTTTTCACAGTCATGGTTCTCTCCTTTATTTGATTAGCTCCCCAGATTTGGTGGATTTAGAATTTTGTTAATGGCAAATGCACATTTGAATCATTTCGAAGGGAGGTGCTACTGGGTATGCTTTGTGAATGAAATTGAAACATATTTGTTTTACACATTTTGATGGGCTCAGTGTGAAGTGATTTTTGTTGTGAACGAAATTGAAACATATTGCTTTACACATTTTGATGGGCTCAGTGTGATGTGATTTTTGTCTAAATTAAATCAACAACCACACTAGTCGATATGTGGTTCTCAAAAAAAAAAAAAAAAAAAAAATTGATCTTTGCCTCGTACGTTGTTATCAAGTTATCAACAACTAAGAAACAACTAAGAGCGTGCGAGTGATCAACTCTAACTTCAATCAATATCTTCAATTCCAATTGGAACCAACACACCCCTAGGCACCACATAAATTTTTTTTTTTTTTTTTCAATTTAGACAAAATTTAGATCCAAACATGTTTGGAAACTAAATTCCAACCATCAATAGAAATATGACATTAGTCCTTGTCATATGTAATGCATATGACTCACTTAACCCAACCAACCAAGTGAGTCATGCACATTGCACATGACGTAACACATATCATCTTCTTATTGGCAATTAGAGCCAAACCTTTTTCCTTCCAATCATATTTCCCCTTCAACATTTAGCAAATGTTAAACTGAGTTCTATTTAAGTAAACAGTATATTATATAAAAGCAATCTTTGGAATTAAGAAAGTGAAATTATACATATTAAGTATGACTCCCCAATTTCACTTCTGGCCATTTTTTCCAACCTGTTAAAGGAAGGCCAAAAAAAAATTGAGAGAGAGAGAGAGAGAGAGAGATGTGCAAAGGAGCAGGAGAAGATCACTGGTGCCATACATCTATTTATTTTCAGGTGAAAAAAAAATATAAGGAAGATAATCAAAAAGCATAACGAGTAAATAGACTTGTAGCTCAATAGTGTCCCAAAGCCACACATTTATTTATTTCCAAGTGAATCGAGGAAAAAAAATCAACACAACCATAAAATACCAAGGGTCCAAAAAGTATTATATTGTCAGCCCTAGTTCGCATATCTTAAAAAAAATGAGGGCACAATCGTAGTGGCTTGAGGTTAAAAATGGCATTCACGCTAGAAGATATAGGTTTGTGGATCCAAATCAATTGATATAACATATGAAATTGTTTTGTGCATTCATCATCTATACTAACACTGCCATATTCTGTAACCAAAAAGTCACTGCTACATCATGACATGTGATGTGATGAGACATTTATTGAGACAAAAACCAACTTAACTTAGCGTTCTGAATTCTGTACGCATAATTGCTTTTAGTGAAATACCAAACTATGACCTATGACCATGAGAATTCCTCTTTCAATTGCATATTAGCATTCTTTTTCCTTTCTTCTAATCTTAGTATCTTTACAGATTAGTCTTTGGCTTGCTACCAGCAGTAACACGCCTCGTCACTGACCGCATTGTCACAAATTCCTCTGCCGCAGAAGGATGAATTCCCACCTGTAGAAAATAGTCAAACTTCATGAGTTACAAGGAGCCATACATTATGGAGAGAGAAAAAATAAAATTAAGAACCTACACGAAGTCAGGGAATTGAACTCTCAAGAAAGATGATCAGAAAAGGCTATCATAAAAAGTGCAAAGATTAGTTCTGGTCAGCACTTCCAGATTATTAAGGAGTGCAGATTGGACTACCTAGTTATTACTTGTTCTATGAGAGAACAGGTGCTCAATCATATCTTCAATTTTACCATATCTACCATTTATTTACAGCGCACAGATAAAAACATGCAGCACAAAATTATGAGCAATGAAGTTCCTTCGCTAGAATTTGGAAAAACGTACTTGACTGAGAGTTGGACAATATAGTAGGGTAATAGAAAGAAGAGCCACAATGAGGCCACCACCATAGAGCTATTTCAGATTTTCAGGTTTCTCCCTTATTGTCACTTTGTTACATTTTAAGTGGTAGGTTGAATGGCATGCAATGTTGATAACACCCCCTTATATTACCAGTTCCTCTGGCCAAAAAGGACAAGGGGGTGTGAAGAAAAAAGTTTCAGCTCACCGTGCTGTCAAATTGTGCCTTGGTTGCTCCACACTTCAGGGCAACAGCAATGCCCTGTGAAGGAAATCACAAAGAATATCAGGAATTAAATGCACAAGCAAAAAAAATAGACAATGAAATAAGAGAAAAAGGGAGATTTTGCAGTAACTGCTATGTGCAACTTAAGTCCAGGATTCATAGCCAACCCCAAGATTTTGGGACTAAGGCTTTGTTGTTAAAATTATTTTGGACAATTCAAGGACTGGACATTTCTAGAAATTTCTAGGTGTTCATTTTTTAGAGCTCAGTACAAATTCAAGAATTGTACTATGCCATCCAAGGGTAAAAAAAGGCACCAGAACTGTGTCTAGCATAGCTTTAGACAACAGCAGCAACATCACGGTTCAGAAACATTTTAAAATTTCAAGAAACATTATCACTTACAACTATTATTGTTAATGATGACTACAGTTTTACATACAACTTTTGCTCCATTCTTTACACCATGTGCCTTCAGTGCCAGGTAAATCTGCTTGGCCGAACTTTTTTATAGACGAATTCTATATATCTTATAATCAGCTGAATTCTATTTCCACAGTATCCTCAATATCATTTTTGATTTGATGTACTAAAAATTCAATTAGTAAGAACAAGAATAGGAATGGCCACTCAATGTGAATGTACAATTGTACATATCATGGAAGTTACCTATTGTATAAAGTAAATAAATAAAATTGAACAAGCATAGGAACTAATCATTGAAATGGAATAGCTAACAAAGCATACCTGTATAATTTCAGGTGCATCTGGCCCACACATGAATGCTCCAAGAACTTTATCTGTCTCAGCATCAACAACAAGCTTCATAATTGTCTTTTCTTGTCGTCTGGAACAGAAAAGAGAATAAAACATGGTGAGCAGATTTATATGAGATGAATCTTCAAACATAAATGCCATCAGAGATACAAATTTTGCAAATATTAGATGTTATTGTGACAATGACAGGCCAAAGGTACAAGCTAAAAATTAGTTAATTGAAAAAATTTAATGTCCAGATTAACTGGAATATATTTAGAATTCAGGGAAGATGCTGTAAGATTTTAGTATACACAGATAAGGCCATAACAGTTAACCAGTAATTACTTATCCAAATTTCTATACATATAAAATCAACAAAATGTCTTTCATTATAGATCTAACAAAATGACACCATCTTTGCTGATGAATATAGCTACTCTTCATCATACGGGTCATATCCTTGATAAGTACATAACTCATACCAAGGAAAATTGATCTTACTTATTTAGCTGAAGAATAGGTAGGGTAAGAAGTAGTAGAGGCAAGATAATAGACAACAAAGTTCAAGTGCCCTAATTCTATCACACATAAGATTCTTTTAGTTTCCAAAGATGAAAGGGTAATCTGCTTCTTTGTTAGATTATAAACTTATGCGGTAAAGACAGACTCCAAATCATGATACATACCCAGAGATAGTGTTCTTCATTGGATTGAAGGTTGATGTGAAAACCAAGACATCACCATTTGCTTCCTCGATTGCCTGCTCTTCACTGAGGCCCACTGCAGAAAGAGGTGGTATGCTGCAAATTGGCAAGAAAATTGCAAATTTAACATTTACAAAGAAAATCCAAATAGCTAATAAGATATTTTACTTCAGTTCCATATGTTCAATAAAACTATAAACAACAAAATGGTAAAAGCATTAAAATAATAGTGCTCACAATGTCACACTGTTTACATGCTATGTATCAAATATGAGCATTAATGTTCATACAGAACAAGGTACTCAACACAGGCAAACTCTAGACAACAGAATTGCAATTTAATTAATGTTTATAGAACAAGGAACCAATTTAAAATTAGATGAATAACAAAAAATTGCAGATAAAAAACTGTACAATAGGGAGGAAAAAAAAGGTTATTATTGAAGCAGAGAGATTGAATCCACCCAATTAAGCCAGGCTCTGCTGAGAGTAATCACTAAACTACTCTTGTTTATCAAACCCTAATCTCTCCTCTATAAGATATTATGGTGCCACTATAATCAAACTCCATTGTAATTCACTTTTAACAAGTAACATATGCAAGATATTTCTGGTGTTTCAAGGAGAGGGAGACCCAAAAAAACAACCATTCCTAAATTCCCTCCTAAGATATTATAGTGCCACTATGAGCAAATCCCTTATAATCCAATTTTAACAAGTGACATATGCTAGATATATCCAGTGATTCAAGGAGAGTGAGACCAAAAACCAACCCTATATAAACTGAACTGTGCATAATTAGCACACCATTGAGAGAAAGAAAGTAGATGCTAAAGCAGAAAAACTCAGAACTTTGTCTGATGTGACATGCCACTCATGGAGCAAACTCTTTCTGGCAAGGAAACAACCAGTGAGCATGATAAATGAGAACCATTTTTCAAGAACCTATGAACAACAATTTTCCTTTTTTAATTAGTAATAGACTCTTTCAATAATAATAACCTATTTTAAATGTATTTAACAAGCATCAGAAGATTCATGACACCTGAACACAGCGCAGGCAACATCTTTGTGGTCTGGTTTGCAAGGTTGCCCACCAAAAACAGTTTTCTGCAGACGGAACAAAATAAATGAATACATTGAACAACATTGAAATCAATATTGGAAGAACAAAAGCATAGAAAACTGAATAAAGTAAAATAAAAAAGATCTAAATGGAACACATACAGCAAAGCATGTTCCCTCCATTAAGGCCACAGGGGTAAGATTTATTCGATTTGTAACATCACCCACAGCCCATATGCTAGGTATATTGGTACGTGAGTACTCATCTACCTGCAAGAGAAATGGAGGCAAAGACCTTGACAGCATGAGCGCTTCTCACAGCATACACAATCTTTTTTATATGAATATTGAAAGCAATTTTGCCATGCCATCACTAGACAGTCCATTGTAATATAGCAATAGAACAACAATGAAACAGATAGATGAGGTTAAGGTAACATATCAACTTTTCTATGGTTTCAAACGCTATCATACTTTTTTCATTTACACCAAAAAATAGATTAGTGCTGAACCCCACTAGCCCCATCAGTTGGTTTGGATAACACCCCAACTGGTGCCAACTCCTAACATAACCTACTATTCTATGTATATGCCATAAATGAATTATAATATAAACCGTCTCTTTTTATATATGTATTAATATTTTGCAAACCATAACATAGTCAAAGAGGGTGTTACATTCCTTAGCAAAAATAAATGAAGACTAGGATGTGTCTGGAATGGAAAATCCAGCACATAACTAATGCTAAAAATCAACGCAGCTGATCCCCAGTCAAAGTAGAAACACATTACAATATTCAATGATTATAAGGAGCAGCAAATAAGAAAGCTAGTGACCTTCACAGCTCCCGTCTGATCAAGTTCCACACCTACAGCTTCCAAATTCAACCGCTTTGTATTAGGAGATCGACCTGTAAAAAAAGAGCAGTCACTCAAGAATTCGGTAAGGGGAAAAAATGTTGCAGAATTAAACCACAATACCACATTGTAATTTTATGCAACTTTAAAATCTATAAAGCAAGTAAATATATATATATATATATATATATATATATATAAAGTAATATGATTAGAATGCTGGCATAATCCAAGTTTACTGACAATTAACTGTTAAACCCTTACAAATTTGTAATACGGAAGTCAACCAATCATGACCATTTCAACCAGTTAGCTTATTGGCAGATACAAGTGATCTCTCAAAACTCCTGCATTATTTTGACAGTCTCTAGGACAATTAGTTTACTTATATTCCTAGTATACACATTTGTGCCTTCCATTGCAGAAAGCTGCAGAATCTTTGTAGGATCAGGAAACGTTTCCCACCAGAGGATTTGAAGACCAGCTGCATGGATTCAACTCATTTTGGCAACCAAAATGCAAAATTATTTTTGAAAGAGTTCTGAGAAATAATAATTTCTCGTGTGCAGAAAAGAGATTCAAAAGTAAGTAAATTTAAAACATCAACATATAATATTTTGATTTTTTTAAAAGAACAAGGACAATTCAAATTATATGCTTAATAGCAAGCCATGAACTTGGTATTAAATATGATATACAACTTGCACATTTGCGCCAATTATTAATCATAGTTAATAAGCCAAAGCTTGCTTCAGACAACAAATGACAGTCCATGACACCAGGATACCACCAAAGGAATTTCAATAAAGAAAACCAATGATAATTAGAAACTCAAACTCAATGCAATCAATGTGCCTTTAATCTTTGATGCAAGATTATATATAGTAACCAAAGGCATCATAGCTCCCTAACTTGAAGTGCCTTGTAATTTTAAAAGGGTTTGTAATTACCAGTGGCAAACAGTACAACATCTGCAATCAACTCTTCACCATGATCTGTGATAACTTTTATGCCATCCTCTGTTTTAATCAACTGAAATTACAGAAATCATTATTAGCACAAATTTGAATGTGAGATATATACAAACACACATGTCAGATACTGTTGCACCAGTATGAATCCATGTAATCCTTACAGAAGTAATATTACCTCTGATAAATTTGCCCTTGGGTGCAAATTAATTCCCCTGCTTTCAAGATTTCTTGCAACCACTGCCCTCATTTCATCATCAAAGCCTCTGCCAAAGAATTCAGAAACAGTTGCATTGGAATCAGTATGGCAGTAGCGAGAAAGAGACACTGACCATAAAGTTGTCACTAGTTCACAGATCCCCCCTCCCAGCAGAGACAAGCCTCAGGTCCAAAAAGAGGGCACATAGTCCCCACTTCTGATTCACAGAATAAGTAAAATAACCATGGTTTTAAAAACTGGACCGGACCGGCCGGTCCAACCGGGAACCGGCCACCAGTCCGGTCCAAGAAAAACCCCAAAACCGGGAACCAGAGGCAAAAATGGTTTTGCCCCCAGTTCAGATCTTAAAACCATGAAAATAACGTTAAAAATAGTGGTATTTCACTTTCGTCTTTCAGCTCCCACTTATCCTACACTTCCTGGACAAAGTTACTACTTATATGTGTGTGTGTGTGTGTGTGTGATTACAGTTTCTTATTACAAAGTACAAGAAATTCAGGGCCTAGGGAATCAAAGTTGCACAAAGTTTAAATTGAAAAGGCAAGAATCAAATCATCATTTACAACCTTAAAGGAAGTTCCTTTCTGAAAAATAGATCCACGGTCACACCCATCCCATTCCATATTGAAGCGAATTCAACAGCAATGTATCTGATGAAATGATAGGATGATCA
Source organism: Lithocarpus polystachyus (assembly GCA_033629205.1). NCBI lineage: Eukaryota > Viridiplantae > Streptophyta > Magnoliopsida > Fagales > Fagaceae > Lithocarpus > Lithocarpus polystachyus. The sequence continues at coordinate 25,561,218 of CM066167.1, read as the reverse complement.
TTTGAGACTATTGAGCATGTTATGCAGCTGAAAAGTATTACACAACACAGATAAAGAGACAAAGACACACCCTCCCCCAAGTATCACAGCACGCTTAGGTAACTCCTCCAAACTCAATGCCTCATCAGAGGTTATAGCCAACTCCTACAAAATAAAAAGGGGAAAGAAAGGTGGAAAAAAAAAAGGAAAGAAGGAAATGTGTAAGCAAGAGTAATATCACACCTCACAGATTACATCAACTAAAGCAATGAGTTTCAAGTAGTTTATCAATTAAGTTATTAATTATGTAAAGCAAAAGTTGCAACTGAAGGTAGCCAAGCACCTCAAGGATCAACTTTATAATTCCAACTGGTAGAACTAGAGTACAAACTCAGGAATCCAGGAAAGGTACATATACAACATAATCCAGTAAAAACCATAAACTGCACAAGTAAACCACGAAACTAATACTTCAAGCAAAAATCAAGAAATTGAAAACATCAGTCCAAGAGAACCTATTGCACTTCTATGTGATCAGTATCATTTGGACTTGCAATCACACAATGCATTCAATAAAGCATATTACATAACACCGACCAGGTGAGTAGCAGAAAATTTAAAAGAGGTCTTAATATGGACACAGCTGCAGCTCTGACACACCAAATGGCACTTGGCATTCAATAAAGCATATTACATAACACCGACCAGGTGAGTAGCAGAAAACTTAAAAGAGGTCTTAATATGGACACAGCTGCAGCTCTGACACACCAAATGGCACTGGGCATAAAATACATGATGAATTGGCACACGCCAAAGTCCATACATGCCCCAAAAATGTAGAGCATTATTCAATAAATGATTACTACTTATAGAATTGGACCTAATATTCCAATTTCATCAAAATTAAGTTCTAAAAAAATAATAAACTAAACTAACAAATTTAAACTAAATTTCAAAATCTTAAATAACTCAAACTAAAAATTTTAAATGCATATATTTTTAAAATTATTAATTGCATAGTTTGGTCGGATTGTTGGGTTGAACGTTTTGTCAACACAAACCCAACCCAATCCAACTTTCAAAATCAATTTAGAACCCAACACAACCCATGAATCCACAAAAAACCAACCCAATGCATCGAGTTAGGTCAGGTTGGGTTGGTGCATGTGGGGTTAAATGCACACCCCTAGAAACTGTAGGTTTGTTCCCTAGTACAAACTGTGGGATAGAAATTATAGGTTTGTACCCTAGTACACTCCCTGTATAGAAACTGTAGGTTTGTTTGAATGATTAGGATTACCAAAACAGAGAAGCAGAGTACAGTACATGGAGGGTAAGTTTAGTAAAAGGAGAAATAAAGATGAAAGAATTGTAAAACTTGAGGGTCAAGAGTTACGAAATAGTGAGGGCTTTTAGTATCTTGGATTAAGAATTAAGATGTCAAAGATGATGAAAATCATAGAATAATAGTAGGGATGGCAAAATCTGACATGAACCGCAACCCGACACGGCTAACCCGTTTATAAACAAGTCATGGGTTAAGACTAAACAGGTTTAGGTCATATTCAGATCGACATGGCTGACCTGTTTAATAAACAGGTCGTGTTCGTGTTCAACATGTAAACCTGTCTAACCCGTTTAGCTTATAAATGTATTAGCTTTTGTTATTATTATTACGTTATTATTGTTTAATTTTTTGTTGTAATTATATGTTTATTACTATATTTATGGTTGTAACTATATTTTAATTTTAGATATATAGGAATTGATAATAGGTTATTCAGGTTAGTTATGACCTAATCAAACAAGTTATTAAATGAGTCATTTGTATTGACTTTTACATGACTTGTTAATTAAACGGGTTAAACGTGTCATGTCGAGTTGAGCTGTTTAATAAACAAGTCATGTTAGGGTTGAGGATTTTTGGCATATTTACTAAACAGGCACAAACTCGACCCGACACAAACTCGACCTGCAAACACAAATTGCCACCCCTAAATAATAGTATGGTGGATGAAATGGAGAAGTGCATCATGAATATTGTGTATGATTGTAGGAGACAATTAAGTTGAAGGGACTAAATGTTGGGCTTAGGGCTGTCCATCAACCTGTCAGACCCAACCCACCCATATGACCCAATTTGACCCAAAGACCCTTGGGCATATCCGAATGCCCAAACGGGTCGGGTGCAAGTCTATTTATTTTAAAAATCGGTTTTTCGGGTCGGTCCAAGTCCCTTAACTTCTAAGGAAAACACATGGGTTTCTTCTACGCTCAACCATTTCAGAAAGTTCTCTCTCTCTCTCTCTCTAACCCTAGCCCCCTTACTGCCGACGTCGCCCAGTTGCCCGGCCCTATTGCCACCATTGCACTTGCCGTCCTGGGTTGGGTCTCAAACTTCTCACTCTTGATGAATCCCTCCTCTTATCTTCTTGAAATCTCCTTTGAGACTCTGATCTTGTGCAATCTGATGGTGGATTAGTAAAAAAAAAAAGTTTTGCTTTTTTTTTTTTTAAATTGTATTGATCTTGTAATAGATGTGGTGATGGTAGGGGAGGGAGTGGTGGTGGTGTGGGTTTAGTCTTATCTCTCTTTTTCGTTTTAGTCTCATGGATCTGGCGTTTTTGGTCTTGGTTTGTGTTATTTGGATTTTGATTTCTTTGTTCTTTGGATTTTGATTTCTATCTTGTTGTGCTTTAGACCCAAAATCATCCAACGACTCCGACTAGCTCAACCGATGACCCGTGCCACTGGGTCCAACCCGAACATTCGATCGACTGCAGGTCCATTTTCCGCCGATTCAATCAGGTCAGTTGAGGGTCAACCCCAAACCCAATCCGACCCAACCCATGGACAGCCCTAGTTAGGCTATTAAGAAGTAAGATGTTAACAAAATGAATTTAGTTGAAATGAGAATGTTAAATAGATACGTGGGAATACAAGTAAAGAGAAGATACAATTCCAAGAAATATTTTAAAGATAGGTAATTGGGCTTGACAAAATAGCCCTAACCCAACGACTAACCCATCTGAACCTGATCTCTACGAGTTGGGTTGGGTTGGGCTAGATTGGAAATTTCTCAACTTAATGAGGTAGGTTGGATTAACAAAAACCCCAAACTCAACACATGCACACCCTTAGTTTCTATCCTCAGTTTACTTACTCAATACACTCCAATTTCTTACATTAGAAAGTTTTCAGAATAACTAACATAGGAAAAATTGGAGAATTTGTCTACTTGTGCACATGTGCAGTAACAATGAATAGCACCTATGAACAAAACCGCACAAAAAAAAAATAGAGAAGAGGAGCAGAGGAAAAAGAACACTAAGGTCAACGTGGCTTAAAACACAAAGCACTCAATATTTTATTGGTAAGCTCTATCTTGTTTGAGTACAATAACAACTTGTATAAGACCTAAAGCTTAACTTCTCTGAATAGAACTAGGACTCCAAGTTTGACTTGTAAACCAAACCTAATTGAACCAAAGCTCATACATAAAAAAGACCCATAAACTAAATAAGACTTAATAATATAAGCAAAACCCAAGGCCCACGGCAATGGCCCATGCCCAACAATCGCAAAATTACTAAAATTCCCTTTGACTTTAGAATAACCAAATAAAATATAAAAACCTAATTAACTATCATGGACCCTTATTTTGGGCTTTGCTTCAACCATAAGTTTCCAAAGAGGTTATTGCTTCTCAAACCATGCTATGGTTATGTCATCAATAACTCTTCCTTTTTCTATAATCTCATCTCCCTTTACTATAACACTGACGTAGGACAAGGGGGAACAAGGTAATCTGATTTAGAACATCAGGGACAGATCTGGTATAGCTTGGGTTTTGAAGAATTAGGGCTAGGTTTTGGTGGGGAATAGGCTAGAAAATAATGGGGATTATAGGGTTTCCAAAGGGACAAGGATTAATAGGGTTTTAGGAATGAAATCAAAAGGTGAAATTCAAGACTTGGGTTGCTGTGAACGGTATTGTGAACAGTAACCCTGAATAGCAAAAATTGAAGAAAATATATAAATTCTAAGAATCACACCTAGACTTCCTAAGCATCACACCTAAGGTTCCTTGGCATCACACAAACCTTGAAAGAAAGCTTCATATCTCTCAACTTCTGAAACCATTCATTATTAATCATTTCGATAGAAAGTACTACAACTCTTTAAATAGAAAACTAATACCTAATCCTAGTTGAACTAGGATTTCTTAAAACCCTATTAAGACTTGGACTTGGACTTCTTAGGATTTTACTACTAAGCCCAACTACATAACCAAACTTAAATATAACCCAAAAGAAGATCTAATGGACTGTTGGCATAGCCCATTCCAGAGTATTATAAAATTAAAAAATTGCCCTTGATACTTAAAATCAAATAAAATATAATAAATCTGTCTTCTCACTGCCTCATGCATCAAACACTCTCTGATCTTCATCCTTAATGCACTTGACACACTTCAATTCTCTTGTTTTTATTTCCCTTATCTTAGCAAGTTTTATAAATACTCTCTCCATCCTTCATCACCTCATCATAAGCCTTTACCTCCCAGACAGCCTTTTCTGCTCATCTTCACCTCTTTATTATTTTCATAAGCAGAATTATCTAAACATCTAGGTAAGCTTCTATAGCTCTCTTTTTGTAATAAGTAATAAGGTTTGCAGATAAAATATAATGCATCAAATACACGGGGTATACTAGATGAACAGCACAGCTAAGCTTACTTCTAAGATTACAGTGATTATAATTTAGAGAAAGGATATGTTCCTGGAGCAAACCTCCACTCAAACAATGTTCTGAAAATTTTCTGAGCTTCAATTTATCTAGATTTCTCACCTACCCATTTAGTTTCTTGTAGACAAAATGTTTATTCTCCTCTTAATCATTGTATCTACTATCTCCATTAATTTCCTTATTGAAGACCCTAAATTCGAAGTGTCCATACAAATTATGTTCTCCTAAACTAACTTAGGTGTAGTTATACATTTTCCAAACAGGTTTAGAAAAAAGTTGGAGATTTGGAAGGGACCCTACTTGCTGAAGTGAAAACCATACATTTAATGGTAATCTACTGGAATTTCATGATTAGAAGAAACTCAGTTGGGTGCTACACTGCAGAATTTTGCTAATTCAAAGTAGTGGTTCATACATGAAACAAACAAATCTTATAATGGGGATGTTTCGCAAACTAGTTCTTAAGTTATTGAGTTTGCCATGTCTAGTTCAAAAACACCAAATAGAAACTAAAACCAGTTCTTAACTTCCAAGTTGAATTTGTTTTTCTCTTGTAGCATTAATTTGGAACCAATATCTGGTTTGCCAAAGCCAGTTCAACTTATAAGTTAGGTAACATGTAAATAACAGCCGCTGATGTGACATAACATTAAAAGAATTCCAAATCAAGCAGAAGGGACAGGAAAAAAGTATGACCCTTAGAGGCCGATGCATCAAACTACAAACTCAGATCACGTGCAACATTTTGAAATTCACAGTTAACAGAGACTAAGTCTTTAATAACATTTTGAACAGACTAATACACACAACATATAAAAGAATACTAAACCTATTACTCTAGCTGCGCATTGTCACAAAGTGCCAATTATGTCTACTATGTGAATCCATTAAAACCATTGTAAAACAAAATACCTGGCCAGGAATAGCAGGACGTGTAGCTCTACCACCAGTTGAAATCAGTATGTGCTTAGCTGTATAGCTCAATTTAGTGCCATCTAGTTGTGTCACCTCAACTTCATTAGGACCAACAATCTTTCCCTCTCCTTCATACAATTTAACCCCAGAATTATTCAATAACCGCTTGTAAACTCCATTTAATCTGACTATTTCTTCTGTCTGCAAGTTTAAAAGAGAAAATATATATATATATATATATAATTATAATAGTATACATGTAAACAACAAACTGCTATTGTAATCCAAACTATCAGCAGGACTTGATATACAATTGAATCATAGGAAAGAATAATAAATGAACAGGAAATGTGTGTATAAACACTAAATTCTTCCTATTAAAAGATATGATTCCTCCATCCCTGAAGAACTTCCACACATAGCTCACATAGCTTTAAAATATAAGCAACCCCAAGACAGGAAATCATCATAGCTACAAAACTAACCAGAGCCATTAATAATAGGAAGCTGGCCACTAATGAGCTATCCAACCTATATCCTTAGCAAAATAGCTTACAAATGGAATATGCAAATTTCCAAAACCACCAGATTACAATACCCCTATTTTGTTTTTGAATAAGTAAAAAAAATTGCTAATAAAAATAATAGGGGATAGCCAGGTACACAGGTTGTGTACTAGGTAAACCAAGGAAATATAGCAGGCACTCATATCATACCCAGGCCAACTTTATAACTGATTGGACTAGTTTGTAGCACCTTTCATATCATCCATATGCAAACCACATTCAAGAAGTTGAAGTTCTATAATACAGATTTATTTGAATCTGGGGTAAAGCTTACAACAAACATATCAGACTTCAGATCGAATATTTAAAAATACTTCTCCCTTAAACATCCATAGTCAAATATCCCTTAAGAAACACATTTTATACATTTTCTACTAAACTGGGTTAAACAGAGGAAAAATGAAAAGAGCAGTCAAAGCAACGGGGAATCAATCAAAGTGAAAGGCATGAATCAATACAAACTAATCTTCCCATTCTTGATTTTTTTTTTTTTTTTAATTTTTGAAGAAAACCGACAGATTTTCCCTTTCTTCATTGAGACTACAATAACAACTTTGATCTAAATAATCAGGAGGCAAGGTGGCAAACTGACAAAATCATGATCTCAACAAACGTTCAAACAAACCTAAACTTTGCCTCAGCCAGGCAATCACAAGTTAAATCATATAATCAGTCACAGAAGTAGGCCAGTTGGCAATCTTTCACTGATCCATTGTTGATTCATCAACAGACCCAGTTTCACATTTTCAAAAGCCAACTAGTTCTTTAACTTGTCATATCAAACTTGCCAATGTAAATTTATTTGTCGTATATAATAGCAAGTTCTATAACCCCAAACCAAAGCTTAGCACTCTAGCTGACTAGCAGCCATCTTGACTTTTTGACTGGTTTAGTAATTGTTAGTTTCATTAGGTAAAAGAGAAACATGAAAACTGTACCAAACATAGAGCAAAAAAAATACCTTCTTATGCAAAAGCTTCTTCCAGTTGAAGTCAATTTTCTCACTCACTTCCCACCCATAATTCCTGGCGTCCTACAAAGCCAAAAGAGTGGATTCAGCAAACCAACTAGGGTCAACACATAAACAAAACAAAAATCATGATAACATTATACTAAAACAGAAAAATTGGTACATCACAAACATGGGAATTTTTTTTTCCTATAAATAACAGAGGAAGCACAATGTGCCAAACAAAAATTTTATTCCATGGCACACTTTCTAGAAAACCTTGGAGCCATTGTATAGCTTGATGGATCCAAGAACAAATGAAATTTCCATTACATCCTAAAGGCACATATCACCCTTCTACTGAAGTTTCCCTATCAGAAAGGAACATCAGACAACTCCAAACCAATTCTGGATGTTGAGAACTGATTGTTTTATAATAACTATTAATAATAAAACAAATTTCAAGAAATTGAACTTGATCCATGTTGATAGAAAAATTGATAAGTTAATTGTCTAGATATAGTATGATGATTGCAATGAAGACAGTCAAAAGAAAATATTTCACAAACCTTTTTTTCATTTAAAGTTTTGCCACTTGAAATGAGTAATCAATATAAGAACACATGATTGCAGCAGGAGTTCTCATTAATTCATTGTACTATTGATACATACTATATTCTCACCTCAATTTCACCTCTAAAAGCTGCTCCATACACCAAAATTTTTTTGGGAACACAACCACGAATAACGCACCTAGAAAACCAAAAGATAGTGTTAGAATATTAGAGTAGGTAGCTAGGAAGCACGGACACAGGGACACAAGCAATTTCTGAAAAATTATAACATGACATAGCGGATATGACACCTGTATAACACGAGTAAAGCACCCCAAATAAAGTGTCCGTACTTCCTAGGTAGGTAGTCTAGTTCGAACCCTATTACCACTCTACCTCTCATTTAAAATTTAAAAAATCCCACATGTTCATCAAAGGGGAGTTTGGACCCACATGTGAGGTAGAGTATTAAAATATTGGTTAAAAGATAAAAATCATCATTTCCTAACAATTTAATCTTCCGGGACAATTGGTAATTTATTCGGGAGAAATCATATTCATAAGGTCTAAACATAGAAGTCACTACATTTCAACATCAAGTCTAAACATGACTAGCAATATTATTCAAACTTCACTATGTGTAAAAAAATGCAGCAGAACTAGGTAGTCTAATGAGGGTTTCTGAACATAAATTACCACTTTCAACCAAAGTTATTCCATATTTAACAAACCAATGATTCATAAGCCATTAGAACAATAGGAGTCCAAAATTGACACCTAGGATTCTCAGCTGCATAACATCAACCATTTCTGTAAGATATCTGCAATTTCATATATTATTCTTTATTTTTTTTTTCCTGATATACAAGTCCCACCTTTACAATTATGTTGAACATCCAAATCAACCACTCCAACTAGAAATCTTTTTAATTGGTAAGTTACACATGCACTTTGAATCCTTGATAGGTTTCGAAATTCGAACCCAAGATCTTGCCCTCTACCTTGCTCTTACAAAGGGAGGTGGTGCCAGTTGAGTTCAATCTCATTGGCAACTCCACCCAAAAATTTATATACAACTTAGAAAAGCTGATTTCTCATTTCCTTTGACTCAAATCAACCACTATTATAAGGAAGGTGATCAATCAACAATTCATCATTATCAAATTAAAATTGGTTAGTCTTATTCAGAAAATGCAAAATAAAAAAACATACACAGAAGCTACTACCTGCAACATGTTGGACATAAAAACAGCTAAGAAACATTGTCTCGTGACCAGGTAAACCTCTCAACAGGGAATGAACTACAAGGGGGTAAACAAAATTTTTCCAACATCAACAGTCGGCAGCACCACCTTAAAATTCCTGATGCTAGTAATTAGAAACTAGTATCAGATTTGTACATGCCCACCTACAGAGTCCTTTTAACCTACTTCACTAAGAAAATGAAAACTAAATAACATAAAAGTGCAAACAACTCACTAATGATTCCCACATCCACTTACTAAAATTCCTAGAACCAGTGAAAAAGTTCTTCATGATGATTGATGTGGGAAACATTAGGAAAAGGAAAACAGATAAAAGTTGCTACTGCAAGATGAACTGATTCTATATTCCAATGCCATGTACAAAGCTATGCTTTAAGTTAAATCTCTCACCCATTGCAGACAAAAGTGAATCCATATTGTTAATAAAGATACTAGATATTGTGTATCAACAAAGTGGTTAAAGCAAGGTAAATATCACAACTAAAATGGTAAAATTGGAACTCAGAAACTACAGTGCATGGGTTACAAATTAAGTTGGGCAACCAATGAAGAGCATTAAAGATTAAATTTTGTTTCTACTTACGTTCCACCAACTCCTCCAACAACTTCTGAGCTGATTGGATGAAATGGAAGCTCACAAATCCCAACCTTGCAACAGGATTACCAAAAGTTATAAGTCATCATTTAGTTATCAAATGCTTCCATTAGAAAGAGAAATGAATGTGACAACGAAGGGAAGAGCAAAGTAGAATTCAGATACAACTAACATTACATTCCACAAGAATTCAAGACAATCAGATCAATTAGTACCACCACAATAAGCAACAATAAGACAAACAAGTCAATCAAGAATCTTTATAAAAACAAATTATAACTGGTTCTTTTAGATCTCATAAAATAAACTAATGTAACAATTAACATTCAAATCTCTCCCTGCCCATTTAGTTAATGATGCTATAACATCAATGAAAAAACAATGTCGAAAAAAAAACATATAATAAGACAAATTAGAATACCAAAAATACCAAAAGCCAAGACAAACCAATAATTTTTTTTTTTTTTTTGGATATGTACAAAACCATAATTGTTCTTATAGCTTATTGTTCAATATCCTAGGGCTATACCTTGGCTCCATAACTAGCCGAAAATCTAGAAGCACGAACACCACCACTTCCGGCTCCAATGACAAACAAGTCAAAGTCATAGTGAACTTCTTCCTCATTAGGTTGGCTCACCTCCCCATCAATAAGCATCTTTCTTGCCATGATTATATAACAAACTGAACTGAATCTACAACAATCACAAAATCAATGTTCAATCATTACCACATGAAACAAAAAGGAATAACACTCTGTTTTGCAGAGAAAAATCACACACGTTTTGTCACTTTGGTTCACAAAAATCAGAAAGCACCTCAACTAGATTATATTTTGACATTCAACCAAAATGTTAAAGATTAAAAAATAAATAAAGAAATTCTTGAATTTCTCAAATATACACATATCTAATAATGAATAAATTTAGCATTCAAGTGCTTTCGCTGCAATCTAAAACAAACCACTAAATTTAATACGTGATCAAATTTACCCTGTTTGGTTGCCGAGAAAACTAAAGGAAAATTAAATCACACAGTATAATGTTAACTACTACAAATAAAACGTTATCCTACTTTTCGAATCAGAACAAAAAATATAATAAAATGTTTTCGACTAGATTTTATCTCCGAGCTCAACCAAAAAAATGAAAGATTCAAAAATTACTTTTATATATACATTCTCCATCTCCACATGGAAAATCTGCATATCTAACAATGGATGAACTATGCATTCAAGTGCTTTCACTGCGCAGTCTAAAACAAACAACTAAATTTCATGCTTGATTAAATTTGCCCTGCTTGGTTGCCGAGAAAACTGAATGAAAATTAAATCACACGGTAAAACTCTATCCTACTTTTCCGAATCAGCACCACAAAAAAAAAAAAAAAAAAAAACACATCAATCGAGCTCTCAGTTCAAAACGGAAAGTGTAAAGTTTTCATTTTATGAGAGGAAATTTTTTAATTTCTTTGTCATTTTCCAACACTTTCCAAGCAACCAGACGGATCAAAAATCGCGAAATCTCTCTCACCTGTGCGCGAAGATGGAGATGGCAAAGCAATAGTTGCTCTTAGGTTTTTATACAAACAGAGTGCTGTCCCTGTGTGATTAGGAAATGAAATGAATTGAAATGTCTCTATTCTCTATATATATAAATAAATAAAGTGGGTGCTAAATATTAATATTTTATTATGGGGTCTGAATGGAGCTCGGGGTTTGAACTTTGAAAGGAGGATGAGAATGCGAAGTCGGGGCTTTAATTTCGAATATTCCATACCGTCAGTCATACAGATGGCACATTCAACAAAAGCGCAATCAATCTATAATGCACGAAGTCTAGTTGTCTGACTCATGGTTATCTTATTATTCTTATGCCCTTCTGCTTTCTACTTTTATTTTTCAGTCCTTTTGTTTTGGGAAATTGCTGAAACTGCAGATGCTGTTTCTTTTCTTTTTTTTTTTCTTTTCTTTTTTTGAGAAAATACTGCTGTTTCTTATATTTCGAGATATGGCCCTACTTTTCCTCATCGTAGATTGCTTTTTGGCCATGTTTAGAGCATTCGTAGCAGATGTTATAAAAAAAATGTCATTTTGCCACATCAAAAACCTACTTTATTATTTTACCACATCATTTTACAACATCGCATTTATCAGATATTTTATAATTCAATTCTATACATTCAAATAATATTTACTACACATTAAAATAATATATTATCTCTCCCTATCATCACTGTCAATAACAACAGCAGCACATCACCACTGCCGCCACAACGGCCACCAACAGCAACAACACCGGCCAACCACCACTGGCACAAATCCACATCCACCAACGCCACAAAAAAAAAAAAAAAAAAAAAAAAAACAACTAGAGAGATCAGCACAACCACAAATCTCAAACCCATCGGCACCATCCCAAATCTCAAATCCACAGCACCATCCCAAACACAACCCACAACAACCACCCTAAAAAACACCGCCACAACCACCGACCAATTAGGAGATCAGATCGAATGGAATAGATTTTCGTCAGGTGGTAGTCGAATTCGGGAGAACCATTAACTATGAAGAGAGGTGGAGCAACGAAGGAAATCGGAGAGACCTGGACGATGAGATGGTGGCGAGCGAGATCGGAGAGACCTGGACGGCGAGACACGGCGGCGTTTTGGCCCTGGACGTCGACGATGTCGATGGCTTATGCACCATGAGCGGCGAACTCGCGAGCCGTGGCCTCGCCCATGCCACTTGCGCCTCCGGTCACCTTGCCTAGAGCTTCTTGTTTGAAGTTGTGGAGTGCGTAGCTTGTGATCTTTCTCTGTTGAGGGAGGAGTTGGAATTTGCTGTGAGAAGAGAGAGAAAAAACTAATTAAAGAAGTGAGAGGGGAGAGAAAACCGAATAAAAAAAATATTATTTTGTTTTAGCATTTGTGTCCTTACCATTGCAAATTTGCAACGGTACGGACACAATGCCAAATGTTTACAACATTTACAACATCTGCTATTAGGTGTTTTTGGGTGTTAGGTGTGCCAAATGTGTCAAATATTTGGCATTTGACACATTTGGCACATCTGCTACGGATGCTCTTAGAATTGTTTATATTTTGACTCTTTAAAGTTTAAAATTTTTATTCTGTCCTTCATATTTGATTATGTATTCCTATTGGCCCTACTGTAATGTCAACTTCTTTTCTTTTAGTAATCCGCTCAACCAGTGAAATTCCCAAATTCTACATCATTTTAAATATAGTATTTTATGAAGGGTCATGCTAACGATTGCCTTTAGGTATTAGTTAACAATTCATTTTAAGAAAATTTTGACACAATTTTTATGAAAAATGAAAAAAGCTGTCAAAACATTAATTTTTTTTTTCTTTTCCTATAAAAACTTTCTTTAAATGAATTATTAACCTATACCTTAAGGGTATTCGTTAGCATTTCTCTTTTAAGAAATATGTATTCATGAAAAGCACTTAATAATTAAATTACTAAGAGAAATAAGTAATAGTCATTATGAAAATAAAATCGACACATGAAGAATCAAAATATAAATTTTAAAACCTAAAATATCAAAATAAAAATAGTCCTAAATTTTAAGGACCAAAATTAAAATAACCTCAAGTTTTAAATTTTAAAAATTTTTAAATTGTACTTTTTCTTTTGACAAATTAAGCTATCTAGATCTTTTCGAAATTCTAACTATTCTCTTGGGTATATGCAGTCTCTTCATCCCACACATACCAAGTTATTAGAGCACTAGCATTGGAGGCTATTTAACCCCCCCCCCCCCCTTCCCAATTGCTATTTTACCACATAGACTCTTAAAATCATGCAAAATCTAGGTATGTAAATCCAATTTTTTTTTCCATCCTCGCTACAGTAAGTATGGGTATTTAGAACTTACTATAGCAGGTATGTATAATTAAAATAATATTATTTTCTTTCTCTCTCCTCTATTTCTTCTCACTCTCTGACTCTCTCTTTTCTCTCCTTTCTCTCTCTTCTCTCTTCTTCTTTTCTTCTTCTCTCACTCTCTATCTCTAACTCTTCTCTCTTCTTCCCTTACTCTCCAACTTTTTTCTATTCTCTCTTCAACTCTCTCTCTTTCCCTCTCTTTTTTGGCAGTGGTGGTAGTGGGTTGAAATTTTGGGTCAATGGGTTGTGATTTGGGTTTCAGTGGTGTTGGTTGGCCGATTTCTTGTGGTAGTTGGGTTGGTGGTTTCGATTTGGTTATAAGTGAGTTGTCTATCGCTTTATGTTGGAATTTGTTTAAAAAAAATTGATTTATAATTTGTAGCTAAATATTACCTTGGTGATGCTGGTTATGGAAATAGACCAAGAATCTTGTCTCCTTATCGAAGTGTTCAATACCATTTGAAAGAATTTTAGTAATCATCCACCTAAAATGCAAAAGAATTATTCAACCTTCGTCATTCTTCCTTGCGAACTACCACTAAGCGAGGGTTTGGAGTTATAACAAAACGTTTTCATGTCTTGAATGCAAAACCATTTTAGTCTTTTATTACACAAGTTGATGTAGTTTTAGCATGTGATGTTATTCACAATCACATCATGGAGGTTGATCCTAATGACCCAATTACATAAGATGAAACATGTGAGATAGAGTCTAGTGCCCGAGTCCAACCAAGTCGACATGAAGCTATAGTGGAAAGTATAGAATAGAATCATAAGAGAGATGAGATATGTCAAGCAATGTGGGCAGACTACATAAATAGGAGACATGCGTAGATTTGTTCATTTATGTTGTTGGCTTTATTTGAACTTTGATGCATGGGTTGTTTTAACAACTGCAGCTTTATTGGCTTTGTATATGGTAGCTAACAGAGCATAAATAAATATCCTTTACAGTTTTTAAAATGCAACAATTGATTATTTTTGTGGGCAAACAGTTAAAATTGTAATTTGGTTCCTCAAATTCTTTTGCCTGTATCGTTTGAAGACTAGTTAACATGGTTTTGCATTGTTTTTGGGCGATGAATTTTATGTTCCATAACTTTTGTACTATTTTTGTAATAATGTTTTAGATTGTTAATATCATAATGGTTGTGATTCATTAGATTGTCTTTTTGGCTATGATTATAGCAATGTCCAAGAACAAAGGGAAAGAAGTGCTAATAAACAAGGAGAAAGAACCAGGAACTCAACTTAGATAGACACAACCAATGTGTGACATGCTGTTTAAAATCTTGGTTGTTAAGGCTGCGGAAGGCAACAAGCCCTCAAACAAATTTAAGCCTAAATCCCTTGAAAAAGTGGCAGAAAAAATTGGTGCGAAGTTTAATATAAAGTGTCATTCATCACACGTGCATAGCCGTCTTTGCACTGTTAGAAAAGAGTGGAAAATCATTCAAGATATTTGGGAAAAAAAAAAGTGGATTTGGTTGGGATTATAATTTGAAGATGATCGCATGTGACCAGCAAACTTATGATAATGAAGTGTTGGTATGAAATTTATATTAATGAGTTTTTTTTAGGAACAATAATGATTTATACATGTATTACATTAAATCTTCCAATTTATTGATGTTGTCACATTTCTTTGAATAGGCTCATCCCGATCATGCCAATATTTAAATAAAAAATTTGACAAGTATGATGAGATGGCTATTGTTGATGGTAAGGACATGACAATTGGTGGCTTTTCAAAGCAATGGAGTGAACGTTCTTAATTTGATGAAAATGAGACCCCACAGAATGACATCCAAAATTATAACGTTAAAGGTGACTCTAATACATTGTCAAAAGATGCCCTTGTAAATGCTATCTATTGAACTTCATCTAAGGCAAGAAGCCATAGATAGAGAACTTACGAAATCATATATGAAGATAGTTCTTTTAGTAAGATATCTGAACAACTCAAACAAATTGCAGTTGTTGTTACAGCTCTTAGTCATGGCCCAATTAAAACAAATGAGCTTCATAAAGTAGTGATAAATGTTGAAGGCTTTGAAGAAGATATGCTTAATGAAGCTTTTGATCATTTGGTTAATGATGAAAAGGCAAGAAGGGTGTGGCTAAAAATGATAGGTTGAGAAAGCATTGGTTGGAGAAATTTTTAAACAAAACCTTCTAACTTGAAGTTGCTAGATATGTTTTGTGAACCATGTTAGTGGTATTATGGAATTCTTTAGGTTATTAATAATTATGGAATAACTCCATATTTTAGAAGGTTATGTGTTAATGTTAGCTTTATTGTCATAGTCTTTGGGTTTTGTTATTGTGAGTGTGCTTATGGATGGTTATGCAACCTTGATTGACATGGTTTAGAATGGTTATGGAATAATATTATATTTTGAATGGAGGTAATATTATGATAATCTTAGTTATGAAAGTAATATATCAATGTTATGGTTGATTTGTTATATATGTTTACAGGTGCATTGAATATATATTCATCTAAGGATTATATCTATGTTATGAATGATGTTTTATCAACCCTCTTGACATTCCTAGTTTTCCCAGGTTGTTGTATGATTGGATTCTGGAGGTAATTTTGTCACCATTTGATGATTATTTGTTTGATTTAGCTTCTAAATACTCCCAAATCTGCTTAAAATTTCTTTTGTTCAAATAAGTATTAAGTGTTAATCATATGTGTGTGTATGTAGTGAATAATTGTCATATGTAGAATTTGTATGTCTGGTTTGTTTTTTCCTCTTTATGTCTGGTTAGGCTTGTTGGGAAATCATCATGTTTGCATCGAATACAAAACATACGCAGCGGAAAATAAACGGATCTACTTCATTCGCAATCGATAACATGCACTATGTAAGTTTCAGAATATAAGAACAAGAGAGTGTACCTTGATGCGGTGAATTTCGAAACCGAATGAAGAAGTACTCGAGAATACTTTCAATCTTCACTCCAATTCCACTCGATGCTCAAGATGTGTGGTCTCTCAATCAGTTCTTTGTTTCTAGAGAGAATATGAAAGAGTGTCTCTCTTCCTTATTTCATTACCATAATTATGATATATCATACAAACCATTTTATTCTATATAAAATTCTGTATGTTTCTCTCCACATAACTGATTATCTAATTGGGCTAGCCTTTTGGGCCTTCCCAATTGGGCTTTAGTGTGTGGCTTGGAGTGGGACCAAAAGGGAACAAATAAGACACTAGCTCCAATGGGCCTTGGGCTTTTCTGTCAACTCTTGACAAGTCCAAAGTTACCATTAATTATATTTAATACCACCATATAAATATAATTGCACTCTAGGCCTCATTAATAAATTATATCCCAAGACTTTATTATACATGCAACCCTTTCATAAAATATTCGTAGTAATACAAAGTCATGAATATAGACTGCCACTTTGTAAATTACTACATCTTAATCCTTAAGTACCCGGTTTAATCCTTATGAGTTATTCACCATATATTTATGAAATCCAATTTCATAAATATATACTTTAGTCTTACTAAAGTGGTTAGGCCTAACTCTCTGAATAACTATACCCATTAAACTTATCTCAAGGGAATATTTTATATCTCCGTTAAGAGACTATAAATTCCATCTTGAGAATATATGTTCCATCAACACTAAATGTGGCTGCCCAACATACTGAGGTTTTGACCGTTACTTTAGATCTCACTCCTGATATATCAAAGCAACCTACATTTCATGATCAGGTCCATTATTCTCTCAGGATTAAGAGTTCATGTGAATACAAGTCGTGAGATTTATTATTCAATTGACAGTCGTTAGGAGAATAATAAATCTCACAGCGGTCCAGTTCAATATGTCTTAACTCTTAAAACATATCAACATATTAACTAGAAGTCACTACTTCCATGATCAAGACAAATCATCGTAGTTAATATGTTATAGTCTTCGCAGATGAAATGCCCAATTTCATCACCGACTACGAACCAAAATTCTGAGTTTACAAAGAACTTGTGATTTATATCTTCTGTGACTAAATCACATAAATCACATACTATGCATCTCATGGACTATTTGATAATGTCCGAATATTCATGTTACCATTATTTTAGATAAGAATAAAACAACTTTATTAAACATAATATTAAGTCATACAACATTTCTCAAATAATGTCATACATAATATTATACATAGTATCATACAATAGGATTTAAGGGCACATATCCTAACAAGGCTTTCATAATTTAGAATCATATGTAGAATTCAAGAACGGCACAACTGAGTTTTTGTTGAAATTTTACATATACATATATATAGTTACTGGGATAGTGAGTGATTGGGGGCTTTATGTTTCAATTTGCTTAGAGATTTTGGGAATTTCTGCATATTTGTTCTGATTTTATTTTATATATACAGTTACTGGGATAGTGAGTGATTGGGGGCTTTATGTTTCAATTTGCTTAGAGATTTTGGGAATTTCTGCATATTTGTTCTGATTTTATTTTATTTTATTTCCTTTCCCCAGTGTAGAACTTGACTTTCGGGAATTAAGATAGTCCTCTTTGTACTCCTTATAGTCCAAAGTGTTTTTTCCTCAATCACAACGGTTTCAAGGTCATTTTCTAACTTATTGGATCTTGCTTCTAGAGATTCTCCTCTAACTTTTGGTCGTGAGAGGAGGAGGTTTCCTCGAATGGTAACTGTTGTTGGTGTACTGTCCGAGCTGGATGATGAGATCACTGGCTCTAATGCTCCCTCTCCTCCATCTCTATGTATTTTTTGGAAGTTAAAAAAAAATGTTTTAATTCTTTAATAGTTTTTTTTTTTTTCTATTTTACATGGTGTCGAACACTAGAAAATATTTATGCACAATATTTTCATGTATACAACTAAATATTATAAAATGAAAATATTTTTTTGCAAATATTTTACATGTAAAATATTTTATCTTTGCAAATATTTTATATCAAAAAAACAGTGTTAATCTATGATGAAACTGTAAAAGTGGAATTTTATTTTTCGGTCCTTTTTTTTAAAGTAAAAAGTTAGAAATTTATTGTATGGTCCATGATTTTCGGAAGGAATTGCAAATCTTAAATTTGAAAGGGTACATAATTTATTTTTTGAATATGGAGAGAATGGACAAAATGGGCATAAGCCCTTTTCATGCAAAAAAAGTGACATTTTGCCATTTTTCTAACTAATTAGGGAAATGCTCCTCTTTTGTAACTCGATTTTCTAAAAATTCGAATTTAAAAAAAAAATTTCTGGAGCCCTATAGCAGCGTTTTAATAAGGATATAGTGGCGTTTTGGAACTCGACCTCCATGAACTCGAATTATGTGCAAATTTTTTTATTTTTTTTACCTATAACTTGAGTTTATGGAGCTCGAGTTCCAAAACGCCACTATAGGTCCTGAAAACGTCACTATAGGCTCCTTAAAAACGCCACTATAAGGCTTAACTCAATTTTTAAAAAATCGAGTTTCAAAAGAGGGGTATTTCCCTAATTTGTTTGAAAAATGAGGCAAAATGCTGGATTGTTTTTTTAAAAATGGCATAGGCCAATTTTGTCCTGAAGAGAATGGCTGGTAGTAATGATGACGTAAAGGTCGATGGTTATTAAGGTTGGCGAGTCAACGACGTGGACCAAATCAGGGATTTGGGTACAGTGTGCCACCTCCACTCCATGCACCTTTTTTTTTTTTTTTTCTTCTTCTTCTCTTGTTGGAAACCTATTTGTTTTTCTAATCTTTCTTCAATTGCTATTTTTCTTTTATCCGACGTAATATCTTTGTCATAAGTTCAAAATTATTTATCATAGAAATTAGAAAGTATATATTTTAGCATTTCTTATTACACTACACGGTTATGGATTTTCTTATTAGAAACTAGTCTCTGAGCACGCGCTGATGCGCGAGGTCTTAGGCTCTTCTATTTTTTTGGGTATAAGTTAATAATTTGCATCTGTTATAATTTAAAAATATATATTTTTTATTTTTCAAGCTAATAAAACTGATAAACTTTAGAGATAAGTATTAACTGTAATTTCTTTTTTGAACATGAAGGAGACCTGAATTTTAGAAATTCTTTTTTTGAATTCAAAATGAAACTTGTTATATGACATTTAATTATGACCCTATTTCTAAATGAATTTACCCTTCATTAATGAGAGTATTTTTGCACCACATAAAAATTCAGTTAAAAAAGAGAATCCTCTTATATATAATATAGATAACAATATTAAATTATTAATCCCATCTTGTTATATTTAATAAGAATTGATTACTTGATGATAAGAGTAGAAGACAAATTTTTTATTGTCGAGCTTTCATTGTCATGGACCATATAACGTGATCGTGAAATTTTTTTTTTTCTTTTGCTTTTTTTAAACTATATTAGCCCAACTCAAAAGGTCAATTCTTTATTAATACAAAGGAACAAAAAAAGAAAAAAGAAAAAGATATCAACCCTAAAAGTCTTGATTACAATGCTGTAATTATTGAATTATCAACCAAAAAAAAAACAAAGGGATTTGTATATTGTTAAGAGTAATATAATTATGACTTTGGACATATTTCTTAACTGACTTGACAAATATTTAATTATTTTCATCAATTTAAGTGCACAAGTTTTTAAAATTAATGATTTCATATGTTTTTCAACCTTTTTTTATTCTTTTAATTTAATTTCTTTTGAAAGTTTCAACTTTTAACATATGGTGTCTACTGCTGATAATAGCTATTTTATTATTAAACCAAGACATCGGCCGGTTTTTAGTGTCAGCGATGATTAAACTCTAGATCTCTTATTCAACCGTTAGAGACTTTACCAGTTGACCTAACTAGAACTCACTAATTTTGTTTTAATTATTGTCAAAGTAACTAAAATCAAGGAAGAATACTATAATTCTAATCAATTGTTTCTCAAATAAATTTTTGAAAAAGTATAAAATTCATTTTAAATACTCCACTAAGAAGTAGAAATGTTGCAACCAATTACAAGATGCTACGTGCTTCTTAGTAGGTCATACTGTCATTATTTAGAGACTAATAGAAATATTTCAAGTGTTTCTAAATAAAAATGATAAAGAATACTTAAGGACTAATTACACGTCGAAATATGTTGATATTTAATTTTAAATGTCATAAGCAATCTATTTAAAAGTTTTTATGTATTATTTTAGATTAAAACACTTTAACTAATCAAATAATGTCATTTGTCCATTGAAGAATAAGACATAAAGTCCCTCCCTTCAAATCATGACATGTCTTACCGCTCATATTCAATCATGTGTTATCACGCTTTTTTAAAACTCCTATAAATAGAGACTCCTCTCAACCTTATGGGGGAGATTCGAAAACATTTAGAAATCTCAAACCTCCGAAATAAAGCTCCAAAGTCTCACAAATACAACAAAATAAACTAGAACCGACTTGGCATACCGTTAGATCAATTTTACACTTTTAACTTTTAGTTGATTGAAAATTTATGAAGGGCTTAAAACAGAAGGGAAAGGGATGACAAGTTGCATACGGCAAGAAAACAAAGGAACCGCTTGCAAGGACATAAAAATTGACACGTATCTTGAAATATTTTAATTTAAGAGATGAGAGAAATTTGACACGTATGTCGCACTTGATCACCAAATCGAAATTGTAATCGAGAATTCATTGGTGTATTCAAGAAATTTCAAACATGCAAGTACAACGAGATTAGCATCACTGTTGCGATTTTGATCAAATGATTGATGATATATTCATCCTTATTGATACTAACATGAAAAACATGGTGATTGTTGACTGTAAGCTCGGCTGTGATCTGCTTCTCACAAAAAAAATAAAATAAAATAAATGCTCGGCCGGTGACCTACTAGAGAAAGATATTAACATAGAAAATTTCACAACACTTTTAATAATAATTAAATTAACAAATTTTTATTGGTTTTTTTCTAAATCAATCACTAACATTATTTTTTTAATTACTACTACAATTTGTCACATTTTTATTTTTATTTTTGTCAAATTTAGTTAAGCCAATCTAGATTCTAAAAATAAAAAATAAAAATCTGTGAATAATAATAATTATTACTAGCCTCATCACATGCGCTTTGTGCATGCAATGAGTTTTTTTTTTTTTTTTTTTTTTTTTTTTTTTTTTTTTTTTTTTTTTGTAAGGAAGCAATTTGAGTTCCTAGCCCAAAGGATAAATGAACTTAGACCATAAAAGCCCAATACAATGAATTTGTAGAGAGTGAGTTGGAAAATTGGATTTTAATGATTCATACAAGTAAAGTGGATTCAGATGACAAAAAAATGAAGATAGACTGGTTTAATCTAAAGAGAATCGTACTCGACACAGTCTGAGGAGATCAGTTCTTATATATTTATCTTGAGTTTGATTGCAAGTTCAATTCTTGATTGCTACATTGTTTTTCCTCTTAATTTCTGCATCCCCTCCCCTTAGGGTCTCTTTTTTATTTTATACTATCACCCTCCTTCATCTCTGTCCTCCACGTGTAGACTAGATTGCTGGTGTTGATCCTTGTCTCATCAGCACTCTCTTAAAGTCTTTAAGGAGTAGCTGTAAAGTTGAAAGATACTGTTCAGGTATCACTTCTTCATTAATGCGGCCAGAGTTAGCTGCAGAGCATTTAATCCGATAGTAGCAGCTTTCCCTTTAGATATTTCATTGCATCCCTTTGTCTTGTTCCTTCTTGATACTTATCCTCATCAGTAGAATCGTTCGGAACGTTGCTCTTAATGTCAGACCACATCTTCTGACCTCGGCTTTGTCTAGCCGAGGAATCATTCATCCTCAGATCACTTCCCTGAAACATAACGCCTAAATCCCTTCTTTATTTATTAGTGCTGACCTCTATCACATATTTATTCATCCTCGGACTTATGAGGTGTCCTCGGATTGGGCCCAATACATTCTACTAGGCCTAATATCCCTACAAGTGTCATAATTATTCATTTATTCCAATTTGAGATTTACACATTTTCTCATTAATATTACGCATAGTGTTGACCTCTATCACATGTTTATTCATCCTGGACTTATGAGGTGTCCTCGGATTGGGCCCCTAGCCCAATACATTCTACTGGGCCTAATATCCCTACAAGTGTCATAATTATTCATTTATTACAATTTGAGATTTACACATTTTCTCATTAATATTACACATTTACTTGTGTTTTTATTTTATATATATAATTTTTATTTTAAAAATTTAATTTATAAGTAGATAAAGCAATTTGAAAATCAAGAGAAGAGTGACGCTATTTTTTAGGCAATGTTTTAATAAAGGTTAAAGTTGTAATTTTATCAGATTATCCTTTAATTTTATCTCTACTTAAACATAAAGATGTAGATGTATTTTTTAATAAAAAAAAATGAAAATCTCAAATAGTGGAAGTTCTTTAAATAGTTGTATAAATAATAATAAATAATAATAAAAAGTTAAACCCTGTGAAGTCCAGCAGAGTGGGAAGTGTACTTAACTTGCTTTCCGTCTTTGTTCATAAATTTATTTATGTCACTCCGCAAAAGGACCTAAGAGTAAAAGACGAAACCCTCCAACTCTAGGATTTAGGTAACCGACCTCTGAGGTTTTTGAAATAACATTGTAGTCTCATATTTACCTTCCAAGTTCTAACGTTTTCTTCTTCTTCTTTTTTATTTTTGTTCCCTCCCTATCACAAGCAACGGAATTTATGGCTCACCAGAATTGTCACACCAAAATTTGCACACCGTTTCACATAAATTTTTTTTTTTTTTAAATTCAGGAAAATAGAGTGAAATTTTTGGTGGTTTTTTTCGGTGTTTTTAATAGTAGTGTCGATTCAGGTAAACATGTCAGGTTCATGTCGTGTCGTGTCGAGGTAGGAGTATTTGACTAAATGGCTCAACCCTAACCCGACTCATTTAATAATAATGTCATGATCCTTCAACCCTAACCCGACCTGTTAATAAGGCGGGTTGACTCCCAACTCATTTGACACGCTTAATAAACGAGTCATGTTAGGTTGACATGAATGAAATACAATCCATTTCAATCTACATAATATTAAATATAACATTCATTTAGAAATAATTTTTTTTTTTTTACATCCTAAAAGCAGTGCATACACTTCAAGTCTTCAACCCACATTCAAAATAATATAGTTCAACAAAAATATAACATTCATCTAGAAGTAAGTTATTTACACTTTAAAAGAAGTACATACACTTCAACCCAAATTCAAAACAACATAGTTTAACAAAAATGAAATAACATAGTTCAACAAAAATATAATATCCTTGGAACTCGCCAAATGTTAAGTATCAATATTGAAATAATTAGAGCAAATAGTAGACTAATCTTGATTATGACTATGCTTATTATTCATAAATTCTTTGTTGATGTCCAAATTCATAACATCTTCCACAAGCTCATCCAGTTTCATTTGTGCGAGTTCTATGCCAAATATATATATATATATATATATATATAAGTATTAGTAGTTACAAAATATGATCATGCCTCAACAGTTTTAAAAGCAATACCCATCAGATCTAGTTTATAAACTATCTTAATAAACACACTTGCAAGATATGCAGATGATGTCCAACACTAATACAAACACTAAAAAAAAAAAAAAAACACACGGCACAAGACAAAAGCTACAATTGTGGCCTTAATTAACAACTAATCTATCTCATACATTAGTAATGGCATATAGGTTCAAAGTTTATAGAACAAAAACATTATGCAGAAAAAATTACTACAGAATTTTGAAACACCAAGAAAACGGTTTTCTTTAATTCTAAAACTCACTAAACACATTAGAGAGAGAGAGAGAGCAATAAACATTTTAAGACTTTGAGTTTGAGAATTAGGCGTGAGTTTATAAGATAATAAAGTAAGTAGTACAGCTGAAATAAAAAAATAAAATTAGATATTTTTAAGAAGGTTTAGAGATTTAGGGTTTGTAGGGTTTAGAAATATAGGATTTGTAAAGTTTCAATTTTCAATTATATCCCTTATATGTTTTTGTAATTATTCACTTTTCTTTTTAAAAAAATATATGTTGGATAGGTATTTGACAAATCTAAAATAAAATAAATATTTATTTGTAATACGAGTTAAACGGGTTGTGTTAAGTAGGCCATTTCGAGTTGACACAAATAAATTGGCGTGTCAAACGTGTCTATTGCGGATTACGTTAGTTGACCCGCTTATGACACGTTTCTTATCGTGTCGATTTCGGGTCGACCCGTTTAAGACCCAAACCCATTAAAGCTCAACCTTAACCCATAAAAACCTGTGTCGGGTTTGTGTCGTGTTTGTGAGTTGGGTTGAACATTGACACCCCTAGTTTCTAACCTTGCTCGTTTTTCATATTCTACATGGTCAACGTCTTGTAAATTAACAAGATACGATGGTTTTCCTCTTTTATCTATTTTTTTCTTATAAATATGAAAATATATTGTTATGGTAATTACTAATGATTATATTTGAATATGAAATGACAGCATTCTAATGTTAAATTTAAATATGAAATACAATTTAATGTCAATTACAAAATATATATTAGAATAAAAAATATAAAATTGTGAGGCTTAAAAAGTTGACGTGGCATTAAAAGGTCAATCAAAAGTTACTATGTTTCGGTTTTTATAAAGATTAAAGATTTTAGATGAGACAAAGGTGGCAAGAACTGAGGTGGTAATTATAGCTTTAAAAGGCTTGGTCATAGCATACATATATACCAGCATTAAGGACAAGAGAAAGTCTGGTACAAACTTTAGACGAAATGACTACAACTATAGTTTGTGACTTTGTGTGTTGTCATTTGCCAAAGATATGGATGTGGTTAGAGGTGGTAATTCGTGTTCGCGTGTCAAATTTGTGTCATATCGACTCATGAGTATTCGACTATATGGGTCAACCTTTGTTGGGATATTATATGTTTGTATCACATACAAAACATATACAGCGAAAAAGCAGAAAATTAACGGATCTACTTCATTCGCAATTAATAATATGTACTATGTAAGTTTCAGATTTTGAGAACAAGAAAGCATACTTTGGCGTGGTGAAATTCAAAACAAAATATTATAAGCATTTGGGAACACTTTTAATCATCACTCCAATTCCACTTAATACCCAAGAAGTGTGGTCTCTCAATCAGTTTCCAAAGAGAGAATAAGAGAGTGTCCAACACTCACATACAAACTATTTCATGTTCTCATGTGATCATAATGAAAACCACTCAGAAAAACCTTATCAAAATTCTGTATGTTTATCTCCTTATATATAACTGATTATCTAATTGGACTAGCCTTTTGGGTCATTCCAATTGGGCTCTAGTATGTGGCTTGGAGTGAGACCGAAAGGAAATAAATAAGACTCTAGCTCCAATGGGCCTTGGGCTTTTCTGTCAACTCTTGAGAAGTCCAAAGTAACCATTGATTATATTCAATACCACTATATGAATATAATTGTACTTTGGGTCTTATTAATAAATTATATTCTAAGACTTTATTATACATGAAACCTCTTCATTAAAATATTTGTAATAATACAAAGTCATGAATAAAGACTGTCACTTTGAAAAATTCCTACATTTTAATCCTTAAGTACCCGGTTTAATCCTTTATGCTATTCATCATATATTTATGAAATCCAATTCTATAAATATATACTTTAGTAACTCTTTACTAAAGTGGTTGGACCCAACACTCTGAATAACCAAACTTATTAAACTTATCTCAAGGGAATATTTTATATCTCCGTTAAGATATTATGAATTCCACCTTAAGAATATATGTTTCATCAACACTAAATGTGACTGCCCAACATACTGAGGTTTTGATCATGACTTATAGATCTCACTCCTGATATATCAAAGCAAACTACACCTCATGATCAGATCCATTATTCTCTCAGGATTTAGAGTTGATGTAAATAGAAGTCGTGAGATTTATTATTCATTTGACAGTCGTTAAGAGAATAATAAATTTCACAGCGGTCCAGTTCAATATGTCTTAACTCTTAAAACATATCAACATATCAACTAGAAGCCTCCACTTGCATAATCAAGACAAATCATCTAATTCGATATGTTATAGTCTTTGCAGATGAAACGCCCAATTTCATCACCGACTACGAACTACATTTTGAGTTTACAAGGAACTTGTGATTTACATCTTTTGTGACTAAATCACATAAATCACATACAATGCATCTCATGGACTATGATAATGTCCCATGAGTTCATTTATAGACAGTCTCATATAATTAAACTATTTAATTATTTATGACATGCCAATAAATTGGATTTTAGGGCATAAACCCCAACAACCTTAACCTGACATGTTTATTAGACGGGTCAGGATTCTTTAACCTTAATACAACCCATTTATTAAATGGGCTAGTTGTGTTGACCTATTTATCAAATTTTCTCAGAACCAAAAAAAAAAAAAAAAAATTAGTATTAACCAAATTGATATGAACTATGAAAAACCAAACAAATAAATATTTTTAATATAAAATTCAAAACTAACAGGTAACTGCATCACAAATGATCATTCAAGACTAAAGCATATCTAAATAACACAAATAATCAATCATAATATGTCAAAGAAAATAAACCACAACAACTAATAAGTTTATATACCTAGGGTATGAAGGTATATTGGTAAAATGTCATGTAATTAAATGGGTCAGACAGGTCAAATGAGTTCCATGTGATGGATACTAACTCAACTCGTTTATTAAACAGGTCAGTCGTGTTGACCCAAATATGACACAAACCCATTAAACCTCAACCCATAACCTATTAATTTCATGTCGTGTCATGTTAGTTTCATGGGTCGTGTCCAATTTTGCCACCCCTATATGTAGTCACATAGACGCTCTATTTTACAACCTTTGTTAAACCTCGCAACAAAGGAAAACAGTCATTTTTTGACATAAAGGCAAAATCATAATTTTGAACATTCAATCTTCGAATGCAAAATAAATATGAGAGATCTAAAGATTAAAATGATATATCATATGCTCAAATCATATTATCGGATCAAAAGTTATAACTACATATAGTTTTAATGGTTAGCATGCATCTGTACAATTAAGGTGATTCACATTCACATGTGATTACCATTAATTAATTACGATTGGTCTATAAAAGATTAAAAATAAGGTGAAAATATACTTTTGGTCCCTACATTTTTGGCCGATTTTCATTTTGGTCATGTAGACATTCGATTTTGCACCTATAATTTAATCAAGGAAGATGACTAAAATGACCAATCATATATCCAAAATTCGTGATTGCATTATATGCATTAATTCATTCATTGCAAATCATAAAAATGATCTTGAAATTTTGACGGTCGCAACAGTATACCCGATTTCCAAATCGGACCGTCGGATTGAAAGATATTGCATGATCAAGTTTGCACAGTCTACATGCATTTTTGTTTAGGTGGAATCAACCACACATGATTAACTTAAATTACTTCTGATTGGCTAGACAATTTAAATTAATTAAATAATTTTGTGATTGGTTGTTAGTGAGTGTTAAAAATAGGCTTGCTTGCATAGGAATAAAAGAGGATAATCAGATAACTACAAAATGGTGGATAATCAAAAATTTTTGGAGTGTTTATCTACAAGATAATTATTGTTGAAAAGACTTGAATTATCAGAAAAAGAGTTTAATTTTTATAATATGGATTAAAAATGTGTCTAAGTGCAAGTCCCGGCTTAAAAAATCTCAAAAAATGAGTCCAAAACGGACCAAAACTCAAATGAGGGACCGGCACCCATAAGGGCCATTTGGCACTTTTCAAGTGCTGATTGGCACAAATTTGGGCGTCGGCCCGAGGGCACTTAGATCGAGATAAAACACATCCTTTTTGATTTTTTAGAGATAAGGGCATATCTTAGTTCGTGTTCTGATCATTTAGCTATTTTTTCAAGCCTCCCAGCTTCTATAAATAAAGGAGGTCTCTTAAAATTCAGGTGACTTTTCACGTTCTCTGATTTCCCTGCTTTCTGACTCCCATTTTCTATTATTTTTTCTCTAACGTTAAAGATGTTCTAGAGGCTCTAGCCTTAAGATTTTTTTTTTTTTTTTTTTGCAAGCAAGGTATTTTAGATTTCAAAGATAATTGAATAAATTTCTTTGAACTCTAAAATATTCTCTCAATAAGAAATGTACATCCGTGCAAGAGGTGATTTTTCTTTACCCTTTTTTCTGTTTTCTTTTATTTTGATGATGCATAATGTAGATATTCTTTTAGTTTCAATTTCTAATGTTCATGCCATGGGTTGTTAGTATTTTTGTTGAAATATGTTCTTAATACTTTTGCTGTCATGATTACCTTTCGAGTTTCAAAAATCTGCACAATATCATATTATTTTTTTTAATACAAAAATCGATCTGTATCTTCCTTATATGCAAATCCAAATTTTTTCTAATACAAAAATAGATCTGTATCTTCCTTAGATGTAGATTTGAATTTTTTCTAATACAAAACAGATCTGTATCTTCCTTAAATGCAAATCTGAATTTTTTTCTAATACAAAAACAAATCTCTGTCTTTCTTAGATGCATATTTGAATTTTTTCTAATACAAAAACAGATCTGTATCTTCCTTAGATGCATGTCTGGATTTTTTTTTTCTAATACAAAAACATATCTATATCTTCTTTAGATGCAGATCTGAATTTTTTAAACACAAAAACTGATCTGTATCTTCCTTATATGCAAATCTGAATTTTTTTAAACGCAGCAAATTTTGAAATAAAAAAGGAAGTCATAAGTAGTGATGTTTTGTTTGATGCAAGTAGCATAGGTTTATTTCATGAGTGTAGTCCTCTTCTAAAAAATCTTTTTCTTATTTTACATAAAAAATTAGATCTGATTTTTCTAGTTCTCTACAAATCTAGATTTTTTTTATTTATAAAACATATCTGAATTTTTTTTTTTTTTACATACATACCAAAAACCAATTTTTTACTTTGTCCCAAAATAGATCTGATATTTTTTTAAGAAAAGCCTTGTTTTATCTGATAAAATAGATCTGATTTTTTTTCTCCAAAGCTAATTTTTTACCTATACCAAAACAGATCTGTTTTTTTTTTTTAATGAATCAAATCAATTTTTTTTTATTCACAAAAACAGATCTGAACTTTTTTTTAAAAGAAAAGGACACATTCATAAATAGATTTATGTGACTTAGTTTAGAGTTAAGTCTGTCATGTATGCAACATATCATGCAATAATGGTTTATTGGTCATTAGAGTCTAGAAGACCAAACTCTGTCTAGGCAGAATGGGTGCCTAACACCTTCCCATTTCGTAATCTAGCCTCCAAATCTAGTTTCTTTTGGATAGGTAGACCTAGGCTTTATCTTTCTTGATATTTTTTGGGTAGATTGTAACTAGGGCAAAAAGCAATGTAATTTTTTGGGTAATTTGTAACTAGGACACAAAGCCTAGTAATACTCAATTTATCAAGTCTGTACTTCTTTTATTCAATTAATGATAATTGAACATTTTAGTCATGTAAAGTTGTATTTAATTTTTTCTTATTTTTTGTATAAAAAAAAATAAATGGTTACTCCACATCATTTACCCAAAAAGAGAGGTATCTTGAAAAAGCACCCAAATCTCTTTTTTGAGAGCACTTGAATTTCCCCGGTCTCTCACAGGTCCCTAATGTGATTTTGCACCTATCTCAATCCCTGAAAACAAAAAATCATGTCCATTTTAGTCCCTACCTTCAACCCACTAACAAAAAATTCATAAGTGACAAGCAGAATGTACTATTTGCACAGTAAATACTGATGTGGCTAATAAAAAAGCTAGGTCAGAAAATTCAAAATAAAAAATAAAAAATGAACATTAATCTAATTCAATTATAATTTGTTTAAATTAATCTAATTAAATCCTAAATTTTTAAACATAATTATTTTTATTTTATTTTTGTTTAAAACATAAATCTGAAGCGAAAAAAAAAAGAAAGAGAAAAAGAAATTATCTTTAAAAATTTTCTTATGAAACAAACAAACCCTACAAAAACAATGTTAAAAACTCAACATTGGATACATATATACATAGATATAGAGAAGCCCGATCTGAAGATGCAGTCCTCCAACATTGAGAAATTCGTTGGAGGCACCAATACCATGTCGCTCTCTTCCTCTTCCACACTATCAGTCCCATATCATTGTCATCTTATTCAACCCATATGACCAAGTCCAAAGATCCAAGCTTTCCAAGCCTAAATATTGATTGTTGTGGGAGTTGTGGTGGTAGTTTTTGATTGATTTTCCAAACCCATTAACAAAATCTTGGTTCCCACATCCAAAGATCCAAATAGTTTGACCTAGATCATTGTGATGGTTATTTTGAAACATAGATCGATGGTGATGGTGAGAGGCTGAGATAAAAAAACCATGGCCGAAATCGATGGTGGTGGCGGTGGGTTTGATCGGTGGTGGTATGTTCTTTTTCTCTTAATCTCTGAGCTTCTCTCTCTCTAAACCCATCTCTCTCTTGATTTTTTAATCGATGGTGGTGGTGGGTTTGATTTGTGGTGGTGGTGGCTGGGTTTTTCTAGGTTTGAGATTTTTTGTTTGGGTTGGTTGTGTTGTATTTTTGGATTGATTTGGTACTTTATGGCTTTGGGATTTGATAATTTTGTTGGGGTTTGAGAAAATGGGGCTTTGAGATTTATGATTTTGTTTTTGAGTTGAATTTTTTGAGTTTTTTGTGTGTTTGTTTCCCAAGAAAATTTCAGGTTTGCTGATTTGTTTGCTAGGGAAGAGCATGAAGTTCATGTGTTTGGGTGTTCTTATGAAAAAAAGTGAAAGTAAAAAAAAAAATAATTAGATTAATGTTTATTTTTATTATTTTTTGAATTATTTGACCTAGCTTTTTTTTATTATTAATTTAAATGTTGATGTGGCATTTAAAAAATGCTAAATAAAATTTATTATTATTATTATTATTTTATTAGTCACGTTAGCATTTATTATGCAAACAATGCATTCCATCTGCCATGTATGAATTTTCTGTTAGTGGATTGATGGCAGGGACTAAAATGGACGTGATTTTTCATTTTAAGGGATTGAGGTAGACGCGAAATCAAATTATGGATCAAAACGAAAATAGACTCAAAATGTAGAGACCAAAAGTATATTTTCGTCTAAAAATAATTAATTAGATGGCATAATTTTATTGTATTTTCATGATAATAATTGTAAGAATGCATACATATCATAGACGGTCAAATTACAAACAAAAATAGATGGCATAATCAATATGAAAAAAAAAAAAATCAAACATGAAGGACCAAAATGAAAACAATCACAAAATTTAACGACCAAAAGTGTACTTTATTCATTTATTTTTTAAACTTTAATGGAAGTTCCAACATAATACCAAATCTTTCATAGGAATGCATTCAAGTAGTAGAGTTACACTATCTTAGTTATTAGGTTCAATGAAGTTATTCTTATCCCACTTTTTCTAGATCAAAAAATTTACAATATGACTACATTTTCATAATAGTTCATTGATGTCATTTTTACATTTTATAGAGAGCATTCACATCTGCTCGTGCAAATTTTTTTTTTTTTTTGTCTAATTTAACATAAGAATTTTTTACTTTTTCTATTTTATATAATTACTTTTCAAAACATCCAATATCAAATTATCTATTTTACACTATATTTCATTAAAATATCAAATTTTTAATTTTTTTTAATGTTTCTCTTTTTATATACACAACAACTATCATCCACTCTCTTTCTTCATCCTCAAGATAAATAAAGAAAAAAAAAAAGAATAATGCCAATATTGTTACCGTAGCAAACTTGTAAATTTACACATTTATGCACTTATTGATATGGATAATTTTTAGAAAAAAATGCGTAAATTGACACAACTCAGTGATGTGAGTGCTCTCAACCAAAGAAAGTTAATGAAAAATAATTTTTTGTGGGCAACTAGAAAAAAACCCAACAAAACAAAAAATATTTATCACTTCCTAAGAGCGAAAAACATTGTTCAAAATTTTACATATTTAACAAATCACCGCAGAATCTCTTATCAAGATTCAAGAGTGATTGGCTCTCTCCTCTCTATAGGAGCTTTCCCTCCCCTAGGGCGGCCCTAAGTGTATTGATTTTTTTTTTCTAGCTATTTTTGTCTAGCTATTTCTTTCTTGTTCCTTTTTTGTACTTATGGCGGACCGTGTAATCAACGATTTGGAGAAAATGAAGTTAACGACGGATGAAAAGGAAGTATTTGAGATATCAGAAGAAGGTAGAATGGCCGAAATAGAGAGTTGCAATCTGAGCCTCATTGGCAAATTCCTAACATGTAAAGCTTTCAACAAAATGACAGCATAGAATACCATTCATAGAGCATGGGGTTTGGATAAAAAGCTGCAGATGTCGGCTCAAATCTATTTCAGTTCAAATTTACCTCTGAATTTGACATAACTTGTATCTCGAGAAGGGGGCCATGGACTTTTGATAACCAACTCCTCATGATTAAAAGGTGGCACAAAGGGATGACTGTGGGGAACATAAAGTGGGAACATGCGTCACTTTGGATTCAAATCTGGGGGGTCCTTTTGACATGGTATCCCCTATCGTAGCATCAGAGGTTGGAAGTAGACTGGGGGTTGTGGAGGATGTTGAGAAAAGACGACGACAGGAAGAACATAACTTGTTTATGCGGGTTCGTGTTGCCCTTCCCATCACAAACCACTTTGACGTGGAGGTTACATTGTAGGAACAGATGGTGAACGCACGTGGGTTAAGTTCAAATACGGGAGATTGGCAATGTTTTGCCATTGTTGCAGTCTTTTGGGGCATGATTTGCGTCACTGTGCAAGTCACTTTGCAAAGGAAAAAAAGGGTGGAGATGTTGAATATCAGTATGGAGATTGGCTAAAGGCATTGGGCAGTCACCCAATAGCACCACAGAAGCATGACAAGGATCGAACTTATGGCTCTCATGGTGATACAGTGGATGAGCAACAACCAGAGGTGGTGGACTTGGGGGCAATAACTGTGCTCACTGCTAAAAATCCAAG
Source organism: Lithocarpus polystachyus (assembly GCA_033629205.1). NCBI lineage: Eukaryota > Viridiplantae > Streptophyta > Magnoliopsida > Fagales > Fagaceae > Lithocarpus > Lithocarpus polystachyus. Next base: position 25,527,632 of record CM066167.1, on the reverse strand, counting down.
GGAGAGCATTATAGTAGAAACTGGATACGACGAGATTCATGGGAGCATCCCGATGGTTCAGGAGATCGCTTTCGAGAATCTCGAAAAAAGAGTAATGCTACAGCCACAAACTATTTTACAACATTTTTACAAATTGTTGATGTGGCCAGCTTCTTATTGGTTTTCATCTAGGCCTATCATTAACATCACTTTTTTATTTACCAATAACTACCCACCACATCACAAGTTTGTAAAATTGTTTGTAAAAATGTTTGTATCTCTGGCATTATTCCTCGAAAAAAATGGCACAGTCATGGGAAGTGTTACTCCTATTTCTAAGGACAACGTAAATAGCATTAATTCAAAAATAAGTGCAGATGTGTGCCCTAACCTAACAGATGCTGTAGTTGTACAGGAACCTGGGCTTGAAGGGCTGGTCACTACTAAGCCTAAATCCATGTGGGTGAGACTCACTAGAATGGACTGTAGGCTGGGTAGGACTGCTAGGACTCTTAGCTTGCCAACTGTTGTGAAATTTTAAAGTACTCGCAAGTGTACGAACCGTATCGAAGTATAGTTTGACAAGAACGAGGTCGAACCCACAGGGACTTGGATGAACGTAGAAAAATTAATTAAACCTTAACCAAATTAATCCTAATCTAGTTTAATAAAAATTGGTTTTTCTGAGATTAAATAAACTAAGCAAATAGTTAAACTAAGCAAACGATATAAAGCAATAAAAAGAAGTAAACAATCAAGAGAAAGGAATTAAGATTTTGGAATCTGCCTTGTAAGTCATATTAGCATATATTTATGATCATTAATTTTTCCCAACTCACTATATGATAATCTAGAAATCAATCTTGCTATCATGGAAAATATCATCATTAAAACTTATGTTTAAAAATCTAAAGCATGTTCTTCTTCGCTTCATAAGTATAGAATCAAATCATCAATTGTGTTCATAGCCAAATAAATCACAAGATATATCCAATTCTAAAAATCAAATCATAAATTGTATCCATTGACAGACAAATCACAAGCGATATCCACTTTTATAATCAAGAATTAATAAACCAAGCATTCAATTAATTAAGACAAATCCTAAATCATGAGAAAAACATGATTGAACTCATATCTAGAATCCCATCTTAGTCAATTGATATGAAGAAAGAGCAATTTAAATCATTAAAGAACAATTATTGTGTGAAAAATTAAATCACATAAATATTACTGATAATCCTTAACAAGGTTTCATCCTAAACCCTAATTATAAATTTAGCTACTCATGATAATAGAAAGAAAACATAAAAATAAAATACTAAACATTAAAATAGACAAATAAAATAGAGAAAAAAATAGTCACAATGCTGTCATGGAGAAAAGCTACAGAGAAGCCGCACGCGGCACTGCCTCTTGCTCCAATTTTTTGTTTTGCATCTCAGCCCTAGCACTAGCCTCTCTAAATTTTGCCCTAAAAAACCTTTAAATAGGTCAAGGAATCCTATTACAAGTTGAATTCCCGTTTGGAGAAAATTTCAGATTTTTAGGCTTCACTTAATCGACTATTTTGGCCCATTTAACGTCAGAATTTGGACTTTTGGTAAACTGCAAAGTTGTAGCCCTTTAAGTTAGCTTTCCAGCCCAACTTGAATCATCTCGATTGGACATCTGAGTTGAAAGTTATGCCAAATTTCCTAACTGATGTGCAGACTGGAATCCTAATCCGAATTGGACTTGGATTTGGTGCAAATTTCCTTTGATTCCTTACTCCAATTGGACTTAAATTTAATTGGGTTGGCTTTTTTTTAACTTCATCGTGGCCCTTGTAAAAGTAAAGTTCATTAGCTTTCTTCTTTGCACAAATCCACTTATTTAATTCCATTCTCCTACAAAAGACAAATTCACACAATAAGATTCAATTAAACACAAAATTAATTATTCAACATTATTCTAAAACCAAATATAAAATGCATGAATTATCTCAAAATAAGTATGATAATGCTTTCTAACAGTGATATAAATATGCAAAATTAAACTATTATAAATACACATCACCAACCTTAGGAAAAAGAGAGTCCATGCATAGCCCATATGAAGAGAATAGTGAGTAGAACGTGAAAAGAGGAAGAGTGGAAGTCACAAGAGCAAACTCCGATGAGATATCAGCGGGGGTGGAGAACCACCCTTGCCAGACACAATGAAGCTCCTAAGTTGGAACTGCCAAAGACTTGGGAACCCTTGGACAGGTAGAATCCTTCGCAAAATTGTGAGGGAACAAGCTTACATGGTATGTTTTTTAATGGAGACACTAGATTGGATAGAGAAGGTTTTGAAAAGCTACATGGGGATTTACCTTTCTAGAATCGAATTATTATGAAACAACTAAATTCGGGAGGAGGCTTGGCTTTATTGTGGAAATCAGATGTAAGTATAGAGTTAGTAAATTTTTCTGCAAATCATATTCTTGTTACAATGAAGGAGGAGGACGGGTTTGTTGGCATTCGACAGGCTTCTATGGCTGGCCAGAAGTGACTCAGCGTGCTAAGTCTTGGGGCTTGCTTAACCATCTTAGGACAATGGTGGATGGACCTTGGCTATGTATTGGCGATTTCAATGCCATCCTTTATGCTTTTGAGAAACTAAGTAAGCGACCATGTCAAATGAGTCAGGTTGATTCTTTTCGTGATGCACTTGATACTTGTCAGCTTGATGACTTGGGCTATCAAGGCTACCCGTATACCTAGAACAACAAAAGGCCGTGGCCACAAAGATTAGACAGATAAGTTTCAAATGAGTAAGTTAATCCATCTCTCCTCACATGCATCAGATCACCTTCCTATTCTAATTCAAACACAAAGTCATAGGAAGCAAAGAACATTTGGGAGTAAATGTTTTAAATTTGAGGAGGCTTGGTTGCTGTGGGAAGACTGTGAGGTAGTGGTTGAGTGAATGCAATATGAATGGGAATGAAGTGCTCGGGTTGTCCCAAATAAAATAGAAAATTGAGGCATGTGGAGTAGAGTTGAGGGCCTAGGGTGCTACAAAATCAAACCCAGATATTGAGGCAATCAAAGAGCTTCAAAAATGGATAGATAATATGATTTCAAAGAAGGTTACAGAGGATTCTAGAACAGAGTACTTGGCTATCTCGAAAAAATTGGATAATTTACTCCTCAAGTAGGAAGTTTTTTGGGCTTAAAGATCTAAAATTTCATGGCTCAATAATGGAGACAAGAGCACAAATTTTTGCCATGCCAAAGCTTCACAACGAAGAAGAAGGAATCATATTTAGAGAATAAAAAACTCTGAAGATAGCTAGGTTGAAGATGTAGAGGACATAGCAAAGATGGCGCATGATTATTTTGATAGTTTGTTTAATGCTGGTACATGTGACCAAAATGATGAGTGCTTAAGCAAGGTGGCTAACAAAGTCACTCCTAACATGCAAAAGATCATGTACAGTGATTTTAGTGCTGATGAAATTAAGACGGCGTTGTTTTAGATGGGACCAACAAAGGCTCGTGGACTTGATGGTATGAATGCTCTTTTCTACTAAAAATTTTGGCATGTTATGGGTGATAATGTTGTTACTGCGGTTTTGGACTTCCTGAACTCTAGTTGCATGACCCCTGACATTAATCATACTAATATTGTGTTAATTCCAAAAGTGAAGAATCCTGAGAAAATGCCTGATTTTAGACCAATCAGCTTATGCAATGTTATCTATAAAATTTGTTAGTTCTAAGAAATTAGGAACTAATGTATTAGAACTTCAATTTGTAATGTTGGCAAACCATGATCAAAACAATTTTTAGTCTTGTTTTTAGACTTGCTCAAAGTATGGCTTTTTATGTAAAGTTGGAATCAAGTTACTACAGAATTTATTGTGCAGTTCTGCCTGGCTCGATCGATCGAGAATTAGACTCGACCGATCGAAAGTCGTGCAGATTGTTTTTCTACAGAATTTTTCAACTCAGCCCTAGCCCATTTAATGCGTTGGGTTTTATGTTTTGCCCTAAGTATAAAAGGGAAAACCCTAGCCACGTTTTTAGAGTTCTGAATGCTGTGTTTGTGAATCTAATTGTTAGATCTAGAGGTGTTTACCTTCACATACACTTAGGGTTTCCAAACTCTAGATTCATGTCAAGAGATTGGTAAATTATACAGTTGCAGAATTAAAGAGCTTCAAGATATACAATCAGGTGTGCTTGTGCTTTGTTGAGAATTCAAAGAAAGAAGAAGTCCGTGGTCTCGGAGCTGTCACGTGGTCGTAGTAGTAAGTTTTTCACAAGCAGGTAGCAATAACATGTTAGTGGTCTAAGTCTCTATTGTGTAAACTTCGATTCTTTCATAGTGAATTCGTTTTACCTTGAGGATAACTAGGTTAAATCCTCCCCAAGTTTTTTACCGGTTTGGTTTTCCTGGGTCATCATATCATGTGTTCTTTATTATTCTGCACCTTTGCATGATATGATATATTTGTGTTAACCTAGATCTGAATAATTTACCTAAGTTAATCACTTGGCTAAATAACTAGGTTAATTTGTTTAAGTTTAAGGGGTCTAAACAATCTTACAAGTGATATCAGAGCGGGTAGCTTTTTGTTTTTGATCTTTTGATTTTTGAGTTGATCCTTGACCCCAATTGTTATGGATCTCCCTACAATCTTCTCATTAGTTTGCCACATTGTCTACTTGGTGTGCTTGTCTTTTACCATGTGTGTTAAAAATTTTCTTGAGTATCTTGGTATAATCACATATGATAATAATTACATGTGCTATACTGCTTTAACCGCCTTAAAGGCACGTGATTCTTGTCTTTGGTATTTGGATAGTGGATGTTCCAGGCACATGACAGGAAATAAAGCTTTGTTCAAGACACTCTTCGAAGGAAAGATTGGAACAGTCACATTTGGAGATGGAAGCAAATCTGTGATCAGAGGCATTGGCACTGTGGATATTCCAGGATTACCAGTCTTGAAGATGTTTGGTATGTTGATAGATTGAAGGCTAATTTACTCAGTATAAGTCAGATTTGTGACAATGGACTGAATGTGTTCTTTACTAAACATGAATGTGAAATACTTGATGGAGGAGGTGACTGTATGTGTGTTGATGTGAGGACAGCTGACAACTGTTATGGTATCACTCCAAGTATAAGTAACAAATGCTTCAGTGCTAAGATCAATCAAGTTGACTTATGGCATCAAAGGTTGGGACATGCCAGTCTCAAGCAATTAGAGAAGATTTCAAAATGTGATGCAGTTATTGGGTTGCCCAAGTTTGAGAAGATTGAAAAATGCATCTATGGAAGAAGATTGACTTTGGAGTTGCTGCACATTGATCTCATGGGTCCTGCCAGAGTTCAAAGTTTAGGTGGGAAGAAGTATATTCTCGTTGTTGTGGATGATTTTACCAGATTCACATGGGTTGTACTTTTGAAAGATAAAGCTGAGGCTCCTGAAAAGATGATCCATTTGTGCAAGAAATTGCAAGTAGAAAAAAGAACTGTGATAGCCAGAATTAGAAGTGACCATGGAAGAGAGTTTGAGAACACTAAACTGGCTACTTTTTGCAATAATCAAGGCACACATCAGGAATTCTCTTCACCAAAAACACCACAACAAAATGGAATAATGGAAAGAAAGAATAGGGTTATACAAGAAATGGCCCGTGTCATGCTCGATAACAAGAAGATGCCTAAATCCTTCTGGGGAGAAGCAGTTAACACTGCATGTCACACTCTCAATCGGGTATATTTCAGACCTAACTCCAAGAAAACTCCCTATGAACTCTGGAGAGGAAAGAAGCCTGTAGTCAATACTTCAGAATATTTGGCAGTGACTGTTACATTTTATGTGATAGAGAGAACCTGGAAAAATTTGATGCTAAGAGTGACAAGGGTTATTTTCTGGGATACTCTTCCACCAGTAGAGCATACAGAGTATACAATCTGAGAACTAAAATAGTCATGGAGTCTTCAAATGTTGTGATCAATGATGAATTAAGTTTAGATGGTCATTCAGAAAATGCATCACCAGTTCAAGAATAGGTTATGGAAGTTGATGACTCTCTACCTGAAAATTATGTGGGAAAGCACACTGAGGAAGAGTTGATGTTATTGAATGATATAGCCTCTGTGTCATCAAGTTCAGAACCATCTACACCAGTTCATGAAACTCAACAAGAACGGAGAGAGTTTCAAGGTTCATCAGAACAGAAAGGTACTTCTACATCATTAGTCAAAGGTCCATCCTCTAGAGTTAAGTTGAACCATCTTGCTACTAATATGTTGGGGAGTTTGAATGATAACATGAGATTGAGATCCAAAGCTTTAAATGTGATTACTCACTCATGCTATTTATCCCAATTTGAACCGACAAAAGTGGATGAAGCTCTACAAGATGCTGATTGGGTGAATTCTATGCATGAAGAACTTCATCAATTTGTTCGGAATGATGTGTGGGAACTGGTTCCTAGAACAAAGGGAGTCAAAATTATTGGAACCAACTGGATTTTCAAGAACAAGTCAGATGAACATGGAACTGCTATCAGAAATAAATCTAGGCTTGTTGCTTAAGGATACACACAGGTAGAAGGGATTGATTTTGATGAGACTTTTGCACCTGTAGCAAGATTGGAATCTATTCGGATTCTCTTGGCAATAGCAAGTCATATGAACTTCAAGCTGTATCAAATGGATGTCAAGAATGCTTTCTTAAATGGCATGTTGCAAGAAGAGGTATATGTTGAACAGCCGAAAGGTTTTGTTGATCCTCACAGGCCAGATGATGTCTACAAGTTGAAGAGAGCTCTCTATGGGTTGAAACAAGCTCCACAGGCTTGGTATGATAGACTAACTGCATATCTCACAGACCATAGTTTTAAAAGAGGTTTTCCTGACACCACTCTCTTCATACGAAAGGATAAGAATCATTTTGTAGTTGCTCAAATTTATGTTGATGATATTGTTTTTGGTGCTACTAATGATTCTCTTGCTCAATCTTTTGTAGATGAAATGAAGGCCATGTTTGAGATGAGTATGGTTGGTGAACTAACTTATTTCTTGGGATTGCAGGTAAAGCAAACGGATGCTGAAATTTACATCAACCAAGCTAAGTATATGCGAAATTTGGCCAAGAGATTTGGTCTTGACAAGGCTGCACATACTAGGACACCAATGGCTGCTAATACAAAATTAACAAATGATCCATCAGGTGAGTCTGTTGATGTTACGTTATACCGAAGCATGATTGGTTGTCTTTTGTATTTAACTGCTAGCCGACCTGATATTGCCTTTAGTGTGGGTGTTTGTTCTAGATTTCAATCTAATCCTAAGGTTTCTCATTTAAATGCTGTTAAAAGGATTATAAAATATGTTGCTGGAACTTGTGTGTTGGATTATTTTACAGCAAAAAGTCCAATCTCTCTCTTGCTGGTTTTTCTGATTCTGATTGGGTTGATAATGCTGATGATAGAAAAAGCACCACTAGTGGATGTTTTTATGTTGGTGCAAATCTTGTTGTTTGGATGAGTAAGAAGCAAAATTCTGTTTCTTTGTCTACTGCAGAGGCAGAATATATTGCTGCTGGAAGTTGTTGTTCACAGCTTCTTTGGATGAAAAAACTCTTGAGTGATTATGGAATATCACAGGACACCATAGTTGTTTATTGTGATAATTCTAGTGCTATAGATATCTCTAAGAATCCTGTTCAACATTCTAAGACTAAGCACATTGAGATTAGATATCATTTCATTAGGGATTTAGTTGAAAGGAAAATTGTTGCTCTTGAGTATATTCCAATTGAGCATCAGAATGCTGATATTTTCACCAAACCACTTGATAAAGGAAAGTTTGAGACTCTTCGTTAAGTTATTGGTGTGATTCTTTGTCCTTAAGTCTTTCTTGGCTTTCATGGTCCTTGTGCTTCATTGCTCTATCTTTTGCGACCATTTTTTTTAGGATTTGCATTGCATAACATTCATGCATTTTATTCTAGGTTGTTTTATTTCCTTTTAAAAAAAAATTTGTACAAAATGTGTTTTTGCTATATTTTTCTTAAATTTGAAGACAAAGTTAGTCAATCTATTTTGCATAACATGTTTATGTACCTTGTTTAGCTTGGATGAGCTTATTTTACTGCACTTTACCAGCTGAAATTTTTGTAGTGCATGTTGTGTGGGAAGATGTTATAGTTGTTGATCACTTGTTCTTGATCTTGAAGTCATATGTCTTTAATTGTCGGACTTACACTTTTTGAGAAATGCATAAATAACTATCCCACCACTGTTTATTAGCCAATCATGAACACCTTAATGCATATCGTAAGATTTTGTGCTCGAGAAAGTGTAGTACATGCACAAAAAGAACATAAGGTGTAGCCTCTATTAAAATGCTAAAATTGGTGTGTACATTATTATGCTATAATAAATTCATAATTCAAATAAAATTGGTGTGTACATTATCCCGGCTTTGTTAACAAGTTTCTGATCAATTACAATTGATATTAATTATGAGGCAAATCAAGAAACTTACATGATTGCAAGCTGTTATTCTAGGAGATGTGAGAGTTATATGATGTAACTCTTTAAGTTATAGTCTCTTTCAAATTCATGTGATAAATTTTGTAGAAAGTGTGATTAATCACTATGTGTATATCACCTCACATGTTTCTCAAGCTTCTGCTAGTTGCACACACTACACAAGTAATTCTCTGCTAAACTATGTACATGTTATTGTGTGTGTTTTTGGTCTGACCAACCAAGTTTGAAAATTTCTTGAAGTTGATGCAGAACATGTTTGCTGTTTGTTTGTTTGTTTTTTTTTTTTTTGGGGAAATCTATAAGAAAAACTTGTTTTGGGAAATCTGGGATAAATACATGTGTTTTTGGAAAATATTTCATTTCATACTCATGCATTTTATTCATAAAATCTAATGCTTTGAGGAGTGTCAGCACAGAAATTGGTTTGTCTTTCAAAAATTTGTTTTTCCAGAATTTCGATCGATCGAACATGTTTTTCGACCGATCGAAAATGTTTTTAAAAACCTTGGAAAGTTTCGGTGTGTTTCGATTGGTACTCGATTGGTTTTGGATCAATCGAAGGATTTTCGACCGATCGAATCTGTTTTTCGATCGATCGAAAATCGGGCTGAGTGTTTTTAAAAAGGAATTTCTTTCACGTGTTCTCCACTTTTCAAAAACTATTCCAATCCTTTTTTGTCTCTCACCAACTGGTCAAGCTAACTGTTGCTATTTTTGTCGTTTTCCTCCATTCTTTTTGCAAAGAATCTCTCTTCCAAGACCGGTAAGTCTTTTTTGCCCCTACTTTTGATTTTATTTTCATCTTTCATGCATTTTTTCATGCATTTTTGGGTATTTTCGGCATTTGTAGTTTTGGTGTTTTTGGTATTGATTTTGGGTGTTTTTCTTTCAAATTAATCATGGGTTTTTGTGGAGACACCATATACAAGTACAACAAGTGGTTTAATTTGATTAATTTGGTGTTTTGTGGACAATTTGAAAATCTAGGGCTTGAAATTGATGAATTTGGGGATTTTGTTCAAATTGATATAAATTGATGAAATTGGCTTGTTAGATTGATTAATTTGATCATTATATTGTGTTTCTTAACTGTTGTGATGATCAATTTCTCAATTTGTTATGTCTTGAAAAATTGGGTTTTTCTAAATTGGGTATTTTTGATTTAAATTTCATGCTCAAGCCAATTTTGTTAATTTGGATCATATTTGAACTATGTCACTGCATTAGTTCATGCATCATTTGATTATCATGCTCATGCATCATATAGATTGATATTTCTATATTTTATGCTGTGCTAACTTGCAGTTTGCCCTTGGTTTCTCTGTTTTTTTTTTTTTTTTGTCCTTGTCCTTTTTCTGTCTATGTCTCTCTATCCTTAGCACCATGCCTAGGAAAACTAGAGCCCATAGGACTTCTGTTCCTTCTGTTCCTTCTGCTTCTTTTAATAGTGATCGGTTTCCTAGTGAGAAGAACCAAGAGACATACGAGACCCTTGACCTTAGGCGTCATATTTGGGGTGAGCGTAGGGTCATTTTAGATGAGGTTGATCCTGAGGTGAGACGTAATTTTGAACGTCGGGGTTGGTTACCTTTATTAGACATTGATCATCCGCCTCCGGCTACCTTGATTAGGGAGTTCTACTCGAACCTCTCTATCCACGTCTATGATACCAACACTCTAGTTAAGAGTTGGATACGAGGTGTGGAGTATCGCATTACCCCTTCGGTAGTGTCTGATGCTCTTGGGGTGCCTATCGTTGATCATTCAGTCTTTCCTTATGATGAGTTTCTGCCTCTTGATGACGTGATGTCTTACATCACTGGGTCTTCTATCCAGTGGGGTTCTGATCCTCGGATCACGTCTGCTGAGCTCTCTGAGCTTCATTATCTTTTCTTTAGGATTGCCTGTCATTCCTTATGGCCTATTTCTCATCTCCACACTATCTCTATTGAGCGGTGTGTGTTTTTGTATGCTCTTGTTACTGATGCTCCTATCAGTTTTTCTCATTTGTTTCTTCGTTCTTTGAACAAAGTGCATCGGAGTAGTTCTACGGCTCATGCTTTATTCTTTCCTGTCTTTATTCATCGGATTCTTCTTCATCTAGGTTTAGGTGATTTCCCTGCTTCTGAGCCCGTTCACATTATTGCTCCTATAGGTGCTACCTTTCTGAGGCAAAGGGCTGCTCAACTTCGAGCTAGCTCTAAGCGTCCTAGGGTAGAGCCTTCCGGTGTCACTCCACCTCCTTCTTCTTCTACAGATGCTCCTGCGGTTGCAACGTCTACTGATCCTGCTGCTGCTACGGCTGATGTTCCTCCACCTTCTCCTTCGGATGTTTCTGATATTCGTCGGACTTTGGACACTGTCATGATCGTTCAGGCGGCTCATGGTCAGCTTATAGTGGATGTACTTGATGAGCTTCGTGCTTTAAGAGCGGATTTGGCGAATTTTCGTCGTTCTCCTCCGCCGCCTCCTTTTGATGATGAGTGAGTGCCCTTTGGCAATTCGTCACAAAAAGGGAGAGTACATTCTATTGTGGAGTACATATCTTGTAGAGGAAATTTTTGTCTTAGGGGGAGTTTTGTATCTTGTTGTGATACTGAGGAGCTTGTGGAGTCTTTTAGATTGTATCTAGGTGCTTCACTGTGTATTTTTTTTTTTTTTGCTCATGATAGGGGATATATTTTTGAGCTACATTTTTATGTATATGTTTCTTGTTTCACTATGCTACATTGCTTATTGATTTACATTTATGATGTTATTCATGATATATGTTTTTATTTTGTGTTATGTGAAATCAAGAAGTTTTTTTTACTTGTATTTTCCACACATGCGTTTATGTGTTTGTTAAGTGTTACATGAATATACAGGTTGATTCAGTCGTGCTACTGTCTATTTTTGCAACTGATAGATAGTAGTTAGGTTGAATTTGTTTAGTGGCTATTGTTTTGTAATGGGCTGTTTATTTTGTAAACTTTAAGCTTTTGTTTAGTCTGTGTTTTGTCACGGATTCCCAAAGGGGGAGTTTGTTAAGTTCTAAGAAATTAGGAACTAATGTATTAGAACTTCAATTTGTAATGTTGGCAAACTATGATCAAAACAATCTTTAGTCTTGTTTTTAGACTTGCTCAAAGTATGGCTCTTTATGTAAAGTTGGAATCGAGTTACTGTAGAATTTACTGTGCAGTTCTGCCTGGCTCGATCGATTGAGAATTAGACTCGACCGATCGAAAGTCGTGCAGATTGTTTTTCTGCAGAATTTTCCAATTCAGCCCTAGCCCATTTAATGTGTAGGGTTTTATGTTTTGCCCTAAGTATATAAGGGAAAACCCTAGCCATGTTTTTAGAGTTCTGAATGCTGTGTTTATGAATCTAATTGTTAGATCTAGAGGTGTTTACCTTCACATACACTTAGGGTTTCCAAACTCTAGATTCATGTCAAGAGATTGGTAAATCATACAGTTACAGAATCAAAGAGCTTCAAGATATACAAGCAGGTGTGCTTGTGCTTTGCTGAGAATTCAAAGAAAGAAGGAGTCCGTGGTCTCGGAGCTGTCACGTGGTCGTGGTAGTAAGTTTCCTACAGGCAGGTAGCAATAGGATGTTAGTGGTCTAAGTCTCTATTGTGTAAACTTCGATTCTTTCATAGTGAATTCGTTTTACCTTGAGGATAGCTAGGTTAAATCCTCCCCAGGTTTTTTACCGGTTTGGTTTTTCTAGGTCATCATATCATGTGTTCTTTATTATTCCGCACCTTTGCATGATATGATATATTTGTGTTAACCTAGATCTGAATAATTTACCTAAGTTAATCACTTGTCTAAATAACTAGGTTAATTTGTTTGGGTTTAAGGGGTCTAAACAATCTTACAAAATTATTTCCAAGGTATTGGCTAACCAGTTGAAGCAGATTCTCCTTCCTGTTATTTCCCCCACCTAGAGTGCATTTTTACCAGGGAGGCTCATCACTGATAATGTGTTGTTGACCTATGAAATTTTTTATGCTATACATACTTAGAAAAAAGGAAAGAATGGCTCATTGGTTTTGAAGCTAGATATCAGCAAGGCGTATGATAGGGTGGAATGTCGTTTTCTTCACGGCATTATGGTGAAGCTAGGTTTTTAGAAAGGTGGATTAGCTGGGTGATGGAATGTGTGAGTACACTATCCTATTCCATTCTCATTAACGGGAAACTGTATGGTAACTTACAACCTTTAAGAGGGCTCCACCAAGGCAACCCTCTTTCACCATATTTGTTTCTTTTGTGTGCAGAGAGCTTTACTTCTCTGTTGGAGATATTAGAAATGGGGAGACAAATTAGCGGGGTTTCTATTTGCAAAAGTGCACCAAAAATTTCCTATTTATTATTTGCAGATGATTCTCTGCTGTTTTGCCAAGCCATTCAGTTTGAAGTTACAGTGATCACTGAGATTCTCCAAGTTTATGTAGGCGCATCAGGCCAATCAATTAATTTGGAGAAATCCTCGATGTATTATAGTAGTAATACCCCTAGTGGATAAAAACAAGCAATTGTCTCAGCCTTGGGAGTGAAGGAGGTGGCGAGATTTAATTCTTACTTGGGTTTGCCTACCTTGATCAGTTTTGCAAACTACCAAACTTTCTCCTTTCTCAAGGATAGAGTTTGGAAAAAATTGCCAGGTTGGAAGGGAATGATGTTTTTTAGGGCAGGAAAGGAAGTACTTATCAAGGCGGTAGCTCAATCCATACCCATTTACACTATGGGAGTAGTTCAATTGCCATTGAACTGACGGTGAAGTGCTGTCAGTGGCAGCCTCAGTCCTGCCGTGAATATGGCATCATCATGCCGACATCCGCGGTCTTCCCTAAATAACATTTCTCAAACTTTCCAAGGAGACGGATCGGGATATTATTCGGGATTTGGTAACGGTAACGGTCGTGTAATGTGTTGAAGACTTTATCTGACATTGTCGGCAAAAAATCATTAACGGTCCATATCTTAGGGAGAATGAAAGGACGGTCATCTTTAGTGTTTCCCGAGGTGCTCTCTAAGGCTTTCTCATCACCGTCATTTTTGTCCTCGTCGTTCTCTCCCTCTCCTTCCTCCTCTTCGTCTTTGTCTCCACTCACTACTACTTCCTCATCTTCTCCTCTACAACTTTCCACTTCCTTGTCAGGAGATTAGGCTGACGTTTCCCTTTCTGACGACCAGGAGAAGCCTTCCTTGGGCTTATGTCCTGATCCAAAGACCTCGTTGTAGCCCGCTCTCTCGCAGACTGATGATTGTTCACTCGTCGCCTATCTAGAGATCTGACTACCTACAAGCGACGAAGGCATTCTAAGTACCTAAGTTGATGGCCTCTCTAAAATTGCACGATCAATGGAAACAAACAAACGAAAAATGAAAGATCGGAGAAAAGAAAGATAACTTACCAAATAAAGCAGACGGCCTCTAGAAAGATGACTGTCCCAACGAAGAATGAAGACAAAGTCGTGAGACGACGGGAGTAAAGTTCTCGGAGTTACAAGCTTTCTGTGTGAAAATCAACAATAAAATAGGGAGAATGGAGGAGGAACTGAGGCATATATAGAGGGAAAAGTACACAGAAGACGAAGCGACACCCTCGTCCAAAAACGAAACCAATCCGCTTATGCCACATGTCCTACGCAATTAATAAGGGCTGCTTGAGGATTCACCCATAAATGATCTCTCATTCTTGATAAAATAAAATAATAAATAATAATGGCAAAAGTTGCAATTCGAACTTCATAACCCGTCAGCTAAAGCTGACGAGGTCATGGAGTAGAGGGCAGCTGATAAGGGTAATTTTGCAATTTAATGCTTGAGCGCAATAAGGCAACAGTATTAACAAACCCGTTAGCTTTAGCCATGAATGAAAACGACAGCATAAAGTCTACAGCTTCACCTTTAAGCTGACGACAGCACCTTTGGCCATGTAGTGGGAAGCGGATGGGAAAAAGCTGAAGGGGGTACACCTCTGACGGGTCTGACGTGGCCGACCTTGATCCTCACACATGCATATAAGGAAACGCCTTGTGTACCACGTTCAACCCTTATCAAGAGAGTCCTAGAAGGAAAGAACTCCGCAAAATACGCCACTTATGGAGGATCTCTCTCACAAGAAACATCTTCTTAATCAAGGAACGGATGTCAACCCTACACTACTATAAAAACCTCGAGACCCTCACAAATTAAGGTATGCATAATTCCCCCAGCTTTGGCACTTTAGAGTTGTGAGCATTCTTTGACTTAACCATTGGAGGGTCTTTGGCCAGTACCACATTGGTACCCTCTTAAGGTCTTCTTGTTTTGTATTGCGCAGGTTATTCGAGTACATAAGGACCTTGCAGCTTACTGACGATCTTCCGGCATCATCAGTTGGCGTCGTCTATGGGAAAGGAGAAGAAAGGCCATACTCCACGCTTCTTGGACGAAAGGTTGCATGGTACTTACATGTTCGATGGCAACCACCACAAACAATTAGGGGGACGAACCACGTACCACGGCACTCGAAAGGCAGGTTCAAACCCTCGCAACAGCAGTAAAATGTCTCACGAAGCAGAATCACGACCTAGAAGAGCAATTGCACCAGAAGGATGCAATTCTCAACACCCAAGAGGAAGAACAGCAGGCTAGCAGCATTGAGAGAAGGGATCAAGAGGGGCCAAAAGGAAGCAATGCCTCAAGCAGGCCAGAACGGCAGGACACGAGCCGTCCATCAGCCACAGACCTGATCCCGCCTCAAGTGGTTGCAGAGATGCAGATAATGAGAGAGCGCATGGACTTTATGATAAACACCTTCAGAGGACGGGTGTCTAGCGACCTTGATGACTTGGTTCATCGAACGGACTCTCCATTCACTACGTCCATTAATTCATTCCCCCTTCCACCAAAGTTTCGTATGCCGCAGGTGGAAAGCTATGACGGATCTAAGGATCCATTGGATCACCTGGAGTCCTTTAAGACGCTGATGCACCTACAAGGGGTAGCGGACGAAATCATGTGCAGGGCCTTCCCTACAACGTTAAGGGGCTCTGCAATGGTTTGGTTCAATAGGTTGACACTCGGCTCTATCAGTACCTTTAAGGAGTTAAGTGCTCAGTTTGCCTCACATTTCATCAGGGGACACAGATACAAGAAGTCCACTGCGTGCCTGATGAACATTAAGCAATGAGAGGACGAGACGCTGAGGTCTTATATAACTCGTTTCAATAAAGGGGCACTTTCGATTGATGAAGTTGATGATAAAATACTCGTTATCGCATTCATAAACGGGCTGCGGAAGGGTAAGTTTCTGTTTTTCTTATATAAGAATGACTCGAAGACTATGTCGGATGTGCTTTACAGGGCAACAAAGTACATGAACGCAGAAGACATGCAATTGGCCCGAGAGGAGAAGCCCTCCAAGAAGAGGGAAAGACAGAAGATGTACGGCAGAAAAAGGGGCAAAAGATGGCTAAGACAAGAGAAAGGCGAGACGACGGGCGCTCAAAATCCCCTACAGGGAGGTTCACAAGCTTCACTTTACTAATAGCCCCTATCGATCAAGTCTTGATGCAAATCAAAGACAAAGGAGCCTTAACATTCCCAAGCAAGTTGAAGGGAGACCCTAGTAAAAGGTCTAGGGACAAGTACTGCTGCTTCCACCGAGACCACAGCCATGACACGTCCTGCTACTACGACTTAAAGCAACAAATAGAAGCTCTTATCAAACAAAAGAAGTTGCAAAAGGTTCGCTAGCAAAGAGAGAGCAAGCCTACCACAAGAGCAGGTTCCCTAACGGGAAAATAAGCGTCCAAGGTCGGCAATAGGAGACATAAGAATGATTGTGGGAGGCACTACAGCCTCTAGTTCATCAAGGAAAGCTCGAAAGACTTACCTTAGGATGGTTCATAATGTCCAGCTAACGGGCTTTGTCCTAAAGATGGCGCGGATCGACAACTCGGTCATCGAATTCTCAGAAGAAGACACACGGCGTCTACACCATCCTCATGACGATGCGCTCGTTGTCAGCATATGAGTTAGAGACTACAACACGCATCGGGTTTTGATCAACAATGGAAGCTCTGCCGATATCCTCTACTACCCAGGATTCCAGCAGATGAGGATTGACAAGGAACGGCTGGTCTTAACCAATGCCCCACTTGTGGGTTTCGGAGGAACAAAAGTATACCCCCTCGACACTGTCACCCTACCTGTTACAATGGGTGATTATCCTCAGCAAATCACTAAAGATGTTACGTTCCTTGTTGTCGATTACTCGTCTGCTTATAATGCCATCCTCGGACGACCAACCCTCAACTCATGGAAGGCTGTGACTTCAACCTACCACTTAATGATTAAGTTCCCTACTGAGTATGGAGTAGGAGAAGTACGTGGGATCAGGTCGCAGCACAAGAATGTTACATAGCAATGATGGAGATGGAGATGGACAACCATGTGCAGGCAATGAGCATTAAAGAACAACGGATGGTGGCAAAACCAATTGAGAAACTTGAAGAAATACCCCTCGACGACTCCAGACCAGATCGAACAACCCGTATCGACACCCTTGCCTGCCCAACGGTTCGCCAGGCACTTATGTTGTTCTTGAAAGAGAATCAAGACGTCTTTGCTTAGAGCCATGAAGACATGCCCAGAATTGACCCTTCAGTTATGGTGCATAGGTTGAATGTGTCGCCCACTTTTCCATCAGTCCATCAGAAGAAACGGGTATTCACCCAAGAACGAGACCAAGCTATCGTGGAAGAAGTTTGCAAATTACAAGAGGCAAGCTTTATTAGGGAAGTCTACTACCCCGATTGGCTCACAAATGTGGTGATGGTAAAGAAAGCTAACGAGAAGTGGAGAATGTGCGTAGACTTTACAGACCTGAATAAAGCGTGCCCCAAGGATAGCTACCCCCTCCCACGATTGACACTCTAGTAGACTCTATGGCTCGACACCAGTTACTAAGCTTCATGGACTTCTTTTCAGGCTATAACCAGATAAAAATGGACGAAGCAGATCAGGAAAAGACTTCGTTCGTTACCAGTCAAGGCCTCTTCTGTTACAAGGTAATGCCGTTTGGCCTCAAGAATGCGGGCGCGACATATCAGAGGCTCATGAACAAGATGTTCGCACATCAGATTGGAAGAAATTTCCACGTATACGTAGACAATATGTTGGTAAAGAGCCGGAGGGAGGACGATCATTTGGGGGATCTCAAGGAAACCTTTGATACTCTTCGCTTTTACAACATGAAGCTCAACCCGGGAAAGTGTGCATTCGAGGTGACAGTAAGAAAGTTCTTAGGGTTCATGGTATCCCAAAGAGGTATCGAGGCCAACCTGGACAAAATCCAGACTATATTGGAAATAACACCACCAACGAATGTGAAAGAAGTATAGAGCCTCAATGGCAAGATAGCTGCTCTAAATAGATTTGTAGCAAGAGCAACAGATAAATGCCTACCTTTCTTCTGCACATTGAAGAAATCCTTTGAGTGGACGGTCAAGTGTCAACAGGCGTTTAAGGACTTGAAGGCCTACCTCTCTTCCTCACCGTTGCTAAGCCCCTCAAAACCAGGGGAAGAATTGTTCCTCTACTTAGCTGTATCCCTCGCTGTCGTCAGTGCAACCTTAATTAGAGAAGAAGATAAGGTACACAAGCCTGTATACTACATCAGCTGGGTACTCCATGGCGCAGAAGAAAGATATCCATCAATGGAGAAGCTCGCCTTCGCTTTGATTACAGTTGCTCGTAAACTCAAATCGTATTTTCAAGCCCACGCAATAATCGTCCTAACTGACAAACCTCTAAGGCGAGCACTGAGCAGGCCTGAAGACGCCGAGCGAATGGCATTATGGGCAGCAAAGTTAAGTGAATTCAACGTGCAGTACCGCCCACATACTGCCATTAAGGGACAGGTGGTTGCAGACTTCATCGTGGAGTTTGCTAATTTAGAAGGCCAGGGGGCAGAAGAACCCCCTCAGTGGAATATATACACAGACGGATCGTCTAACAAACAAGTAGCCGGAGAAGGCATCGTACTTCGTTCTCCAAAAGGTGACGAGATCGAATGCATGGTTCGCCTTAACTTCCCCACCACCAACAACGAAGCGAAGTACGAAGCTCTAGTGGCAGGACTAGATCTCGCCAAAGCAGCAGGGGCTGCAAGCATGGTTATTCATTGCGACTCTCAAGTCGTCACCAACCAAATAAACGGGGATTACGAGTGCAAGGGTGAAAGGATGAAGAAATACTTGGATCAAGTAAGGAGAAGGTTGGACAACTTGTAGGCCAAGATCGTCCAAATCCCCAGAGGAGAAAATGAGCAAGTCGACCACTTTGCCAAAGCCGCTTCAGCAGAACATATGATCACTCTCAACAATGTGCTCTATTTTGTTCAACTCTTTCCGCTAATAGATTCCGTCGATGTGCAAAAGAAGGTTTTGAAGATAACTGGACCACACCATTAGTCTCCTACTTGAAAAATGGCATTCTACTAGATGGGAAGGAAACCACAAGAAAGCTAAAGGTTCAAGCAGTGCGGTTCGTGTTGATAAAGGACGTCTTGTACAAAAGAGGCTTCTCCCGCCTATACCTAAAATGTTTAGGTCCTGAGGAAGTGGACTACGTCATGAGAGAAGTCCATGAAGGGATATGCAGAAACCACTCAGGATCACGGTCGTTGGTACACAAGCTAATTCGAGTAGGGTACTACTAGCCAACCATGCAAAAAGACACCCAGACTTACGTCAAAACCTCTGACAAGTGTCAAAGGTTCAACAATATCATCAGACAGCCATCTGAAGAATTGACCCCAATGACAGCCCCATGGCCGTTTGCTCAGTAGGGACTAGACATCATGGGACCATTCCTTATAGCGGTGCGACAGCTGAAGTTCCTTATAGTAGGCATAAACTATTTCACAAAGTGGGTGGAAGCTGAAGCCTTGGCTACCATTACGGAGAAAAACATATGAAGCTTTGTCTAGAGGCATATCATCTGCAGGTATGGGATCCCCAAGGTCTTGGTCTCAGACAATGGGAAACAGTTCGACAACAACTCCTTTCTGGATTTTTGATCGCAGTTGGGGATAAAAAATCACTACTCCTCTTTTGCCCACCCCTAAGCTAACCGACAAGTTAAAGTCACGAACCGATCCTTGCTTAAAATTATCAAGACTCAGCTTGAGGGGGCAAAGGACATATGGCCTGAAGAACTGCCAAGCATACTATGGGCATGCAGGAAAACAGCAAGGACACTTACAGGAGAAACACCATTTCGGCTAACCTACGGGAGTGAGGCGGTCATCCCAACTGAGGTCGGACTCACAAACTACAGGGTGAACAACCACGATGAAAGCAAAAACGACGAGGCTATGCGTCTATAGCACGACCTAGTGGACGAGGTGAGAGCGATAGCCGAACAAAGACTAGCATGGTACCAAGACTACATGGCCAAGCACTACAATTCCCGGGTCAAACATAGAGACTTTTAGGTTGGAGATCTTGTTTTGAGGAGAGTAATGGGCACTGCTAGAGACCATACCCACAAAAAACTCAGCCCCAACTGGGAAGGACCTTACAGAATCACGTCATAGCAGAGAAAAGGCACCTACCTCCTGGAGACATTGGATGGACAGAAGTTGCACCATCCACGAAACGCCGAGCACCTACAGAAGTACTACCAGTATAAATGACGGCATGGAGAACAACACCCTTTTTATTTTCTAGTTTACAATTAGTCAATTACACTCCCCAGTTTTCCCGTTTACCTTAGTTAATTTTTTGGCTACATTACTTTTTAAGCCTAAAGAGCAGGTCATTTTCTTTTAGAGAACTACTTTTTCTACGAGTGCATGGTTTATCATAATAAGAGGAGTTTATTCAAATATGGCTAAAGTGTCCATCTACAGGAATCATAAAATCCACAAAAGTGGACGAGTTCATAAAGTGGATGAGATTATTAAGTCCCTAAAGCGGACGACTTTATTAAAGTCCATAAAATGGACGGCTTCATCCTAAGCGGATGAAATATCATTAAGTCCATAAAGTAGACGAGTCCATAAAGTAGACGAGTTTATTAAGTCCCTAAAGTGGACGACTTTATTGAGTCCATAAAATGGACGACTTCATTTCAAGAGGATGAAATATTGCTACGTCCATAAAGTGGATGAGTTTATTAAGTCCCTAAAGTGGACAACTTTATTGAGTCCATAAATTGGACGACTTCATTCCGAGAGGATGAAATATTGCTATCCATAAAGTGGACGAGTTTATTAAGTCCCTAAAGTGGACAACTTTATTGAGTCTATAAAATAGACGACTTCATTCCAAGAGGATGAAATATTGCTAAGTCCATAAAGTGGACGAGTCCATTAAGTGGACGAGTTTATTAAGTCCCTAAAGTGGACGACTTTATTAAGTCCATAAACGGACAAGTCCATTATTCAGTCCATGATATGGACGAGTTTATTATTAAAATCCATAAAGTGGACGAGTTTGTGTCCGTAAGGTGGTCGACATTGTTAAAGTCCATAAAGTGGACAACTTCACCCCAGGTGGATGAAATATTAACAAGTCCATAAAGTGGACGGGTTGAACACAAAATCCACAAAGTGGACGAGTTTATTAAGTCCATAAAATGGACAAAGTGAATGAGTTTATTAAAAAATTGGACGAGTTTATTAAGTCCATAGAATGCACGAATTTATAAAAAGACCACAAATGGGCGAGTTCATCCTAAAGGTTCGATAAAAAGTCCAAAAGTGGACAAAAATTATTAAGCTCAAAGGATGGGCTCGAAGAGGACGGGCTGAAATCATTACGTCCACACCTTAAGGACACCTTAAGTAGACGAGTCTACTAAAGTGGATGGGTTCAACCATCATAAACATATCCTAGCATATATACATACCAGCGCAAGGGATGAACATATAGGTCAAAAAATAGAGAATAGCGCACACGTTGAAAGTGACGGATATAAAATAAAATAAAGTTGTATTTACAAACAAAAGCCCAAAAAGCAGTAGGGCACTTGATGATGTTTGAAAGATATATTTAATATGCAATAAAAAGAATACATATATAAAGCTAGGATGCTAGAGTGTTTGGAGGAATCTCATCATCTTTTTCTTGAATGTCCTGAGCTACGAGGTCCTCAACATCTGTAGGCTCAGTGGACGGGACCAGGAGAGTGACAAAAGCGTCTGCAGCTGGTTGAGCAAGGACAACACTGTTATCTTTTGGAGAGGATTCTACGGAATCATCGGATTCTTCATGGACAGTGTCACCAACAGGAGTCGACGGTGGAACGTCATCCATGGTGACCTTGGATAAGTCCAAGTGAGGGTAGAGGGAATTGACCTAATCAAGGCAATCCTTAAATCCGTCACCATAATAATCGGCGTAGAAGTCTATAAATGGCTGTGAAACCTTATACTCATTTACAGCATCGGCTCAAGCCGTCTCCATCTGTCCAAGGAGGGCCATCAGCTCCTTCTCTACTGACACCTTTGCCTCCTGCTCTTTCTTCTTCTGATGACCCTCCTCCTCCAAATTCTTTCTCAGCTCTTTCGCCTCCGCATTAAAGGTGCGAAGGGCCCCTTTGTATTGCTTTTGCTCTTCAGTTAAGGTCCCGTTGCATTTGCGAAGATGGGCGATAACCCCCTCTTGAGTGACGTTCCTATCTTGCAGTGCCTTCATACGAACCATTCCCTACAAGGCAGAATAACTGTTAGCTACTAAATAACAAATAGTTGAAGAAAGACAAAGGAAGAAGCATACCCAGGCAAGGTCAAAGAGGCCCGACGCCCCTAACTCCTCTATCATCTCCCCTGCACAAGGATCCACATCTTTATATTTGATGATTGATTCAATCATCTCAATGGCGTAATCCTTATGAAGAAGAAGACGACGGTCTGAATACGATGTGACGGGGCCAAAACTCGTCACCAGTCCCTTGCCTGCCCCGTGTTTGTACTTGGGAGGAGACGGCTTCTTAGGATGAGTCCCCCTGGGAGTGATGGACACCTTTTTAAGAGGACGGTCATCCTTCCTCTTCGGTGCCCCCTTACCGGCGGCCTTGGGGGCTGACGAGGACACCCCCTCCTTCCTCTTCGCTTCTTCTTTTTTACGCACGGCAACAGCTTTCACCTGCGCTCTTAACATAGCCGCCTCTATCTCTACAAGGAGGAAGTGACGAGTATTAGGACAAAAAAAAAAAAAAAAAAAAAAAAAAAAAAAAAAAAAAAACTAAGAGGGCTTAACGTCGATGGGAATAAGCGTTTAACTTGCGAGCTACCAGCATCAGCACCGGACCTTTGCAGTAAAGGAGTAAGGTGTCAAATGTAATAAGGTCTCGACACCTCTGCAAGTCCAACGGGATTTCTGTTACCCGACAAATAAAAGCATCTTGCTCGTTTGTAATATGTGGATGGAAACTGGCTGTAAGCAAGCAAAACAGATGGTGTTAGAAATTTGAAACATATAAACAAAGGAAAGAAGCAGACAAGATTAACCCGAATCCTTGACAAATGCCCAAGTGTTGTTAAAACCATGGGGCATTGTCTCCCACTCTCCTTGACGACATACCCAGTTCGTCCCTTTAACGAACAAATACCTGCCCTTCCAATTTCTATTGGAATCAGACATATCTGATACCAACCTCAGCCCCTTCTTCCTTGCTGAGAAATGGTAAATCCCTTCGGACGAGGTGATGTGTTGGGGTCGATAGCACCAAAAGAACTCGTCAAGAGTTAGCTGACGGTTTCTGCCACTAAAACGACCCCACAGAATCTCGGCCCAAATGAAAAGCCTCCAAGCATTGAGGGCAATTTGGTTGACGGAAAAACCTAAAAAGTTGGCCAACTGGCGGTGAAGTGCTGTCAGTGGCAGCCTTCGTCCTGCCGCGAACATGGCATCATGCATGCCGACGTCTGCGATCTTCCCTGAATAACACTTCTCAAACTTTCTAGGGAGACGGATCAGGATGTTATCCGAGATTTGGTAACGATCGCGTAATGTGTTGAAGACTTTATCTGACATCGTCAGCAAAAAATCATTAATGGTCCATATCTTGGGGAAATGAAAGGACGGTCATCTCCAGGGTTTCCTGAGGTGCTCTCTAAGGCCTCCTCGTCACCGTCATTTTTGTCCTCGTCATTCTCTCCCTCTCCTTCGCCCTCTTTGTCTTCGTCTCCACTCACTACTACTTCCTCATCTTCTCCTCTACAACTTTCCACTTCCTCGTCAGGAGATTAGGCTGACGTTTCCCTCTCTGACAACCAAGAAAAGCCCTCATCGGGCTCATGTACTGACCCGAAGACCTCGTCGTAACCCACTCCCTTGCGGACTGACGACTGTTCACTCGTCGCCTTTCTAGACATCTGACTACCTACAAGCGACAGAGGCATTCTTAGTACCTAAGTTGATGGCCTCTCTAAAAATTGCACCATCAACGGAAACAAACAAACGAAAAATGAAAGATCGGAGAAAAGAAAGATAACTTACCAAATAAAGCAGACGGCCTCTAGAAAGATGACGGTCCCAACGAAGAATGAAGACAAAGTCCTACGACGACAGGAGTAAAGTTCTCGGAGTTACAAGCTCTCTCTCTGAAAATCAGCAATAAAATAGGGAGAATGGAGGAGGAACTAAGGCATATATAGAGGGAAAAATACACGAAAGACAAAGTGACACCCTCGTCTAGAAACGGATCCAATCCGCTTATGCCACATGTCCCACGCAATTAATATGGGCTGCTCGAGGATTCACCCATAAATGATCTCTCTTTCTTGATAAAATAAAATAATAAATAATAATTGCAAAAGTTGCAATTCGAATTCCATAACTCGTCAGCCAAAGCTGACGAGGTCATGGAGTAGGGGGCAGCTGATAAGGGTAATTTTGCGGTATTGATGCTTGACTGCAATGAGGCAACAGTATTAACAAACCCATCAGCTTTACCCATGAAAGAGAACGACAGCATAAAGTCTACAGCTTCACCTCTAAGCTGACGATAGCACCTTTGGCCACAAATCGGGAAGCCGACGGGAAAAAGATGAAGGGGGTACACCTCTGACGAGTCTGACGTGGCCGACCTTGATCCCCACGCATGCATATAAGGAAACGCCTTGTGTACCACGTTCAACCTTAATCAAGAGAGTCCTAGAAGGAGAGAACTCCGCAAAATACGCCACTTAAGGAGGATCTCTCCCACAAGGAAACATCTTCTTAACCAAGGCACGGATGTCAATTCTACATTACTATAAAAACCCCAAAACCCTCACAAATCAAGGTACGTATAATTCCCTCAACTCTAGCACTCTAGAGTTGTGAGTATTTTCTGACTTAACTATCGGAGGGTCTTTGGCCGATACCACACCGGTACCCTCTTGGGATCTTCTTGTTTTGTGTTGCGCAGGTTATTTCGAGTACGTAAGGACCTTGTAGCTTACTGACGATCTTGGCATCATCAAATACCTTGTAGCTATTCGTGAATCTCCTGAACAGGCTTACCAAATTAGAATTTGAGCTCTTCTTCATTCAAGCTTGGTTTATATGGAACCAACGAAACACAGTATTACATGGGGGAAGTTTCAAAGATCCGGGTCGGCAAAACAAAAGAGCTTTTGATTTTCTAAAGGAGTTTCAACAAATGCAGATGCAGCTATCCATCCCTGCTACAACGCCTATTAGGAATGTTTGGCAACCCCCACCACAATCAACGTACAAACTAAAATTTGATGCCACCATTTTTACTGATTTGAATTGCTCTGGCTTTAGTGAAATTATCTGAAATGACAGAGGAGAGGTGATGACTGCTATGTCAGTTAAAGGGCCACCCGTCACCAACAGTGAGGAGGTTGAAGCTTTAGCTTGCAGAAAGGCACTAGAATTCTCCATTGATACTGACTTCTCGGAGTTGATCATTAAAGGTGACAATGCCAATGTTATGAGGGCTATTTCTTCATTGCTTCCAAACCATTCTTTGCTGGGCCATAGTATCGAAGATGTAAAGTGTCTTATGTCTGCAATATGTATTTGTCAACAATATTAAGCAAGGAAGTCAATACCGTACCGGAGGCTGTACCGGTTTAGCCATCGGTACGATATATTTCGGATACCGGTCAATACCGGTGTACCGTTTCGGATTTACCGCTATTTTATATATTAAATACACACACACACACACACACACACACGAAATCTCTATTTACCATAAAGCATTACCTCCTGTTTACAATAAAACATTATTTCAGTTGCTCATTGCATACAAAGAAAAAAAAACAATATAAAAAACAAAAAACTTAATTGTTCATTGGATACAAAGAAAACAAATAATACAAATAATTAAGTTAACACAAACTACATAGGATCATCTACTCCCATCCATTAAAATGATCTACTTCAGGACCATAATATACATGAGTATTACCATCCGTTCCTTAAAAAATTGCCACAATTACAAAAAAAAAAAAAAAAAAAAAAAAAAAAAGCATTTTGTGTTCCGGTCCGGTACGGCCGAAATTCGCCGGTACGGCCGATACGAGGCCGATATGGACGGTATTTTTTCCGGTACGAAATAGAGGTATACCTGTACCGGTACAAGGCCGGTATGGTACGGTACGGTACGGTATTGACTCCCATGATATTAAGAGGGAGGGAAATAAGATAGCACATGTTCTGGCTAGACATGTTACGAATACTGTTGATGATATGTATTGGCTCAAAACTCTCCACCTCCAGCTGTGGATGCTTTGTATCATGACCTTATTAGGCTTTGGCCTTCCAAGAAAAAAAAAATCACCGCAAAAAGTTTTTCCGATGGTATCTTCTCCCTGTTGGCATCTTTTTCTACACAAACCAAATGTGGACTGGCGTGAGCCTTTTCCAAATGACATATTCTACTCATAAACTGTTCAGGAGAATTATAACTTTCATATTGTAAAATGCCTGTACATATCTCTTACCTCATAATAACTGAACATAAACTGTGAAATTCAGGCCAAAATGGCCAAATACCATTATTTTACAAAATAATTTGCAAAAAAACACTGTTTCGGAAGTAAATGGCAATCTACCACTTTTTTGCATACTCGAGTTTACTGTTTACGAGTTTCACCTTTTCTATTCCACGCTAGAGCTAGCTGACATGGCACTGGGCATTAAAAAAATAATACTTGGTACTCGAGTTTCTCAGACTCGAGTACTGTACATGTAGTACCAAGTACTCTAAACTCGGGTACCAATCTGTATTGCAGCGTGATTTTTGAAATTTTTTCTTGTTGGTACTCGAGTCTGGGGAACTCGAGTACCCATTCCTCTACGCTAAGCCACTTAAAGACAAACCATTCAAGATCTTGCACCTACAGCCTCTATTTATTTATTTATTTATTTATCCACATTCACATCCCATGTTCACATTTTTTTTTATATTTGTAGCCCCCACAATTGACTACGTACTCGTTGGGTGTGTGGAGGGTGGACTGGTGCCGTGGTGCGTGTAAAACATTTTTATTTCATTATATATTTTAAAAATTAGAAAAACCCAATTTCTAAAAAAGGATGTGAAAATTGATGGCGATATTATATATCACTAGTGTAGGCTGCACGTGCAAGGCACGTGCTGCCCCAGTAGTGAAAAAATTAATAGATTTTGTGTGTGAAATTGTGAATTTTGGCTCATCTAATTTGACTATATTAAAAAAAAAAAGTCTAAGAATACAACAAAATATCACAATATTTTCACAATATCTTCATTTTTAGGATCCAAATAGATATTTTTTTATTTTATTTGAGAGAAATGCTACATTCATAATATTTTTAGAACAAATTATAAATGACAAGTTGTTATTAGTTTTAAACTGATAACATTGTTATTGTTATTCTCTAAACATTTATTTTCAGTTGTGGTTAGTCACAATCTCATATTTTACTATTTTATTTCGACTTGTAAGAAATTGATACTTCAATATTTATAAAAATATTATGAAATTTGTTGTGTCAGTATAACAATATATATGTTAGTTTACATAAATATTTAAAAGAAGAAGAAAAAAACAAATCGATTACTGGGAAAAAAAAAGTTTAGGCACTATAGAAATTAATGTTAAAATGTTGTGGACTTAGCATTTTTTTATTTGATCTATAAGAAATTGTGATCTCAAAAATTGTAAAAATATTGTAATAATAATAAGTGTTATAACATTTTCTCAAAACATTTATTTGCAGTTGTAGTTGGTCACAGTCTCATATTTTATTGTTTTATTTCGAATTGTAAGAAATTGACACGTCAATAATTGTGAAAATATTGTGAAATTTGCTGTGTCAGTATAACAATATATATGTCAGCTTACATAAACATTTCAAAGAAAAAAAAAAACACAAACCGAATACTGGGAAAAAAAAATCTTTAGGCACTATAGCTACAATGCCAATTGAATAAACCAAAAGCACTATAGCTTCAGTGCTATCCATCAATAATAGCTTACATATGATTTATTATGAAATTAATGTTAAAATGTTATGGACTTAGTGATGCGAACCTCAACAGACTCGCTTTGAGACCCAACAAACAATATTGGAATTATTGCCCCAGAAAGCTAAAATTCAGATTTGATAGAAACCTTGACCCAACGTTTATAAGAGAAACGCGAACCAAAGGTATAAGTAACAGACCTTGACCCAATGATTATAAAGGAATCACGAACCAAAGGTATAAGTTTGAACGCCACAAGGAAGAATCCTTGATAAGTTCACAGTTCTTGAAGAACCAAAGAGAAGAGCAAAGCCTCACCTTTTCTGATTTTTATTCAATAATTCAACCCATTACAAGGAGTGCATGCTATTTATAAGGCATGGCTGAATGAAGAAAACCTAATCCTTCTATTACAAGGAGTGGCTTAATGTAGAAAACCTAATCCTTCTATTACAAGGAGTGGCTGAATGTAGAAAACCTAAAAAACGTTCTAAATAATAAAACCCTAAATAAAACCTAATTTGGTCTGAAAATAGCAGATCCAAAATAGGAAAAACCCTAAAAAAACGTTCTAAATAATAAAAGCCAGCTTGGAATGTGAATCAGCCCAAATCCCTTGAATCAGCCCATTAAGTGCTTCTTTGATCTTCTTGGATCTTGCTCTAGTAATAGGCCCAACTGGAACTTGCAATGGATCCTCGAATGCATGTTGATTCTCATCACTTAGCATTTTTTTAATTTGATATATAAGAAACTAAGATCTTAACAATTATGAAAATATTGTGATAACAATAAGTGTTGTAACATTTTCTCAAAACATTTATTTTCAATTGTGGTTGGTCATAGTCTCATATTATATTTTTTTATTTCGACTTGTAAGAAATTTATACCTCAATAATTGTGAAAATATTGTGAAATTTTTGTGTCCGTATAACAATATATACGTCAGCTTATATAAATATTTAAAAGGAAAAAAAAAAACACAAACCGATTACTGAAAAAAAAAAAAAACTTTAGACACTGTAGAAATTAATGTTAAAATGTTGTGGACTTAGCATTTTTTTATTTGATCTATAAGAAACTGGGATATCAAAAATTGTGAAAATATTGTGATAAAAATAAGTATTGTAACATTTTTTCAAAACATTTATTTTCAGTTGTGGTTGACTACAGTCTCGTATTTTATTATTTTATTTTGACTTGTAAGAAATTGATATGTCAATAATTGTAAAAATAGTGTGAAATTTTTTGTGTCAGTATAATAATATAAATGTCAGTTTACATCAATATTTAACAGAAAAAAAAAAACATAAACCGATTACAAAAAATAGTGACTAACTAAACCATAATTGTGAAAATATTGTGAAATTTATTGTGTCAGTATAACAATATAAATGTCAGCTTATATCAATATTTAAAAGAAAAAAAAATACAAACCGATTACTGGAAAAAAAAAAAAAAAAGTGACTCACGAAAATGGCACTGTATATGAACAGTGCCAAAACACTGGATGTATAGTGCGAAAGCACCATAGCAACATTGTCAAAACATTTATTTTCAGTTGTGGTTGGCTACAGTTTCATATTTTATTATTTTATTTCGACTTGTAATAAATTGACACGTCAATAATTATGAAAATATTGTGAAATTTGTTGTATCACTATAACAATATAAATGTTAGTTTACATCAATATTTAAAAGAAAAAAAAAACACAAACCGATTACTGAAAAAAAAAAGACTAAGTAAATTATAATTGTAAAAATATTGTGAAATTTATTGTGTTTGTATAACCGTATAAATGTTAACTTACATCAATATTTAATAGGAAAAAAAAAACACAAACCGATTAATGAAAAAAAAAACGACTCACCAAAACGGCACTATAAATGAACAGTGCAAAAACACTCAATGCACATTGCCAAAACATTGCAGTGGCATAGCTGCTTTTATATATAAGAAATTTGTTGTGTCAGTATAACAATATAAATGTCAGCTTACATCAATATTTAAAAAAAAAAAAAAAACACAAACCAATTATTGGAAAAAAAAAGTGACTAACTAAACCATAATTGTGAAAATATTGTAAAATTTGTTGTGTCAGTAAAACAATATAAATGTCAGCTTACATCAATATTTAAAAGAAAAAAAAAAACATAAACCAATTACTAAAAAAAAAAAAGTGACTCATGAAAATAGCACTAAAGATGAACAGTGAATAACACTGCATGAACAGTACAAAAACATTGTTATATAAAAATTTGTTGTGTCAGTATAACAATATAAATGCCAGCTTACATCAATATTAAAAAAAAAAAAACACAAACCGATTACTGGAAAAAAAATGTGACTAATGAAACTATAATTGTGAAAATATTGTGAAATTTATTGTGTTAGTATAACAATATAAATGTCAGCTCACAACAACATTTAAAAGAAAAAAAAAACACACAAAGGGAATACTGGAAAAAAAAAAGGACTCACGAAACGAAGGTATTGTTGCCGCTACAATGCTGCACAGTGATTTACACAGAATGCACAGTGCCGAAGCACTGTAGCGGCATTGCCGTTTTTTATATAAGAAATTTGTTGTGTCAGTATAATAATATAAATGTCACCAAAATGCACCAGCGAAATCACACAGTTTAACCCTCACAAACAGACCAAAAAATGGACTCACAAAACCAAAATGTACTGTAGAGGCATTCACGCTTTTTTATATAGTTAATAGATAGAAGGTGACACTTTTTTTTTTTTCATTTTTGAGTTTAAAGATAAAATATATTATGTACACAATTCATAACAATTTGCCTTTTTTATTTATATAGAATTTGTTTTATTTACGCGTCATACCTAAATTACATGGAGGATAGTGGTCCTTTTAAAATGTGTTTGACACTCACGTTATAAATTATAATCACTTCATCCACTCTTCTTTCTTAATTTATATATTAGCTTCCTTCTCAAAAAAAAAAAAATTTATATATTAGCATATGAAAATATATATATATATATATATATATGAAATGACAGTCTGACAAATACTTTTGATTTATGGCCATAGATTGATGTCAGATAAACAAAAAATTAGACTCCTTTAAAATCAATATATATATATATATATATATATTTTTTTTTTGAACCATCAAATCAATAGACATTTTGATAACTCATGACATTGATGATAAGTCTTAATCTTAAAGAGCCCATTATTTAATATGGTATAGATAGAGTTATTTGCTTCTCAAAAAAAAAAGAGAAAAAAAAAAAAAGATAGAGTTATTTTTAGGTTTTACTGTTTTTTATTATTATTCTTATTGTATGTCAGGTTAAAATAATTCATAGGTGTTACATTTGTGGCTTTTTTTTTCTTTTCTGAGGTATATATTTTTGGATTTTTTTATTGAGAAACAAACACACATCCAATGAAGGGAGAAAAAAATTTGAATACAAAAGCACACTGCAAACTAAAATTTTTTGGACTTAAAAGTACATGGTAAAAAAGTGTCACCTTCTATGATATATAATATCACAATCAATTTTCACATCCTTGTTTAGAAATTGGGTTTTTCTAATTTTTAGAAAATATAATGGAATAAAAATGTTTTACACGCACCACGGCACCAGTCCACCCTCCACACACCCAACGAGTACGTAGTCAATTGTGGGGGCTACAAATATAAAAAAAAAAAAAAATGTGAACATGGGATGTGAATGTGGATAAATAAATAAATAAATAGAGGCTGTAGGTGCAAGATCTTGAATGGTTTGTCTTTAAGTGGCTTAGCGTAGAGGAATGGGTACTCGAGTTCCCCATACTCGAGTACCAACAGGAAAAAATTTCAAAAATCACGCTGCAATACAGATTGGTACCCGAGTTTAGAGTACTCGGGTACTACATGTACAGTACTCGAGTCTGAGAAACTCGAGTACCAAGTATTATTTTTTTAATGCCCAGTGCCATGTCAGCTAGCGCCAGCGTGGAATAGAAAAGGTGAAACTCGTGAACAGTAAACTCGAATATGCAAAAAAGTGATAGATTGCCATTTATTTTCGAAACAGTGTTTTTTTACAAATTATTTTGTAAAATAATGATATTTGGCCATTTTGACCGTGAAATTCATGAATTATTAGAAATCATATTGTAAAACTATTTGGAAAGCTTTTGGGAACTTTTAGTCAAACATATTACTCAGACCATTTGCTTGTTCACGTAGGTTTAGTTATTATTTATTTATTTGCATTTTTTTACATAGAATTAGGATTTGGGTTATGATTTTTTTTACTTGACTACCAAATCCCGGAGATCCATGCATTTAGTCCAACTCACAATCCGTCACTTTGACCATTAGGGATGTAACCCTTGATTGTAAGGTGTGCTTGGGAGCCCAAGTCAGTCTCTGACACTGCCTGACGCTCTTGTCTTGTGCATTTTAATATGATATTTTGTAAAAGAAGTGACAAAAGCAGAAAAGCAAAAGGATGAAAAGGGACTTCGGAATCAATCTTCTTCTTCCCCATCAATTGGGACTTGGGAGTTGGGCTTTTTTTATATTTATTTTATGTTTGTTTTTTCTTTAATTTTCATTTATTATATTATTATCCCTCCACTTTGATTACTTTTGGCATGACTTAAAAAATAATGAAATAGCCAACGGGGACTTGGCTAAGCGGTCAAGGGTTCAGCTTGTGGCCTAGACAGCTGAGGTTCGAATCCCGTTGATCGCAGGAGTTCGTTGGTGGGCATCCTTGATGAGGGGTGTACTCACAATTGCGGGGTGACTCTCACACAGGTCGAAAACCTGGCGCCCTGTCCGGGGGCTAGCGTAACCTAGCGAACCCCTCTTTTTTCTTAACCAAAAAAAAAAAAATAATAATGAAATAAGAAAAAGAAAAAGTGGAGGACTAGCTGTAATCTAAAAATGAAATAAAGACAGGTAACGTCCACAATGATTTGGGGGTGTGATTTGTGAGTACCACTTAGAAAAGTAGTACACATAAATAATTAAGAGGTCCTCAAGGCCCAAAGCAACACTAATGGTCTTGACTCGTGAGCCTTAAAACTCGGATAAACTTTTGGTCCGGAAATTTTTTCGTTTCATGATCCTTTTCAAAATTCAAATTGGGCTTAATGGCCCGAGACTTGTCCTTATTTTGTCTTTCAAAGCGGAGGGCTGGTTCGAGTTGTATATTCACTCATTTGTCTTGTCCAAAACTAAATAGCTTACCCAAACATATTTAGAATTATCTTGTTTCAACCCATACATAATATGGATGGAAGTTTAGTCACATGAATTTTTTAATGAGTAATATGGCTTGTTTAAATAATATTTATGGATAGTTTTATAAGTCGTAATTTTATAATTTTGAAAAAGATATCTTCAAACATGTTTAAAACCAAATTTTATTCAATCCAAAATTGTGAATATCATATTAAACACTATTTTCCATTTGGGCAAGAGAACATCATATTATGCTACCGTTATTTTTACAACACATATATTTAAGGACTCAAAAGTGAAAATAATTTCATCTAACTCATCATTAATTATATATATATAAATATATATATATATATATATTTATATTTATATATAAAAGACTAGTACCATACAAATTAATCAATATTCTTAGTATCAACATAAGATAATCGCATAAGCATAAAACTTTAGTTTTTCATGGGCTGTTCAACCAAAGTCAAATTTGATCTTAATGATTGTCCCGGTTTGCCTATTGGAACATAATTTTTTTAAAAAAAGTAAATTGAACATAATATTTTGATATCGATAATTATGGTGTACTAGTTTGGATAAATTTCATATTTTATCTTTCTTAAAAAAAAAAAAGCATCAAACTCATAAAACTCATCAACTTTTTCAATCCAAATTCCCAAATCCATGACAATCCAAAAAAGCCACAACGTTATCCTTATCATTTTTTTTTATTTAAATTAATTATTATTTTTATTTCTCTAAATAGTCTAACCATTCCCAATCCTTATTTTCATCTTTCTTCTCTCTCTTAACTTTTTTTTTTTTCTTATTTATTTCCTAACAGTGCCCACGGTTTTAAAAACCAAACTGTTGAAAGAACTAAAAAGAAGAGCGGTTCAAGGCTTGAAGGCTAGGCCAGGGTTTAACTGGTGATCAAATCTTGATTAAAGATTAGATCATATATTTCATAAATTATTATTGTAGACACCATTGTGCAACTTACATTTAACCTCACTTCATCACAATGGTCATATCACATGGTAAAACTGTAATTTTAACCGTTTGATTTCCGATTGCATTCCATGAAATAATTTTTGAAGTCTTAATGATCAAAATGACAAATCATGAGCCTTAATCGGAACATCATATTAAAATATATCATAAAATCAAATTTTGATAGTCATGATGCATCCACATAATTGAGTCTAAAAACATGAGATTATGATCAATTGATTTTGATTGGTTCAATGAGGATTCAATTTAAAACCAATAACGTGTCATGATCTTATTGGTCAAAACTAAAAGCAATGGTAGGATTGCATGGACTCAATTAATTTGGTTATCAAAAAATTAATGATTCACTTTATTTTTGGAAAAATTGCTATTTTAAATGGATGATTAATGATAATCGAGGCATGAAAATTCTTTTTTTATTTATTTATACAAGATATAAATTCTACTTTAGCCTACTCTAAGCGTATATGTGTGTGAAACTCCCTTTCAGAGACTTGAATCTTGACCCTTGCCTCCCCCTCCTCTACTCTAAAAGAACTTTGTACTTGTGAAGTGACCATCACACCAAGGGTGCATGGTGGTTTGAGGCATGAAATTCTGAAATTGAGTTAATCAGGTTTTGTTGATAATAAAAGAGAGTTAAGTTGGGGGCTACTAATGATAATTGTGATGAAACTCTTTTTCAAGAAATGACCTATGCTCACTATTTTGTGAATATCTCTTAGACCACTTCAAATTTTTTAGTGAGGTTAATTTTTTTTAAAACCATACATCCGAGGCTTTAATTTGAGCATAAGAATATACCCATTTCGTTAAGAAACGATTGAGATATGATTTTTTGAAGGTAACCCTATAGCCTATAGGCTGTTATAGGAAGTTATAGAAATAACCAAAATTTCAATTCTTTTGCTTGCTTTTCACTCCCACCAATCTCGAAATTAATACACCACCCATGCTAACTCCCTCAGTTAATGCTCCTAATTCAGAATTTTCACAATCTCCTCCCATTCTAAATCCCTCAACATCCATTATATATACTGCCCTCTAGCATTAGTTCAAAACCACCCCAGTCCCTAGAACTCTAGAGGTAGTAATGAGCAAGGTTCTTTTGATATTTTGATCCTCTTC
Source organism: Lithocarpus polystachyus (assembly GCA_033629205.1). NCBI lineage: Eukaryota > Viridiplantae > Streptophyta > Magnoliopsida > Fagales > Fagaceae > Lithocarpus > Lithocarpus polystachyus. Next base: position 25,492,288 of record CM066167.1, on the reverse strand, counting down.
GTCTCAACTCACTAAAAGGGTTAGTTTAGTCCTCTTGGTTTTGAGTTATCAACTTCTTATTATGAATCTCCCTCTAAGAGAATTCTCCATTCCGTTTTGTTTGGATCGTTAATGCATGCAAGTATGGTTTTTGACCATTCTTTTTAATTAGTTATATTTTAAAAAAATTAAAAATGCTTTTCTTTTATGTTCTTAATATATTTTTATTTATTAGCTTAGGAACCCTTAATAACCCTCAGCTAATTAGGTAACAAATAGGAACCAATGGTTTGTAGTGACTCCTAAAAGATGAAAAAATAACAAATGGGCTCACTAATGCACACACAATCACTCAAGTGTCTACACTAATCACACATTCCACGTGTGTCTCACCAAGGATCCTTCCCAAAGCCATGTGGCATGGGGAGGGTTGGCCCAACAAATCTGGCATTGAAACTGATGAAGCTTTGAAAATCGGTAGGCTGAATGCTTCGGGCTACGTTGACGATCTGATGACCTGAAAAGAAAGAAAAAGGACTATCAAGGATGACTGGGGTGAATCGGCCAGGGACCCTCCGACAGTTAAGTCAGTTTTCTCTCTAGAACACAAGGATAATGAATATGTGAACAATAAAATGTACCTTGGGCTGATGGAGTCAGATCCTTTTTATAGAGAGTTTTTGGTGGGTCTACTTGCTCGGATCCACTACCATCATGAGAGATGTGTGTAGTTAGGATGGAGGAAATGGAGCAGATTTTGGGGAATCCTCCCCACGTTCGAGAATGAAAGAGCGTAGTCTGATTGCTTGGCGTTCGTAGAAAAATCCTTCTAAGTGTTATTTTGTCGTCCATGCCCCTGTGTGACATGGACAACTAGGTTGCTTTGGATGATCAAAATTATTTATGGACAGATCCTATTTATGTTCGTAATACTTTTGTTGGGCTTCCTTCCTTGTGGATTATTCTGGACGCGGTTTGGTCATGGACGACTAGCATGGACGAATTGGACTTAATTTTGCCCATCATCAGTTGCCCTCTTGTCCTTATGTTGTCCATACCACTATTGAAATTATGGTTATTATTATTATTTTACATGTGGCGAGTTTTCAGTGGTTGATGAGTTTTTCATGTGGCAGTTTTGTGGTGGCTTGGGATCCAACGTCCTGGATGTCGACACGTGGCTTAATCCTAGCGGTCTGCACATCATGTCGCTTCAGTACCCCACCCTGTTACCTATAAATAGCTCAATCCCTCTCTTACCCTCTTACTCTTCTCATATTTTCTTCTTTGGTATTCTCTTCTTCGCTCATCCTTCACTCCTCGTCTAGCAGTCCTCCTCCGTCCTTAGTCCTTTTTGTCTAGCATCAATTGCCCTCTTCTTCTTCATCTATAGGTTTTCTTTTAAGAATTCATTAGAAATGGCTGAAATAGTAGTGTCTTCATCTAGCGATAGGGACAATAGGGAGATAGACGAGTATTATGACAAGAGCAATAGTAGTGAAGGTAGTAGTAGTAGTGAGAGTAGTTCTTAAAGTAGCTCTTTAGACAAGGTTTATTTGTTTGGCACACTTGGGATTCCTTTAGAGGCTTTCCAGGAAGATATGAGGAAGAGGGCAGCATCAGGGTGGTCTGTTAGCTCGTCTACTACTCCTTTAGCACCCATTCCTTCTCCTGTTCAACCAACAGATGATGTTTTGGCTTGTTGTGCTTTGAACATACCATCCTCCGTAGACGCGGAAAAACTTCATAAACTTAGGGGTAAATATCAAATCCCAGATGACATCCATACTCGTCTTCCAGCTACCAGGGAGTGGTGTTACTCTCCCAATTCCTCTGGGTTAGGTATATATGACGCTTATATGTTAGGTGGTCTTAGGCTTCCTTTAAATGCCTTTGCCAGAGAAATTTTGACTAGGTTAGGCATTGCCCCCGACCAACTTAACCCTAATGGTTGGCAAATTATTGTGGCAATGCAAGTATTGTGGAGAGAAGTTTTTGAAGGGAATCGTCCTCTTACTGTGGATGAGTTCCTATATTGTTATAAACCTTTGAGGATTAGTCAGTCCCTTGGATTTTATTAGTTTTCTACCCGAGGTTCAGACTGTAGAATGATAAGATCTCTTCCCACTTTTGATAGAGAATGGAAGAAAGAATTCTTTTTCATCTCAGGTCCTTGGGTTGGAGACCCTTTTGAGGTTGGTCGGGATACTTTCCCTCTATTAGTCAGTGATTGGGGTCGTCTTCGTCCTGAGGGTACGTGATCCCTTTTTCTCCTTCTTCTTTTTTTTTTTACTCATCTACATGCATATGTATGTTTTAACTTTGCTTTTCTTTTTGCAACTGTAACTCGTCCTAGATTGAACAACGAGCTCCTAAATAGAGTTCGTCGAGCCCGTTGCTTCCCAGACAAGAGTTTTCACTCTTTGACGACTCTACATTGTCTTGCCTACTAGAGGGTCTAGGTCCTAAACCATCTGAAGAAGCTTTGTCTTACAAAACTGCTACTTGTCGAAGTGAGGTTCATTTTCCTTGCATTATTTTATTTTTGTTTTATCAATCCATTCTAAGCGTTGACTACCTTTTTTTTTTAAGGAATGGCTACGATGAAGGAAAACAAGGAGAAGGAACTTGCTAGTGGCAATGAGATTATCAAGATGGAAGATGCTACCCCTTTCCAGACTCGTCCAACCATTCCTAAGATGTTAAAGCTGAGGCTCCCTAGCTCTTCTGAGAAGAGGAAGGTTGTGTCTAGGACAGTTGACGTGGGGAATCTTCCTAGCCATCGGGGTTTAAAAAGGGCTAAGGTTGATTCGTCCAGCCGTGGCAAGGCTCCTCTCATCGAGGCCAATCCTCCCTCAGCTGAGAACCTTGTTGAGGTCCCCCCCTTCTTCTGAAGCACCCTCGTCTGAAGCTCCCCCTTCTCCTAATCCGGAGTCGTCCAAAGCCCCTCTTGTGTCTACCTCTTACACTCTTATAAGGAGTGAGACCCTGGCCTAGAATAGGTTCAAGACAGTGGTAAAAGAAGACGATGTCATGGCTTGCTATGACATGTCTGTTAAGGAATTTGAGCGTTCCACCATCCATGATCTTTTCACGGTACTTCTCTTCGTCCATAGCGAGCTATAAAATTTCCTTTCATGAATCATACTTTAACCTTTTGTCCCTTGCAAGTCATGTCCAAGTTCATGGCAGTGTCTAGGTAGGCCACAGAGTTGGACAAGGAGAAAATTAGGTTGGACACCAATGTTCGCACAATGGAGAAAGAGCTTAGCAAGCGAGTTGGGGAAAAGATGGAGTTGGAAGGCAAGGTTAAGCGTCTAGAGTTTGAGGTGAAAGAGTTGAAAATTTTGGCTGAGGAGCTTAGGACGGACATCGTCGAGAAGAAAACTCGTCTTGACCACTTGTAAAAGAAGAGTGACGAGCTTTCATCTTCCATGAGCAAGGCCAAGGATGAGGCAGTCAAAGAGTTCAAATCCTCTAGTGCTTATACCAAGCTTCTAAGCACCTTTGAGGATGTTGATATAGATGACGATGCAACCACCTCTGATAAGCCAAAAGAAGATGCTCAAGCTATGGACGTTGCTCAACCTAAGGACGATGCCCCCATCGATTTATCCTAGTAGTTTCTATCTTTTATTATAAGCAAATTCTTTCTTTTTTTTTTTCTTCTTTTTTATGTTTAGGTTCCGTTGTTTTGGACTGTTTTTAATTTGCTCAAGTACATTCACTTCGTCCATGGTTTTTGACATAAGTTTTATACATTTGCTCTTAACTTTCAAAGATTTTTGGACGATGGTCGTCTACCCTTTTTATGAACAAGTTAATATATGTTTGCTCGTCCATGATTTGAACTTTATTTATTTATGGACACCCATTTTAAGACGAGGTCTCCAATACTGAACTGTCTGGGTTTGACCAACACATCGTGGTGCTTGGTCATCAGGTTCTTGTAGCGTGTCACTCTCTGTTTCACATCCATCCTTACTTCATTAATGAGATCGAGGCTTAGACGGAGTTGTTTCTAGTTTTCCTCATCCTTATAGTGGGCCACTCTGTAGCTAGTCAGGCCAACTTCTGTGGGTATTACTGTATCACTTCCATATGCTAGCTTAAAAGAGTTTCTCCAATAGGAATCCTTACTGTTGTCTTGTATGTCCAAAGGACGCTGGGTAGTTCATCTGGCCATATCCCTTTTGCTCCCTCAAGCCGAGTCTCAATAATCTTCAATAAGAATCAGTTTGGAACTTCTGCCTGTCCATTGGCCTGTGGGTAGGAAGGTGAGGAGTAATGATTCCTGATTCCCAGCTGCTTATAGAACTCTCTAAAGGGTGTGTTATCGAACTGGCGTCCATTGTTTAAGACGAGCATCCTAGGAATTCCAAAATGGCAGATGATATTCTTCCAGACAAAGTTTCTAATGTTTTGCTCAGTGATCTTCGCTAATAGTTCTGCTTCTACCCATTTAGTGAAATAATCAATTTCCACCACCAAGAACTTCATTTTCCTTGTCCCCATGGGAAAGAGACTAAGGATGTCAAGTCCCCATTAGGCAAATGGCCATGGGGCCACCATCGGGGTAAGGTACTCTGATGGTTATCTAAGCACATTGTTGAAGTGCTGACACTTGTCACATGCTTTGACATATGTTTCGATGTCTGCTTGCATGAACGGTTACTAGTATCCTGCATGATTTCCATATGCTTCTTCATAGACGTCTCTCACGACGTAGTTTGACTCTTCTGGGGTCAAACATCTCTGGTTGGGCTGAGAAAAACACCTTTTGTATAACACTTCATCCATAAGGACGAATTTAGCTACTCTAACCCTCAATTTCCGCGCTTCTTCCTTTTCCTCAGAGAGTACGCCGTCCTTGAGGTAAGATATAATCGAAGTACTTTAGGGACATCAATGCTTGGGATATACTGGACCTTAACTAGTTCATTTATGATGCCATCCACAGAGGCAGTTTTGGCCTGGCCATTCGCTTCCATGTTCTCCTCTCTTGGGATCCGTTGAAATTTTGTTGATGTGAAACTTTTGACGCAATGACTAACTTTGCTCAAATACCTCTTCATTCGTTCTTCCTTGGTTGTTCATGTTCCATTCACCTAGCCTATAATAGGTTGCGAGTCTCCCTGCATCACAACTGACTCTGCTCTTAGTGATTAAGCCAACTCCAATCCCTGGAAGAGGGCTTCATACTTAACTTCGTTGTTGGTCGTCTGAAACTGTAGACATATTGCATGCTCTAGACGATCTCCTTCGGGTGATTGTAAAATTACACCGACTCCTCCTACATACTGAGTAGACGAACCATCCACATGGACGATCCATTGTTTTGCTCCCTCTCCTCCATTCTGCTAGTCATGGGCAAGAGTGAATTTTGCAATAAAGTCTGCAAGTGCTTGGGCCTTTATTACTTCTCTGGGACGATACCTTATGTCAAACTCACTGAGCTCCACTGCCCATTGACTCAATCATCCAACTACTTCTAGTTTATTTATTGCCTTCTTAAGCGGATGTTCTGTCAGGACGTTAATGACATGAGCTTGGAAATAAAGCCTAAGCTTCCTTGCTGCTGTCACCAATGAGAAGGCTAACTTTTCTATTAGCGGGTACCGTCCTTTAGCTCCCCTTAATGCCTTGCTGGTGTAGTAGACATGTTTCTGCACCGTCCCTTCTTTCCTAATTAAGGCTGAGTTTACTATATGAAGAGATACTGCTAGGTACAGATATAGCTCTTCGCTCGGTTTGGATAGGCTCAACAAAGGAGTTATGGTGAGATAAGTCTTGAGATCTTCAAATGCTCACTAACACTTATCCATCCACTCAAATGCTTTCCTTAGCATCTTGAAAAATGGTAAACGCTTGTCAGTAGCTTTTGAGACAAACCTGTTAAGGGCAGCTACTCGTCTAGTTGGACTCTGGACTTCTTTGACATTCTTTGGTGGCTCCATGCTTAGTATTGCTTGGATTTTGTCAGGATTTGCTTTGATCCCCCTCTGTGACACCAAGTCATCCAAGTGCTGTGCCTCCTTTGTGCTTTTGACTAACATATTGTCCACGTACACTTTAACATTTTGTCCAATTTGTGAACGAAACATATGGTTGACTAGCTTCTGATAAGTGGCCCCTACATTCTTCAAACCAAAAGGCATTACTTTTTAGCAAAACAAACCTTAGCTCGTAATGAAGGATGTTTTCTCCTAGTTTACCTTGTCCATCTTGATCTGATTGTACCCAGAGAACGTGTCCATGAAGCTCCGCAATTGGTGCTCGGTTGTTGAATCTACTAGCTGGTCAATGCGTGGAAGGGTATAACTATCCTTGGGGCATGCCTTGTTCAAATATGTGAAGTCTACACACATCCTTCATTTGCCATTAGCTTTTTTAACCATCATTACATTAGCTAGCCAATCAGGGTAGTAGACTTCGTGGGCAAACTCTACTGTTTCCAACTTTTGGACTTCTTTTTCTAATGGCATTGTCTCGTTCTGGGGTAATCACTTTTCTTTTCTGATGGACGGGCTTATAGGACGGGGACACATTTAGACAATGAGTAATCACATTTGGGTCAATCCCAGGCATGTCTTTGTGGCTCCAAACAAAAACATTTGTGCTCTTCTTGAGGAATTGGATGAGATCTTGCTTCATCTTCTTCTCCATGCTAGTTCCGATCCTGGTAAACTTTTCTGGGTTGGATTCATCTAAGGGGACATCCTCCAGTACTTCCATCAACTCTGCAACTGTTCTTCTTTCCTTGATATTCATCATTTGCATTTACTCGTCCATTGCTAACATGGCCAAATAGCACTCTCTGGCCGCTAGCTAGTCACCCTGTACTTCTTCTATTCCATATTCCGTCAGGAACTTAACGGATAAATGATAAGTAGATGTTGCAACTTTCTAGCTGTTTAGGTTTGGTCGTCCTATGATGGCATTGTATGAGGACGAGCATTCAACTACAAGGAAATTCACTTCCTTGGTTATCTGTTGTGGGTAAAAGCCAAGCACAACCGGTAGAGAGATGGTGCCTATTGGTAAAACTGTCATTCCTCCAAATCCGATTAAAGGCATGTTCATTGGAAGAAGCAATTCCTTACTTACCCTCATCTGCTGAAAAGTCAGATAATAGAGGATATCTACAGAATTCCCGTTATCAACTAACATCCTTCTCGTTGTGTAATTTGCAATTGTCAAAATGATAACAATTGCATCATCACAAGGATGATGTAATCTCCTTGCATCCTCATCAATGAAAGAAATGGTTGGTTCATTTGCCCTTAGTACCCTTGTTGGACGACCAGTAAGTTGGACATTCTGTACTACTCTTAGGTAGGTCTTCTTGGCTTTTGACAAACTTCCAGTTGATGTTCCTCCCACAATAACTTTTATCTCTCCGAGTGGTGGACATAGTGGTTCTTTTGCTTTGCCTTTCATTGGTAACCTTTTGTCCTTATGATCTTGTCCAAGGAAATTCTTTAATTTTCCTTGCTATAAGTACCTCAATCTGCTGTTTCAAGTCATAACATTTGTCTATATCATGCCTATGGTCTCGATGAAACCGACAATATTTGCTCTTGTTTCGTTTGATAGGATCTCCTTTCATCTTCTCTGGCCATTTCAAGGAAGGGTCATCCTTGATTTGCATCTACACTTGGTTAAGTGGGGCATTCAGGGACGTAGAACTTGAATTTCTTCCTGAAGACGACCCCACCTTCTTGCCGTCTCTGTCTTTCTTTTCTCCTATCCTGGCCTTTTTTGGACGAGGGCCTTGTTCTGGATGATGTGAATACTCAGCACCTGCCCGTTCAACCTTTTTCTTCCGTTTAGCAATGATAGCGTCTTCTTCATTCATAAAGCTTTGGGTTGAATGGACAACTTGGCCATCATCTGTGATTCTCAGTCATAGAGCTTGTGAATGAATAGATCAGAAGTAACTCCATTATGAAAAGCTGCCAACAAGATTTTGTCATCCATCTCATCTACCAACAGAGCTTCTCTATTGAAACGACTGATAAAGGACCACAAACTTTCATTCTCCCCTTGCTCCATGTTCAATAAACTGGACAAAGAGAGCTTGTGTCTTTGACCTCAGACAAAATTGTTAATTAACAACATACTTAACTCCTAGAAGCAGGTGATGGTATTTGGTGGTATCTTACCAAATCACACCCTGGCTAGACCTTTCAACGTGGTAGGGAAGGCTCTACACATTATCTAATTTAAAACCCCTTGGAGGTGCATAGTATTCTTAAACGTGGCAATATGGTCACATTGATCTCACATTCCATCATATGAGTCTAGGGTAGTCATTTTGAACTTGGATCGGAAGTGGTGACTAGTGATGGACGCAGTGAAAGGAGAATCTGTTCTGTGGCCGAGATCATCCACGTGGTTGTTCCTTCTCATGGAGTCTCTTATCTCTTCCATGGACTTTTTCATCTGATCCATCTCCTTCTCCAGATGTGGCACTCAACGCGTGACGGTGCCTCTTGACTCCTCTCCACCCTCAGCATTTTTCTTTGCTTCTCCAGCCTCTGAGTTCTACCCAGGACCTGCCATTTGCTGCTGGCGACGTTGCTTGTGCCTGTTAACTTCTCGAGTTAACTCTTGATTTTGGTGCATCAGGTTTGCCATGGCAGCTGCCATAAACTTCAGTTGTTGTTGGATGGACGCTGGTAGCGGAGCCGTCGTTAGTGGTGGTGTGCGGTTGGGATTACTTGAAGCATTTCCACTCTCCTGGTGTTCTGGACTCATGGCCATTGACCTAGTCCGAACCATGCAGCCTTTTGTCTTGGAAAGCTGGTTAACATTTCACAACCTTGCTTGTATTTCCCACAGACGGCACCAACTGATGAAATTCTGAAAATCAATAGGCTGAATGTTCCAGGCTACGCCGATAATCTGATGACATTAAACAAAAGAAAAAAGACTGTCAAGGGTGATTGGGGTGAATCGGCCAAGGACCCTCTAACGGTTAAGTCAGTTTTCTCTCTAGAACACAAGGATAATGAACATGTGAACAGTAAAACGTACCTTGGGTTAATGGAGTCAGATCCTTTTTATAGAGAGTTTTTAGTGGGTCTACTTGCTCGAATCCACTACCATCATGGGAGATGTGTGCAGGTAGAACGGAGGAAATGGAGTGGATTTCAGGGAATTCTCCCCAAGTTCCTAAATGTAAGATCGTGGTTCGATTGCTTGGCGTTCGTAGAAAAATCCTTCTAAGTGTTATTTTGTCATCCATGCCCCTGTGTGACATGGATGATTAGGTTGCTTTGGACGATCATAATTATTTATGGACAGATCCTATTTATATCCCAAATACTTTTGTTGGGCTTCATTCCTTGTGGATTGTTCTGGACGTGGTTTGGTTATGGATGACTAGCATGGACAAATTGGACTTAAATTTGCCCACCATCAGAAACTATAGTCACATTGTATACCTGTGACTAGGTTGAGAATCACATACCCTTGATATGCCGCAAAAGAAACTAGTTTCTGTGCCAATGTACAACCTCCATTGGTTGGGTTCAAAGCATAAAAATTGTACAAATAATTTTATAAATTTATCTAGATTCATTTTAGTCCATATATCAAAATCATATATCATAAAATCACAGTTTAAACAAAGGTTTCATTCAAATCCTTGGCTCATTTTTCAAAATTTACGGATGCTTTATTCGAGTTTGAAAAAAACAAGAACTTTCTAATTAACCAATTAAAACAAATACGGTTACAATATTCCAATAAGGAAGAAATTCTAATTATTTTTCTTAAATAAATTTGGTTAAAATAAAAAGTTTAACTTAAATAAAATATAACTAGTTGAGAAAATTGTTACTTACTTCCATTGGTGCATACTAAAAAAAGATCTTACAACGAATTAAGAGATATGGGGTTCAATCCCCGCCTACACCAAAAACTATTTGATGTCTTGGTCCAATGATAAAATGCTATCATCAGGATCGGACGCCATAGGTTGAAACTCTCTCTCTCTCTCACAAAAAAAAAAAAAAAACTCCTTGAGAATAGTCTAATATAACCTTAATAATCTTAAAAATATTCAAACCTCTTCTCCCTGTAATCCCTAGGTAGTTTTCTCTTTGAAGTATTTTGAATAAGAGGCGACTAATGGGTTTAATCGAACATAGAGTATATATATTAATTAACTATCCTTAAAAAACTTTTTATATTTTTTTATTCAGGTATTACAATTTTTTTGAGAATACTAAATATTTTTAACACAGACACAGGGAGGGAGGAGAAGGTCTTAAAGAAAATGTACCACAATTCACAATGCATTAATGGTTTATCCTATTATATTTTAACATCACCCTTCAAGCTCAATCTAAAAACTTAAAGACACCTAAAGCTTGTAAAGTAAGACAATTAATAAAGTATGAATGACCTAAATCAAATTAGATGTGTAGAAAACTAGGCTTTTGATATGGATTAGAGCATAGTTTTTATAACCGGACTGGATCAGCTATTTCGATCGAGTTAATCAGAAACTAGAGGTTAAACTCATTTTTTTGCAACCGTCTTAGTCTTTCAGATGTGTTTTTGGAAAAAATGTGATAAAACAAACGCATGGGGACTCGAAGCCAGCCTCCATAATTTTCATAACTGGACTAGACTGGCTGGTTTGACCGAATTAACCGGAAATAGAAGGTTAAAGCTCTTTTTTTGCAACTGGTCTAGATGTGTATTTGAAAAAAAAAAAGTGATAAAACAAATGCTTGGGGACTTGAACCAAGGTATAATATAAGAAAAACATTTGACTAATAGGGTAACATTAAAACCATGGTAATACCACCAGCATCAGGTGTAGCATTTAGCACACAAATTACTAAAAACCATGTTGAAGGAGATGTGCCCAACCCGGAACCGACCCGATCACGTTGGGTTTTTCATGCTTAGACCCGCCGTCGACCGGTGAACGGAGTCGGTTCGGGTGGTCGGATTTTCTCTGGGTTCATATCGGTCCTCAGTCGGTTTCGGGTTGTGCAAAAATTTGCCGGATTTTGCTAAAAGCCGCCGGATCTGGCGAGACCTGACCGGATCTTGATGAGATCACGGCGGATCGCTAAGAGATCAGGCCGATCTCGGCGAGATTTGGCCGGATCTCGGCGAGATTTGGCCCGATCTCGATGAGATCTCGGCATATCTCGAAGAGATTAGGCCGAATCTCGACAAGTTCTCGCCTGACTCTTCGAGTTCAGGCCGAATCTCAACAAATCGGACAGAAAATGGCCGATTTTCCTTCGAGTTCAGGTCGGAATCAACAGATCGGACAGAAAATGAGGGATTTTCCGGTAAACTACGATCGGTTCGATTAAATATCGGTTTCTCAGCCTCAAACCCGCCAACCGACCTGCCGTTTTCGGGTTCAGGAAACAGAGACCCGCCGCCAACCCGTCACCGGCGTCAGGTCGACCAATTCTCGATCCAGGTCGGACGGTTTGGGCGGGTGAGTCGGGTTCCGGATTTGGCTGGACACCCCTAGTTCTAAATGCCATATTTTCTTTTAGGTTATTTAGTATTACAAAAATTAATGGTTGATAGAAGTATGATATTATACAAAAATCATGGTCTACATATTTATGATCTAACTTAGTGTATTTTGACACTTCCAATACCCCACATCACCTAACCTGCACTCTTTAAATTAAGAGCTTTGGTCATTGGATCGTTATTTTAATTATAAATAAGTATTAAGTATTCTTCTCAAAAAAAAAAAAAAAAAAAAAAAAGAAGTATGAAGTATTCTGAAACTAAACACATATAGAAATGGCTTACGTGCACACTATTTTACTAGAAGTGTGAACGCTAAAATAAATTTTTTAGGCTCTGAAAATTTGTCCTTTTACCTTTTTTTTTAATTATAAGAAAAATTTTTCTTTTACTGATTTGACAGATCAGCGTTTGAGGATAAGAAAAAGGGAAATATTTTTTAATAAAAAAAATGGAAAGCTCATAGCAAGCATTTATATGAATGTATAGCATTTATATGAAACTAGCTTCTATCCTTATGCATATGTATGGATATACTTAAAAACATATAATAAGATGTATAATATAATTTCTATATATATAATTTAAATACTATTGATAGTCATTTTTTATATTTTCTTAATTCTTTAAAAAAATTTGTTAGGATATTATTAGGTATACAATGTAAATTGTCTATGTTTTTTTTTTTAAATATTGTGAAGCACTTTTATTTTTCTTTTTTTTACGATTCATTTATTCTAGACTCTTTAGTTTTGGTACTTAATAACTCACTTAGATGAATATTTATGATGTGGTCTCACATTTAATTCTAAAATTAAGAAATAAAACTCTTTAAGAATAAATAATTTAGGACACATGACGCAAAATTTGAACTCTAATTTGGAATTCTAATTTGAGTTTCTTTCAATTTTAACTATTATTATATATATAGATTCACCTTTTTATCAGATTTTGATTTAGTCAACAATCTTAAATTAGTTTAAACAAGTAAACAAAAAATAAAGAAGTAAACAACCTTTTGGCTTTTCACACCTATGGAAAAGGCCAACTTAGCCACCGTGTATTTAACTAATTTTATGCAAACTAATTCTTTGTCTTTTCTCATTGTAGATTAAAGCTCCATTTGTCTTTTCACACCTATGGATTTAGGAGCTGCCCGGTTAGAATTGTGCGCTTTGCAAAAATGTTGTGTCATGATATGAATAGTCCTAACATACTCAAGGATACCCCACGTCATGAGTTTTACAGGTTTAAGTGAGTCGGGTCAATGATCACATGTGTAAAGCTTTTTTTTTTTTTGAAAAGAAATTGTCATTCATTCATCAACAAGGAAAGGAATTACAACGGAGGAGAGCAAAAGAAGCTCAAAAAAACAAAGCTTATGGGGGGCCTGGGGAAAGCAGGGAGTGGGGGTGTGGTTCCTTTCTAGACCTAAGCAACACCTACAGATTTAGCAAGCTAGGTGAGTTCATGGGCTGCTCTGTTGTGATACCGTTTCAAATGATGGAGGCTCCAGTTGCTGAAATAGAGAAGAAAGCTATGGATTCCGCTGAAGATGTGGCCGAGAGTTCCACCGGTGTTCTTCGCATTAACAGATTGCAAAGTAGAGAGAGAGTCCGATTCAATAATGACACGGGATGTTCATCTCATGAGCAAGAATGATGCCATTTTCCAAGGCAATAGCTTCAACGGTATCAGGAGGGTAGTGGGCTGGCAGGGGTTTGCTCAGAGACGCAATGATATGTCTGCTTGAGTCACGAATAATTACTCCAATACTGGAAATTGTACCATAAGGATTGATTGCTCCATCCACATTTACTTTATGAAAACCAAGTGGGGGGAGAGACCAATGAGAGATCCAGCTACCTTGCTGCTGAATTGTAGGTGATAAAGTACCTTTGTAGTCCTTAGCAAGCCTTAGGGCAGAGACCCATATTTGACCAAGGAAGAGGGAGGTAGATTCATACACTATCTGATTTCGATTGAACCAAATATACCAAGCAATGACAAAGAGTGTCTCAAGGTCCAAGAAAGTGCCATTACTGATGACTTGAAGTGCCAGATCTATTATGTCCTCTGGTATGTCTTTTAAGATGGCTGGCTTACCCGGCCAGTAACTCCACACCTACTTAGGAATGTCGCAAGCAAATAGGGCATGCAAAGTGTTTTCATTGCATTGATCGCACATGGGACATTTGCCATCTGTGTTGACCCCCCTAGTCCTTAGATTTTGCATTGTAGGCAGTGCATTCATGCATGCTCGCCATGCAAATATTTTAATCTTTGCAAGAAAATTGAGATGCCACACCTTCTTCCAAAGTGGAGTTCAAGGGTCACTAGTTGACCTTTCACCCTCATGATTTGTCTCGACAATTGGAAGGGCAACATAGTATGCACTCCTAACCGAGAACTCCCCTTTCTTGTTTCCCATCCATATTAGCTTGTCATCTGGGAGAGAGTAGCTAAGGGGGATGCTTAGAATGGTATCAACTTCGAAGGGGAGGAATGTTCTTTTTACAAGGTCAGCTTTCCAGCGCATAGTGTCTTGGTCAATGAGGGCAGAGACCATAGGGAAGTCACCAATGATGTGAGGTGGGCTGATTGCTTTGAATGTTGTGGGTGTTGGGAGTCATTTGTCCTCACAAATGTGAATCGTTTTGCCATTACCAACCCGCCATCTCATGCCTTTACGAATCACTTCAAGGTTGTTGTGGATACTACGCTAGTCATACGATGGATTGCAACCTAATTATTTTGGAATAACACATGTTTGTATCACATACAAAATATACGCAGTGGAAAATTAACTGATCTACTTCATTTGCAATTGATAACATGTACTATGCAAATTTCAAAATTCAAAAACAAGTGAGAGTACCTTAGTGCGGTGAAATTAAAAACCAAAGATTAGAAGCACTTGGGAACACTTTTAATCTTCACTCCAGTTCCACTTTATGCCCAAGAAGTGTGGTCTCTCAATCAATTTCCAAGGGGAGAATAAGAGAATGGCTTATACTTACATACACACTATTTCATTCCTTATGAAAAACTCTTATAAAATTCTGTATGTTTCTCTCCTTTATTGATTATCTAATTAGACTGGCCTTTTGGGCCATTCCAATTAGGCTTTAGTATGTGGCTTGGAGTGGGACCAAAAGGGAAAAAATAAGATTCTAGCTCCAATGGGCCTTGGGCTTTTTTGTCAACTCTTAATGGGTCCAAAGTTACCATTAATTATATTTAATACTATTATATAAATATAATTGCATTCTAGACCTTATTAATAAATTATATCGCAAGATTTTATCATACATGCAATCCCTTCATAAAACATTTATAGTAATATAAAATCATGAATGTAGACTGCCAGTTTGAAGATTACTACATCTTAATCCTTGAGTACCCGGTTTAATCCTTTAAGTTATTCATCATATATTTAATCCTTTAAGTTATTCATCATATATTTATGAAATTCAATTTCATAAATATATACTTTAGTAACTCCTTACTAAAGTAATTAGGCCTTACATTCTGAACAACCAAACCCATTAAACTTATCTTAAGGGAATATTTTATATCTTCGTTAACAGATTATGAATTCCATCTTGAGCATATATGTTCCATCAACACTAAATGTGGTTGCCCAACATACTTAGGTTTTGATCGTGACTTTAAATCTCACTCCTGATATATCAAAGCAACCTACACTCATGATCAGGTCCATTATTCTCTCAGGATTAAGAGTTCATGTAAATAGACGTCATGAGATTTATTATTCATTTACAGTCATTAGGAGAATAATAAATCTCACAGCGGTCAAATTCAATATATCTTAACTCTTAAAACATATTAACATATCAACTAGAAGTCTCCACTTCCATGATCAAGACAAATCATCTTAGTTGATATGTTATAGTCTTCGCAGATGAAATGCCCAATTTCATCACCAACTACGAACTAAAATTTTAAGTTTACAAAGAACTTGTGATTTATATCTTCTGTGACTAAATCACATAAATCACATACTATGCATCTCATGAACTATATGATAATGTCCAAATATTTATGTTACTATTATTTTAGATAATAATAAAACAATTTTATTAATCACAACATTAAGTCATACATAATATCATACATAGCATCATATAATAGGATTTAAGGGCACTAATCCTAACAAATTAGGCATTGAGGACATCTGAAAATGGAAAATATCTTGCCTTGTACATTCTTGAAATTAGTGAGTCCGGTCTGGTAAGGAGTCTCTAAGCTTGTTTGGCTAGCATGGCCAAATTGAATGCTTGAAGGTTTCAGAACCCGATTCCCCCATGGAGCTTGGATTTGCACATTTTTTTCCCAAGCAACCCAAGCTATTTTTTGCTCTTGATGTCGTTGCCCCTACCAGAAATTACGCATCATGCTTTCAAGATCTTTACATAAGCTTTTCGGAAGAAGAAAACAACTCATGGTGTATGTGGGCACCGCTTGAGCAACTACCTTTATAAGGATTTCATTACCTCCCATAGAGAGCATTTTCTCTTTCCATCCCGAAAGCTTCCTTCCCACTTTCTCTTTTATTTCCGCAAAGACCTCATTCTTGGACTTACCAATAATGGAAGGGAGGCCAAGATACTTTGAATGCCTGGAATCTTACATTGGGCCAAGGATGTCTAGAATCACATTCTTTGTTTCTTGGGTTGTGTTGAGGCTGAAAAAGACGAATGATTTGTCCGTGTTTATTTTTTAACCCGATGCGGCTTCGTATCTTGTGAGGATCTCGGTTAGCTTGTGGCATTCTTGACTGCTTGCCTTGTAGAATAGCAAGTTGTCGTCGGCGAAGAACATATGGCTCACTTGCCTCTATTGATGGAAATGCCATTTAGCTCCTTGTTCTGAGAAGCTTGATTAATGAGGGAGGAGAGACCCTCAGCACAAAGAATGAAGAGATAGGGGGAGAGATGGTCCCCTTGTCTTAGGCCTCTTGTGGGAGTTATGCATCTGTAGGCCGTACCATTAATATGGATAGAGTATGAAACTGTAGTAATGCAATGCATGATTAGGCTAATCTACTGCTCATGAAACCCAAACTTTTCCATTATAGCTTCAATGAAACCCCATTCAACATGGTCAAAAGCTTTGCTCATAGCCAGTTTTACGGCCATGAAACTCTCCTTCCCTTTTCACTTGTTGTTGAGGTAGTGCATGATTTTAAATGCTACTAGGATGTTGTTAGTGATGAGATGTTCAGAGAGGAAAGCACCTTGGTTCTCTGTGATAATCTAGGGGAGAACAGCCTTGAGCCTGTTGTAAAGGACTTTTGCAATGATTTTATAAGCGACATTGCTTAGGCTGATCGGCTTAAACTCTGTCATTTTGGTGGGAGACTTTGTTTTCGGAACAAGAGCAATGTTGGTTTTATTGATCTCAGCAATAGGCATATTAGAGTTAAGACCATTGAGAGCCATATTAGTATTACCATTGCCAACAATATCCCAGTATTTATGAAAGAAAATTGATGACATACTATCGGGCCAAGGGCCTTGGTTGAGTGCATTTGCTTGAGGGCAGTGAGGATTTCATCCTTAGAGAACTCCTTGATCAGCTCCATGTTCATCTCATTGGTTACTTAAGATGGAATTGCTGCTGTTACATCATCAAAGCTAGCAGGTTGGGATGAGGTATATATATTCTTAAAATATTGGACAGCAACTTATGCAATGGTGTCATTTGTATCACACTAGTTCCCATTTTCATCCCGTATTCCCAAGATAGTGTTTTTTCTCTTCCTTTCAGATGCCCGAAAGTGGAAGAATTTCGTATTGCGATCCCCCTCCTTAAGCCATTGGACTCTTGATCTTTGGTTCTAAAAAATTTCCTCACTGTCCAGTAGGTCGTTGAGGTCTTTCCTTAGGCTATTTATTTCAGCTCCATGACTGCCATCAGTATCTTGAAGGAATAGGGAATGGAGGGCTTTCCTTTTAGCTTGAATCTGTTTTGGGATATGACCAAAGACTGAATGGCTCCAACTTGAGAGATTAACTACACAATGCCTAACACTAAGAGCTAGACCCCCAGGAGTGTTTATGTTAAGGTAGGCATTCCAAGCATTCTGTATAATGTCTTTGCACTCCCCCTTATGTGTCCACATTGCCTCAAAGTGAAAGTGACACTTCTTGGGGGGCTAAGCAGTCACCTTATTTGAAATAAGAAGGGCGTAGTGATCAGAGGTGGAGTAAATGAGGTGGTGGACTCTTGTATTTTGGAAATGGCACCTCCAGTCATCAGTGGCAAGAGCACGATCTAAGCGCATATAGATTCTATCAGGCCTCTCCCTCATGTTACACCATGTGAAGCCTGAACCATTATAGCCCAGGTCTTTGAAATTGTAGGAGTTGATTGCATTCCTGAAGCCGTCCATTTGATGTTGGGACCTTTGTACCCCACCCTGCTTCTCCCTTATTGAGATGGTCTTATTAAATCCCTAAGGCAGAGCTAAGGAAGTTGATACTGATTGTTAAGGGAGGTTAGGAGCTTCCATGAGTCATTTCTTTGATGAGTATCCGGGTGCCCATAAAATCCTGTGACTCTCCATTTGAAGCCAGAGTCTAGTTCAGTGACAATGGCGTCAATGTGATGTGGGTGGTAAGTAGAGGTGTCAAATAAGTGGGTTTAGGTGGGTTTGAGGTGGACATAATTGGGTTGGGTATATAAAACCTATTTACCCATTACAACTCATTTAATTAATTGTTTCTAACTAGAACACTCGATGTGTGGTCCCTTCTTCCACATTTGTGTGGCTCTCTCTTCCACCTACGTGTGGACCTTTTCCATCAACTTCGGGTGTGACTTCCTTTCCCACTTTCTTTGTGGGTCCTTCCCATTAGAAACACGTTATTTCACCCATCCAACCTTATACCCACGCAGTCAAAAAAAACCTTATACCCACAAACTACCAGAAACACATTATCCACCTACGACCATTACGAGGCGTTCGTAGTTGTTTTGTGCATCTCTGGATAGCTGAAGCGGGCGTCCAGCTTACAGTGTGGGTATCTTTGAATCTTCTCTGGCTCGTCTAGGTCCTTTTCCTAGCAATGGTTCATATTTGGCTACTCATGTGATTGTTCTCTGTAGTGTTCAAGTAATCAACTGTGAGTGGCAATGGTGTCCATGGACTCAGACTTTATTGAGAGACTACAGAAGATCTCCCTCACCGAAGAGGAAGAGATAGATATAGCAGTAAGAGTGAGCCACCGTAGGGAAACTCTGGAGGAATTTTCCCTCAGTATGATAGGCTATCTCCTCTGTGAGAAACCTTTCAATATTAGAGTAGCAAAGGGCTTGCTATGGTCAGTCTGGCGTATGGGGAGTGAACTTAAAATTGTGGAGGTTGGTGAGGGCCTCCTCTAGTTTAAGTTTTTGTTAGAGAGTCAACTGAAGTGGGTTGATAACAACGGACCGTGGTGCTTCGATAATCATCTCCTAGTCCTTTGGAGGTGGGAAAAAGGGATGTCTACACTCAATGTTTCCTTTCCCAGTATATGACTATGGGTTCAGATGTGGGGCTTGTCATTCGACCTAATGAATGAAGATGCCGGGAGGGAGATTGGGAGTGTGCTTGGTAAGGTTATGGAAGTGGATGGCAAAGCCATTGTAGCGGAACAGGCATGCTCCGGGTCAAGATTGACATACCACTGGACAAACCTTTACGGAGGGGAGCGTCGGTGGTCAACTTGGAAGGGGATAGATCGTGGGTTGCGTTCAGGTATGAAAGGATCGTGAGACTATGCTATTCCTATGGATGACTACAGCATGATATAAAACAGTGCCCTCACGGGTGCTCGTTCATAAATTTGGGTGAGCACACTGAGAACCCTTACGGCGAATGGTTGAAGGCAAGGGGACAACAAGGCATGGATGGGCTGAGAGACCAGGGAAGAAACACCTCACAATCGCGGAAGGAAGAAGGCGACGGCGAGCCTACTAGGAAGCCACCTTTCCACGCAAGCCGTAGGAATGGGGTGGAGTTTAACAGCTTGGCACGTGAAACGGATTTGGCGGAGAAAATTACTTTACTTTCTGTGCAAGAGGGGGCTGAAGGTACAAGTGGGCCCAGTACACAATTAATGGGAGTTGACTTGACATACAACTCTGATTCTGAGCGCACTGTTAAGCAAATAAATGGATTTTTTGCCGACAAAAACGGGACCACGACCCAACAAAACAGTGAAGAGGGGGATTTGGGAGACAAAGCCATGTGCCCACACCTAAGTAACACTAAGGAGGACAACGGACACAAGGCCATGCACGTGGAACCTAAATGTGGGGCAACTAAAGATCCATGCAGTGTAAACCATCAAAGCATACCTCAGCCTCAACAAAAGGCACCGAAATGGACAAGGAAAACAAAACCACACGATGGGGACATGGGGAACAGTACAGAAGGGAAGACAAATGAAGACGGGGAGATCAAGAAAGTGGGCTCAAAGAGAGGGCATGTGTGTGGGTCTGTGGAGAGCGAAACCGAAGACACAGAAAATGGGAAACGACTGAAAACTAGGAAGGAGCTTACCTACAGAGATGTTTCAACGATGGAGGTTGCAGTGCAACCCCGCTGAGCACAATGATTATTATAAGTTGGAACTGTCGGGGGCTTGGGAACCAACGTGCAGTGGAAATACCCACTGAACTAGTGAGAGTAAAGGACCCACCATTTTATTTCTTATGGAAACAAAGCGGACTATAGCAGAGATGCGTAATCTATGTCATGATCTTAACTTTCAATCTGTCTTGGCTGTTCCATGTGAAGGGTGTAAAGGAGGATTGGGGTTGTTTTGGAAGGCGGAATGTAACCTGCACATTCAAACGTTCTCCCCAAACCACATTGATGCACATATTCTATCTGATAATCAACAACCATGGCGCTTAACTGGCTACTATGGTAAACCGAAGGGACACCGAAAGCATGAATCGTGGTTCTTCCTCCGACACTTTCATGCAAGATCCTCACTCCCATGGGTCTGCATAAGTGACTTTAATGAAATACTTCATTCCACAAAGAAGCGAGGTGGGCTTCCTAAAGCATTGGCGCCTATGCTAGCTTTTAAGGAAACACTACTACAATGTGAGCTAAGAGACCTAGGCTACCAAGGATACCCATTTACGTGGCAGAATGGACGACCAGGGGAAGCTTTTGTTGAAGAAAGGATAGACCAAGGATTCGCCAACACCAAGTGGCAAGAGATGTTCCCCACGGCCAAAGTAATCCACCAGCATGTATCATACTCGGACCATGACCCTATATTATTAAATACTCAGCATGCTAACCAACAGGGTCGACCACGGCGAAAGCGGTTACAAAGGTTTGAAGAAAGGTGAGCAGCCCACGAAGATTGTGAGGAAAAAATTAAGGATGCATGGTCCCAGCAATCCCCTAATGGTAGCCCTATGTTTTGGCTATTTGAGAAAATTAAGTTCTACCAGATGCAATTGATGGCTTGGAGTCGGGGAGTTTTTGGTAACACTAGACATCGCCTGGAAGAAAAGCAAAAGGAACTTGGAGTGATGGCCAGCATAGGTTATAAGGCAAGCATAGAACAGATTAATACGGTGCATAGCGAGATAAATGAGCTACTCCACCAGGTGGAGGTTTTTTGGAGGCAACGGTCAAGGGCTGTTTGGCTTCCTGTAGGGGACAATAACACCAAGTTTTTCCATAACCGGGCAAGCCAAAGTTGTTGGAAAAATCAGATGGATGGTTTAATGGATGAAGATGGGGTTTGGTGGACCGAAGAGCAGCAGATCTGTAGGATTGCAAAGGATTACTTTTAAAGGACTTTCTCTATGTCCTACCCGACCAATGTAGATGAGGTACTTACCGCGGTTGATAGAGTAGTTTCAGAGGAGATGAACCAGGAGCTGTTAAGACCCTTCAGTGGGGAAGAGGTAAGAAAATCTTGCTTCCAAATGCACCCACCAAAATCTCCGGGTCCAGACGGAATGTTGCTGTTTTTCTTTCAGAAGTACTGGCACATAGTCGGTGGAGATGTCACAAAAGCAGTGCTTTCGGTCCTTAACTCGGGCCATGTACTAAATAAGATGAACTTCACACACATTTTACTTATCCCAAAGATGAAGGAACCGCAAACAATGGCAAATTACCGCCCTATCAACCTAAGTAATGTGGTGAGTCGTATAGTGTCTAAAGTCCTGGCAAATAGAGTTAAACCTTTTCTACCGAATATCATATCTGACTCGCAAAGCGCCTTTGTTCTCGATAGGCTAATTTCCGATAATACAATGGTCGCTTATGAGATGCTGCATAGAATGTGTAATAGAAGGAAAGGAAAAGCTGGCCATATGGCAATGAAGCTAGACATCAGTAAAGCATATGATCGGGTGGAGTGGAAGTATCTTCATAAAATTATGCTAAAGTTGGGGCTTGCTGAGAATTGGGTTAACCTGGCCATGCAGTGTGTGTCATCATCAGCTAGTTACACAGTCCTTCTCAATGGGGAACCAAGGGGCTTCATCTCTCTATCACGAGGCATAGGACAGATCGCCATACCTTTTCTTGTTTTGCATTGAAGGACTATCAGCCTTGATCCGTAGAGCGACTGAATCAACATGGACGGGATAGTAAGGGAAAGCATACGTAGCATGCTGAATGCTCGCATAGTGACGAAATTTGAGAAATACCTAGGTTTGCCTATGGTTGGGGGGAGGAATAAGATGAATACCTTCAAAAACCTTCGGGAATGAATAGCAAAGCGGGTCACAAGGTGCAAAGAAAAATTCATTTCCAAGTCGAGTGTTGAGGTGCTGATTAAAACGATTGCATAAGCTATACCAACATATTATATGAGCTTGTTCAAGCTTCCGAAAGGACTATGTAAAGATATCAACTCCATCATCACTAGATACTAGTGGGGTCAAACGGGCAATGAGAATAAGATACACTGGATAAACTGGAGGCGGCTGTGCGAGACAAAGAAGAAAGGTGGAATGGGCTTCAAGGACATCAATGCCTTTAACTTAGCCATGCTAGCCAAACAGGCATGGAGATTGGTCCACCAACAGAACTCCCTATTTTTCAGAATATACAAAGTTAGGTATTTCCTTGAAGTCTCATTTTTGGAAGCTGAGCTAGGAAGCAATCCGTCATACATGTGAAGAAGCTTACTTCAAGCCCCGCATGTAATCATAGAAGGGTTAACGTGGAAGGTTGGAAGTGGCTCTTCAGTAGATATTGCTACTCACAAGTGACTGCCTTGACCACCATGCTTTCGAAGGGAAGGGCCTTGGCCAAAAAAGGTGAGGGATTGGTGGATATAGACACGGGGAAATGGGATAGAACCAAATTATCATTTTGGTTTGAAAGACACACGTGTGAAGATATACTACGGGTACCCTTGACCAATATGACAGCCAGGGACGTGCTAATATGGAAAGAAAACAAGTCAAATAGTTTTACTGTCAAGTCCGCTTATGGGGTAGCACAGAGACTTTTAAACCCAACAAAGGGGGACCCTTCTATGGCTGGGGTATTTGGGAGGGTTTGGAAGTCAATTTTAACACTCAATACTCCGTCTAAAGTGAGACTCTTCTTGTGGAGGGCATGTTCTAATATCCTGCCAACTCAGGATAATTTGTATAGGAAAAACCTGCGGATAGAGCCTTAATGTGCAATTTGCCATCAGCCTAGAGAAACACTGTGTCATACTTTGTGGGAGTGCCCCCTAGCACGTAATGTGTGGGCCTTGGTCAAGGGGAAAATTCAGAGGAGCACAGCCCAGGCCTTGGACTTCCTCGTTTTGACACAAAATATGTTGGAAAGATTTTCAAAAGAGGAAATGGAGTGCTGGTCCGTCATCACGTGGGCCATTTGGAATGCACGGAACAAATTCTGCCTCAAGAACGTTCAAACTCAGCCTAAAGCTATCCTTCGAGGTGCACTTTCCTTCTTGCATGAATACCAGGAGCTGGTGGCTTAGCAAAGGATGATATAGGCTTTACAAATGACGGATAGGCCTGTAAGATGCAAGCTCATGGGGTTAACATGGGTAATAGAGAGGAATAGAGCTCACATGCAAGCTTACTCGTCTTTTTTGGCTTTCAAGTAAGTCTTGGAGCTTTTCTATTAAGTGGTGTAGTGGGAAACCAACGGGCAAAAGTTGTGTTTTGAAAGAATAGATGATTTGATGTTTCTGTGCCTTTGTCTTGAGTGCCAGGCTAGTTTAGTAGCCTTGAGATATCTCAGGACCCAGTTGTTACTCTTGTACTTTTTCCATTATTTAATAAAAGTTCTACCGTTTCAGTTAAAAAAAAAAAAACTAATTGCTTCTAACCCAAATTTAACCCAACCCAATTATTATGGGTAAACCCAAACCCACCCTATTACCCAATTATCAAAATTACCAAAATGCCCCTAAAGTGAAAATGACCAAAGTACTCTAAAATCTTCAAAAATGACCAAAATACCCCAAAACTTAAAAATTACCAAAATAACCTCGAAACCTACAAAATGACCAAAATACCCCCCGAAACCCAAAAAATGACCAAAATACCCCTAAAGCAAAAAAAAAAAAGACTACAATGCCCTTCAAAACCTAAAAAATGACCAAAAAACTCCTAAAACCAAATAATTACCAAAACCCCCCCCCCCCCCAAAACTTACAAAATGTCCAAAATACCCCTGAAACCCAAAAAATGACCAAAATACCACCTAAAACCCAAAAATGACCAAAATACCCTTGAAACCCAAAAATGAACAAAATACCCTCAAAACCTAAAAATTACCACAATACCCTCAAAACCTAGAAAATGACCAAAATACCCCCCCAAAACCTAAAAAAATGATCAAAATACCCTCAAAACCCATAAAATGACCAAAATACCGCTGAAACCTAAAAATTACCAAAATACCACTGAAACCCAAAGATGACTAAAATACTCCCGAAACCTAAAAAATGACCAAAATGACCCCGAAGCCTAAAAATGACCAAAATACCTCTGAAACCTAAAATATGGCTAAAATAACCCCAAAGCCTAAAAATTGACCAAAATAACCTAGAAACCTAAAAATGACCAAAATACCCCCTAAACCTAAAAATGACCAAATTACCCCATAAATCTAAAAATTGCCCAAAATACCCCCTACACCTAAAAAATGATCGAAATACCTTTGAAACCTAAAAATTAACTGAAATACCCAAAAAACCTAAAAAATAACCAAAATATTTCTGAAACCTATATATGACCAAAATAACCCCTAAACCATAAAATGACTAAAATCTCCTCGAAACCTAAAAAATGACCAAAATACCCCGAAACCTATAAAATGAAAAAAAATGCCCCTTAAACCTATAAGTTGATAACAATACACCTTAAACCTAAACAATTACCAAAATCCCCCCTAAAACAAAAAAATGACCAAAATACCCCTTAAACCTAAAAAATGACCAAAAGATCCTGAAATCCTAAAGAATAGCTGAAATATCCCCAAAACCTAAAAAGTGACTAAAAGGCCTCCAAAACCTAGAAAATTACCGAAATAGCTCCAAAATCTAAAAATTAACGAAACACCCCTTAAACCAAAAAAATTAGTTTCATTCCCTCAAAACCTACAAAATGATTGAAATACTCTTAGAACCTCTAATTTAATGAAAATACCCTTGAAACATCCAAAATACCCAAACCCCTTGTTTTGGTAATTTTAGAGGCTTTTGGTGTATTTTGTTCATCTTATAGGATTAGTGGTATGTTGGTCATTTTAGATATTTTGAGGGGTATTTTGGTCATTTTATAGGTTTAGAGCTATTTGGTCGTTTTTGAGGTTTCAGAGTATTTTTCATAATTTTAGTGGTTTTAGGTTTGTTGAGGCTCATTTCTGAAAGCCCAATAAGGAGAATAAGCCCAAAAAATAACCAAAGAATAAAAAGAAGAACCCATCAAACTCGAGTGGCAGGAATAATAGAGTATAGGCGCGTGAAGCAAATAAACGGGTCTTGAAGAAGTAAATGGGCCTAAAAAGGTCCGAAAAGAGAGAAATGGCAAACCATGGGCCACGGATGCAGAAAAGTGAGTATGGGCCGCACCAATTGCGGCAGGCTCAAAGTAAAGCAAGTAAATAGAGCCATAGGAAATTTATGGACTCTAAGGAAAATGAGGTATAGTTGGGTCGGGGAAGCCCGACGAGGTAGTAAAGGCCCATGGAAAGCACAAGGTTGCAAGAGGCCAATGATGCCCCAAAGAAGGACAAATAGGACATGAGAGCCCGCAGTCATGTTTGGCAAGAAAAGCCCGAAGGGCTTATTAAGCCATTGAGAAAGAAAGCAAGCAGTGGACCCAAAAGAGGCCCAATTGTATGGAGCGGCCATCTTGTTAGGGTGGTATGGCAAGAAAAACAAAACGCACAAGGAAGCAAGGAAACCAAGGCCCACAATCAAAGGCAAACCCAAACCACGAGCAACGAACCAGGAAAGAAATAAGCCACGGCAGGATAAGAAGGCAGGGCGCGGCAAAAGCATGACCAGCAAGCATACTTTGGACGGACACGAGGATGAGGCACGCGCAAGACCCAGGTCTCACCAGCCCGTACCCAGCCAATACGGGAAAAGGTGGGCCACGGGTCAGAGGTAAAGAGGGGTGTGGTTTGGCGGAGGGGAGAGGAAAGAACCCATTTCAAGGATCCCGCTCAGGCCACTTTCGGGTAAGTGTCCTGCTGGGATGACATAGTACCCGAAAATGGCAAAGCTGAGCTAAAACCTTTCAGTGCATGCCATGAGGAAGAAAGAGAGTATTTTGCCATGATAGAAGAGAATGCCACAACAAGCTAACGGACAAAATGCCCTTGTCTTCGTCTGGTGATGTAGTGCGGCGCGGCCAGCGCAGGAACGTGGCACTGGCTGAGTACCTGACCAACCAGTAATGGTCGGCAAGTACACACATCGAACAAAGATGGTTAAGGGGGTAAAAAAATAAAAGCAGTACCTTGGCAGGCACTATATAAGGGTGTTCCCTGTGCACGAACAAAAGGAGAGAAAAGAAGGGGGGAAGTAAGGCAGAATTAAGAAAAAGAGAAGAAAACAGAGCAAGTAAAAGGAAAAAACAGAGTAAGAAAACGAAGGAGAAGTAAGAGGATAGGCATGTACCGAAGTGGGTTATCATTTCCTCTCTCCCTCTCAAAAAACCACCATTTCCGACTGCTCACGCCCGGAACAAGAGTCATCTAGGGCCGTTCCTTCAAAGCCATTAATTTCTTCTTTAAGAAATTAGTCGCATTGAGGGAGTGTTGTTCCCTTTTTGGCTTGGGTTCATTTGATATACTACGGCAGACTAATAAACTTGCCGTCATTTCTTGCTTATTTTCATACTCTTTCCTTTTAAGTTCACTTGCGTCGTTCATTTCAATGTTTGTTTATTTATAGTGTGACGAGTGCATTTCCTATACATCTATTATATACCTGCCTGCGGCAACTGTTTTAAAAAAGGCCTGCCTGCCACGACTACGTAGCACGAAACTGTAACGGGCCAAGGCATAGCTTGCGCACAAGCTAGCCCAGAGAGAGAGTTACAACTGGACCGGTCCCGACTCTCCAACCCAGAATATCTTGGGCTTAGTACAGCAGGATGAGATACTCCAGCCCAATGTCAAAGCAGCAACCCAAAGCCCCGTAACAGGGTTGTTTGTGGCCAGTTTTGGGGTTTTGGGTTTATTTGGGTCATTTTTTAGGTTTAGGGGTATTTTTATCACTTTGTAGGTTTGGGGTATTTTGGTCATTTTTTAGGTTTCAGGGATATTTTGGTCACGTTTTAGGTTTAGGGAGTATTTTGGCAATTTTATAGTTTTAGGGGGTATTTTGGTCATTTTTTAGGTTCTAGGAGGTATTTTGGTCATTTTTAGGTTTCTAGGTTATTTTGGTCAATTTTTAGGCTTCGGGGTTATTTTGGCCATTTTTCAAGTTTTAGGGGCATTTTGATCATTTTTTGGTTTCGGGGTTATTTTGGTCAATTTTTGGGTTTTAAGGGAATTTTGGTCATTTTTGGGTTTTGGGGGTATTTTGGTAATTTCTAGGTTTTGAGGGTATCTTGGTCAATTTTTAGGTTTCAGGGATATTTTGGTAATTTTTTGAGTTTTGGGGGTATTTTGGTAATTTTTAGGTTTTAGGGGTATTTTGGTCATTTTTTGGGTTTTGGGTGTATTGGTCATTTTTTTTTTGATTTTAGGGGTATTTTGATCATTTTTTTGGATTTCGGGGGTATTTTAGGCATTTTTTTTGGGTTTTAGGGGTATTTTGGTCATTTTTTGGGTTTTAAGGGTATTTTGGTCATTTTTAGGTTTTGGGGGTCTTGGGTCATTTTTGGGTTTCAAGGGTATTTTGGTCATTTTTTGGGTTTTGGGAGGTATTTTGGTATTTTTAGGTTTTAGGGGTATTCTAGTCATTTTTTGGGTTTCAGAGGGTATTTTGGTACTTTTTTAGGTTTCAGAGGTATTTTGGTCATTTTTTTGGGTTTCAGAGGTATTTTAGTCATTTTTTGGGTTTTGGGGGGTATTTTAGTAATTTTTAGATTTCAGGGGTATTTTGGTCATTTTTTAGGTTATGGGGGTATTTTAGTCATTTTTTAGATTTTAGGGGTATTTTGGTAATTTTTAGCGGTTTTAGGATATTTTAGAATTGAGTGATTTGTAGAAATGATACTTGGATCATAATTGGGTCTAATTAGGTACCTAATTAGAACTCAATTAATAATTGGGTGGGTTTTGGTGGGTAAATGGATTTTGGTTGATTTTGCCACCTCTAGGTGATTTGTAGAAATAATACTTAGATCGTAATTGAGTCTAATTGGGTATCCAATTAGAACCCAATAAACATTAATGTTAATTGGGTTTAATTAGGTTAATATCCATTTAACCTAATTAATAATTGGGTGGGTTTGGGTCTCATTTAAGTGGGTGAGTTTGGGTGGGCAAATGGATTTGGGTTGATTCCCCTAACTGTAAGTCATGATGTCAAGATTAGTATCCTTTGTCCAAATCATTGGAAGGCCACCACTCTGGCCTTTGATAGGAACAAACAGACAATTTAGGTGAGACTTTGATCTTCTTTTCTTCTCCGCTTCTTTTTTATTGAACTTTGTCTCCGCAAGGAAGATGATTGTGGGAGTCCAACGCTGCATAAATTCACGCTGCACCCTAACTGGCCGAGGGTTCCTAAGCCCCCAGTAGTTCCATCTAAGGGCCATCATTGCTCCCAGCAGTGCTGCATAGCAGCCACCATCAATATACCATCAAGGGAAGGGTTTTGGGGGGGAGGGGGGAGAAGCATTGAGGAGGCATTTTTGGACTCTATTTTCTTCAAACTCTAGGGATTCAAAAGTATCTGGTCGTTTAGAACCCACTTCAACATTTGAGGCTAGCATCTCAGTGTCTTGGGCCTGGGCTTGATTTTGGGCTCTTTGCCTGGCTATCTTCTTCAAATTAGCTTTCTTTTTTGGTTGGGGTGTTGTTGGATGGGCCGTGCACTAAAGAGATAGCATCAATTTTGCACTTGCGCTCTAACTTCGGTCTTAGTGGGCTTGTTACTTCTTGGGCTTTAGAGTTAGATGACTGTGGTTGGCCCACTATAGAGCACACATCCCCTTTGTCTTTTTTGGGTCCAAGGAACTGCCAAAGATCATTTTTTTGTAAGTTTTTATTATTTCCTATTTCGACATTACTACTATTACGATTTTTTCAATTTTTCTTAAAGGCTGATCCATGGACATAGTGAGGATTATGAATGGCATACTAGTTTTTTTTTTGGAAAAAGAGCACGGTAACTTTACTAAAAACTAAATAGCCAAATCAGTGAAGGTTACAACATTAAAATCTGAAAGATTATTACTCTTTATCCACATCGACAAATCACTAATATGTCTAGTATAAGTAGCAAAATTGTGACCTAAAAAAGCACTATAACTTTATTGAAAACTAAATAGCCAAATCGGCGAAAGGTACAACATAAAGATGTGAAAGATCACTTTTTATTCACATCGACAAATCACTAATATGTCTAGTATATCTAACAAAATTGTGAGCTACAGAATTCTCTAACAAGAAAAACACTAAAAACAACGAAGGATTCTGTTAAAAGTTTCGCCTCTTCAATCAAATGACCATAAGAAGCAAAAGAAGGTACATCATTTTTTATGGAATTCACAAATTATCATTGATTCTCCTCAAGAACAATAGATGAAAACCCCAGTTCTTGAGCAAAACCAACTGCCGTGACCACTGCCATAGCCTCAACTTCTTCAACTGATGTGGGGAGATTACATTTCTCTGTCATAGAAGTCATAGCCTATCCCAAATTGTTTCGGATCAACACCCCAACACTGGCCTTTCTGTCAAAAACCCCAGTTCTTGAGCAAAACCAACATTAAGCACAAATTGTAAATTGGCTGAGGAGGAGGAACCTAACGGACATTGTTTTGACGGCTGGAAGAAACTGAAGCCACAGTTGATAAACATAAATGGATTTCGGATTAATCAACAACGTGTTAAAAGCCACAGAAGCATGAAAATTCAAATTTTGAGTTTAGAAAAAAGACTGCTTGGCAATTTCTTGAAGATATCTGAACAGTTTTTTTAATTAAATAATTTAAATAATAAAATTTAAAAAAAAAATCTAAAGAAGATGATGATGACATCTCAAATTCTCAACCATTTCCTTATTTTGGACTTTTCCCGGACATTCCGTTTTCTTGCCTACAAGTGGAAAGCATAAGACAAATTGGGTAGTTTCCTCGATATGATCTCCACTGAAAAGTTCAATATACATACACACACTCATTTATTGAACAAGTTGTATAAATCAACCTCCCTCTACGTTTAAAAATCGATAGTTACAACTATTTTTTGGACTCAAAAAGCATTTGTTTAGAAATTACCTCAAATTTCAATTATGACCTAGTAAGATAATTGAGTTTTTTAGTTGAAAAATGAAAATTAATTTGATTATTTTTTGGATTTTTTTATGTGAAAAAAAATATTCCATAAAGTGAAAATAGAATCTGATTGGGATAAAATCTCCCACCAGACGACGGTAGGCCACACTCGCCGACGGTTAGATCTGTGACGGCTGAAATACCCGACGGACGTCAGAGCTCGACGACCCCAATCCTAGGGGGGCGACGGGAGAAGGCAGACGGGTGCTGGTATCGGGCACTGAGATCAGTCTTGCCACGTGCGCTTCGCTGGAAAGAGTGAATCTTGTCGTGTACGCTGCTTAGCCAGATATCTTGCGAAGCACGCCTCCCACCCCCAAGAAGGGAATCGTGCCCAACACGCTTGGCTACCCCAGAAGAGTCTTGCGTCCCACGCTACTCGAGGGCAATTTCGGTACAACGATGTCTTCTCCAGCACGCCTTGTCCAAAGGCCATTACCACTACTATAAATACCGCCACTTCCTCCAAAAATCAGGGTACGTATACTAAGACCCGACTCTGGCACTCTGGAGTTGTGTAAAATTCTAACTTAACCATCGGAGGGTCGCTGGCCGGTACCACACCGATACTTCCCTTTGAGGTTTTTCCTACTTGTGCAGGACCGTCCGGAACGCGCGCAAACCTTGCAGCTCACTGGTTTGATTCTTGACATCATCAGTTGGCGCCGTCTGTGGGAACGCGCACTAGTTTCTGTCACGTGCTTCCCGGACTAAGGGTTGCATGGTACTCACGCGTTCAAGGACGACCACCATGAACGACCAAGGCAACGAACAACGCACCACGGCCCTCGAAAGGCAAGTCCAGACTCTGGCGGCCGCGGTGGAACGTCTCACGAAGCGCAACAATGACTTGGAAGAGCAGCTATTGCGAAGGAATGCGACGGGTGACAATCAGGGAGAGAATCAGGAGGAGAGCAGTGCCGAGGAGAGGGACCGTGAAGGTCCTGAGGGAAGCCATGCATTGAGCCGGCCCGAAGGACAACAGCCAAACAATCCGTCGAGAGATGGCCACGCCCAGTCTGGCATGGCCGTAGAAATGCGAATGATGAAGGAACGCATGGACTTCATGATGAACGCCCTTAAAGGGCGAGTATCTAGCGACCTCGACGACCTCGTTCACCGCACGGACTCTCCATTTACAACACCCGTCATCATGTTCCCTACACCACCGAAGTTCCGCATGCCCCAGGTGGAAAGCTACGACGGGTCCAAGGATCCGTTGGACCACTTGGAAACTTTCAAGACGTTGATGCACCTGCACGGCGCGCCAGACGAAATCATGTGCAAGGCCTTCCCCGCAACGCTGAAAGGCTCTGCAAGGACCTGGTTTGGCAGGCTGACGCCCGGTTCCGTCGGCACCTTCAGGGAGCTAAGCGCTTTATTTGCCTCCCAATTTATCGGAGGACACCGTCACAAGAGATCTACCGCGTGCCTGATGAACATTAAGCAACGGGAGGATGAAACGCTGAGATCCTACATAGCCCGCTTCAATAGAGAAGCGTTGACAATTGACGAAGCGGACGACCGGATACAAGTGGCCGCGTTCACGAACGGGCTGCGGAAGGGTAAATTCCTATTCTCTTTGTACAAGAATGACCCGAAGACAATGTCAGATGTGTTTTACAGGGCAACGAAGTACATGAACGCGGAAGATGCGTTACTGGCAAGAGAAGAGAAGCCCCCCAGGAAGAGAGAAAGGCAAGAAGACACCCGACAGGACAAAGGGCGGAAGGCACCTCGGACAGGGGAGATCCGAGACAGCAGGCGCCCGAAGCACAATGCCGGGAAATTCACGAGCTATACCCCATTGACGGCCCCGGTTGATCAGGTTTTGATGCAGATCAAAGACGACGGGTCCTTGACGTTTCCGGGAAAGATGAAATCGGATCCGGACAAACGACCAAAAGACAAGTATTGCCGCTTCCATCGGGATCACGGACATGATACCGCTGACTGCTACGATTTAAAGCAACAGATCGAAACCTTGATTAGGCAGGGGAAGCTGCAGAGGTTCGTCAACAGGGAAAAGGCCGAAATGCCTCGGCAGGGACAGCCCCCTCACCGAGACAATGAGCGTCCCAGACCACCCATAGGGGATATAAGGGTGATTGTGGGTGGCACACCAGTCGCCGGTTTTACAAAGAAGGCTCTGAAGTCCCACCTCAGGGCGGTCCAAAATGTTCAGACAGCAAGCCCCGTCCAGAAGAAGCCGAGAACAAGCAGCCCCACTATGGAGTTCACAGAAGAGGATGCCCAACACCTCCACCACCCGCACGACGACGCCCTTGTCGTCAGTATCCGGATAGGGGACTACAACACCTACCGGGTCCTGATTGACAACGGGAGCTCCGCAGATATTCTCTACTATCCCGCGTTCCAGCAGATGTGGATTGACAAAGAACGCTTGGTCCCTACCAAGGCACCACTCACAGGTTTCGGGGGGACCAGAGTATATCCCCTCGGCTCGATCACATTGCCCGTCACCGTCGGGGAGTACCCTCGGCAGCTCACTAGGGACGTCACCTTCCTAGTCGTCGACTGCTCCTCAGCATACAACGCAATCATAGGGCGACCAACCCTCAACGCCTGGAAGGCCGCCACCTCGACCTATGCCTTAAAGGTCAAGTTCCCTACAGAGTACGGGGTAGGAGAACTATGGGGAGACCAAGTGGCCGCACGAGAATGCTATGTGGCAATGATAGAGATGAACGGCCAGCTACAGACGATGAACATAGAGCAGAGGACGGGGGCAGAGCCTGTGGAAGAACTCGAAGAGATAATCCTCGACGAGTCCAAGCCTGAGAGAACCACCAGGATCGGTGCCCTCAGTAGTCCGACGACCCGCCAGGCACTCACGACCTTCCTCAAGAAAAATCAGGACGTATTCGCCTGGAGCCACGAGGACATGCCGGGGATCGATCCGTCGGTCATGGTACATAGGCTGAACGTGGCAACCTCCTTCCGGCCTGTCAGGCAAAAGAAGCGAGTATTTGCTCCAGAGAGAGATCGTGCAGTGGCAGAGGAGGTTGGCAAGTTACGAGAGGCAGGGTTCATCCGGGAAGTCTACTACCCCGACTGGTTAGCAAATGTTGTAATGGTCAAGAAGGCCAGCGGGAAGTGGCGAATGTGTGTGGACTTCACGGACCTGAATAAGGCGTGCCCAAAGGACAGCTACCCCCTCCCTAGAGTCGACGCTCTAGTAGACTCTACGGCCCGACACCAGCTGCTGAGTTTCATGGATGCCTTCTCAGGATATAACCAGATCCAGATGGATGAGGCAGATCAGGAAAAAACCTCATTCGTCACCAGCCAAGGACTCTTCTGCTACAAGGTGATGCCATTCGGACTGAAGAATGCAGGTGCCACATATCAGAGGTTGATGAACAAAATGTTCGCCAGCCAAATAGGGAGGAATGTCCAAGTGTATGTCGACGACATGCTGGTAAAAAGCCAGAAAGAGAAGGATCATCTTAGCGACCTCGAAGAAACGTTCGGAACCCTCCGTTCATACAATATGAAGCTCAACCCCTCCAAATGCGCCTTCGGGGTCACCGCCGGGAAATTCCTCGGCTTCTTGGTCTCTCAGAGAGGCATCGAGGCCAACCCGGATAAGATCAGGGCAATAATGGAGATGGCCCCTCCGAAGAATGTAAAAGAAGTTCAGAGTCTGAACGGGAAGGTTGCCGCACTGAACAGATTTGTGTCAAGGGCCACGGACAAATGCCTTCCCTTCTTTTGCACATTGAAGAAGGCGTTCGAGTGGACGGACGAGTGTCAAAAGGCATTCGAGGAGTTAAAAGCGTACCTCTCTTCCCCACCATTGCTGAGTCCTTCACAGCCCGGGGAAGAACTCTCCCTCTACCTGGCCGTATCCCCAGCCGCCGTCAGCGCGGCCTTGATCAGAGAAGAGGACGGGGTGCAGAAACCCGTATACTACGCCAGCCGGGCGTTCCAAGGGGCGGAAGGAAGGTACCCGCCCATGGAGAAACTCGCCTTCGCCCTGGTCACCGCAGCCAGAAAGCTCAAGCCCTACTTCCAAGCTCACACAATCGTCGTCCTAACCGACAAGCCTTTGCGGCGGGCAATGCACAATCCAGAAGCCGCTGGTCGTCTGGCCCTATGGGCAATAGAGCTGACTGAGTTTGACATTCGCTACAGCCCACGTACCGCCCTCAAGGGGCAGGCAGTAGCTGATTTCATAGCCGAGTTCACCAACACAGAGGACGAGGGGGCAGATGCAAGCCCCGCATGGAGTGTACATACAGATGGGTCGTCAACTAGACGAGCCGGAGGCATTGGGGTCGTGCTCCGTTCTCCTGAAGGAGACCAAATTGAATGTATGATCCGGCTAGAATTCCCCATCACCAACAATGAGGCAGAATACGAAGCCTTGATAGCCGGACTGGATCTTGCCAAAGCAGCAGGCGCAGCCCGAGTTGTCGTCTCCTGCAACTCCCAGGTAGTCGTCAACCAAGTCAACGGGAACTACGAATGCAGAGGCGACAGAATGAAGCGGTACCTCCGTCAGGCAAAAAGAAGGGTAGATGAGCTCGGAGCAAGCATAGTCCAAGTCCCCAGGGAGGAAAATGAACAGGCTGACCGCCTCGCCAAAGCTGCTTCGTCGGAGCAGGAGAGCAGCACTGACGGTGTGCTACACTCTGTGCAGGTTTCTCCACTGGTAGACTCTATTGAAATGCAGGAAGTCGGCTCAGAAAGCTACTGGACCACGCCGTTGGTCTCATACCTGAAAGATGGCGTCTTGCCCGACGGAAGAGAAGCCGCCAGAAAATTGAAGGTCCAGGCGTCAAGGTTTGTCCTGATAGAAGGAATCCTATACAAAAGGGGCTTCTCTCGCCCATACCTAAGGTGCCTGGGTTCTGAAGAAGCTGATTATGTCATGAGGGAAGTGCACGAAGGAATATGTGGAAACCATTCAGGGTCACGGTCACTGGCGCATAAGCTGATCCGCGCAGGATACTACTGGCCGACCATGAGGAAAGACACGCAGGCTTATGTTAAAGCTTGCGACAAGTGCCAGAGGTTCAGCAACATCGTCAGGCAACCCCCCGAAGAGCTGACTCCTATGACGGCCCCGTGGCCATTCGCTCAATGGGGACTGGATATCATGGGCCCATTTCCAACAGCGGTACGACAGCTCAAATTCCTTGTGGTAGGCATAGACTACTTCACAAAGTGGGTGGAAGCTGAGGCATTGGCAACCATCACGGAGAAGAACATACGAAGCTTCGTCTGGAAGTCTATCATATGCAGGTTCGGGATACCCAGGGTATTAGTCTCCGACAACGGCAAACAGTTTGACAATGGTCCCTTCCGGGAATTCTGTGCGCAGCTGGGAATAAAAAATCACTACTCTTCCCCGGCCCACCCCCAAGCCAACGGACAAGTTGAGGTGACGAACCGATCCTTGCTCAAAATTATCAAGACTCGGCTCGAGGGGGCAAAGGGGATATGGCCAGAAGAGCTGCCAAGTGTATTGTGGGCATACAGGACGACAGCAAGGACCCCCACAGGAGAAACACCGTTTAGGCTAGCCTACGGAAGCGAGGCAGTCATTCCAGCCGAAGTAGGACTCACAACCTACAGGGTCAACACCCATGATGAAGGACGGAACAACGAGGCCTTACGCCTACAGCTTGACTTGATCGACGAAGCAAGGACAGCAGCAGAGCAAAGGCTAGCCCGATATCAGGATCGCATGGCTAAACATTACAACGCCCGAGTCAAGCACAGGGAATTCCAGGTCGGTGACCTCGTCCTAAGAAAAATCATGGGCGCTGCCAGGGACCCATCCCAAGGAAAGCTCGGCCCCAATTGGGAAGGGCCCTACCGAGTCACAGCACGGCAAAGGAAGGGCACCTACCATCTGGAAACACTGGAGGGGCAGAAGCTGCACCACCCGTGGAATGCCGAGCACCTACGTAAGTACTACCAGTAAGAAAGAATAGCAGCCCCCAACTTGTAACTAGTCTGTAGTTGATATACCTTTATGTATTCCTGGTTTTTAAAAGGGCATGTTTTCCCCTCCCCAAAAAAAAAAAAAAAAAAAAAATTATGCAAGACACAGAAGTTTATTCAAAGTCTCTCCTACTATTACAAAGTGTTGAACATGCAAAGTATAAAGCCTCACCAAATTCGACGACGGCATAAAAGCGTCAGGCACCCAGCTGACGGCTTAAAAGCCACTGCGATTTCCCAAGTGGAAAACATAAAAAGCCTAAGTCTAAAAGACGACGGCCCAAATTCGACGACGGCATAAAAGCGTCAGGCACCCAGCTGACGGCTTAAAAGCCACTGCGATTTCCCAAGTGGAAAACATAAAAAGCCTAAGTCTAAAAGACGACGGCCCAAATTCGACGACGGCATAAAAGCGTCAGGCACCCAGCTGACGGCTTAAAAGCCACTGCGATTTCCCAAGTGGAAAACATAAAAAGCCTAAGTCTAAAAGACGACGGCCCAAATTCGACGACGGCATAAAAGCGTCAGGCACCCAGCTGACGGCTTAAAAGCCACTGCGATTTCCCAAGTGGAAAACATAAAAAGCCTAAGTCTAAAAGACGACGGCCCAAATTTGACGACGGCATAAAAGCGTCAGGCACCCAGTTGACGGCTTAAAAGCCACTGCGATTTCCTAAGTGGAAAACATAAAAAGCCTAAGTCTAAAAGACGACGGCCCAAATTCGACGACGGCATAAAAGCGTCAGGCACCCAGCTGACGGCTTAAAAGCCACAAGGTTTTCCAAATGGAAACACCCAAAGCCCAAGTCTAAGGATGACAGCATAAACGGCGACGGCTCAAAGCCAACTACATCGTCTTATAAGGCTAAAAGCCAAAGCCTAAGTCTAAGGATGACGGCATAAATGGCGACGGCTCGAAGCCAACCACGTAACCCTAAAAACATTAAATGCCGGAGCCCAAGTATAAGGACGACGGCATAAATAGTGACGGCCCAAAGCTAACTACGTTACTATAACGAGTTGGAAGCTAAAATCTCGTGAAGGGTGACGGTTCAAATCCACCTACATTATTACTTATGACGGCCTGTTATATTGACGGCTCAGTATATTGACGGCTTATTATATGAAGCAACACACACAAGCAAGATTTAAAAACAGCATATGAATTGAAATAAGATATAAATTGAAACAAATGTTTTGCAAGTCAACATTGTTCTCGACGGCCCATAAATTGACCGTCTTACAAAGAAAATCATTACAAAAATTCTCCACAGAAATTACAACTCTAATGAACGGGGGAATCAACTACATTGACTTCTTCTTCAGTTTGGACATTGACGGTTGTCTCGGCGTCATCATCAAGGGTCCCGTCCCCTTTCTCATTCTGACGAGCTGCGGTCTCAGAAACGGCCTGGATGACGGAAGTTTGTGCCTGGCCGCCGTCAAGGGACACCTGAGAGAGATCCATCTCCGGATAGAGGGCCTTCACCTGACGGACGGCCTCATCAAAACCGTCCGCCATAAAGCCGCCAAGCTCTGTCAGATACGCCTCGGAGTCTCGGTACTCTATGATCGCGTTGTCCTTGGCCTGACGGAGCTGATCCTTCATTGACTAGATCTCCAGCTCCTTATCCGCAAGGACCGTCTGCAGATTCTCCGTCTGCTTCTTATACTCCAGCCGATCCTCCTTGAGAATGGAGAACTTCTTCTCCATTTTCACCTTCCAGGCCTTATACTGCATCAGCTCATCCTCCACCTCCGTGGTCTTCGCTTGAAGACGGTTCATGGCCGTCTCCTCACGGACACAGCGGTCCATCAGGCCCTTCATCATGACGACGGCCTGAAAATCAGAAACACCAAGTCAATATGACGGTGAGGACAAATCTATACATTCATAAAACCGACTGCGATTGAAAATTACTTACCTGGGCCAAGTTGAAAAGGCCCGTCTCCCCCATGGCCTCGGTGGAATGGTTCCCGATGTCCTCATAATCCTCTGCCGTCAGTATGGAGGACAACTTCTCGATTGCGTACTTCGAATCCTCGCGGAGGAGGACGGGGGGCTTCTCGACGGCGGGCGGGGGGCCACTCGTCATGAGACCCTTCCCCTTGCCGTGTTTGACAGGGGCCTTCCCTCCATCCGCCTCTAGCCCGATGACGGTCTCGGGGGTGGTCTTTGGCTTTTTGGGTGGACGGTCCCCCTCCTGGTCTTGCTTTCTCTTAATGACGGGCACCTTGAGCACGCCCGTCCCTGCAGCTTGGTTCTCCCTTTTCCTTGCAGCTGCTTGCTGCTTAATCAAGGCCCTCCTCTTCGCTTCGTCCATCTCTGCAGAACAAGACGGCACATGAGTTGTTTAGAAGGCAAGAGAAAAATGACTAAGTATAAAATTCAGGTAAACGGACATACGTTTCCTGACTTGTGTTTCGTACTTCAAGGCTTCCTCGGACGGTTCAGGCCCGTCGCAGTGCCAACAGATGGTCTTCAGGCACACCAAATTAGCCCAAGACCTCTCCTTCAACTCAGACTTCTGAAAAATCCTCTCCAAGAAGCTCCAGTCTTCAATTGACACTTGAGGACGGTCTTGAGCTGAGAGAAGAAGACGGTTACATTATGACGGTGTGTAAAAAGACAGGAAAAAGGGGAATAGGAAGAAAGGAACAAGGAGAGAGAGTGAACGGGCGAGTACCAGACGGGTTCAAGACACCCCAAGTGGTGTCGACGGGCATGAACTCGGTCTCACCAGGGTTCCCCATCCACTCATCCCCGTCCATGAAGAAGTACCTAGACTTCCAGTCCCTATTGGAGTCTGGAGTATCGCACACTAACCTTAATAATGGACCCCTCGCCAGAAAACTATACATTCCCCTGGATTTTTGTATCTCCACCGGACGGTAGCAGTGGAAGAATTCCTTCACCGTCAACCTTTTCTTCCCCTCGGACATGGACCCGTACAACACCTCTACCCCTATAAAGACCCTCTAGGCGTTCGGGGAAACTTGGCTGACGGATAGTCCTAGGTAGTGAAGGAGGTGACGGTGTAGTGGGGTCAGTGGAAACCTCAGCCCTGCCTTGAGCATCTGCTCGTATACTCCGACACCCCTGACCCCACGGTAGTAGCACTTCTCTCCTGAGTGGGGTAGACGGAGGGGTATATTGTCAGGAATCTGGTATTTACTTCTAAGTGTTTTGAAGTGTGACTCCTTGATTGTGGAGAAGAAATCATTCACCGTCCACAGAGAGAGCATAACGTACTTCCTCATCCCGTCACTACCTACGACGGATTGGACTTAGGGCTCGTCCCCCTCTATACCGTCACTAAGGTTGCTCTCTGCCCTATCACTACTCGACGGAGAAGAGGTGGTAGACGAGCTCTCTTCACTCGAGGAGGTTGTGGCTGCAGGATCCTTTGGACCCGACGGTTTAACTTCATCGTAGCCCGCTCCGTCACGGACAAACGACTGATTACTCGACGCGCTAGACATGTCACCTACATGTGACGGAAAACCCTAAGTTCAATCGACCTAAAGACACTGACGGTGGAAAAAGAACAAACAAGCAGTAACTACTTACCGGTTACTTGCGCTGTGAAAGATGAAGTTGACGGTCGCTGGGATGTGACGGATGCACAATGGTTGACGGATAGAGTGCTTTTCTGCTAGGTGAACGGATGCTCTCTGATGTTTTGTTTTCAGTTAAGAGTGAAAAATGAAAGAAAAGATGGAAGGCTTTTATATGAGAGAAATAGCGGGAGACGAAGGGACGCCTCGGTCTGAGCACACGGCCCGCGAGTTGACGACGCGTGTCCTGCATTTATTACCAGACATTTATTACTGATGCCAGCCTGTCTATTCGACCCTTGCTGCGGGTTGGACCGTCACCCCATTAGCCCGTCCTTAGTGGGTTCACGGACTGATGGGCTGAGGGGGCACCTGATTGGGATAAAATCTCCCACCAGACAACGGTAGGCCACACTCGCCGACGGTTAGATCTGTGACGGCTGAAATACCCAACGGACGTCAGAGCTCGACGACCCCAATCCTAGGGGGGCGACGGGAGAAGGCAGACGGGTGCTGGTATCGGGCACTGAGACCAGTCTTGCCACGTGCGCTTCGCTGGAAAGAGTGAATCTTGTCGTGTACGCTGCTTAGCCAGATATCTTGCGAAGCACGCCTCCCACCCCCAAGAAGGGAATCGTGCCCAACACGCTTGGCTACCCCAGAAGAGTCTTGCGTCCCACGCTACTCGAGGGCAATTTCGGTACAACGATGTCTTCTCCAGCACGCCTTGTCCAAAGG
This sequence comes from Lithocarpus polystachyus, assembly GCA_033629205.1. Classification (NCBI taxonomy): domain Eukaryota; kingdom Viridiplantae; phylum Streptophyta; class Magnoliopsida; order Fagales; family Fagaceae; genus Lithocarpus; species Lithocarpus polystachyus. The sequence continues at coordinate 25,451,530 of CM066167.1, read as the reverse complement.
CCATTACCACTACTATAAATACTGCCACTTCCTCCAAAAATCAGGGTACGTATACTAAGACCCGACTCTGGCACTCTAGAGTTGTGTAAAATTCTAACTTAACCATCGGAGGGTCGCTGGCCGGTACCACACCGGTACTTCCCTTTGAGGTTTTTCCTACTTGTGCAAGACCGTCCGGAACGCGCGCAAACCTTGCAGCTCACTGGTTTGATTCTTGACATCATCAGAATCTATTCTTTGTTCACGAAAGAATAAAAACTGAATTTTATAAATAAAGAGCACTACAAAGGACTTGATGGCTTTGGTCGACGGTCCTCCTTTGTGGGTAGAGGAAAAAAATCATAAAATGAATAAAATCAAGAGAGAGAGAGGGAAAAAAATTCGCCTGGGATGTATTGCAAGGGGAGAGAGAAACCAAGATTTGAGTTTTCTTTACAAAGATTTTGTAAATCACACAAATTAAGGAGAATTTATGAAATTTGGATTAATATTATGAAGAAAGAAAAGAAAGGAGAATGCGACTAGAACAAAAAGAAAAAGAAAAGAAGATGGCCAAGGAGAGCTGGCGGACAAAAATTACTAATTAGAGAGGAGAGTGCAATCAGCACCTGCCACCAAAGAGAGAAAAATAACGTGTGAAAGCAAAGAAATTAAGAAGATTTTTTTTTTTTGTGAGACATGAAGATAAATTTGGGATTTTTTTTAATGGGAGGAGTTTTTTTAGTGCTACAAGTTACAAACACTATTATTTTATTTGGTATGGATCTCAAGTTAGGAATAAACTTTTTTTTTTTGGCTGACAAGTTAGGAATAAACTTGAGAATGAATTGTAATTGATATATATTATAATAGTAGATAAGTAGATTTATTTAAATTTGTTCCAGTCCTTGTTTCTTTCAAAGAAGAAAGATTTTTCATGTAAATATTTGTATTATTATATGTGATTAATATATTAGCTTGGTAATTTTTTTTTTTTTTTTTTTTTTTGTTTGAGACTTGAGAGAGTAATTTTGGTTACATAAAAGTAGAGTAGAATCCAACGGTATATTCCTTCGGCATGACCTTGGGATTTATCAGGGACATGGTATCATGGGCAATGACCTTAGGATTTATCAAGGACACGGTATCATGGGCAAGAATCTAACAAGACAACTCTGAGGACTTTCTTCTTTCTTTCTTTCCTTTTTATTATTATTTTTTATTTTCTTTTTTTCTTAAAAAAATTTATCAGGCTCTCTGCATACAGTCAAGAATGGCTCCATCTTTGGGATGACTTATTATATCAATTTCTCGTAAAAACTTGAGAGTTGAGCTTGAGATCCTATCGTCAAAAAAAAGTATATGCTTACTGTATGCTTTTCTAGAAGCTCTACCCCTGATAGTTGATTGGGACATTTAAGACATCACTTTAGAAAAGATATACGAATCAGGATAATGAGGCATCAAGTGAGTCATCTCCTGACCATACGGGGGTGTGGCTTGATAATAGGAGTCTTCGTTCTGCATTTATAGAGGAGTGGTTCGAGCGATAGCCCCAGCAAGGCCCGTGTGGTACACGTGGTATTATCCATTGCCGTTACGTGGCGCGGGGTCGATGAGCCCACATCGGAGACCCCCTTTTTTATTCAGCAAAAAAAAAAAAAAAAAAAAAAAAAAAAAAAAAAAAAAAAGAGTCATCTCATGGCCCTTTAGCTGCAGATTGCTCAGATCAAACGATGGAATGGACTAGTGCAAAACTGTTGCTCTACTTAGAAAACGTCGCTTGTTCCCCTCTTATAGGGGCGGAACAAGGTGAAGCAAAATTGAAATAGAACTCTTATTCAGGTACAACTCTTATTCAACTAAAACACTAAGAGAGTAAATATTTGAAACTTGTATTTAAATGAAGAGATAAGAGTAAAATAGTATTTGGGTTGTAGTGAGTTTTTTTACTCTGCATGATTTTTGTGTGGTCATCTTATCTAGAGATCTCAAGTGGGATATTTAAAGACCCACAAAAGTTGCTAACGTTCATTTCAGTTCCTACAAATTAGGACATGAACGTTAAAGTCTCTAGCGTTTATTTAAACGTTAAAATTAGATCTTTTATCTACCTTACTGTCCCCATTCACGAGAAATTATACAATCCTCTGGTAGACCACGTCACTTGTCCACCATTCTACTAAAAGATTCTCATTTGTTTACAATTGCTGAGACAATAATCAGTTTATGTTTAAAAAAATTTTCTAACTCAGCAATTTTAAACAGGTGATAGTTTTTTAGTAGAATAGTGAACCACGTCACTTGTCCACCATGAGAAACCTTATAATTTCTCCCTATTCATAACTCATTATCTCTAAGAAATCTCAACTGCATATTTGACTATGTCAATCCTCATATAGCCAATCATAGCCAAAACATGCAATTCCATTATTCAAACAATTTTATTAATAATAATCATCTCATATACAATATTGTGTAAGGTAATTTCTTTTGAGAATTACACACATACACATTGTGGGTTATTTAATCACATAGTTCAACATCCATATTGTGGGCTATTTGGCCACACAATCCAACACAAGTGTTGAGTTTCAAGTATCTAGAAAAGAGTTTCACATACACATAAATTTAAATTATATTATAATAGAATTTATATCTTATATAAAAAAATTAGAAGCAATGAAATATCAAAATTTTTGTTGTCTTAAATAGGAAAAGTTATTCAATATTAAAGGGATTTAGTACTCCCTCCACTCACATGGATCTCCCCATAAATTAACTAATATGACCTATGACCAATGATTCAAGTAAGATAAAGCTGTATAATATCGAATAATTACCGCTTAGGTAGACCTGGCAACAAGTGTGATCACGTGTTCTACTTCTATCTAGATCAATGGTGGTTTTGCAAGAGTTCAGGCCAACATGCAGATTCTCTCTCTCTCTCTCATTGATTAATTAATAATATGAAAATTAATAAGACATCTTAAATCCCAATTAATAGGTAGTTTATTATATGATTAATATAAGGAGTGTATTTAGGGCATTGGTTAATAATCTATTTAAAGAAAGTTTTTATAGGAAAAGAAAAAAAAACAATTAATATTTTGACAGTTTTTTTCATTTCCCATAAAAGTGGTGTCAAAACTTTCTTAAAATGGATTATTAACTAATGCCCTAAAGTTACTCGTTAGCATGACCCTTAATATAATTCTCAACCACTCACGTCCAATAATTTCAACAAATTTCAACTAAAATGAGAAGAATATCTTAAATATTTACAAAATTATAGTTGTGAAAAGACAAATCATAAAATTTAATCAATCTAACTAATTGTTTCAATTAAAAATGTTTTGTCACATAAAAAGCTGTGTTTTTGTTGTATAGTTGTACGTATCACGCATTACACAATGCTAACAATCATGCACTAAAAAAGTCTTAATTAGTGGGTGGTCCATCATAGGACTATATGTCAATGCTTGATGCTTTGAGTTGCTTAATTCTTTGCATGTCTATTCTTCCATGACCATATGTTGTATTTGCTTTCCCTTGCTTATCTCACATGACATTTAGACTTACACTTAGGTCTTAGATACAAGTGCACACCTTTTGAGTCTTTAGGATAAGCTTACTTTCCATCCAGTTGAGCAATGATATATGAAGGACAGCTACAGCTATGTAGGCTTAGGGTGCTTAACCTCTTCCCATTCTATACCCTAACTCCGGACCTTGTCTAGTAGATAGACCTTCATGGAGTCATGTTTTGGTTCCTAGATCTATATCCATGTGGTGACTCCTCCATCTCCTTTTTAAGAGGCAATGCGTTCTCCCAGTCTAAAACTGCTTTCAAAGAGATTAAGTATCGTGCACCCCGTCTTTGCGAGAAGAAACCGACATACTGATGTGTCACAAAGGGGTACAAATCATGAAACTTCTAATAGCTATATTATTTTTCTCTTGTACGTGGGTTATATGCTAATGTCGTGGCCAAACATGCAAGAGATAAATAAATTAAAGGAACAGTTATCAAAATAGTTTGCAACGAAGACCTTGGTGCTACAAAGATAATTCTTGGGAAGAGGTTACTATGGAAAAAAATAACTTGTATTATGAAGTTTTCACATGTGAACCATGTTAAAAAGGTTCGCAGTAGATTCAACATGAAACAAGAAAATATAGATGTATTCTTTTGGCTGGTCACTTCAAACTAAGTAAAGAGAACTTACCGAAAACGTAGAAGGAGCATGCCTAGTAGGGGTGTGCTCGGTTCGGTCGGTGCGGTGTTTTCTCAAATTTATCACCGAACTGATAGGGATCGGTTTTCTCATAATTGGTACAAATGCACACTGCTTAGGGTCGGTTTTCTGAACTATAGCGGTGCTATTTTTTGTGGTCATCGGTTTGGTCGGTTTGAAATATTAAAAAAACTATATATATTTTTTAAATTTTAAATTGGGATTTCAAGCCTAATATCAATACATCAACCTCTTTCAAGATTTCAAGTAAATACAAACTTATTTATTTATTTAGCAAGCTATCAAAGTATATAGACAAGCTCAAACTCTAATTATTTAACAAGCTACCTGTTCAACATATTATTCATTATCAAAAGCAAAACCTACTACTAAAACCAAACAAATAAAATCCAATGTACAAAACAAATAAAATCCAATGTCCAATAAGTAGTTAAGCATTTAGGTAGTAGCTCAAATTCAAAATCCTTCAAAAATCAAAAATAAAAATAAAATCTATATACAATGGTCATTAGTAAATAGTGATTACCTCTGCTTTTAGTGAAGGATTGAAGAGTGAGAACTCTCTAAATCTCCCTTAAATCGAAATGTTGTGAAAGGAAAAAAAATGTCAGCACTCAGTGCCACTTAAAGAAAGACGAAATAAAGCTATGAAAGTAGACTAGAGACTGAGAGTGAGATTGACTTACCAGTTACTAGTTCTCTGACGGTGTCGCAGTGAGCTAGCAGCTTCGGTGCTACTTTGCTAAGGGTGAGGCTTGAGAGGTGAGAGGCACTGTGAGGGAGAGAGACAGAGAGTTTTGAGGCTGTTGAGAAAGAAAATAGAGTATTTATACAACATAAAACCTATACTATAATGTCGGCGTTTTATTGTGTTTTTTTTCTTTTAAAAACTTAATGAAATGGCGTCGTTGCAGTCCACACACACACATATTAGGATTCGTTGGTCGGTGACTGTCGATTTTGAAAACTTGATCCGATGGTCTTACCGCATTGGCGTCGGAAGGTCCATTGTGCTCTGCTTACCGACGTCGGCTTCTTCTGTTGGCCCAAAGCTCGGTTCGACCGCTGCGGTGAGATCAGTTGCTGCGGTGAGGGTCAGTTGGTGCATAGTCCTACTTGTTGATGGTCCTTGTGGAGAATTTAATATATATGAAGTAAAATTAAAAGAATCCCATACGAATAATGTAAAGAAACTTTCATTACTGTTTATTTATATTATACTTAATATTGACAATCTTTTCTTATATCGACCATCTCAAAAGGGGGAATGTATTAAAAGAATTATAATTAAATTTTTTTCAAATATATTCATATTCTTATACTTAAAAATTGTTTTTCTTTTAATGTTTTTTATGCTTTATTATTTTTATAAACTTTCTTATATAAGTTGTAAAAAAATAAAAATATCATTGACAACACACACACACAAACACATATATATATATATATATATATATATATCATTTATATTTTAGTTAATTATTAATTAATTATGACATCATCATGGTTATTTAATCTATGTTGAACCCTGACTTGACCTCAAAAACCTTGAACCTCTTCTTTTTATGATTTTTTGAATAATTTAGGTTTCAAAATCACGGTGGTGTGTAAAGAGAGAAACAATTAATTTTTTTTGATATTTTAATAAAGAGAAATGATATGCCCACAATATTTTTACAATAAATCCTAAGTGGCAGGTTGTTACTGGTTGTTATTGTTGGGACAAAAAAGTAATCTTAGTGTTAAGTTCAAATTTGAACCAATAACAACTAACCACCTATAATTTGTTGTGAAAATGTTATAAAAATGTTGTGGACGTAGCACATCTCTTTAATAAAATAGAGTTTAAAATAAATAATATGATGTGCATGTTTTTAAAAAGTAGTAAGGTAAAATAGAAAAAATAGGTTCTTATATTGAAATAGATAGAAATATTTGCACAAGTTGATATAAATGACCTTATGCGATTGATGTCAAGGCTCAAAGAGCTAATTTTCATGTTATTTTGGAAGTTGGAAAAGAATAAAAGTATCCCACGGGATTGATGTCAAGACTCAAGAGCTGATTTTCATGTTTTTTTGGAATTCGGGAAATAATAAGGGCCTAGTTGGTAAGAGATTCCTAGTAATATTGTTTAAGTGTTGTGAAAACACGTGTGAGTTAAAAAGTGTTGTGGAAATACGTATTGTGGTGTTTAAACACTAAAAAAAAAAAAAAAAAAAACTAAAAAGTGTTGTTTAAACAACAGTACCAAACACCTCCTAAGGGGCTATTTGGATTTTCAATTTTTATCATCCATAACTCTGTTTCCATCACCCATAACTCAAAATTGGTAGGTCCCACGGCTGAGTAGTGTGTTTAGATGTATTTTTAGTTTTTGTTTCCATCACTCAATTCTTTGATTTTTGAGTGATGAGTTATGGAAACTAAAAACACATTTTAGGTGTTTTCAAGTTATGGAAATAGAGTTATGATGGCATTTTGATAAATACACACATATTCATAGGACCCACGGTCAGAGACAAGTCACGTCCAGCACTTCTTTTGATGATTCTCCAACGGCTCTGATCTCAGTTCACTGCTTTCACTCCACTTTCTTGTTTCTTCACACCACAAGTCCTTCGAAATCCTTCACACCCACAGAACAATACTACGCCTAATCGAATCCTTCAAAATCCCTATGTTTTACTACATTTTGTCAGCAACCAAGCAAAGGCTTCACACTCTGTATAAATACCAGAACCTTAAATTTTAACCCCCAAAATTAAAATTTTAGGTTCTAACCGCAAAGCAAAGAGTAGTATAACCTAAGAAACACTCAATTCCTCTCTTTTCACACAAACAAACTCCAATTCCATTCCAAACCCACTACTCAAATAAATCACAAAACAAAGAAATGCCAGAAACAGATAATATTAGCTCCTCAAAACCCCCACAAATCTTCGAAATGTTCACAAAATTTGCTTAGGCTTTCAAGTCCAAGACCTTCGAATTCTTCACAAAAATCAAACCCATCGACGATTCAGATGGGTACTCACTCCTTGACTCAGTTGAAGAAGTCATCACAGACCAGAAAGTCGTGGTGATCAAGCCTGACCCAATTCATCAAGCTCCCGCTTTTGTGATAGAGCCAACACCACCACAATCAACGATAACAAGGCCACGGAGCCAGACCCAAATGAAAATTATGGATACCCAGGTGAGCCAGACACTGATTTCGTCGGTTTTAGCTACGGTTTCCTCGTTTAAACCAAAAGGCAAAAGAGAAAGAGATAGAGGGGGATGACTCAAATTCTTGCTTCTATTGGCACCGTCGCTACACATTGAGGGAGATCAAGCGACGCTGGATAATGATGCGCATGAGGTAAATGGCCCTGGTGACGGTGGAAATCGGCGCTGCAGGTCTGAGTGAGTGAGATTTGGTAGCTGGGTTCGTCTCTAGTTTTGGGAGAGTAGTAGGGCTGAAGGGGAAAAACAAAATGAAATGAGAAGTGTGAAGGGAAATGAGAGTAATAGGGCTGAAGGGTGAAGAGGAAATGAGAAGTGAAGGAAATGGTGGGGAATGGGTTCTGCAGGTAGCTAACAGAAAGGTCCGATTTTGTGCTCAAGTATGGGTCTCACCAAAAGTTGAAATATTTGAGTGATGTGAAGTCAAAATAATGTGCCAAACGGGTGGAGTATAGGAAATTGGGGTATTTTAAGTGATGAGTGACAAAAATTAAGTGAAGAGTGATGAGTGATTGTTTTCAAAAAACTAAACAGTCCCTGAGTATTCCCGAATAAAATTTAATGGGTGTGAGCTCATGGCTGGAATATTACTTGTGCGATGGCATAATATACGCGCTTTGACATTTTGAACCAGCCATAAACTTCAGATTAGCCTTTATATATTTTAATTAGTTCCGTAGAAGACTGACTACAAATATAGATAGATAGTGCAACATAAGTATGTTCTTTTGTTTCCTAAATTACTATCCCAGCAGTTACATGTCAACAACAGTAATGACGTTAGACATTTATTAATTATTATTATTAGAGGAAGATAGTACTATTTATTAGTCATGGTGAAGATAGTACTAATCATTTTCGCGCTTGTCATTTTCTCTATATTACAATATCTCATTTTCTTGCTCAAGAAGTCACGCTAACAGCTATCCACATTCTTGACATTGTTAGGGACTAGAGGGATTTACATCACCACAATTTATTATTATTTTTTTTTTTTTTTTTGGACTTTTTGTACCAAGTGCTACTAGAAGACTACACGTGTAACAAAGAATATGCTCAAGTGATTTCAATCAACGACCAAAAACTAAACATTATTTTATTGACTTTTAACCATTATTTGTAAAGTTATAATTGATTTTTATATGTATCCATTTATTTTCTATTACTTATAATTGGACACATCAATAGTTATAATTTTTTTTAATCAAAATGTGATTGAAAAATGGTGAGTTTTGTTAAGATTATAAAATGAAAGAGGGTAAGATTGAACAGTCTGTATATTGATGTATAAGTAATATGAGTAATATGAGTCTTATATAAGTTAAGTATGTGTGAAGTACAAGTAATATGACTATACTACAAGTACAGTATACTAGGCTAAGCCCGATGGGCTAAGCTAGGCTAAGTTATATACTAACAAGTTTGACATCAGTTTTAACCTTTAGCTTTTATGTATAGTTTTTTAAAATCTTACATTTTCTCGTATTTTCTCACTTTTTCAAGATACAAGTATACTTTGTGTTCGTTTAAAAATAACTTATTTAGCTGAAATTAAAAGTTTTTTACTAAAAATACTGTAGATAAAGCTAAAAACTAGCTAAAATAGTACAGTAAGATTCATGAATAGTATCAAAAAGTACAATAAGACCTATGAATAGTAGCAAAAATGAGCTGAATAGTAAAAAAAGTTGGTTTTTTAAACCAATGCCAGACGCAACTTTTAGCACACTTTCCGCAAATAATTTTCAGTAAAAAGTTAGATAAACTATTCCCATACAAACCCAAATTTTAACATAATCATAGATAAATAATATTTGAATTTTTTTTATTTTTAATAATTTGTAGCACATATTTGAAAATATATGTAACAAATTTTGTAGTATCTCTCCGTACATGTACATGTAGTGTTGTCAAAACACAATATTTTTTTATTGGCTTTTTGTAGCAAGTGTTATTTGAAGTCTACACGTATAAAAAAAAATGATAGGCACTATCATGTCGTTTTGTTTTGTGTGTGTGTTTTTTTTTTTTTTTGAGAAAACTATCTTGTCGTTTTATTATACCATCGTGAACTTTATATCTACACCCAGGGCCTCCTCTCTTGCTCCCTCCATTTCTCAGTTTCGCACTCTTTTCAATTACCACTAAACAACCCAACCCGAAAAAAGAAACCCAAAAAAAAAAAAAAAAAAAACCTTCAAGAAGCTTCAGATGGCGGCTCCACCGTGGGTTCCATTACCTCATCGGTAGTCCTGCTCTTTTATTTTAGAGCTTGGCGTTCTAATCAAGTTCCCAGTTTTCCCTCCAATTCCATTCAACCAAACCTTGTGACTAGTGACTACATCGTTTCGCTGTTGAGCTTGAGCCTCCACTGCTCGTCGATTCTATTTCTAGCGAGTCCTTTATACCAAGTAAGTAACACTAAGTTTGGTTGTCGAGAACTCTCTCAGTTTATAGCAACTGCCTACCGTACCTTTTATTTTTATTTTTTTTTATTTTTCTATGTTCTCGTTTCGTTTGCTCAGCACCCAAACACAGCGTACCTTGCTTTAGCGATTTTTTTTTTCTTCTAAATATTTCTTTTTTTATTTATGACTTCATAACTAACACCCCCACGCATCAAAAATTCAAAACGTCATTTTCTATGCAACCAATATATATCTTTAGCTTAAATATACGATCGATTCTTTTAGTCTATAAAGTTTAAAGAGTTGCTTTTAATCTTTTGGATGTAGTGATCAAATTAAAAACGAACGTGTTATACCTCAAGTTTAGGGATGGCCATGAATTGGGTATGAGTCGGGTATACCGATACCCAATCCGATTATTTTACCATGAATACTTGATTAGCTTACCCAATTAGTATATGTACCCAATTGCTACCCGGTTTGTTTACCCGTGATTATCCATACCCAACCTATACTTGACTTCTTTGGCCTTTGTTTTTTTTTCCCTTCAGTTATGCAATTTTAAACAGACCAAAACGAAAAGAAAAAAACTTCTCTATACGATAAATGTCTAATCTTGCTACAACAGTTTAATACTTTAATTAATGGAAAAAAGAAAATGGTATTTATAGTAATTTTAGGAGTACACCAAATAGTTTAATTAGTCATTGAGTTTTTGTAGGAAAGTGGTTCCTAGAATTGTGCTTTGAGCATATTTTCTATATTTTTGTTCTGTTTGAAAAATAAACAGTAATTTTTATTTTTTGCCTACTTATTTTTTTAAATACATTTTTCAATAAACTTTTTATCCTTTCTCTATTCCATTTAAAATAATCATTTTTATTTGTTTTTTTATGTACTTGTTTCAACATATTACTTGTGTATCCAAAAAAAAAAAAAACATTTTACTTGAGAGAGAGAGAGAGAGAGAGAGAGAGAGATGGGGTTGAATATTTTATTCAAATAATTTCTTTTGTTAATGAACAGTAGCACTCTAAACAAAGAGAGTGACTGTTTGTGATGCCCCAATTTGATTGATTGATTGTGTGATGTGTGTGGGTGTGTGATGAGTCCCACATCCAGTATTTACTGGGTAGATCTGGGCTTTATTAACAACTACAAGGAGCTTCAATAGTGACTAGTCCTTTTGAGGTATAGCGCAGATGTGGCTAGCGTTTTTTCTTGGGTCGTTACTTATGGTATCAGAGCCGGTCCGGTAACCTCGTGTGGGCTCGGAGACACTACCCCACAAAGTGAGTCCTAACGAGGACGTTAGGGATTTAAGTGGGGGAGATTGTGATGCCCCAATTTGATTGATTGTGTGATGTGTGTGGGTGTGTGATGAGTCCCACATCGGGTATTTACTGGGTAGATCTGAGCTTTATTAACAACTACAAGGAACCTTAATTGTGACTAGTCCTTTTAAGGTATAGCGCAGATGTAACTAACGCTTTTCCTTGGGTCGTTACATATGGTTCGGGTCGGCTCGGAGACACTACTCCACAAAGTGGGCCCTAACGAGGACGTTAGGGATTTAAGTGGGGGAGATTGTGATGCCCCAATTTGATTGATTGATTGTGTGATGTGTGTGGGTGTGTGATGAGTCCCACGTCCAGTATTTACTGGGTAGATCTAGAGCTGATGAGTCCCACATTGGGTATTTACTGGGTAGATCTGGGCTTTATTAACAACTACAAGGAGCTTCAATTGTGACTAGTCCTTTTGAGGTATAGCGTAGATGTGGCTAGCGCTTTTCTTTGGATCGTTACACTGTTCATTAGCAAAACACTTTTTGAACTTTGGAGAGATTATTGGAGTTGTGTTTTTAGGTTTTACTTTCTAAAATAGAGATTTTTAGAGAAAATTTTGGTTTTAGCTCATCTATAGGAGATGCTCTTATCCTTTTGTATAAATTGATAGCAGTATTCAAATAAAAGCATCAAATTATTTATCCAAAAAATTATATTCGCTACTAGATTGACTGTGATATCTACTAAAGAAGCAACCACCAACCATGATCGATTATCACCTTCATTCTAGTCAAAAGAAATGCACTATAGATCACTGCATTAGGAGAAATTATTATTTACACCGGGAGGACTGCTGATGTGGTCTTCCCTAACCAATGAGATGATGTCATCTATGCAAATATTTGTGTGAGCTTCCTAATCAGCACAAGAAATAAAAAATGAAAATTACCAGATGATGTCACATTTGCATAAATAACAGCATTTTATTGGTTGAGAGGTCAGGGAGAACCACGTTAGTAGTCCTCCTCGTGGACCTAATAATTTCTCCTGCAGTAGCTTAAGTCTAGCCCAAAATCAAGGACAAAATTATGCACTGACTTATTTACCTTTCCAAGATTAACTTGTAGTTGACTTTTGTATTCAAAAACCTTCCTATTGTAAAACTTGCTTGTACAAATATGAATATCAAACCAATCACTAGCTCCTAGAGAACTCATCCCAAATCTTTGTTCTCCGATTGTTTTTATCTGTCATTTCTCCTTTTACTTTAGTCTTTAGATATGATCACAAGGAGGCACAAAAACGGGTTTAGGTAAAGATTAAAGAGGCTAAGATAAGGTAAAAGGTATCATTGTGCTTATCCTCCTCCCCTATCTACTTTTTCTTCTTCTTCCTTTATTTTTTTAATGGATTGGATTCGGGTAATAACCATACCCAACCCAAAATATTTGGGATTTTACACAAACCCGACTCGATTAGCTTTACCCATGACATATCAGGTAATACCTGAAAATTTTGGGTTGGATAGGGTAGGGTATCCATTACCCATTGGATTTGGTCATCACTACTCAAGTTTGTTAGGAATTAAAATCAATCACATTAAAGTTTGGTAGATGCTGAAATGAAAGATGAAATATAAAATTGTAGTAGAGAAATAAAGTAGATGTAAGAAAATTGTAGAGCAGAAGCAGACTAGAAAGGAAAAAGAGAAAGAACACGGAGAATTAAGTGGTTCAATGACAAAATTTGAGCCTTTAAGACTCAAGTTCTAGTGCTGGCATACAGCTGACATGGAACAATTTATCCACATGGAACTTGAGTCTCTCAGACTCGAGTTCTATAGAGAAGATCCGAAGAAGAAGAAGCCGAAGAAAAAGAAGAAGAAGAAGAAGAAGATCTAGAGAGTAGGGAGAATAGCAGGAACTCGAGTCTCTAAGACTAAGATAATCTAATGTGGAAGAAAAAATCCACATTGAACTTAAGTCTCTTGTAGGGTAATCTGATGTTAAAGAAAAAATTCACGTGGAACTTGAGTCTCTAAGACTAGACACTCGAGTTTCACGTGGATTTTTTCTTCCATATCAGATTACCACCTTTACAATAAGAAACTTTTTGAACATGATACGATATATATCACGTATCACACGATACTAAAAACTATAAATACAAATGTATCAGATGCACAATAATGTATGTATGTTTGTGTGTGTGTGTGTGTATTAATTACAGTTGCGGGTAGGGCGCGATCGTGACATATAGGGCTGACCAAGCAACCTGGCCACCCAACCCAACTGACCGGAACCAACTTGTGGCAGCTTGATCGGACGCCTCCGGTGGTCGACGGCAGGTCTCAGCCCTTAAAAACTAACTCCAACAGGTTGAGTGGCGGGTTTCCTCCTCTAAAAGCCGAGCCACCCAACCAACCGACAAACACTTAAAATGAGGCCGAATATACCTAGATTTGGCAACGATCAGGCCATCCTCCACTCAGATCCTGCCACATTTGGCTATCCTTCGCTCAAATCTGGGCATGTTTGCTCATATCCTCTCAAATCCGGCGAAGATCTACTCTCCTCTGCTCAGATCTACTCTTCTCCTTCACTTATATCTGGGCATGTTTGTTTAGATCCGCTCAAATCTTACGATATTTTGCTCAAACCCAATGAAGATCTACTCTGCCCACTGCCGCTCCCTCATCGGTTTCGACCTAATAGACCAATTGTCCTCCCGAGCTTGATCTAACTCTTCTTCTTCCACCAACCTTGAATCGGTCAAGTCCAAGTTGAGCCCAAATCCGACTCGTGGATACCCCTAGTGACATAGTAGAAAAGGAAAAAAAAAAGATCTACTCACACTTGGTAGATCTATGATGGTCTCCACTCCTCTCTCTCGCTCTAATATCGTCCACAATTTGTAGTCTAGCAAAGCTCACTAGCACTAAAGGCTATCAAGACCACCTGTGGACTCAGCCTACCCGCCCAAACCGACAAGCCCGATCCGAAAATTGCCCAATCTGACTCTTGTGATGATTGGTGGCGGTTTAGAGCATTACCATTTGGTGTGCCAAATGCCAAATATTTGGCATTTGGCACACCAAACACCAAAAAACGTTTCTCAGAAGATGTTCTAAATGTCAAATAATTTGACATTGATGAACAGTGCATTCTCAAATATGGAAGTGTATGGACAAATGTTGTAAAATTTTAATGATTTTTTTTTATTCTTTTCTCTCTCATCTCTCTGTCAGTCTCTTCCTCTCTTTTTTTCTCAAACACCAATCCTATACTTTCTCAACCTCTCATCTGTTCTTCTCTCACCATCACTTCTCTTCCACGCCGACGCCGACGCCGACGCTGATGCATCACTTCCACGCTGATCTCTCTCTAGCAATGGTTTTTTTGTTTTTTGTTTTTTGTTTTTTTTTTTGGCTGTGGTTTGATGGGTGGGTTTAGACGGTGATGTGTGGATTCAAATGGTGTTGGTTGGGTTCGGTTCCGATGGTGGTAGGCGGGTTCAGATGGGCAGATCGGTGGTGGGTGGGTTAGGCTGTAGGTGGATTCGGGTGGGTTAGGCTATGGAATCCGATGGATGGGTCGGCGGCGGGTGGGTTTTGGTGGGTTAGGTTGTGAGCTCCGATTGATGGCTGAGGTTCGCCACCATTGAGGTTCATGGCCGATCGCTTCAAGGCCTGCACTACCACTTTTTTTTTTTTTTTTTTTTGTTCTTATCTCTAACCCATGCCATGGCCGAAAGCTCAATTTTGTTGGGGTTTGTGGTTGAGGTGGTGGCGGGGCTTCTGATTTGGTGTTGGTGGGCTATGGGTTTGTTTTGAACTGTGTTTTGGGTTGTGGTGGTGGTGGCTGTTGGTTGTTGGCAACTGTGTGGGGGTTGTTGACTGTGTTTGATGAGTTGTAAATATTATTTTAATGTGTTGTATATATTATTTTAATATATAGAATTGAAGAATCAAACATGTGATAAATAGTGTTTTGTAAAATAATGTGGTAAAATAATAAAGTAGGCTTTTTGATGTGTTAAAATGACATAATTATGCAACGGCTGATGGGAATGCTCTTGCACCGGCTGATGGGAATGCTCTTATGACGTCCAAAACTTGATTTCGGGGGGTTGGTTGGAGGGTTGTTGCATCAAAACTTGATTTCAACCTACCCGACCGGTTCCACCACCAAACGGCTGCCGTTCTCCGCTGTCGGATGAATTCCCTGTTAGATCTCGCTAGATCCAGCAAGATGTCGTCGAGATCTATCTAGATCCGGCAAGATCTCACTAGACACGGCCAGATTTTCGGCCAGATCCAAGTTTTGGCCAGATCTCCTCCCCCGACTCCTTCACTAGTCGGTGGTGGGCTTGGAAAATCTCCACCCAATTTGGTCGGCTCGGTTGCAAGTTAGGCACAAACTTGACCCAGACAAACCTATGGACACCCCTACCAACGCTGGCCTAAGCCCATTGGTGCTTGTCTCGGTCATTTTCTCTCATCTATGAGGAAGAAAGCTCCCATTGGCTAATCAGAGCAGTGTTGCCCATCTGCAAACTTCATTTAGGAGTTATCAGCGCTACTCTTTCTGCATGAGTACAGTTCTTGCCCATATAAAGATAGTATGAAAATGAAATCTTTCTGGCACAGAAAATTGTTGCAACTGACTAAACATGAAACAAGCTGATTTCACTCAACCTGCTACTGTTATATTATTAAAAGCATTTCCATTTACCAACTCACCTAATCCACATTACTTATCATAAATTTATCATTTTCATATTTAAAACTCACATTGCTAACCAAGTCCAAACAAAATATCCTACACACTTCCCTGCATCATATTTGGTTTTACACAACATTACTGGGAAAATGGCTTTGGAAGTTTGCTTTGGAAAGGGAGTATTTATTGCAGTGATCATAGGTTCTAAATATGGAAGTGATAGGGGTGGATGAGTTTCAATGACTCTCATGGTGTGTCTCTTTAGAAGCATATTAGAAATGGGTGGGAGCGCTTTTCTTGATCTATTTGGTTTGAGGTGGGGAATGGATAATGTTCTTGGTTTTGGGATGACTTGTGGTGTGAGGAGGATTTTTTTTTTTTTTTTTGATAAAGTAATGAAAAATTGTATTAAGAAAAAAAAACCTAGTACACTGGTGGTGTACTAAGAG
Source organism: Lithocarpus polystachyus (assembly GCA_033629205.1). Lineage (NCBI taxonomy): Eukaryota > Viridiplantae > Streptophyta > Magnoliopsida > Fagales > Fagaceae > Lithocarpus > Lithocarpus polystachyus. The sequence goes on along the minus strand of CM066167.1, from coordinate 25,435,197 downwards.
AGAACTCCCTCTAAAGAGACTCCCTCTCCATCCCATATCTCCAAAGTCCCTAACAAAACTTGATTAAATCTTCTCAGGTTCCTTATACGTAGCCCTCCATAACGAACTGGTTCACAAAACATAGCCCACTTAACTAAATGTGATTTTTGTCTCTCACTAATCCCACTCATAAAAAGTCCCTCTATATTTTTTCAATGCAACTGGCCACCTCCACCGGGATAGGGAATAGGGAGAGTAAATAAGTTGGCAAACTTGAGAGTGTGCTTTTAATGAGAGTGAGCTTCCCCCTCTTAGATAAATAAAGGTGTTTCCAAACCACTAATCTTTTTTGCAACTTCTCAAGAATAGGGTTTCAAATCATCCCCTCCTTTAATTTAGCACCCATGGAAAGACCAAAATATTTCAATGGAAGCGTAGACTGTCTACATCCCAACACAACCGCTAAATCCCCCATGTTGCTCACTTCCCCAACAATTACCAACTCAGATTTCCCAAAATTAATCTTCAGGCCTGAAACAAACTCAAATAGCAAGAGAATATCCCTCAATTTTTCAATCTGACACAAGTCGGCATCACAAAAAATTAAGGTATCATCCGCAAATAAAAGATGAGACTCCATTAAAGGCCTATTAGCTGTGGTATTTACTGAGAAGCCCAATAGAAGCCCTTGGCGAAGAACTCTAAAACTCCCAAAAAAATCTGTGGGGCTGCCATTTATCAGAATGGAAAAACATATTGTAAAAATATAAAACATAATCCACTTCCTCCATCTTTCTGAAAACCCACACCTCTGAACATATACATAAGAAAATCCCAAGATTCATGATCAAAAGCTTTTTCCACGTCCAGCTTACACAAGCATTCCCAGGTTTGTTCCAATTGCTCAAAATAAAGATGCTAATGTGGTGGATCTATTAAGTTGGCAAAATGGGGATATGTAGTGGGATGTCATTTTTACTAGATCCCTCTTCATGATTGGGGCTGGGGAATTTGCAAGCTTTATTTAATCTTTTCTATTCCCAAAAGATTGATCGGCATGTGGAAGATCGGATGTGTTGGGTGCCTACGAGAAGTGGCTTCTTTGAGGTTCAGTTGTATTATAGAGCTCTCACAAATGGAGCTGTACATTCCTTTCCTTGGAGAAACATTTGAATGGTGAAAGTTCCTAATAATAGCCTTTTTCATTTGGGATGCTACCATGGGAAAAGATCCTTACTTTGAATAATTTGAGAAAAAGGAATATTTTTGTTGTCAATAAATGTTGTTTGTGCAAGAATAGTGCTGAGTTTGTGGATCATCTATTTAACCATTGGACATAAGTGAGTAGGTTATGGTCTTTCATCTTATTTGTTTGCAGTCTCTTGGGTGATGCCAAAGCATGTGGTGGAGTTTAACACGGGAGTTTCTAATAAAGAACCAACAGACCCAACAACCCTTGTTGTCTTTTCTGTGGATTTATCCAAGTTATCTTTGTTGTTCCAAAAAACTCTATTCATCTCCTGTTGTGAGGTTGATGGATTGTTGTATTCAAAACATGTTTGAATGTAGTGAAAAATGTTCTAAAGAAGATGTTACTGAGGATTGAATTCTCCACCAATATATGGCAAGTATCCTGATGAAGATTGTGGATTGTGCAAACAAGTCTTGGAAGATGATTATGAGTCTTTCTTTGTTCAAATACAAAAGGCTGTTGATTTTACAAAAGAGAGATTCTTTGTTGTAGCATTATCTCTTGAGGAGTAAAATCCATATGTTGATTTTCTTGGGGTTGAAAAATACTTTCCTAATGATAAACTTGATTTTGATTTTGGCCCATCAATTGAGATAAGTGAAGCTTTTGTGCCATGTGAATTAAAAGGGAAACAAAATCTAGGGTCAATGGATGAATATGCTGATTTATTTGTGACATTGGCTTCATTTATAGTACTATGGCAAAACAAATTACAAATCAGAATTCGTTCAGCAAGGTTTATCATGAGAGAGAAAAGATTGGTAAGTAGCATGTTGGTTCCACATGTATTATTGAAAATAAAGGGATGGAAAGGAATGATTGGAAATCCAATAGATCAAGGAAAGTACACGAAACTCAAGCCTAAGGCTGATTTGCTTGACCACTATGGAGTTTCAACAACTTTCAATGTGGCAAACTTCTCTCCATTCTATGGTGCAAACAACAAGTAGGCGAGTATTTTCCAACCAAGGCAGTTTGATGCAGGAGTGTCTAATAAAAAACAAACAGACCCAACCACCCTCGTCTTACAAGTCCAAATAAAGGAATCTTGGAGGCCCAAATCCAACTCAATTATCCAAATCTGGTGCTACTAGTCAAGGCCCATTCAGGCTGGTCCTACAACATTTATTTAGTCAAATATTGTTAGTCCTAATGCCTTTAATTAGTCAATCTTGAAAGTTGAAGTTTGTGGGAAATATTAGACCATTTATTTGCATTCTTATTTTCTACGTATGGGAAACTATGTACTAATTTAATTCTCCCTTGCTTAGAGAGATGTTCTAAGCACTATATCTAGTTGGCTAGACTGAGAAATCAGATTATGAGTGTGTGATTTTTAAGAATTCCTGTGTTCAATTCTCTGTATCTCTTTGGGTGAATTCCATTGAGTGGTGAGTTTGTTGGCATTTTTTGCCAAATAGCATAATTTTAGGAATAATTTAGGAAAAAAGCACCGACCCAAAGTTATTTTGTTATGTAGCATCTTTTTGGAACATGAGTATGTCAAACTCGAGTTCCAAGTGAAACTCAAGTTTACCAAACTCAAGTTCCAAGCATTATGGAAATTTGATCAAACATAATGCTTGGAACTCGAGTTTGGTAAACTCGAGTTCTAAAAAGATTCTACATAACTAAATAACTTTAGTCAGATGCTATTTAGCAAAATTTTCCTAAAATTATACTATTTAGCAAATTTTTCCTTAGCTTTTTACCCTTGCATCCTTGGTGATTTCCATTGGGTGGTGGAATTATGTATCCCTTTGGATTTTCCCTTCATGGTGAGCTTAATTTGATTTTGAGAGAGTTCTATTTACTTAAAATCAGATTGTATCCTGTTATCAGAGTTGTTTGCATGTTGGAAAGGGGGTTTAGAGCATCACAGGTCTGCAGATATTTGGGAGGCGATCACACTGTATCTAATGTGTACAATTTGGAGAGAGTGGAATCAACCTACTTTTGAAGGGGAGGAACACACAATATTGCAGCATTTTTTTTGGGGTTCTTTGTATGATTGGATGGCTGTGATGAGCAGCTATTCCTTCTATTCACTTGTAGAATTTTTAGATTTATTTACTTTCTGTTGATTCCTGTCCTTCTTTAGTACACTGCCTGTGTACATGGAGGCTAGCATGTTGTTTTTCAGTTCTTTTCAATAAAATTTCATTATCAAAATAAATAAATAACTTCCTTGGAATTCTTGGAACAATATTGTTACTGAACATTTTCCTTCTTATATTCTGGCAAAATATCTTGTTCTTTTCTCTCTAATGAAGAATTTTTAATCACTGTAACTTAAACTTATAGAAGTCAACTTCCTTGGAAATTAACTATGTATTCATAAACATTGTGAAAAATTGCAGAAGCATATGGCCATAGCCTGTGAAGTTCAGAAAAAAAGTTGAGAGTTGTAATGTCACCAGAATTTCAGAGGGCCTAAGGCTATCAAAGAGAGAGAATGGCAGAGAGTGCAGTGGGCTTTCTGCTTGACAAGCTTTCACGCTTTGTTGTATATGAGATACAACTCCTTAGGGGGGGTCAGGAAGAAGTTTTGTATCTTAGAGGAGAATTAGAACACTTATGGGCTTTCCTGAAGGTTGCAGATGCATTTGAAGAAAGTGATGAAGAACTCAAAGTATGGATCAAGCAAGTACGAGAGATTGCTTATGACACTGAAGATGCTCTTGATGAATTCACACTTCTTCAAGTACATGATCATGGAGCTGGATTCTATAGTTCGCTCAGTAGATTATCTTGTTGCATTAAGAACAGAAAAGCTCGTTCTAGGATTGTTTCTGAATTACAAGGTATCAACTCCAGAATTGCAAATATTTGCAAAGGTTATGAGAGGCTGCTTCATAAAATGAATAAAGCTGAACAAGGTTTAGGCTCTACTAGTGCAAGCAATACATGGCAAGACCGTAGAGGTGACGCCCTTCTTATAGACAAGATAGACTTAGTGGGGATTGATGAGCCTAAGCAGAAGCTGGTGCAGGATCTGATGAAGGGTGGTTGTGGTCGTGAAGTAGTTCCTGTTGCTGCAATGGGAGGAATGGGCAAAACAACCTTGGCAAAGCAAGTCTATGATGATGCAGAAGTGAAGAAACTTTTCAAAATACGCGCTTGGATCACTGTTTCTCAATCATTCAAGATAGAAGAACTCCTCAAAGACATGATTCGAGAAATCTTCCGTGTAGTCAGCAGACCAGTTCCAGAAGGATTGGATAGCATGAACAATAATCGGTTGAGAAGAATAATCAAGGACTTGCTTCAGAAAAGAAGGTACTTGATAGTTTTAGATGATGTATGGCGCTTGCATGAATGGGATGCGGTCAAATATGCCTTGCCTAACAATAATTATGGCAGCCGAGTAATTCTCACTACACGTAATACTGATGTTGCTTCCACCTCTGTCACGGAATCTGTAGGTGAGGTCTTTAACTTGAAGCCCTTGGCTCCAAAGGAGTCTTGGGATCTTTTCTGTAGGAAGACCTTCCAAGGGAATGCATGCCCTACTTATTTGGAGGAAATCTGTAAAAATATTTTAAAAAAGTGTGAAGGACTGCCCCTTGCAATTGTGGCAATTAGTGGTGTTTTGGCTACAAAAGACAAGCGTAGGATTGATGAGTGGGATATGGTTTGCCGTAGTTTCGGAGCTGAAATTGATGGCAATGACAAACTGAAAGATTTGAAGAAAGTACTTTCTCTCAGTTTTAATGATCTTCCCTACTACCTAAAATCATGTTTTCTGTACTTGAGCATCTTTCCTGAGGATTATCTAATTGAGCGTATGAGACTAATTCGATTATGGATAGCAGAGGGATTCATTGAAGCCAAAGAAGGGAAAACACCAGAAGAAGTTGCAGAGGACTACCTCAATGAACTCTTGAATAGAGGCCTATTGCAAGTGGCAGACACAACAAGTGATGGAAGGGTCAAACTGTATCGTGTCCATGACCTGCTGCGGGAAATTATCGTGTCAAAGTCAAGAGATCAGAAATTCACTGTAATTGCTAAAGATCAAAATGTGGTGTGGTATGATAAGGTTCGACGCCTATCAATACATAACACATTGCAAAATGTACAGGAAAACATATCTGTTTCTCAACTACGTTCTTTGTTCATGTTTGGGGTGCTAGAAAAACTATTCATGCATACAATTTTTCCTCATGGCTTTAGGCTGCTACATGTGCTAGATTTGCAAAATGCACGTTTGAAGAAGTTTCCAATTGATATTGTGAACCTGTATTATTTGAAATATTTAAGCTTGAGGGGTACCAAAGTTAAAATCATTCCAAGCTTTATAGGGAAGCTTCAAAATCTGGAGACTTTGGATCTCAAGCATTCCCGTGTCACTGAACTGCCTGTTGAGATCTTGAAGCTCCAGCGACTACGCCATCTCCTTGTATATCATTTCAAACTTGAATCTTATGAATATTTCCACTCTAGATATGGTTTTCAGGTCCAGGAAAGCATTGGACATTTGCGATCCCTACAAAAGCTGTGTTTCATAGAGGCAAATGGAGGTGGTAGCACTATAATGACAGAACTGGGGAAACTGAATCAACTAAGGAGGTTAGGCATTTTGAAGTTGAGGAAAGAAGATGGAAAATCTCTGTGTTCCTCCCTTAAAAGGCTGACCAACCTACTTGCCTTGTCTATTACTTCAATAGGGAAGGAAGAGATCCTTGATTTGCAGCACCTTTCTTCTCCACCTCTATTGATTCAACGATTGTACTTGAGAGGACGTTTGGAGACATTACCTCATTGGTTACCATCACTTCATGGCCTGGTCAGATTGTATTTGAAGTGGAGTAGATTAAAGGATGATCCACTTGAATTTCTTCAACATTTGCCCAATCTTGTTCATCTTGAATTGCTTCAGGTTTTTGAGGGAGACATGTTGTTGTTTAGGATGGGGGGCTTTAAGAAGCTTAAGGTTCTAGGACTCGATAAATTCAGTGAACTTAGATGCATGAAAGTGGAGGTGGGAGCAATGCCTTGTGTTGAAAAGCTAATTATCCAGCGGTGTAAATTGCTGAAGAGGGTGCCGGAAGGCATTGAATACCTGACCAAGTTAAAAGTTCTAGAATTCTTTGACATGCCTGAAGAATTTATCCAGACACTTTGTCCAGGTGAAAAAGGTAGTGATTATTGGAAAGTTGCTCACATCCCACAAGCCTATTCTACCTACTGGAGAGAAGGTGGATGGGAGGTCAATTCTTTGGAGAGTCTGAGTGAGGGGGATAATTCTCCCAGGCCCAATACTATCATTATAAAGAGCCATGATCTTCAGACACGGTGGAAATGATATATTCTGAGATATGTGCTCAATATTTCATCTCTATACTTGTAATTACTAAGTTTGTAAGTGTGTAAGTTCTCATTGTGGTTGGATCAGAGGTGACATATAGCTCAGCAGTGCTGTAATTGTTGAGACATGTTTGTACAAAGATGGGTTGTTGGCTTGTGGATTAGAGATCTTATAAATGTAAACTACTGCATTTGCTCATTGCCGTGATGATCATGGTTAAGGAGGTCTGTAGTGCTTGGGGCATTCTTGTACAAAGGAAGGTTGTGAATCTCTTCCGTATCAAGAACTTGCAAATTTGTAAATGATTGTAAACATCATCGTAATTGGATCCTGGGGAACATGTGGTTGAGGAAGTCAACCATCAACAATGCTGAGGGCATGCTTGAAGCTGGCTTGTGTGTTAAGAGGTTGCCAATATGCTAGTGATGGTAATAGCTATTGTAGTTGGTTCACAGAATAACTGCGGTCACAAGGTTTGTAGGATGCTTGGAGCATGGTTGTACATAAACAGGTTGTGAATTTGTGGTGGATCAGAGATTGTAAAATTTGTAAATGATTGTAGTTAAATAAAAGATTACTCTGTGGTTTAGCTCTGTAATGCTTGGGGTACTTTTGTATAGATGAATAAGACTGTACGTGTAAATGAATGTAAGTACCCCAACAGTTGTCCTAGACCACAGATTGTAAATATGTACAATGTAAGTTCTCATAATAAATGGGAGCAAAGATAACCTCTGGTTGTCTATAATACTTGGGATATTCATGTATTTAAATGTTCTTTGTTAATTGGCGCAGTATTTGTCCTGTGTGCTGCTGATTTTGGCTTTGGACACAGGTAGCTGTTTCCTGATTTGTATTTGTAGTGGTGATCCCAACAACCTTGGGCTGTTAGGCCAGGACCTCTAATTTATTATATATATTTTGGGTTGGGCTTATCCTACATTGGGAGATCCAAAAAAGTGGTTGGTTGTGTTGCTGATGGGGCACTAGCCTTAGTTTGGCCTTAAACTACCTTGATCTTGGCCTTGCCGTGAAGGCTACCCAGAAGCCAGTACACTCTCTGAAATCCGAATAGGATTTCCATCTCCCCGAGATATGTTTCTCCTCACTTCTCTCGTGTTTCTCTCTATGTTCATTTCCTTAGTGCTAGCCTCTCCTATGGCATACAATGTGATGAGTTTGGGAGCCAAAGCAGATGGTAAAAGTACAGACTCAACTCAGGCTTTTGTTAGTGCATGGACAAAAGCTTGTGGCTTCACAAATCCTGCCATGATTTATGTGCCAGTTGGGAGGTTCTATCTCAGGCAAGTAGTGTTTAATGGACTATAGGGTCCTTGGAAATACAGCATAACTGGCTTATGTTTGAGCATGTTGATGGGGTTACCATATCTGGTGGAATTCTTGATGCCCGAGGCACTGTCTTGAGGGCTTGCACAGCCTCTGGCAATAGTTGTCCTGCGGGAGCCACAGTTTTTATTTATCACTAGTCGCAGACCCGCGCATTGCGCGAGATAATTTTTTTTTAGGGTGATTTTATTAAATATATTTGGGGTAATAAGTAATAACACTCTCCCATTTTGTTTATATTAATAACAAAATATTTTAAATTTATTTAAGAATCTGTTTATAAATGTTTAACCATGGTTAATAAAGACATTACTTATAACTATAGTATTAAAATACAAATTTATAAAATACCAAAAAATTTGAAATGACAAATCTCTCCGTAACTCAATGGGAAAAGAAAAGGCGGAAAAAAAAGCAAAAGACATTACTTAATATTTTGAAATACACTTTAATTTAAAATTTGAAAATAAGAGAGTTTAATTTTAAAATTAAGGATAATTTTGGAACCTACCTTAAGCATAGGCAGGTTAGTACACAATATTTTGATATTAATTTAATAAAGTTTGGTTAAACAAATGTAAATGGTGAAAATATTTTTTCCTTTCAAGTTTGGGGTAGAATGTCATTTCCTCAAACATCAAGGAATGGGAATGTAATTACCCATATATTCTTCTTCTTCTTCTTCTTCTTCTTCTTGCTAATAATTGATTTTTCATTTTCTTTTAAGTTAATAAAAACCTTATATATATAGCTTTTTATTTATTTATAAAATATACATTTTTTTAATATTTACATATCTTTTTTTTAATGTGAATCTTTACATATACCTTAAGTAAACTCCATATATCCCACTTCTTTAGATGTCTAAAATCATAGACAACTACTTCATAATGATAGTAGCTAATTAGTTTTATCACTTTTTTTTCATAATTTCATTTATAACGTTTTTTACTATTATTATATATTTATTGGCTAATGATTTTCATAACAGATGTGTTAAATGAGATGTAGCATCGTTTATTAGATTTTTAAATGTAATTGTGTATGAAAATTACACACACACACACACACACACATATATATATATATATATCTAAAGTTAAATGAAATGTCAAAAAAGGGATTTGAAAATTTTCTAGCTTTATTTCTTTTGTAATTTCTATTATTACATGAGAACATCTCATTTTAGTTATGAATTAGAGTTTCATTAGGTTTAAGTTTAAATATATTGCTATGATTGTGTATAATTATTGATTATTAATTCAATTTTTTAAGTGAATGTAACAGTTGATTTTATTGTACTGTAAAGTTTTTAATGTTCTCCATATTGGTCATATTTATTTTTCATTTTTACTTCATCTTACAACCTCCTTGTTTTCCAATTAATAGTTACTAATTAACATTTGATTTTTTTTTTCTTTACCACCTCTCTCTCTCTCTCTCTCTCTCTCTCTCTCTCCATAGGCAACCTACTGTTTTCCAAAATTTGATGATTATTTTATTTCATTAAATATGCATTGTAGTTTTTTTTTTCATTTATTTTTGCTACCCTTAAGTTAGTATATCCATAATTATTAGTTTCTTTATATTATATTTGATTTGATATCCTCATTATTATTTTTTTAATTTAGTGTTTCCCAATTGGCATTTTTTTTGTATTATATTTTTTCTTTGATGTATTGGGTTTGAGAATGAGTGTGTCCCTAGTATTACTCCACTTTATGATGACGCTTTTATTTATTGAAATTAAGTAAAATTTTAAATTTTTAAATAAAAAGGAGAGAAAAATATAAATAATTTAATAATATGGAAGATGTGGGGAGATGAGTAGTGATATTAAGGTAGAAGGTAGTAAGGAGATGAAAAAATAAAGGTAAGGAAAAAACTTGGACAAAGTGTAAATGTATAAATAAATAAAAAAGAGGACAATTTTTTAAGGATAATTTTATTATTTAAACAAAATATTCCATGTTTAATTATTAAAAATAAAAAAGAGAGAAAATAGAAATAATTTAATGGTGTAGAAGATGTGATTGAATTTAAATGTTGAATAACATAAGATGAGAAGAAAAAAAAAAGTAAAAATAAAATATATAACAATAAATACCAATAAAGATGACAATTGCACATAAAAGATTTTTGTTCTTTCTTATAACTCAAATTAAGATTGATGGTTTTTTTTTTTAATATGTGTTTTAGGATTGTGTTTTTTTTATTTCCCATAAGAAAGTCTTTTCTTTCCCCTTTATAATTTTGATTAAATTTTGGTTTGGATTAATACTTAGTTGTTTTTGGAAATAGGAATTTGAATATGCCTACCAATTTTTTGACTAATAAATTATTATGAAATCTATTTTTTATTTCTTTAGTTTTATTTTAATTTTGGTTAAGTTAACACTGTAATTTTGTGATGATTTTTTATTATTATGATAATTTCCTTATTCCTTAAGAGATGAGTTGTATATTAAGCAAATGTAACACACTACAACAAAGTTAGAAAAATATGGTTCACCTTAAAAAATATTAATGAAATACAAAAAAAAATATTAAAATGATATATTTGTAGAGATAAAAAGATTAAAAAAAAGTGTAAAAATATTTTTTTTTTCTTTGAAAAAAGGAAAATGCTTGAAGTAATTGTTATTTTTTATATATTACATTTCACTGCATAATATTTATATTCCTACGCATCGCCAAGTTTGCAGCTAGTTTCCTATAAAAACTGAATGATTCTACAAGTCTTCTATTGAGAATAAATTCTAATCTTAGGTTGCAAAATGCAAATGTAGTAGAAACATGGTGAGCGAGAATAATGGGTTGTGCTCATAGTTAGTGTAATAAGCATGTGATATGATTGTGGGCTTCCTTTATAATAGAACCTTTTGTTACTCTTAGAGCAAACAAAATGACGCCCTTATCCCCACCCAAAATGTTTTCCTATAATGACAAGCTTTATCTTTTAACCTCTAAGAAATGCAATGCAATGGCCAAATGATATGCCCCTTTAATATATTGTCTCTAATCAAATAAACAAAGGCTCCTGTCCCCTTTAGGTACAGGTTTATATAGAATTTAATTGTTTTCAATTTTTTCTTTTTTATGTAAGAAAGAACCATCAACCTTAACTAACCCAAAAAAAAAAAAAAATCATCAACATTAATTAGAGTTATAAGAAAAAGCAAAAAAAGGGTAACATTTAACAATTAAAGAGAAAAAAAAAAACAATTTAAAAAACAAATCTAAATGGCATTACCTAGAATATAATGAAACTAATATATGGCATTACCTATATTCTTGGTTTACCTAGAATATAATAGAGAAAATAAATATGAAACTAATACTAATTCTAGGAAATATATATAGAGAAATAGAAATAAGGATGCTAATTAAAGAACATTGGCAATACCATCAATCCCGTTTGAAGATTAATCATAGCTCCATTAATTTGCTGACTTTCAATTTTTGGTTGGTATATATTTAGGCGTTCTCCAATGCCATAAAATTTCTTATTGTCTGGTTTTACTTGAATTCCTGCAAACTACCCGATTAAATTAAGTGAGAAAATGAGCATAATGATTCTAGTGTAGAAAAAAAAAATCCCAAAGATTAGTAATTTAGCATAGATAGAAGAATGTATAAAAAAAATTCATCGAAAAATTGAGAGAGAAAGCAAGAGAGAACCTTTTTTTGAATTCCGGTAAACTACTCGATTAAATTAAGTGAGAAATGAGCATAATGATTCTAGTGTAGAAAAACAAAGAAAAAAAAAAAAGAAAAGAAAGGATTCCCAAAGATTAGTAACTTGGCATGAATAGAAGAATGTATAAAAAATTCATCGAAAAATTGAGAGAGAGAGAGAGAGAGAGAGAGAGAACCTTTTTTTGTGAGAGGAAACTATGCGTAGAATGGAATAGATAGTTATCAATTTATAGTAAGAGAGTGAATAAAAAGAGACAAACTAAAGGAAGATGAAGAGAAAGAAGAAGAATAATATTTATGTAAAGGGTAGTGTGGAGATGAGAAGAAGAAGAATAGTATTTATGTAGAGGGTAGTGGGGAGATGAAAAGATAAGGATGGAGAAAGGTTAGAAAAAGTGTAAATATTAAAATAAAATAAAAAGTAAATGTTAAAAAATTATAGGAAAATTGGAAAGAAAATGATAATGAGGTGGACGCTGATGTGGCTCAACTGGAGCATAGCAACAATAAATGCTACGCTTCAGCTTTTAGTAATATATAGATGACTAAATTTCCTTCTTACCTACTTTTTGGTGAATTTGTAGTTGAATTTGACGAAGGAGTTTGTATCTTCGGAGTTAATCAATGTTTTTATTATCCTCGATCAGTCTTTTCTTTTAGCTTTTTAGTTTATTCATTTTTTAAAAGTTCAAAATTTTCTACGTATAATCTATATATATATATATATATATAATAATAATAATAATAATAATAATAATAGGTGAAGCAGAGAGAAACTCAAATAGAATTTCAAATTAGAATTTCAATTTTGTGCCATGTATTTAAATTTGGATTCTCAATTTTGCGCCACTTGTCCTAACCAAAACTAAAAAAAAATCTAATTAGATTATAAATTGGACTTCAATTTTGTGTCATGTATTTTATCTAAATTTTCTAATTTTTGTACTCAAATAAATGATGCATTAACATTTAACACGGAAGTCAAGAAAACTACAATGATAATGCTCATTGGCCTAAGCAAGAACATCTCACCTGCATACTTTTATGGCTGAACATCTCATCTGCTTACTACTAAAACCAAAGAGTCCAACGAGAAAGACTATAAAAGTAAAACATCATCTCCTCCTAATGCCATATCGTCATCCCATATCCCCTCCTTCTCTCTCAACCTCTACCAACTAGATCCACACACTACCCTCTCCTCCTCTTTTCAGATTTCTAAGAGTAAGGCAATGTTCAAACATAATGTTCAATTCCAATTTTCCTTACTTTACACTCTCATAAATTACTGCTTCATTGGCGCCTCCAAGAAAATTCCAAGCTCAATGTGAAAACTGAATCTACCAAGATGAACATCTTATCATCACAATTGTTAATATTTTCGTGCATAAGCACAGACTACATGCTAGTTATACTTTAATGGGCCTTCAAAAACTAAACAAATAAAATTTTAACAAAAACTACATCTAAATGCACACCAATCAGTTTCACATTAGATACTCTGTCTAATTGCCATGCAATTGGTTAAAAAGAGTTTGTTTTTGGGAAGAAGATAACAAATGGTTTTTACGGTGGCATGGGCATTACTATTTATTTTGTTTGCTTAGATAGAGCCAAAGAAAATAAAATTTTGAAATGTAATCACCATTTGGGTTGGATTCATCCATTATAATAAGAGAAATGATATGTTCATAACATTTTCACAACATTTTTACAACAAATCCTAAGTGACAGGTTATTAGAGGTTGTTATTGTTGGAGCAAAAAAGTAATCTTAGTGTTAGGTTTAAATTTGAACCAATAACAATTAACCACTTATGATTTGTTGTAAAAATGTTGTGAATGTAGCATCTCTCTTATAATAATCTTAATTCCTCAAATTTATTCATTAAAAAAACAAATCACTCCATTTTATAGGTAGTTAAACTGGGAGTGGGTGGGATTCACCGGTAGAAAGTGGCGTGCTTTTACCTTTGGTTTGGTTAAAAATAAATAAATAAAAAACCTATTACTTGTTTTTGCTCTTCTTGGTTTGGGAGGAGATTTTTCATTTTTGTCAAATTAAACTACCATCCACCCAAAGCCAAATACCTCATCCACTAGCCACCGGCAACCGGCAACTGGCAATCAGCAACTAGCCACCACCCAAATCCAACGAGCTACTACCACCAGCCACAAAAACCAGTCACCACCACCATGCCACACACCAACCACCAAAAGCCATTAAATCAAACCCATTAAATCAGAAAACCAACAAACCCCAATCAAAAGAAATTAATGCATTAAATCAAAAACCAAAAGCCATTAAATTAGAAATCGATCTCCAGACGCACGGATCAAAACTCCATTGGAACCCACCTGATCTCCACCCAAAATCAACATCAAAAGTTCAGAATCCCATCAGAAACAGTTTGAAGCTGATATCCTCACCTCCACTGGCGTTGTCTTCACGCCTCACTACCGTCGTCTCCATGCCTCCACGCCTCCACACATACCCAGATTACAACCCACAACCCAAATCAACCCAGACCAAGCAAACCCACACAAACCTAGGCCAACCCACACCATAAACTCAGATTGACCCACCATTGAGACCTCCCCACGTCACCACCATCGAGACCACGCCACACGCCGATCTCGCCACACTGTGACCATACCATTACCACACCGTGACCACGCCAAATCAAACCCAACTCCGATGGCATGCTTAGAGAGAGAGAGAGAGAGGGAGAGAGAGAGAGAGAGAGAGAGATGTGAGAGAGGGAGTGAGAATTAAGGATGAAAGAAAGAGAGAATAGAGGGAAAAAAATTGCAGAGAGAGAGAGGGAGAGAGAGAGAGAGAGAGAGAAAAATAATAATTATACAAGATGCTACAGTACGGTAATAAAAGTAAGACGGTACTGTAGTGGTATTGTAAAAATTCTTACAAGTTTAGAATTCCAGATGGAGTGGGGTTTTTGTGCATTGATGATAAAATACACGAACATATGCCAAATACAATTGCCAATTGGAATGCTCTAATGCCATGACAAGCCGACTTCTAAGGAAATCGTATTGACAATACTTGCAAATAATTCCATATTCTAGAGTAGACTATATAATATTGTGCATCTACATATAATTAATCTTTAATCTATACCTTTAATGCGAGTCCGAATTTTCTGTCTCATTTTTACTACTCAATTCCATGCTCCTTTAAAAAAAACTTGACATGTGTAACCTAATTAATTAAATTCTAATTTTATTCCTTTAATATTTCAGTTATCCAAAATAAATTAAAGGGAAAAACTTAGGTACAGTAACTTAAGTTTTCATCTTAAATTCCAGCCATGTGTTTAAAATAGACAACCCAGCAAATGGTGTTACGAGGAATAGCCGTTTTTCCCCCCCACCTCCTTCTCTCATCTTTTCCCTCACATGCTAGAAAATCAGATAACTTCAAACACTTTCACCCTCATTTTCACAAGAAACAGACAGATTTCAACCATAAATTTTGACTGAAACTCAACAAATTTCTGACAAGTCGCTTCACAACCACTTCTCACATTGATTCTGGCCACCAAGTGGGGAGGCAGAGTGGTTTTTACCCACATGAAACCTCATACTTTTAGAGAGAACCAGCCTAAGAGAATGAAGAAGACGTCAGGGCAAGGCAGTTGTGAAGGGATTTGTGGTGGTCAACTGAAAGGAACAACTCTCAATCACTCTCTTTCTCATTGTGGTTTTGTCGATTTGGGTTCACCTTATCGATCCATGGCCTTGCCCCTTATTTCCTATGATATGTTGTTAATCAATAATGAAAATTTTTTGGAAAGAAAGTGTGGATTGCCATTGCTAGGTAAGTAATAAAAAAGACAGGATTTGAAGAAAGAGCTAAAGATTTTTTTTTTTTTTTAAAGACACAAGAAAACCTGATTATGTCTTTGAAGGAGGAGACTTAGTGGAAGAAGTCGGTGGGGCAGATCTGAAATCTGAAACTGAAATTATTTGGTTCTCCGTTGCAGGCTAGTTAAAATAAAATTAGCCTCTAAGCATGCGCTCAAGCGCATGCTTAGAGACTCTTCTATTTTTTTTGGATAAAAGTTAATAATTTGCATCAATTATAATTTGAAATTGTTATATTTTCCAATCACAAAAAAACTTAGGGGTGTGATGAAAAAATTATTTCACTTATAAATGCATAATACTCATCACACTCCTAGTTTTTTTTTTTTTTTTTTTTTTGTAATTAGAAAATATAGTAATTACAAATTATAATGTATGCAAATTATTAACCTTTATCCAAAAAACATAGAAGAGCCGGCTAGTTACATTTATTCCTTAAAGGCTTTTTTTTTTTTTTTTTTCAAATGCAAATACTTTATAGTTTTTACAAATGCATAATATAATTGGACAAATGCGTAGAAGTCAAAAGACCCTTAGAGCACATGCGAAGCACATGCAATAAGCTTTGAACTCTAGATGTTTCTGTTAGATACACCAAAATATATCAATGCTTGGATTTGTTTTTCCCGTAAACAATGTAAAAGTGAATAATGTGGACATCATTTGTCAGTAAAGAATGTTAAGTTTAAAAGATCAGGATATTTATTTAATTATTTACCAAAAAAATAGATCAATATTTAAAGGTACAACTCCAAAGTCCAAATGTCTCATCTACAACAAATCCCAAAACCATATCAATTAAGGACTACTATTTTTCTAATAAGAGGATTAATAAAGCGACTTAAAAGTTGAATTTTTTATTTTTTATTTTATATAAGATATAAATTCTACTCTAACCTAATCTAAGTGTATATGTATGTGAAGTTCTCTCCTAGAGACTTGAACTCAGACCCTTGTACACCCCATACTTATAGAGTGACCATCGCGCCAAAGGTACGAGGTAGTAACTAAAATAATAGACCTAAATTGACTGTGTGAATACATAATCCGAAGAGAAACAACGAAACATTTTTTGATAAGTAGAAACAGAGAAACTTGAAATGATACAAAGTAACCCATAAGATGAATAACAGCACAAAATGATGAGGGGCATTAAGCAAATGAATGCCCAATTTTCCCACAATTATAGCCGAACTTCTCATCCATGCCACGATCATATCATTCTTATTAGGGCGATTCTTGACACTATGCACTTGATGCCGATAAAGCAATCATATTTGCAAGCATCGCATAACATAAAAAAAATCACCATTATAAGTTGACTTTATGCCATAACAGAACATTTTCCATCTCTAATAAAACTTCAATTCCATATATATTCAATCACACACTCCATAACTTATTGCTATCAAAATGAAACCCACTTGAAATCCAAAAACAATATTCATTCTTAATTTACTGCATAAAAATACAAACAAAACCGAACCAACAATATTTTTTTTTTTAGATAAAAGTTAGGCTTTGTATCAAAAAAACAAAGAACGTATACGAATGGACTGGCTAGAGTCTATCCATAAGACCCACAATAATTTAACCTCTCCTTAACTTCCACAACATTTAGAATCCCCAAATGGAATGTACTAGTTTTCTAGCATTTGCCAACATCGAACAAATCTGATTTTTTAAAGAGAAAAAAGTTATGAGCATTTCAACAATATTTTTAAAAAAAATTGCAACTATAATTTTTGCCACTTCGATCAGATTGAAGCAAATGGAATAACACCCAGATAATAATTAACACTTGCACACATGAAATTAAAAATAGAAGTCTACCAAGGTTGTCAACATTTGTAAGAACAAATAAGCAAAACTTAAAAAATATATATAATTTCAAGACTTACATCAGTTACATGGTCAACAAAGGTCAATGTGGAAAAATAAATCCATCAACGCAAAACCCTACATTATAAACTCAATTAAAAAAACAAACACACAAATGTTGCACATGATCCATTTTCATTTTCAAAAACTTCCATGATCCTTCCTATATTACCGTTCTTGTGCACAAACAAAGGGAAAAAAAAAGTATCTGTAACAATTTTTAAGTTTAATCATTTCTATTCATCATAATTCAGAAATGCTACATTTTTCAATCACAAAAATACATAGGGGTGTAATGAGATTTATATGAAAAATATTATTTCACCTGCAAATGCATAAATCTCATCACACCCTTATTGGAAAATAAAAACTAAAATTTAGAACTTGCCCACTAAATAAAAATCAAATAAATATAAGAAAATAGATAATTAAACAAAGGTAAAATAAAACCATGCTTGCTATAAAATGGACTACAAAATAAAAGTTAAATGTGATGAGTAATAGACAGATTGTAACAATAGTAGCAATGATTGAAGTAAATAATTAAAAGTAAAAATAATATGAAAAGTGAAGATTTTATTTATGAAATGAAAAAAAAAAAAAAACCTAAAAAAATTATTGTGTTGTATTGATCTTGTTCTTCAAAATTCTTTAGGGAGAAATTGAGAGAGGAAGAAAGATGAAGATATGTATTTTGTGACTTAGCCTTGGTTCTTTGAATCTAAGGCTTGGATTAGAAACAAAAGATAATTGAAAAAGAGTGGTGGTTATTCTTTTAAGTTGTAACTAAATTTTTTCTCAAATAAAAAAAAAAAAAAAAGTTGTAACTGAATGTTTTGGCAAAAAAAAAAAAAAAAAAAAAAAAAAAAAAAAAAAAAACGCTCCGAATAAGAATTCATTTTTTACTCAACGTGACAAAGTGGGGACAGTCTTTCAAACCTTTTTTCTTTTAAATAAAGAAAAAATATCTAATTGGGTTTATTTTTGATAGAATTGTACGTGCCTAAAAAAAAGTGAGAAAGGAAAAAAAAAAAAAGAAAAAAAAAAAGAAAGATTTTATAAGTAATCTAAAATTTAGGATTTTAAAACTTAATAATTTTATTTAGATAAGTATAAAAGAGTGGTGGATAACTTAATCTATATTATTTATAAGAGGATTCCCTTCTTTGAATTGGATTTTTATGTGGTTTAAAAATACCCTCATTAATGAAGGGTAACTTCTCTTAAAAATAGGGTTATAAATGACAACAAATAACAGATTTCATTTTGAATTCAAAAAAAGAACTCCTAAAATTTAGGATTTTTTTTCCCTTTACATTCATCTTTTATTCCCTAAAATTTACTCCCTCCGTCTCACTTTTTTTGTCCTCTATTCCATTTTGAGATGTCCCAAAATATTGTCTTGTTTCTAAAAATAAAAGTTTTTAATTTACTAATGTTCCTATTATACCCCTATTAATTTACTAATTCAATTTTTTGATAAATTTTTTTAAGGGTAGTTTTGAAAACTTATATATTTTTAAAAGGTAGACAAGATAATAAATGATGTTCCCTTAAAAATTTGACTTTTCAAACAAGACAAAAAAAGTGGGACAGGGAGAGTAGCATTTTTTATTCATTTTTCATCTAGTAAAACACGCCCAATTTAAAAAATAAAAACTAAAAAACTAAGAGAACTCTTAAAATTTAGCCTATTTTCCCTCCCGTTCATCTTATTTTCCCTCCCGTTCATCTTATTTTCCTGCCCAAACTTGTCTCTATATCACTACACCACTTTCAAACACACGTTCAAAAAAGAAATTACATTTACTACTTATCTCTAAAGTTTATTATTTTTATTTGTTTGAAAAATAAAATATATATTTCCAAATTATAATAGATGCAAGTTATTAACCTTTACTCAAAAAAAAAAAAAAAAATAGAAGAGCCTCTAAACACACGCAACACGCGTACTTTGAGGCTAGTATTATTTTAACTACATGAGATGAGATAATCTCATTAAAATTAAAATAAAAAATAAAAAATAAATAAAAACTACATGGGATGATGGCAAAAGGATAATTTTTTTTTAAGTTTTATTTTACTCTAAATGAACTTTAAAAGTTGACTTAATGTGATCTAATTTAACTAAAGAATAAGTGAATAACGTTATTTGTTTTTGTTTTTGTTCTTTTTAAGAAGGTAAGAAAAAAAAAAAAAAAAAAAAAAAAAAAAAAAAAAAAAAAAAAAACAAAGAGAAGGCGAGTAACGTTTTGGTAATGTTGGAAAAATTTGAATTTGGTAATTGGTATTTGGTAGTGGTTTAGTGGAGTGGGAAGTTATTTAACAAAAAAAAAAAAGGGAGTTATAAGTTATTCTGTAGTGGGTTGTTTGGAAGTTATAAATGTAATTTTACTGGATTGTCATCCATTTTTGTCCAAGTGTAGGAGTATTTTTGAACCACAAAAATGAGGATCCCAAACAGAGAGAGTACCTTAAATAGTAGTATAGATAAAATAAAAAGCCAAGAGACAGAGCTTTATGTTTTAGTGCTTGTTTGTTGAGTAGTTTATATTAGACACATGGCTTAAATTTAAGAGGGAAACCTAAGGTATTATACCTAAGTTTTACCCTAAATTAAAAACCCAGTACACCTCATCACCACCACCAGTCCTCCACTAACCTTCACCACCACTGGTCCACCACCTATCTTCGCTAGCGCCACTAGCAAGAGACCACCGACACCATAAATGCTACCATTCATGGCCAACCACCACCTTTGACGAATCTATGTCTCTTCCATTTCATCCCTCTCAAACCCACCCACCCACCACCATTGTTACCTTTTATATTGTAAAGTTATTTAATTTAAGGATTTGTTATGACTATTCAGATCAACCTGCAATAATCTCATTTAATTTTAAAAGAGTGTTGATGGTTTTGCTTTTTGATAGGATTGTTATTTTAACCAAAAGTTTGATTTGAGTATTTGTTCTTTGGTTGAAATCAGTGGTGGGGTAGAAGAGAGATGGGTTCGTCAAGGAGGCGATGGATTCTTCAAGGAGGTGATTGTGTTGATGGCTTTAGTAGCCTCTTGTTAGTGGCGCCAGTGAAGATTGATGGTGGGTTGGTTTGTGAGGGATGAAGTGGAAGAGTTCATTCATCGTAGTCAATGGTTAGTCGTGAATGGAAGCATCGATGGCATTGGCCGCCTTTTGCTAGTGGCATTGGTGAAGGAAGTTGGTGGACTAGTGGTGTGATGGGGTGTGCCGGGTTTTTAATTTATTTTGGGTAACTGAAATTTTAAAGGAATAAAATTAGAATTTAATTAATTAGGTTACACATGTCATGTTTTTATTTGTGGAGCATAAAGTAGAGAAAAAAAAGTGAGAAAGAAGATTTCGACTCCTTTAATGTCAATCTTATTATTGTCTAATTAAATTTCGAGCCTTGTGATATTAGTAAACATGCTTAAAAACTTATGAGAATGTCAATGGCTACCACAACTAGAAACAACCCAAACATTGATGGCATTCACATCCAATTATCTTCAAGTGTCACAATTCTCAACTCCAAGATCAAGACAAGTGATGATTGCAACTCAAATTGGCCTCGGTAACACTAACTTGTGGATTGAGAATGTTGCATGCGGACCTGGGCATGAGATCAAGTAAAGAATTTTTATTTATTTATTGATCTAAATTAAAATATTATGTTATTGTAACAACTATATTATAATGATGCTAAATTGGTCATGGGTGTAATTGGTTGGTGCATTATTGGGAGTCTAGGCAAGGGCCAACAAGAGCTTGGTGTACAAAACAGTTAATTTTACCAATACTCAAAATGGAATGAGAATTAAGTCTTGGAAAAACCTAGCAAGGGGTTTACTAGGAACATTCTTTTCCAACATGCTGTTATGATGGATGTCCAAAACCCAACTGTGATCTATCAAAATTAATACCCCGACAAAAAAGGTTGCCCTGGTCAGGTACGTTATTTTGAACTACAATAGTTTTAGGTTTAAACTCGGATAAGGCTACTTATGAAAAAGCCTCAACATGTTCAAGGAGATTACACAAGATAGATTATTAAAAATTTTAGCTGGCATGAGCCCATGATTGTGACCTTTAAAATTACTCAAAATTACTCATACACATTAGATAGTTGGACCCATGATTATGGCAGGCCGAAGTTTTACTCTTACATTAGTTCCAGGCCCAAATTAAGCTCCCAAAACCTTCTCAATGCCTTGCACTGCTTCATAATCCATTATATCTTTCTCTTTTTCTTGAAGCGATGGTATACTGCTCACAACAATGATGCGGCTTCTAACGACGGTAGGGCTACGTTAGAAACTTTTGGCTTGGCAACAGTTAAGGGATGCAGAAGAGGACGAACACAACGGAAGAACATTGAGATAGAAAAGGACGGCACTCGAAAGCACTGTAAGGATAGAAATCAAAATTGTAGCTCTGATATCATGTTATATTTTAGGAAAATATGGAGAGAGAGTTGAGAGACAACACAAGGTTTATGTGGTTTTGCGTAACACGAAAAGAAAACCTTGATGACTATACTTTCATTGTTAGAGATATATATTAGACATATTGGCCCAATATAATAGGCCCAAGCCCACTCCTACTTGTACTAGTAGTCTAGGGTTTAGTCACCTATATATACTCATATTAGGGTTCATTGTAACACAGGTTATTGTATTGCACTCTTATACAATAAAGATGTAGCCGAATTCCTCTGTGGATGTAGGCTGACAAGGCTGAACCCCGTAACCCTTGTATTCTCGATGTTCCTATTCTATGCTTTTCCTTCCGCATCCACTCTAGCATATACAACATGGTATAACACATCGCGTTGCTAATAATACATTTAACATTCATTATAATCTCAATTCATAGTTATAATGAGCCAATATAGTACAATAGACTATGGTTAATTGGCTGGAACTACAAGTAGTATTCTTAGTTTAAACATCAATGATTGGACTTGGGCCTACGCTATGCTTGGCTTTATATCTGTCGACACAAACATGAACTCTGCCAACCTATTGTCTTTCAACCTAGTTTTTGCAAGCAAGAGGATTGGAAGATCTGAGAAGTTGCTGAGGAATTATGAGCGGTAGTTTGGTAGCTGAGAAGAAGCTCTGAAGAGTTAAATGGTGATATGAGAGAAAAATGAGATAAAAACTTTAAGAGGATTAACGTGGTAGAGTCCAAATCTATGAGAGAGAGAGAGAGAGAGAGAGAGAGAGAGAGAGAGAGAGAGAGAGAGAGTTTTTGAAGAGGTATTAGGTAAATAGTTTAAATTTGACCACCGTGCACTCTCGGCGTGATAGTCATTCCATAAGTACAAAGTTCTTGTAGAGTGGGGGTGGGAGGAAGAGAAAGGCAAGGGCTGGGGTTTTAGTTTCTAGGAGAAAGTTTCACACACATATACAACTAGATTAGGTTAAAGTAGAATTTCTGTCTTGTATAAATTTTTTTTTTTTTTTAAAAAAGGAGGAGAAGGGGGTAAAGAGTTCAAATTTGATTTCAATTGATGAGGAAGAGTGGACAAAGAGCCATTTCTACTCCCTGTCAGTCCGTGGGAGTAGCAATTACAACTTCTTTAGGCTTAAAAATAAATAATGTATTAAAACAAAAAACAACAAAAAACCAAAACCAAAAGACATGATGAGTTAAAAAGACAAAAATACCCCCTTCGGGCTAAGACTTTCCAGATTCTAGGACCTAGAAAACCATATCTAAGATCAAATTGCCTTCTCCCGAATTGGGTTTGTAAGCCCAAACGTTAGTGATGAAACCAAAAATCGTCAGTTAGGTCACTCATCCAATTTAGAGCTTTTGATGGGCTTTTGAGATTTGCAAGAGAAATAAAGCTGGTCTAAGAGACCACCAGGGTGAGCCTCGAAGGGGGAGCCTTCGATGCTTGAGTCAATATCTGCCCATATATATTGTATATAGATAGCATTTTGTAGTCTTTTTGACGTACCTCAACAAATGGGTAGATTGTACCTTTTTATAGGTAGCTTGGGTAGTTGTTGTGCTCATAAATGTCTTCATGTACACAATTGCAGGTAATTATTAAGTCAGTATTTGCCCATATATTTTGTATATAGATAGCATTTTGTAGTCTTTTTGACATACCTCAGCAAATGGACAGATTGTTCCTTTTTACAGGTAGCTTGGGTAGTTGTTGTGCTCATAAATGTCTTTATGTACACAATTCCTAGTAATTATTTCCCTCTGTGTAATGGTCTCTATCGTAATGGGAGTTTAAGGTTGATGAGTAATGGTCGTCATTAATGTATTGAATGTGCTTGAGCGGTTACATTTTTTTTCCATGATGGTCTACTAATGATATAAGGTCGTCCATATTAATGGACGACCTTAATGATTTTTTTGGACTCATCAATTGCCCCCCCATTCCCAAGTCTGATGTTGTGTTGGTCAGACTTAGGGAATTTTCTTGACTTGTTTAGTTTTAGAATTCTTAGTGTCTGCCTTTTAAAGGTCTTTTTGGATGTTTGAAGGATCATTGCTTGACTTTGTGAGTAATCTTTTTTTTTTTTTTTTGGATGACCATTTTTGATCACTGCTGAAGAGCAAGGTGATTTCTTTGGATGATAATTTTTT
Organism: Lithocarpus polystachyus; assembly: GCA_033629205.1. Taxonomy (NCBI): domain Eukaryota; kingdom Viridiplantae; phylum Streptophyta; class Magnoliopsida; order Fagales; family Fagaceae; genus Lithocarpus; species Lithocarpus polystachyus. The sequence goes on along the minus strand of CM066167.1, from coordinate 25,411,212 downwards.
ATCACAATTAAAAAGCAAGCTAATTTCTTTGGACGACCATTGTTGATCATTGCTGAAGAGCAAGGTGATTTCTTTGGACGACCATTCTAGATGCCCCCTATTGAAGATGATGATCACTTGGATCGATTATTTATTTGGACAATCCCTTGCCATCAAAATTATTTACTTGGCAACCATCTAGATTGCCTTCCATTGAAGATCGCGATCACTTGGATCGATTATTTCTTTGGACGATCTCTTGCCATCGGAATTATTTCCTTGGCAACTATTTGGATTGCCTTCAGTGGGCATTCGCCTTTGATTGGACCTCTTTACCTTTTGTTTGAATAAGTAATTTTTTAGTTTTGACTTATCCATGTATAAAAGGTTTTACTGCTTTAAATGATTTTATTTATTGTGTGAAGAATTTATCATTGCTTTTTGGACGATTTTATTCTTGTATGAAGAATTTATCGTTGAATGATTTTATTCTTGTACGAAGAATTTTATCACTGTTGCTTTGGACGATTTAATTCTTGCAGGAAGAATGTATCGTTGAATGATATCATTCTTGTATGACGAATTTTATCATTATTGCTTTGGACTATTTAATTCTTACACAAAGAATTTACCGTTGAATTATGATATTATTCTTGTATGAAGAATTTTATCGTTGAATGATTTTACTCTTACATGAAGAGTTTATCGTTAAATGATTTTATTCTTATATGAAGAATTTTATCGTTATTGCTTTAAACGATTTAAATCTTGCACAAAGAATTTACCGTTGAACAATTTTACTCTTGCACGAAGAATTTATCGCTAAAAAATTTTGATAGTGTCCTGAAAAACACCCTACTCCATATTCGTCCATAGGGGTCGTCCATAGAAGAAGAGAAATACCTTGACCCATGACCCAGTAGATTCGTCCACAGTAGACTCGTCCGTGCACAAAGACCCTTGGACGGACTGTAACGACCTCAAACGTGGCCATCGCAGAGATTCCCTGGACGAAGTTTATATACTTGTTCCATAACGCATTTGTAACCAAGGCATTGCCGCGAAGCCACCTCCAATGACGGTTACAGAACATACGGCTTAATAAAGTAACTTCCATGGCAGTTATGGAAGTTACTTACGAACCTTCCGGCATCCTCCAATGTAGGAGAAGTTATGAAGCGAGTAACTGCTCATGGCGTGGACTATATAAGAACAACGATCACCAAATAAAAAGGTACGGAATATTTTCCAAGTATTTTGGACTTCCAAAGTTTAGAGAAGACACTGACTTTGCCATCGGAGGGTTTCTGGCCGGTACACCCCGGTCGCCTCTGACTGTGTTGTCTATCTTTCCAGATTTTCAAGTAGATTGTCATCGCCGCCGTAGAAATCCGAAGTGTCCAGCCTACTGATTTGTTGTGCATCATCAGTTGGCGCCGTCTGTGGGAAAGAAATAAGTTTGTACTAACTACTTTCCTTCAACGAAAGGCTGTATGGTTCGGACAAGATCAAGGGCTACCAGCCCAGGCCACCAAGAAAGTAGAGATGCCTCCAGCAATCCTAACCGCGATCGACAGTCAGCGCCAGTCGCTCAACAGCCAGCCCTCCAACACATACAATCCATGGCAGCCGCCATGGCAGAATTAACCCGTCAGAACCAGGAGTTGACTAGGGAGATTCACTTGCGGAGGCAGCGCCAGGAGAGGTTCGAGGAAGGACAAGCCCAGAGTCAAGAGATTCGAGAAAACGCTGACCCCGAAGGCCAGTCGAGGGGTACCGTTTCACGAAGAGTGCCACACTTGGAGAGGGAAATGGACCAAATGCGTAAAGCCATGGAAGAAATGAGGGAGAACATGAGGAGAACGAATCCCGTGGAAGACTTGGTTCACCGTACGGACTCCCCTTTCTCAGCCTCCATTAACAGCCATCCCCTGCCTGCCAAGTTCAAGATGCCTTCCTTAGACTCATATGACGGGACGCGTGATCCATGCGATCACATAGCAACCTTCAAAACCACAATGCATCTCCAAGGAGTTCCAGACGAGATCATGTGTAGGGCTTTCCCAACCACGCTCAAGGGACCGGCACGAGTATGGTTCAGCAAAATACCTCCAAATTCTGTAAGTTCGTTTGAAGAGTTGAGTAAACTGTTTGTCAACAATTTTATTGGAGGACAAAGGCATAAGCGTTCCTCGTCCAGTTTGCTCACAATTGAGCAAGGGGAAAATGAGAGCTTGCGCTCCTTCATTACTTGCTTCAACAGAGAAGCCCTCACTGTGGACGAGATGGACGACAAACTGTTACTGGCAGCTTTCCACAATGGGGTCAATTCTGACTTGTTCATCCACAAGCTCTATGAGCAAGAGCCTCAGACCATGGCTGAGCTCGTCCATTCGGCCCAAAATTTCATGAACGCAGAAGATGCGATTATAGCTAAGAAGAAGAAGAGAGCCGAAAGAAGGGAAGGAGACAACACCCGTCACCAGGAGCAAGCTCCCCGTCCAAAGAAGGCCCGTGCAGGGGAAAAAAGGGATCAAGATAATAGGAGGCCAGCTTCATCCTCAGGACGAAGTCAGCACTACACGTCTCTGAATGTCCCACTTGACCAAGTGCTTATGCAGATCAAGGATGATCCGTCCCTCAAATGGCCAGAAAAGATGAAAGGAGACCCCAACAAGGGCAATAAGAACAAGTATTGCCGTTTTCACAGAGACCACGGGCATGACACGGACGAATGTTTCGATTTGAAACAGCAAATAGAAAACCTCATCAGGCAGGGAAAACTGAGGAATTTCCTTGGACGAGATCAGAAGGATGAAAAGTTGAAAGGAAAGCTGGAAGAGGCGCCCCGACCACCGCTAGGAGAAATAAGGACAATCTTTGGAGGAACCTCAGCAGGACAGACTTCCAGGTCCCGGAAGACATACCTGAAGGTAGTACAGAATGTTCAACTCTCAGGACGACCTGTCAGGACGGGGGAAGTCGGGGAACAATCCATTACCTTCACAGACGAGGACGCTGCGAGACTTCACCACCCCCATGACGACGCGATCGTTATTACCCTGCTTATCGCAGGTTATACGACCAGAAGGGTGCTAGTTGACAACGGAAGTTCCGCGGACATCCTGTATTACCCCGCCTTCCAGCAAATGAATCTCAGACGAGACTTATTACGCCCAGTGAACTCACCCTTGGTAGGCTTTGGAGGAATGAAGGTGCAACCAGTAGGAATGGTTACGCTGCCTGTGGTGGTGGGAACACACCCACAACAGACTACAAAGGAGATAAATTTCCTCGTGGTAGACTGTTCATCGTCGTATAATGCTATCATTGGAAGACCTACCCTGAACAGTTGGAAAGCAGTGACGTCCACTTACCACTTGTCGGTCAAGTTCCCGACAGAGCACGGGATAGGGCAAGTGCAAGGAGATCAGCTAGCAGCGAGAGAATGCTATCTAGCCATGCTAACCATGGACGAGGCAACTCAGACGATGAACATAGAGGAAAGGAGAGTTGTTGCAGAGCCTACCGAAGTACTTGAGGATGTTCTTTTGGACGAAAACGACCCCAAAAAGTTCACCAGAATAGGAACAAGCATGAAGAAAGAAACAAAGCAAGACCTCATCTATTTTTTACAAAAGAGTGTGGATGTGTTTGCTTGGAGCCACGAAGACATGCCGGGAATTGATCCAAGTGTCATCACACATCGATTGAATGTATGTCCGTCTTACAAGCCCGTCCGTCAGAAGAAAAGAGTCTTTGCTCCAGAACGGGACAAGGCTGTAAAGGAAGAAGTCCTGAAGTTGAAGACAGCGCAGTTCATTCGGGAAGTCTATTACCCAGAGTGGCTGGCCAACGTAGTGATGGTCAAGAAAGCAAACGGCAAGTGGAGAATGTGTGTGGACTTCACTGATCTGAATAAAGCTTGCCCCAAGGACAGTTACCCCTTGCCACGCATCGATCAATTGGTGGATTCAACAGCCGGACATCAACTATTAAGCTTCATGGACGCTTTCTCGGGCTATAACCAAATACAGATGGACGAGGCAGATCAGGAAAAGACGTCCTTTGTGACGAGCCAGGGGCTGTTCTGTTATAAGGTGATGCCCTTCGGTTTAAAAAACGCAGGGGCAACTTACCAGAGGCTGGTTAATCAGATGTTTCAGTCGCAAATCGGACGAAATATGGAGGTTTATGTAGACGACATGCTAGCGAAAAGTTTGGATGAGAAGAACCACTTGGGTGACCTTCAGGAAACTTTCAACACACTCAGGCGGTACAATATGAAACTGAATCCTAGCAAGTGCGCTTTTGGAGTTGCGTCGGAAAAATTCCTTGGATTCATGGTGTCGCATAGAGGGATCGAAGCGAACCCCGATAAGATCCAGGCCATCATTGACATGAAGCCGCCAGGAAACATCAAAGAAGTCCAAGCACTCACTGGATGAGTTGCTGCGCTCAACAGGTTTGTCTCCAAAGCAACTGACAAGTGTTTGCCATTTTTCAGGGTTCTTAAAAAAGCCTTTGAGTGGACGGACGAATGTCAGAAGGCCTTCCAAGACCTCAAAGCCTACCTCACCACTGCTCCGCTGCTAAGCCCGTCCATACCTGGTGAAGAACTATACTTGTACCTGGCGGTGTCCCTACATGCTGTTAGCTCGGCGTTAATCAGAGAAGAAGGAAAGGTACAGAAACCAGTCTACTATACCAGCCGAGCTCTGAGAGGAGCAGAAGGACGATATCCTATGATGGAAAAATTGGCCTTCGCTTTGATCACGGCCTCGAGGAAGTTGAGACACTATTTTCAAGCGCACGTCATCAATGTCTTGACAGACCATCCATTGAAGAAGGCAATGAACAGGGTGGAAGCCGCAGGGCGACTAGTCCAATGGGCTATTGAACTGGGAGAATTCGAAATCAGGTACCTACCAAGAAGCGCAATAAAAGCACAAGTACTAGCAGATTTCATAGCAGAATTTACCCCTAACGTTGAAGGTTTGGACGAGCCGGGCAGCGTTCAAAAATGGGTCATCCACGTTGATGGATCCTCCACATCACATACAGGCGGGATAGGAGTCATTTTGACATCCCCAGAAGGGGATGAACTGGAATACAACGTCCGCCTACAGTATGCAGCAACCAACAACGAAGTTGAGTACGAGGCTCTTCTGAAGGGGCTAGAGTTGGCAAAGTCCTTAGGAGCAGAATCAATACTCGTCCATGGAGATTCCCAGCTAATCATGGGCCAGGTGAATGGGATATACGAGGCGAAAGAAGAACGCATGAGGAGATATCTTAGTAAGGTGCGACGCCTCGTGAAAAAGTTTAAGGAGGCTCGCTTCATTCAGGTACCTAGGGAAGAAAACATGAAAGCAGACGCTTTATCAAAAGAAGCCTCGGCAAGTGGACAAGTGGATGAGTTTGACGAAGTACAATACATGCCAAGCATAGATCTGCCGGGAGTACAGCAGATAGAAGGTGAAGACAATTGGATGACACCGATATTGGCATACCTACAAAATGGAAAGCTACCAGAGGGGAAGGACGAGGCCAAGAAACTAAGAATCAGATCGGCCAGGTACGTCCTCATAAATGATATGTTGTACAAAAAAGGTTTTTCCCAACCCTACTTAAGATGCTTAGCTCCAGCCGAAGCAAACTATGTGTTAAGAGAGGTTCATGAAGGATCCTGTGGAAACCACTCGGGGGCAAGAGCACTAGTGCATAAACTCGTCCGTGCAGGGTATTATTGGCCCACAATGCAAGCAGACGCAAAAGCTTATGTCAAAGTATGCGACAAGTGTCAACGATTCAGCAACATCCCCAAACAACCCGCAGAGTACCTCACTCCTATGATGGCCCCTTGGCCCTTCGCGCAATGGGGGTTAGACATTTTGGGTCCTTTTCCGCTAGGAACCAGGCAGATGAAGTTTTTGGTGGTGGGTATAGACTACTTTACTAAATGGATAGAAGCAGAACCACTAGCGAAGATCACACAACAAAATGTCAAAAATTTCGTCTGGAAGAGCATTTTATGCCGGTTCGGGGTACCCAGAGTGTTAGTCTCGGACAATGGACGGCAGTTTGACAATGCATTATTCAAGGACTTCTGTGCACACTTCGGCATCCAGAATCATTACTCCTCCCCCTCCCATCCACAAGCAAATGGTCAAGCAGAAATAGCAAACCGATCCTTGCTGAAAATCATCAAGACTCGGCTTGACGGGGCAAAGGGTGTATGGCCAGATAAACTACCAGGAGTCCTTTGGGCTTACAGGACGACAGCAAGAACCCCCACAGGGGAAACACCTTTTAAACTAGCCTACGGGAGCGAAGCAGTTATACCTGCGGAGGTGCACATGGCCAGCCATAGGGTGATGAAGTATCAGGATGGAGAAAATGATGATCAGCTTCGTCTTAACCTCGATCTCCTAGACGAGGTACGGATGAATGCAGAATAGAGGGCAACAAGGTATAAAAACTTGATGGCCAAGCACTATGATACCATGGTCAAGCCCAGACGTTTCGACATAGGGGACCTCGTCCTAAAGAAGGTTTCCTTGGCCACCAAAAACCCTGCTCATGGCAAGCTGGGGCCAAATTGGGAAGGACCCTACAGGGTTATTAATTGTAAGAGGCAAGGATCCTACTATTTGGAAGCTCTGGACGGACGGAAGCTGGAGCACCCCTGGAACGTTGAACATCTGAGAAGATACTATCAATAAAAACCATGGACGAGCATCAGACGTCATGGATGTGTCGAAGTAGTTTTCAAATAAATGCTTACTACTAATGTTTTAGACGTGTACTACTTATGAACTGTGTTAATACGTTTGTAATTCCCTAAAGGCACTAGCTCTCAAACATGTGCCATTCCTATGGACGAATATTTACATTTAAAGCATATATGTGATGTATGTTAAAGTATATCTAAGTATGTGTGAAAATGAACCAAAGACGAGGAAAATCCTTGGACGCAAGGATGTATCGTCCATAAGCTTTCCTTTAAAACAGGATAAAGCAATAATAAGGCACGTTCTTCCAGTAGACGAATTGATGCCACAATGTGTTATTCCAACCATGGACGAGGGATAACCCAACCCGACCATGGACGGGGAAACGCACAATCCAAAACATATCAACAGCCAAAGTTTGGACGAGTAAATGAAAATCTATTTTTATTAAGAACAAACTGAAAACTCGTCCATAGGCAAACTCTCGTCCAACAAAAAGGGGCGAAGGAACAATGTTGAAGTCAACACTCATAGACGGGTGAATAAAGTTCACTTTATAAGCTAAAAGGTGAACAAATACCTATGATGGACCGACCAAAACATAATTGGAATGCGAAAACAGTTCGTCTATACAAAAAGTAAATGAAACATTCATTCATCAAATAATAAGGGTGGACAACCCGTCTAAAAACCCTCAGGAGAAATAAACAAACAGCTGTTTAAAAGCCTCGTCCTGGTCCTAAAACTTTGGACGAAGAAATTGTACTCATATTACATTCAAAGGTTTTGAGCAAATAGACTAAATAAAAAAAAATAATACATAAAAGACTGCTATTAAAACTAAGTCTTCACGGGGAGGGATCAACACTAGGGCCGTCTTGAGCAGGATGAGTAGTGGCGTCGTCCTCAATATTGATATCTTCAGAGCTCGTTTGGATAAGAGAGCTCGAAGTAGCACCACCAAGGTTGAGTTTTATCGAGCTGAAGTCAAGGCTGGGGAAGGTCTCCATGGCGTCCAATCTAAAATCCTCAAACCCAGCTGCATAGTTCGTGTCCAAAGAATCGGTGTACTCTTTGGACGCCTTGAACTGTGCAACTGCGTCTCCCTTAGCCATTTCAAGAAGACCACTCAGCTCGTCATTCCTTTTTTGGAGATTCTCAAGACGAGTGTCCTTCTCTATGGCCTCAGTTTTAAGCTCGTCCATATGGACCTGCAACTCCTTCACTTCGTCCTTAGCCTTGGCCGCCACTTCAGCCCACCTCTTGCTCTCGTCCTTAACTTCCTGTATCCTCCTCTCCAGCAGGATCCTCGTCTTGTCTAGTTCCGTCGCTTGCCTGGACGCGGCAATGAACTTAGACATGGCCTGCACAAGATTTGTTTTTAGACGTGTATGGATAAGAAAAAAACAAAAGGAAGACGAGATAAAAAAAAAACTCACCTTGAAAAGATCGTGAACACCAGAGTGCTCAAAATCCTTCAAGGACATGTTGTAGCAGGCCGCCACGTCCTGATCAGTGACAACCCTCTCGAACCTCTCCCAAGCTAAATCTTCATCTCCAAGAAGGTTCAAAGTGACTTGGCTAGAGGGTAGGGGTGAAACAGGCGCTTGGACTGTGGACGGCACATGCACAGACGGAGGATCCAAGAGCTCGTCGTCCACAATATGGACGGGAGTCTGCTGGACAGTGGGTACAGAACCGGATTCGACGGCCCCAGATTTCGACGACCCATGCTTGGCCCTTTTCTCTTTCCAACGACTTGGAAGCCTCCCCAGGTCGACCCCCTTTGACACGGACTTCCTTTTGTCACCAACTAATAGACGAGGTTGGGATCGAGCACCTTGCCCAGCCACCTCGTCCACCACCTCCTTACCCTTATTTTGATTCATTGTTGCCATTCCTACAAGAATGGAAGAAGATGGTGAATAAGAACAAGAAATAAACAAAGTAAAAAGCAAGTAAAAAGCAAGTAAATACTTACGTCTACGGACGGTACGTTCGTGAGCGACGGCTTCAGGGGATGGCTCTGGACCTAAGCCCCACGCTGCAAGGTGTCTTAAGCTCACCAAAGAGTGGAACGTTCTGTCGGTGTACAGACGAGCCTTTTGAACTCGTTCAATGTAAAATCTGCTCAGGTAAGGTTGTCTGACGCCTAAAAAAAAAAAAAAAAAAAAAAAAAAAAAAAAAAAAAAAAAAAAAGAGAGAAGCGCGTTAGACGAGAATAAATAAATGAAACATATAAACATCTCAGGACGGACAACCTTAAACGTACCTTCAGGACGAAGGTTCCCTAACTCTCCTGTGTAGGGACCAAAGGGATCCCTACCAACTTCACTTGGTTTCCCAGCCCAAGGGCCAGAGACGAAGAAGAACTCCGTCTTCCAGTTCCTGTCAGAAGTAACCAAGGACTGGATCAACCTGTAATCAGCCCCCCTAGCTGTAAATTGATGGAAGCCCAGGGATTGATTGATCTCGGAGGGCTTGTAGCAGAAGAGGAACTCGTCCACAGTGAGAGGACGATTCCCCCCAAACACCTCCCTCCATAAGACTTGCATGGAGACAATCAGTCTCCATGCATTGGGGTTAAATTGGCAGATGGCCAAACCTAACCTAGAAAGCAATTCCCTAGCAAAGGCGTTAAGAGGCAACCTCAAGCCTCCCAAAAGGTAAGCCTCATAAATACCAACTCCAAAATGGGGTTGGCAACACCACTCCCCACGGACGGGTAACCTAGGGTTTAAGTTATCTGGGATTTGATACCACGATTTCAAAGATTCTAACCTTTTGGTATCAGTCCTAGACGGGATATCTAAGGCACAGCTGTAAACAACCTCCTCATCGTCTTGAACGATAGACGAGGGAGCACTGGTACCTGCCCTTGACCCGGACTCAGTCCTCGTCATAAGCTGTTCCTGGAGAACCTCTAAAGGAACTCCAGGGACCCCAGACGTATACTCGTCTGAGGTATTCCCATCACTACTACTGTTACTACTACTGTTACTCGACCCACTAAAACTACTGGGATCATGGAACTCGTCTATGGCTTTCTCAACACTGTTGCTAGACGAGGAGAGGACAACTTCAGACATTTTTTAAGTTGAAACCTAAGGACGAGGATAAGGAGAATACCTGGATCTAGATGACTATGGACGCGGAAAACTTCTAGACGAGGCGCTAAGACGAGGAGTGTCAGTGAAGAAAATTTTCAGAAATGAGAGGGTAGCTCAGGAATTGTACTATTTATAGGCGAAGACTTTAGTACCTGAAACGTCACAACCAATCATAAGCTGACACGTGGCACACTCCTCGAAAAATGAGTCGACGTGAATCTCCGCTACTAAGATCGTGACACGTAACAAGTTAAAATGTGGAGTGTTTACACAAGCGTCCAAGGGACAACACCATACAACATCTTCCTAGACGACCCACGGACTGGGGGCAACTGATAGTGTCCTGAAAAACACCCTACTCCATATTCGTCCATAGGGGTCGTCCATAGAAGAAGAGAAATACCTTGACCCATGACCCAGTAGATTCGTCCACAGTAGACTCGTCCGTGCACAAAGACCCTTGGACGGACTGTAACGACCTCAAACGTGGCCATCGCAGAGATTCCCTGGACGAAGTTTATATACTTGTTCCATAACGCATTTGTAACCAAGGCATTGCCGCGAAGCCACCTCCAATGACGGTTACAGAACATACGGCTTAATAAAGTAACTTCCATGGCAGTTATGGAAGTTACTTACGAACCTTCCGGCATCCTCCAATGTAGGAGAAGTTATGAAGCGAGTAACTGCTCATGGCGTGGACTATATAAGAACAACGATCACCAAATAAAAAGGTACGGAATATTTTCCAAGTATTTTGGACTTCCAAAGTTTAGAGAAGACACTGACTTTGCCATCGGAGGGTTTCTGGCCGGTACACCCCGGTCGCCTCTGACTGTGTTGTCTATCTTTCCAGATTTTCAAGTAGATTGTCATCGCCGCCGTAGAAATCCGAAGTGTCCAGCCTACTGATTTGTTGTGCATCATCAAATTTTACTCTTGCATTAAGAGTTTATCGTTAAATGATTTTATTCTTATATGAAGAATTTTATCGTTATTGTGTTGGACGAGTTAATTCTTGCACAAAGAATTTACCGTTGAACGATTTTACTCTTACACGAAGAATTTATCGCTGAACAATTTTACTCTTGCATTAAGAGTTTATCGTTAAATGATTTTACTCTTGCATGAAGAATTTTATCATTATTACTTTGGATGATTTAATTCTTGCATAAAGAATTTACTGTTGAACGATTTTACTCTTACACGAAGAATTTATCGTTTGAACACTTATACTCTTGCATGAAGAATTTATCGTTGAACAATTTCACTCTTGCATGAAGAATTTTATCATTAAATGATTTTATTCTTATATGAAGAATTTTATTGTTATTGCTTTGGACGATTTAATTCTTGCACAAAGAACTTACTGTTGAACGATTTTACTTTTGCACGAAGAATTTATCGTTGAACGATTTTACTCTTGCATGAAGAATTTTATCGTTAAATGATTTTATTCTTATATGAAGAATTTTATCGTTATTACTTTGGGCAATTCAATTCTTTCACAAAGAATTTACTGCTGAACGATTTTACTCTTGCACGAAGAATTTATAGTTGAATTTTTGGGGTGGTTACTTCTTGAATGGACTGACGATCATGCGGATTGGTCTTGTAGATTTTTTGGAAATTTTGTAGCTTTAGGCCTCCTTGAGACCATGTCGCTTTGGACCTTCTTGAGGTCATGCTTCTACATTAAGTAGTACATGCGCTTGCCAAAATTTGTTTAAACAAGAATTTTAGAACAATTCATACATAAATAATGAGTTACCAATGACCTAGTTGGGTATTTTTCTTATTGTGCTAATATTCTTATTGGACCAAATATTGTAATCCAATAGCTTTACCTCTTTTGTAATTCGTTTAGTAGTACATACATTTTTGCATGATACTTTATGACATATACAAAAATAAGCTTTGTGACTATAATATTTCATGCAAATAGTTAGCTGTAAAATGCTAGGGGGTAAGAGTTACACAGTTGCAAATAAAATAGTGCATAAACATTATCAAGAGAATAATTAACGTACTATAATATGTTTCCTCTTGTTGCTTCCTATTTAATTCATTCAAAAATGGACTTTTTAACATCTAATTCTAATCGTCATTATTCCAAGAATATTAATAATCTTAAATATTCAAGTATAACATTCATCACAATTGTTGTGCTTTATGCATTTGATGGATAATCTGAAAATTTCATGAATTTCAAACCCAAAAAACTATATACCTTTTTTATTTATTGATTATTTATGCAAGATTGGTTTGTACTCGATTTTAATAAGATAATCATTTGCATTTCTACTTAGGTGCACAGGAATAAGAGAAATAAATAAATGTGCTACCTTATGCATATAGAATTTGGTTCTCTCTTTTGGTTAAGAACAAGTTGATGATTATGAGCCATGTGGACTGCATCCATGGCTTTTTGTTTGTGTCCTTGACTTTTTCTTTGAGTGAATTTACCTTTGTTGTTGATTCCTCTTCTAAACCAAGGTTCTTTTTGGCTGAACAATAAGCACTAGTTCAAGTCCTCGATAAAATGAACCATATCCAAGATTGCTATCCCACAGTGGCATGAAAAAATTTTGGCCAATTTTCGTCAAGATGATTCGAATTGGCTTCCAAATCTATTGTGCCTATTCTTTGGAGAAGGGAGAGTTGCCACAAGACCGCTTCTATGAACCCAAAAACTAAGCTCTTTTTATGTGAACTGAGAAGATTTTAAACTCATGACTATATTGTGAACATAAACTTTTAGCAATTCAAGTCTAGGAGAATCAATCAATCTTCTCATGTTTATTATAATGAAACATATGCTACCAATAATATAGCAATATTAGCTGTGATAATTGTAACAATTTTATAGCAATATTTTTAACATGTTCTACATATTTGTAAATAATCATACAAGCTTGATCTGTATTTAGTTCCAATAAAGAAAAAAAGAAATGAGTTACCTCGATAGAAGACCTTAAATCTTGATACTATTTTATACATACCTCGATTTTTTCATTGTTGTAGTCTTCTTGAAGGACTCTCTCTCTTTTTAGATCTCTTTTGTTAGGCTTAACATGTTTGGGGCCTAGATCGTTTTTGCTTTTTTTGTAGGTGCAAGAACTAGGCCAAATTGTTGCCCTCATTCAAACATGAAAGGTGCAGTTCCTGTTTGTTGACGACTAGAGGAATGGCCTTTCATGGATTGTACCTGTTTGCCTTAAGAGCTTTTTCTAGAAGTTGAATATCCAAGCCCACCTTTGCAAGGACCCTAGAACAAGCATGCTTAGCTTGGAACCACTTTGCTCACATGGCGAGTGATTTAGATATGTGTGTGGTACTTTTGGTACCCATCTAAGCTGATTTCTTTTCAAGTAGCTCTTCTTTGTTGGCTTCAAAGCTACTGGGGCTTGACTCGCCATTTATGATGTCAAAGGAATTTTCACAACCTTTGGTTGTATTCCCCTTTTCCACTTAAGAGTTTTTGATCTCTTCTTTGGCTGTTTCTTTTTGACAAGTTTTCATTCTAAAGCTTATAATCTTAAGAATATAGGTACATTCAAACTAGTCTAGTTACATTAGTGAATAGTCTAGTACTTTTACTGTACAAAGTGTTAGATTTGGAGCAGCATTGTCAAGAAAGAAATTCACAAATATTATTAACCACAAATATGTAAAAAATTTTGTAGCTTATGGGTGGTTGATGCATCCATAACATAGTCTTTAGCATAGTATACCTTAGCTTGTTTGCATAACACAAATATGTATGTGCATAACATAAAGAAAATGTAATTTAATTCATACTGAGCACTAAAATAATGACTTAATTTGTGAAAGTATGATGCTCAAACATATTGAAAGATTGAATTTGTGTGAAAACACAAGAGCTGTTTAGACCCTCAAATTACAAAATACGGCTCGGTTGATTTTACTCTAACTTAAACTAAGTGCAGATTATAGTAAATGCGAGAGAACAAACAATAAAACTACTCTAAGCCATATTCATCAAATCACAGCAATAAAATGAAAGCTAAAAAAGTAGAGAAGAAAGATGCATACACAAGATAACACGCCGATGTGTTATCAAAGAGGAAACTGAAGAACTCGGCGAAAAACCTCTCTGCCGCCCTCCAAACGGTAAATCGATCCACTAGAGAATAAGTTGGAGTAGATGAATAACAACTGACTTCGCCCTGTACTCGAGCCCTCCAAGCTCTTGCTACCAACTGACTTTGCCAAGTCTTGTCTTCTCTAGCTCTCCAGATCACGCAATTCAGCCCGATTGCATTCACCAAACAAATGGCTTCTTCCAATGCTTCCCAACAGCACCAAAACCTCACTTTACACTTAGAATGGGTGTGGTAAGTGTTTGGGCTATCAACTTCTCAAGGATTTGGATATGGAGAGATAGGAATTGAGGAAAACCACAATATATTGTATAGAGAATTGTGGGTATGACAATCTCTAACTCTCAAAGGTTGTGGCTAGGATTTTCTCTCTAAAAAGTACTTCTCTCAATATGTGGGTAATGTGGGTATATATAGTGTGGATAGAGAAATGGTGTATCAGATATGATAAAATAGCAAAACAGAATGTTTCACGGATATCTTGCGGGAAGGCCTTACTCGCGAGACACTCGCGAAAACCAATTGTCACCATCTGTCACGACTCTTCGCATTCCAGTCATATGCTGAGCACATGCTTCACTTCGTGGGAAGACTTCTTGCAAGCTACTCGCAAAAACTCCTTTGATCTTCAATTTGCCTTAAGTCTGCATACTCTCTCTCACACACAATCCTTATAAATAAATCCCACATAAAATACAGGGTACATAAGATTGAACGAAATTACAATCAAATTTGGCACGAAATTAAAGCCAACACAAAATAGTTGTAAATCACAACTTTACAATCTCCCCCTTTGGCTATTCCGTGACAAAACTCCTAAAACAAACTCTAGACTTAGACGTGAGTTTGGAAACAGTGGTAAAACTCACTCACACCTAATCTAGAAGCTGTGAAGCACTTGCATGTATACACTTGTAACCTGAAACACTCACGCACAAACAAAACATTCATTAAGCTTATGACAAGTTGAATACATGGTACGTATATAAGCAAGTAAAATGCGATCAAGGTAATAGACACTATATAAACAATGAAGCATAACTTGATCAAACAGGAACAGTCATTAAAGAATGACTACAATGAACATTTAGCTAGTAAATGATCATCCAGACACAAAATGCAATTAAGAACAACGCAAAAATTTATTGCATGTCCAACACACAACCAATGCGAAATACAATAAGTATTTGCATCAAGGATACAAGATCCAACAAGGACACAAGTGTGTAGTACTAAAGATAATGCAACAAAATCTAAAAGTACTTAAAAAATGCTACAAAGCAAAGATACATAAACAAAGTACTAAATATAAACTAAAAGATTTAAACCAAAGTACTTAAACGCTTTAAAAGAAAGCAATGTAAATAACAACATAGAACAAAAATCTAATGTTATCTTTGTTTGCTCTTTTGAACTTCTTCTCCAATGCTCCCCCTTTAATCTAGCTCTTTTCACCCCCTATCATTACACTCTCCCTATCATGAACCATCTCCCCCTTTTTTTCATGGAATAGCTAGTCATCATTTTCTTCTAGCTTTCGTTGTATTTGGTCCAATTGAGTTTGGAGAGATGTGAACTTTGTGTCAAAGCGAATGTGTTGGGAGTGCATAATAGTTGCAAGTCTAGATAGCTTAGTGCTAATCTCCTGAATAGATGTCATAATGTTGTTCAACTTTTCATCATAGGAATGTGAGCTAGAGCTTGAACTACCATGAGGAGCATGGCTCTCTTGCTTGGCTCCTTTTCGACTGTAATCGATGCTAGCATTTAGGGTGCAGATGTTGATTGGACTTGGCTGTGGGTACGGGTATTCATCTTTCGAAGGAGGCACACCTTTGAGCTTCAAAATTTTTGAGGTAAGGCGACAGAAAGGAAGGCAATTCCTTGAAGCAGTCCTCTCAACAGTTTTGCTCAAGATGTGGAAGATATGAGAGCAAATATCAATCTCTTCATCATTGATGGAATCGTGAAGGAACAAAGTCCTACTGAGATTCATGTACCCGGTGCTTGATAGAGGGTAGAGGTTGTGAAACATGATCGTTGTGAGTAGCCTCAGTTTAGGAGATAGGGATGCAACACTTATTGATTTCCCATTGGAAGAAAACTCCAAGTTGTCTCCTAAAGTTTCTCGAAGCACCTTTTTATCTAGATTCAAGTCATCATATACCGATGGCTTTGAAAACATCGGCCGGTTGATGCGCAAGATATCAGCCAAGTAGGCAAGAGTCATTGTGAAAATTTTTCCTCTAACCCAACATTTTAGCTCATTTAGAATGACATTTGCATATAACTCTTTCACCATTTGCTCGTATGCATCATCAAGGTTGGTAAGAAGGTAGTTCCAATCCTTGGAGGCGAACCATTTGGGAATGTTTGTCTCAAGGAGAGACGCTTGGTCAACAGCCCTTTCAACCAGCAAAGAAGCATCTTTGAAATAGCTCTCATAGGCTTGAAATGCAGCATATGATCTGAATTTGTCGGGATCATAAACTCTTGTAGATGAACGAGTCTTCTTTGACTTCGGGGTAAGGCTATTGACATCAATCACGGGTTCTTTTCCTTTGCTATTACTTCCTTTCACAGCTGATTTCTTGAATGCAGACATCTACAAAGAAAATAGATACAAGATACAAAGGAAAGAAACAAGTGCACAGACACAAAACAAGAATGTAAACTTGATTATTACCAAGTTAGTTCGTAAAATAACCACAAAGTCCTAAAAAGAACATAAATAAAGTCACACAATCATGTTAAAAGAGCTAAACGTGTAATATTATATATCTAGCATGATTGAGATGCAAAAACATGACAAGTGTGCAAGTATGTGAATCACGTGTGCATGTGTGATGCATGTGCAAGGCATGACTAAACACATTTGGGTCAAAGTGTGTAAAACACACACCCAATGATCAAAACATGATAAACTAGTCCAATCATGATAATTCCCAAAGTTTGGTACTCATTGGAGTCCAAAACAACACCAAAATGCCATTTGGGCATTTTATCAAACATTTGATATGCACATATAGAACTAACACGTAAGAATGCATGAACATGAGTAAATCTAGCCTAAATACATGTTAAAATTGCCACAATTGGCCAACACAATCACAAACAAACCAAATGGGACAAAGCCCAATCAAGAAATTGAAAGAATTTTCACAAAATTTAAAGTTTCCCAACCCTATTTAAAAAAATTCCCAACTCATGCGAAATCTCTAATCTAAGGCGTAATCTTATGCAATAAAAAGAAAAGATCAAGTAAACTTACCTTAGAGATGATTTGAAGATGATTACACTTGAGATTTAGTTGGGTTTTTGAGTGCAAATTGATTTAGGGTTGGGAGAGGCTTAAGGGAGGCAAAGTGAGGGAAAAAAATATGTTTGAAAAACTGTCTACATTAGCCTTTTAAAACTGAAAATACACGTTTTTCAAGTTAGCTTCTCACGAAATTACTCGCGAAAAATGCCTCTGAAGCACAAAACTTTTCATGGGTAAGACTTACTTGTGAGACAGTCGCGAGACAGCCGCGAAAGTTTTTGTCTGAATTTTGTATTTTCATATTTTGCCTTGACCCATTTTCGCGGGTGGAGCTTAGTCGCGAGCTTATCGCGAAAATGCCTCTGAAGAAGTTTTTGATGAAAAGTATGAAAAATGCAATTTGAACAAAAACTCAAAACGCGAAAGCATAAAATCACTTTCAAAAACATAAAAATACTCAAAAATATTTTTGGGTTTGATCGACACGCAATTGAGTATACACATCACATTTGAACACGTACAATCACACAAATGATATAAGCATTCATTGAACAAAGTCTTGTGTGTTGTGTGTGAGAATCAAATGTGGAATAGTCCTTAGTCCAGAGTGAAGCTTCAATGATCAATTCAATCAAGTCATACACAACTAGTACTAAGTCAAGTGGTCTATCTCAATCATAGAATTGAGTATATATGACCTCCCCAAGAAAATGATTACATATATTTGAAACTTTTCATTTGGCTTCTTTACAATTCATAACATTTGATCATTTTTTGAACAATACATCTCATTTTGAAAACAATGCCTGAAAATTTCAATTTTGAGAGTAGGCCTTTGGCTTTATGGGCACCATACAATTTATTACAAATTGCTTTCCCTTTTTCCTAATCAAATACTAGTATGTGCGACAGCTTTTGCAGCCCATTATCTCTTTTCGAGATTTGACATTTGTTGAGCTATAATGCAAAAACAATAAATAGGTGTGGGAAGATATATAGGCACAAGTCTATGCATGTATCAAAACCATCAAAACTATTGACTATTTACAACAATTACACATAAATTTCAAGATTTTTCCCATAAAGATAAATGTGCATACACAACAAGCTAAACTTGTAAATGCACTATGCCATTAGTACAAAGGTACTAGGCCAAACTCACATGTGATATACACAACACGATCGATCAAACTTTTTAGAGATTTTTCAATTTTTATGGGTTTTAGAATTTTTCAACACACTAAAAAACAGAACATGTAAAATAAGATCAACAAAAATAAGAAGTACAAAACAAACATGAAAAGAAACATGCTAAAATGTGAAACATAAGCAAACAATCAATCAAAGTCACATCATATAGGAAGAATTGATGCATGGACATGGATTAATGCTTATGCATGTGTACCCTTCTTCACCCACATGGCACGTGCGTTTGAAGTGATATCCCTAAAGGATTGGGTACTAGAGCTGTGATTCTTAAACCTTTGGCTGAAGCTTGCCAAACAAGAAGTGATGGTATTTATTATCTTTATCACATCACCAAAATCGGAATCAGCTTCTCGCCCTTTTAATTGCTTGGTGTTCCAATTCCCTTTTCCTTGTCTTCTTAGCCTCTGAGAATCCGCTTTCTTCAATGCGTGAAGTTTATAGCAGTTAGGTCTTGTGTGTCCTCGAACTCCACAATGATGGCGTAAGTGTTGAACTTGTGGACCTCTTTGAGACTTTGGGAAAGACTTCCCTTTAGACTTAGGTTTGGCCACAAATGAATTTTGAGGTTTTGTAAAACCTTTTGAGCAGTTCCATTTAGCTTATTCTCCACTTTTACATTCTCAACACTTGGAGTTGCTACCATTGGTTCCTTAGATTTAACAAATTTAATCTCTTTAGACACATTGGCACTTGAACTACTTTCTCTGGAATATCCTAAACCACTTTTGTCAGAAAAAGGCTTTTAATGTGCAAGCACTTCGTCAAGTTTCTTAAAAGTAACACGCTCCACCTTGGCATTAGCTTGAATCACTTCAAGCTAAAGAAAATTGATCTTGGAGTAGACCTCGGTTAATTCTTCATTCAACACCTCAACTTCACACTTAGTTTCCTTGTACCACACTAGAAGATTTTTGTAATCTTGCTCTGCTTTCTTCATTTTTCTTATGGCTACCTTAGTTACTCTTACATACTCTCCGGTCTTCCCTAGAAGAGAATTGTAAGTTTCTTGCAATCCCTTTGTTCTTTCATAGACACATTCTTCACCTTCATCGTCAAATTCCTCTCCAACTCCCATTGACTCCACTTCAGTGTGCTCACCGAGCTCTTCTACTAATGCATTCAAATCTTCTGAAGAGTCCACAGGTGCAATGGTCATAAATGTGGAGTAGTTTCTTTCTCCGTCACAACTTTCTTTCGAGTCAGAATTTGAACCATCCGAGTCACTAAGGGTAGTTGCAAAGACTTTACCCTTTGCTTTCAAATACGTGGGGCATTCTTTCTTCACATGCCCATGTCCTTTGCATTCAAAGAACGTGACCATTTCAAATGGCAAGGAATCTCTTGAATCCTTCTTTTTGAAGTCTTTCTTGTCCTTGAACTTTGAGAATTTGCCCTTCTCAAAAGACTTTTCATCTCTCTTGAACTTTAGGAACTTACGGAAGTTCTTAGCAAGGTACGCCACATCCTTTTCAACCTCATCCTCATTTGAGGAGTCTTGAGCTTCTAATCTCATGTTAACCGTCTTGAAAGCAAGAGATTTGCTCTTCCTTTGAGATGGTAGAAATAGCTCATAGGTTTGAAGAGAATCAATGAGTTCTTGAATTTTAATCTCATCAAGATCTTTGCTCTCTTTGATGGCAGTGACCTTTGCATGGAAACTCTCCGGCAGTGATCATAAAATCTTCCTCACAATCTTGGAGTCCTCCATCTTTTCTCCCAAGTTGAATTTCCCAATCACCACTTCATTTAGCTTCCCATAAAATGAGTCGAATGACTCATCTTCACTCATTTTTAGCTTCTCGAAGCATGTGGTAAGCATTTGCAACTTGGTGTCCTTCATCTTTTTGGTGCCTTCATAGGTCGTCTCCAAGATTTGCCATGCCTCCTTGGCAATTGTGTCATTAGAGATCCTATGAAATTCGTCAGGAGAAACACCAAAGAAAATAGCATTTAAGGCTTTGCTATTAGCATTAGCTGTCACAAGAGCTGCCTTATCCCATGTGGATTTGACGGCCTCTGGCCTAGTCCATCCTATCTTGACAACGTCCCAAACACTATCATCAATAGAACAAAGGAATGCCCTCATACGAACTTTCCAAAAACATAATTGCTCCCATCAAAGTATGGAGGAGTATTGAGCAATTGAGACCGATCCATCTCAAAAAGGGTCTAGGATCACACTTAGGTAATGAAACCACAGCAAGTGCACCCGATTTGGTACCAATTGAAAGCTTGAATTTGTGTGATAACACAAGAGCTGTTTATACCCTCAAATTACAAAATACGGCTCGGTTGATTTTACTCTAACTTAAACTAAGTGCGGAATAGAGTAAATGCGAGCGACCAAACAATAAAACCACTCTAAGCCATATTCATCAAATCACAATAGTAAAATGAAAGCTAAAAGATTATGGAAGAAGGATGCAAACACAAGATAATAAGCCGATGTGTTATCAAAAAGGAAATTGAAGAACTCGGCGAAAAATCTCTCTGCCGCCCTCCAAGCAGTAAATCGATCCACTAGAGAATAAGTTAGAGAAGATGAATAACAAAAGACCTTCCAAGCCTAATCTACCCTATGTACTCGAGCCCTCCAAGCTCTTGCTACCAACTGACTTTGCCAAGCCTTGTCTTCTCTAGCTCTCCAGATCACGCAATTTAGCCCGATTGCATCCACCAAACAAATGGCTTCTTCCAATGCTTCCCAATAGCACTAAAACCCCACTTTACACTCAGAATGGGTGTGGTAAGTGTTTGGGCTATCAACCTCTCCAGGATTTGGATATGGAGAGGTAGGAGTTGAGGAAATAATGGATTGTGTAGAGAATTGTGGGCATAACAATCTCTAACTCTCAAAGGTTGTGGCTAGGGTTTTCTCTCTAAAAAGCACTCCTCTCAATACGTGGGTAATGTGGGTATATATAGTGTGGGTAGAGACATGGTGTATCAGATATGACAAAATAGCAAAACAGAATGTTTCACAAGTATCTTGTGAGAAGGCCTTACCTGCGAGACACTCGCGAAAACCAGTTGTCACCATCTATCACGACTCTTCGCATTCCAGTCATGTGCTGAGCATATGTTTCACTTCGCGGGAACGCTTCTTGCAAGCTACCCGTGAATACTCCTTTGATCTTCAATTTGTCTTGAGTCTTCACAATCTCTCTCACACAAAATCCTTACAAATGAATTTCACATAAAATACAGGGTATATAAGATTGAACAAAATTACAATCAAATTTGGCACGAAATTAAAGACAACACAAAATAGTTGTAAATCACAACTTTACATATATAAAAACCACTAAAGTTTTCATGAAACCATGTGGTGGATTTGTGTATAAATGGAACAATTTTCATGCTCCAAGTCTCAAAGACTGTCTAAGGTTGATAGCCTAAGTTAAACCCACCTTGCATTCACTTTGAAAATTATTATCTTTGCAAGGCCGAGTAGGCCATCATTATATTTTATCTCCAAAGCTTTCTTTATTTTGGATTTTTTAAGCTTAACATGATAGTTTTCACAAAAAGCATGTGTAGCAAAAAATCAGAATTTTCATTATTCTCATTTCTCTGCTTCAGCTATGTAACTCTAATCAGCAGGTTTGGTCGGGCTTATTGGACTTTCACTTAAATCCAAATTTAGAATTTCTAAATTTGGTAAGATAGTAAAATTTGACCTTAGCATCTTTAATGTCTAAAATTAATATAACTTTGGTAAGATAACAAAACCTTTCGGCTCCATTTTTCTTAAATGCCGAAAGTTGTGATACATTATCTTGCGCAATAATATTTGACTTCCTTATTTGCAATCTTATCAAGATGCATTACGAAAAAAAAGTAGTGATATAAAAAGCCATAATTAGGATATCAAGGCCATAAAATTTGCCAGTAACTAATCCCTTTAATTTTTGAATGTGTGTAGGCTGTAACTATAAAGCCTCACAGTTGTATAGCTGTTCAAATTAGACTTTAATACCCAAAATTGGAATCTTAAATTCATCAATCAATGCTATTTTAAAGCTAGTATATTTTTTCTTGAAATATTTCTAGACTTTATATCTCAAATTGATTACCATATGACATTTTCCATCAATACTTAATGTGGAACTTGGGAATTATAATTATTGTCTAACGTTTTGCATTCAACGATGGAAAAGTGTTATAGTAATTTATGTTGTTATTTCTTATTTCCTTCACCTGTCTTTTGAGAGTAGTGTAGCGTGAAATAAATTTAAATTCTGTTTGCAAATAATGAGATGAAAATAACTCATCTGACTTGAAGACCTAAGAATTGAGTCACACTGTTGTGATTTGTCCAAGTTGCTTCTAAAAATTTGGTGATGAAAAGTGCTATATTTCGTCCTCAAGTACGAAGGTCATCCATTGGACCGTCATCTAGTGCTCCTCTTGATGGGGCACTTACTTCTTGACGACGACTGAGGGGATTTGTCGCCGTTTGAACTTGAAAGGTGCAATCGCTTCTCGATGACAACTAGAGAAATGACCTTGCATGAAAGACATTTTTGGCCATTACTTTTCTCTTATCTCTTGGTATGTACTTTGTGTTTCCTTCCCTTGGACTTAATACTTCGATTTAAACCTTTTTTAGGAAACACTGTGGCTAAGGTTACTACCACTCAAATTGGAAATTCTCCTCAACCTTTGTTGGATTCTTTATAATCCTTATTTCTTGATTTCTTCCCACATAAGGGAAAAATAACAACCCTTGAAAGAGAACGATAAAAGGGGTTTCATGGAGGAGATCTTGCAAATTTTGGACTAAGAGACCCTTTTGTTGCAGGAAGAGCTAGATGACTAGTTAAGATCCCCACAGACGGCACCAAACTGATGAAACCAAAAATCGTCAATTGGGTCACTCGTCCAATCTAAAGCTTTTAACAGGCTTCTGAAATCTGCAAGAGAAATAAAGCTGGTCAAAGAGACCATCGGGGTGAGCCTTGGTAGGGGAGCCTCTGATGCTTGAGTTAGTATCCGCCCATATATTTTGTATATAGATAGCATTTTGTAGTCTTTTTGACGTACCTTAGCAAATGGACAGATTATCCCTTTTTATAGGTAGCTTGGGTAGCTGTTGTGCTCATAAATGTCTTCATGCACACAATTGCAGGTAATTATTTCACTATGTGTAATTGTCTCTATCTTAATGGGAGTTTAAGGTTGATGAGTAACGGTCGTCATTAATGTGTTGAATGTGCTTGAGCGGTTACATCTTTTTCCATGATGGTCTACTAATGATGTAAGGTCATCCATATTAATGGACGACCTTAATGATTTTTTTGTACTCATCAGTTAGTGTTTAACAAATTTCATAATAAAAAATGGGAAATATTAGAGAATGCCCTAAGGGCATTGGTTTATGAGCTATTATTAAAAATATTTTATGGGAAAATGATAAAGTAATTAATTTTGTAGACAACTTTTTATATTTCCTATAAAAATACTGTCAAAACTTTTCTAATATAATTTATTAACAATTTTCATAAGGGTACCCATTAACATGACCCTAAAAAAATTTAGAATTGATATATTTTGATTTGTCATAAGTTAGTGATTTTCATCAATTATTTTCAAGTTGGTTTGATATCTTCTTTATCATTTTTTAAGAATGCTTAAATGAACCAAACATCATAATATTAACACTATGGTAATGTTGTTGAAATGTACATTACATTGAACAAAACGCCCTTTTATGTGGCGTTTGGTACAGGGTAATGTTTTAGGATTTCCAGGAATGTTTAAAGATTCTCATGCTTGGTTGCAAATCATGCTAGGGAATCAGATGCTAGGGGAATCTGGATTCCCCCTTTAAGCCCCTCTCAGTAGGAATGTGGATTCCCTTTAAAACAGGTGGGTATCCAAATCCCAAGCATAAAGGAAATTGTATTTTTTATAAATTGACATTTTTAACCATTTTTCCTTATCATTTAAGTAATTAAGATAAAACATAAAACAAATCATCAATATATTTTTCCTTGTCTTTATCTTTTCCCTCCAAAATAACATAAATAGGATAGACAACTTTGTTGATATATTTTTTAACAAAGTTCTATTTAGGTTTCACATGTGGAAAAAAAAAAAAAAGAAGTTTGAAGGCCCTCCATTATTGCCAAGTATTTACTTTTGCTGTGTGTGTGCGTTGCTCAACAAATTATTAATAGTTTATATTTTGTTTTTCGTTATTTATTTAGAGGAAGATTTTTTTTTTTAAGGGCTTGGTAGTTTACATTCAAATCTAAGGATAGAATGGGAAAAATAAATAATTCATTTAAGATTCTTGGGAATAAACCAAATATTATCATTTCACATTTCTAGGAATCTTAAGAGATTTTCAATGAAACC
The DNA here is from genome assembly GCA_033629205.1 of Lithocarpus polystachyus. Lineage (NCBI taxonomy): Eukaryota > Viridiplantae > Streptophyta > Magnoliopsida > Fagales > Fagaceae > Lithocarpus > Lithocarpus polystachyus. Next base: position 25,386,431 of record CM066167.1, on the reverse strand, counting down.
AAACATAGGAATAGCTACATTCTTAAGCATCCAGATTGCAAGGAATCACATTCTTAGGAATCTAGATGTCAGAAGTAATGTGAATTTCCCCGTATCAAACCCCACATTAGAGTTTTAAGAGCTATGGGTTCCTGTTAACTCAACTGGTAAAATCTCTGATGGTTGAATAAGAGATCTTGGGTTCAATTCTCACCTACACTAAAAACTTATTGGTGCCTTGATTTGATGATAAAAAGTAATCATTAAGAGCGGACGCATAGGTTGAAACTTTCTCAAAAAAAAAAAAAAATTCCAGTGAGCTAACAATGGAATATGGGAGAGCAACGATATCAAGATCTAATTATTCTTGAAACTCAACAAGAATAATGCAGTCCATCATCTCGTGGTTATAGATCATAATTTATTTAAGCTTTTACTCTCGATTGTGAGATCTCGATTTGAAATTCAGTAATAAAATGTTTCATGTTATTTTTGTAGTGGAAATCTAGTAGAGTTTTTCGACTATGCATAAGAAAAATATAAGAAACCTGTTTTTTTTTTTTTTTTTTTTTTTTTGGTGTGCATATTTTCTGTATTTAACCAACGAATGACATCCCTTAGGGGCCGTTTGGATTTCTAGTTTCCATAGCTCATAACTCTGTTTCCATAACTCAAAAATGGTGAGACCGATAACTCAAAGTCCGTTTAGGAGCACCATAACTCTGTTTCCATCACTCAATTCTCTGATTTTTGAGTTATGAGTTATGGAAACTGAAAACACATTTTGGCTGTTTTCAGTTTCCAAAACTCTGTTTTCAATGGCATTTTTGTAAATAACATTACAATAGTTACTGTGCAGCCGCACTCGTTGACTTTTTGTTTTTGTTTTTTTTTTTTTTTAAACCAATCCCAGCCACTTTTTTTTTTTTTAAACCAATCCCAGCCACTAATGGAGCCGCACTTGTTGACTTTGTTTTTTTTTTTTTTTTTGAAACAAAAAGTAAAGGCATATCTGAGTGATGAATGAGTTCTAGTGTGTTTGGATAGGTTTGGAGAAATTGAAGTATTTTAAGTGATGGGTGATGAGTAATAAGTAATGAGTGACGAAAAATGAGTGAGGAGTGATGAAAAAAAAAAAAACCAACCAGGCCCTTATATATTCTCTGATGAGTCAATTTTTTTAATTTTTATGGACATATACGTATGACCAGTTGATGAAAAGAGCATACCTAACCTGATTTTATTAGTTTTTGTTGCCAACTTTTCTTGACTCTCGGGTTGAATAAACATGGCATTTGAGTTGAAAATTATTTCTACTCTAGAATGCAAACCAGTCGAAATATTTATAATTCCTCCATGGTGGGAGAAAATTAAACTCAAGGTCCATTTTTAACCCCAAACACAATGTTATTATGCTTAGATGGTCCGGAGATATTTAGAAATAAATATGGGGAATTCTTTTAGAAATTTTTTTCCTGAAAAAAGAAAAAAGCAACAAAAATGTTTTGATAGTTTTTTTTTTTTTTTTTTTTTCATAAAAATGATATCAAAACTTGTTAAAAATTGTTCATTAACAAATGCCCTAAAAACAACCATTAACAGGACCCATAAATAAATAAATGGATTCTGGGTATAATTTGTTACTTATTGAAACATTATAATTTAATTTGTTAAACCTTAAAATGAAAGAATTTAAAATGAAATTTTTATTTTTATTTCTTTATGTTCTGGCTTACCACAGGTGGGATAGAGGAATTCAAGGCCAAGTTGTTCCATGTACAGAACAGGGCTAACCGCTGAGCCAGAAGGCTGGAAGGGACTCCTGCTAATAATAATATCCCGAAATTTTATATGCACGCATGGATTGCATATTGGATATACCTCACAATACGGCTGCTTTATCTTCATTGATCATTCTGCTTTAGCTTCTGATTGTAAATACCTAAATTTCAGTATTCACTATTCAGACTATACCGCTACAAGACACCGGATCTTCAAAAGATTAGTAGCACAAGATTCTTTAAATGACTAAGACTTCCCTATTGACTATAAAATAAGAATAAATAAATAAAAGGAAAGACCCATGTATATCATCTATGTGAATTGGCAGCCTGGTTCCCGCCCAGCCTTTTATTGCCATTTTCTAAAAGGAACATCCCCCCTCTCAAAACCTCATCCAGTGTACCTCTACTACTGCCCTCGGGTTTGAGGAAGCAATCAAAATTATAAATAAATAAAAAAGATTTAATAAACAATTCTTTACACTGATGATGGAACTTACATGCTACAATTAGCAAGCACAGTGAAACACAGAATTTCCAAGGCAACTTGCTTTCTTTGCTATCTTTCTAACACCTGTTTCGTTATGAGAGGATTTTCCACTACCAGGAGATATGTGAATTCTGTCCATTACATTGATCTTAGGGGCCTCAAGAATTGCCTTGGGCAATGATAACGCATATTGCATACCCCAAATTGAGAGTGGCCTCATATATATAAGAGATCGGAAGTGCCCATCAATTGTCCATCCCTCTGGAGTCTGGAACCAATATCTGTATTTGGCAAAAAGTGAATGTCAAATTAAATAAAAATATACATATGATAGAAGATAAGATACTCCCTTGTAATTCCAATTTGTCTTTACCAGGGGTACCATAATTAACTCTGACAAACACATTCTTTACCATCAAACCAAATCTTACACTGCCTCCTTCCCCCCCGCCCACTATTGTCATTGACAACTGCCCTCAATGGTAATGTAGACAGGTAGCATTTAATTATGTGAGAATTTCAAACGGCTGTTTGGAAAAGGACACAAGACATTCAGCTAAGTATAGTTTAACCAGGTTGGGCTTTGACTACGTCAGAAAAATTTGTTTCAGTTTCTCATGTCAAGCATTGGATGATCAATTTCTAAGCAAACATAAAACTGGGTTTTCACATACAATGGGCTAGTCATTATTTGAGGACCAAGGCTGACCTAATTCAAAAAAGTTCCAAAACAGTGCTAAAGTTGGCATTAAAGAACTGATTGCTGCACTGCATTGTAAGATAGACACAGCTACCAAAAAAATATCCATCTCTAGCTATGGTAAGTCGGTAACACACCATAGTTTTAAATATTTTGGATCCCATTAAATTGATCAGTTATTGTGACTTGTATCATTCCTATAGTGACCAATGAAAATATTAATATATTTGATTAGGGTTTTAAACTGGGTGTCAAATCAACATTATAAATAATTAATGCATATGCATGGAACTTACCCGTATCCTTCTTCTGACCATCCCGCAATAAAAATACCTTCAGCAGTTGTAAAGGCCTCCTCCTCCATTCCAGCTAGGATCATTGTAGCTGCCACTCCATAGGTGACCCCGGACCATATTTCACGTGACTGCATGCAAGACTCATCCACCTTTCCATTGGGATGCATCCCATTTACAGCACCCATTCTGCCTCCTTTAACTTTCATTACATTGTAATCATAGATTTTCATGAGAGCACTTTTGATTTTGAAATCATCAAAGAGTGAAGGCAAGCCTGAGGATGCTGTATACCATTGCCCTGCCAGTTGATCAGCTTGTATAGATTTACTATTGCTACTTGACCCACTATCATAGTTAAAATAAGAACCATTCCATAATTTTTCCTCAAATGATTGTTTGGCCCTCAAAAAGTTTCTCTTGCACTTTTCAGCAAAACTTCGGTCCCCAAGTTCAAAGGCCATTGCAGCTGCAGCTTGGAGTGCGGAAAGCCACAAGCATCCACAGTAAGCACTCACACCATGAACTGTCCAAGCATCATATGTTTGATCAGGGAACCCATCATTCTCAATGAGACCATCATTGTCCATATCAAACTGTTCCATGTATTCCATGGCAGTACGAACAGCAGGCCAAACATCAACTCCAAATGACATATCCCCTGTTGCAGCAAAGTCTCTATACACCTGAAGCACAAACTTCGGATTCAGATCCTTCCATTTGCTTGTATCATGAATATTATATGCATTCATCTCATTCCATGGATCATGTGTTCCCAGATCATGTGGAACAGCTCCTCTAACCTTACGAATTCCACAATTTCCCTCTGCCAGAAACTTTACTTTTCTTCCATCCTCAGATAAGACAGCTTTCGCAAAATCACGCTGTATATTGAGTTCAATCTTGGGAAACAGCTCAAGAAGTGCAAATGAAGCATAGAAGTGCACATCATATGTGCACCACATGATGTATTCCACTCCTTCCAAGTACAAAAACCTTCCAACGTCATCATTTTCATTTTGCTGGTCCAGCATTTTGAAGGGATGCAAAGAGCAGTTGGAGTATCTCTTTTTTGGAGGAACCAGAGACTCATTTTTGCTGGAACAATTTGCAATCACTGCTTCATCTTTGTCTTTCACTCCAGAACTATCTGTAGTATGCTCAATAACTGCATCTTGTCTGCCATCCACCTTGGCATCAGTCACTTTCACATCTGTTTTTTCCACTTCTACCAATTGATGCTGATCATTTCTCATGTTTGAAGTTGATGATTCAGAATCTGCACAAAAAGATGAAATCAGTCTTAATGTTATTTCTGACCTTTATGACAAGTGAAACCAGAAGAAAATGATATTGGCAATATAATCCTTCCTTGGAAACCAGTTTTTACTTGTAAAATATCAAGATGTAAAATAATAGCATAGATGAGTACCAATCCAAACTGTTCCGCCAGCAACAAGGAAGTACAGCTCATTAAATAATGTGAACTTATACCTGCAAATATTGGACGTAGCATTATATACCTAACATGAAAGACAAAATATTTATAATATATATAGCAAAAAAAATAGCATAGGTGCCAAAATCACAGTCACTTTAGCTAATCACTGGAATATAAGATTTTGTTAGCCATAAAAGCTCAACCCAATGGTACTGATGAATGTGAACAACTGGGATATTTAGAACAGGCTTGATGCCAAGGGTGATTAGGATGCACCATGAAGGGTTTCCCCATAGAGTCATAGCCAAGCCACACAAGTTTTTCAATGTGCATATAAATGTGAGGAATGAAACACATACATAAGGCAAACCTTTCAGTATGATGTCAGCAATGAAGTCATGAATTCTGCAAAACTTTTAAAGATTTGAAAGTCCAACATCTAAGACATTAAAAGAGCTTCTCCAGAAAGGCCTTGTCAAGCCTTTCACAAATTTAATTAGACCAAGCGAACCATTTTGAAGGAAATGATAATAGTTTAACTAAGTATTAGTGTATTACCACTCTGGTAGCCTTGGATCGTTCAGGATAGGATTTTGCCAAATCTCTATATCCTCTTCCCACCGCTTATAATCTGTTCATGATTTCAAAAATATATATACTGTTATGACATGCAATACATAACTAGGAACTGCTAAAACATACAGCCATTTTGAAGCTTATAAAAAGGAAAACAAAAAACAATAATTACAAACTACAACATTCCAGAAGCTTAGCATATAGAAATAAACTACACAGCACTTCATGTCCAAGTATTTGGAACACTGACCTTGATATAAAAATAAAATAAGAAAGAAGAAAGAAAGAAAAGATGCAACCAAAAAATACATACTAGTCAGAGCATCATGCACCAAGTCCTGGGCAGCTCTTTCAGATGTGCCATAAAATTTTGTGTACCTCCTGCAACCAAAAAAAGAAAATAAAAAACAGCACAATAAAAGAAAGAATAAGCTTAGGAAACAACTACCATGACACACATTGTCAAATAAACAAGGGCACAATTTTCAAACATGATACCGAGTGTAACGGAGAACAAAGTCCAAAATTCTTGATTTTAAGCTATCAAGGATTTCTAACATGCTTGGTTTTCGTAACTTATTATATGCTCAATCATGCACATATGGACAAGAAAAAGGAGAGCATAAATCTACCTATGGTATGAGCTGCCCTTCAAAAATTTTACTTTTGGAGATGACCATGCAAGAGCAAAGGCAACAGTGCACTTCCCATGAGGTTCCACCCATGCAGAGGCAGAAACTGCAGCGCAGCCTGTCTCTCCAGGCGAAGAGGGAATGCTTGGTCCAGAATTGAAGTTCTCTCGATCAAATTGCCCATCCTAGAGATACAGTCAAGAATTAGAGCTAATTATGGTCAGGACCAAAGTCTTATTGTCAATACTTGATTGCAAACTTGCAAAATTGGAATGACACTGTAATTTACACAAATTTACAAACTCAGAAGCTCTACAGATCCAAAATTCAAAATTAGTGAAGTATGGCCACTAAATATCCAGTTTGAAGCTTTAAACAGCTAAATTTATCCAGACTATAGGTGACTGCCTGCCATAGAAGGCAAAAAGAAGAGAGCAACCTAAAAAAGGAGAAATAGTTACCTTAACCATTCTACCCCACATGTCCTTTGCCGTAACGCGACTTCCTTCAGACAGCCCAAAACATGGAAGAACAGTCACACTTACATTCTGAGTTTCACATGCAGCTATTGCGAAAGTAACAGGAGGGTTCCCTTTTGCAGTCCTGCAACATTTACATAATCCTTAGAACAACTAAGATCCAGTCAGTTTCTTCAAAATTTCATTAGAAAAAGCGAAAAGACTACTCAGTTATGAATGACTGGAAAGAAACTAACTTCCAAATCTTCCACCTGAATAAAGTTTATCCTCAGGTATACTGAATGAGCAGTAAGAAAATTTTGAAAATAGACATAAGTGAAAATACGTCTACAGATGCAAAATGAAACATTTTTTGAGTAAGAACTAAAAAACAGAAATGAAAAACATTAAAAATATGTTTTTTAAAATAAGGCATAAAACAACCTCATTGATCCATTTCCAACCATCCAATATGCCCATTTCCTAGATGGCACCATGAATCTTTTTTAAATGCACATTACAGTCAACACTACTAACAGCCATGTTTAAGGCATGATTTAGTTTTTTTCCTTCAGTTTTCTATTCTCTTTTCTTTTTTACCCTCTTCTAATTAAAACTCACAGGTAATATGCTAGTTTCTTGATCTTAAGAATTGTGAATTTTGAAAGACTATTTTACGGAATGGAGTAGCTAAGTAGAAGTAATACAAATAAATATGGATTTATATTGTATTGTATAAACAGTGCAGGAGGCTTTGAGTTTCCAACATCACAACAACAATAAAGCCTTAGTGCCAAAATTTTGGGGTCAGTTATGGATCCTCGACAAATTAGTTAGAGTTGGGTATTTTTTTTCTCCATTCTACTCTATCTAAAGTTATACTCTATGTTACTCCCTTAATTGACATCCTCTTTTTTATTATTTCTACTAATGTGAGTTTTGTCATTTTTCTACCTTCTCAGTTCTCTCAACTTGGATCAACTCACTCTTTTTTGCTAGTACATTAGTTGTTATCCTTTGAACATGTCCTCACCATCTTAAGTGACTCTCCCTTATCTTTTCATCAATAGGGGCTACCACTATCTTTAAGCAAATTTCCTCGTTTCAAATCTTATCTTTCCTCATATTTCCACTTATCCATCTTAGCACTCTCATTTCAACTACACCCATTTTAATAATATGATGCTCCATAACAGCCTAATATTTGGTACCATAGAGCTGGTCATATATTACAAAATTTTTCCTTTAACTTATGAGGTATCCTACGATAGCACAACACTCTTGATACACTGTCTCCACTTCATCCACTTTGCTCGTATCCTATGATTCACACTCTCTTTAATATCTCCTTCTCTATGAATTATATTGACCAAAGACATTGAAAGTTGTCACTCTTTAGCATCTCTTGACCATCAAGTCTTACTACTCCTTTAATTATGTTTCTACTTTTACTAAATATACATCCCATGTACTCTGTCTTAACCCTACTTAATCGAAAACCTTTAGATTCTAAAGTGTCTCATCAAATTTCTAACCTGCCATTAACTCTACTTTTAGTTTCATCCACTAAAACTATATCATCTGCAAAAAGCATACGCCAAAGCACTTCCTCTTGGATCAATTTAGTGAGCACATCCATCACTAGTGCAAAGAGATATGGACTTAGTATTGATCCTTGATGCAAGCTTCCAACATTAGCAAAAAGAAAATAACAAGAACAATACGAGGACAGAAGCTAATTAGCGTGGCTCAAATGGCACTTCCAACTCTCACAAGTGTAGGTGGAGGGTGAAGACATGGGTTCAAACCCACTAAATACGTGTAACTTTCCAAGAAACTATCTCACTCACGCTCACTCTTTAACCCTTTCCACTCTAAAGATATTTAAGGTCAATATTTTTTACATTCAAAACAAACTACATCCATGAGACTAGGTTAAAATTTGTTGATATCAGCATATATGATCAACTAATTCACATTTCCTACATTTCGAAATTTTAATTTTAATTGATTTCTCCAGCAAATGTCTGCCAAAATCGCTAAATATATATTAAAAAAAAAAAGTAATGCTATAGACACAAACTATTTTACAACATTTTTACAAACTGTCGATATGACAAATTCTTACTAGTTCTAATATGAGCCCATTACTAACATCACATTTTTACTTGCAATAACTGTTTGGAAAATACTAAAGCCACATCAGCAGTTTGTAAAAATGTTATAAAATAGTTTGTGTCTGTAGCATTACTCATATCAAAATACTTTACATACGGATCCACATTTATTCCACACATCCAATATCACAAAAAATACATGTCTGAAATGCCTTACCCTGCTCAAGAAATCATGTTTGAGATGGAAAACAGTGTTAAAGGCAACTGAACCAAGAATGAAGTATTAGCATATGCCTTGAATTTGTGATCGCTTTTAGAGAGGTGTGAACAAAATTTTAGGTAACAATCACTTTGTGACTTGCTTCAGAGAAAGGAGTGTCTAGGACACCAAAGTGGCAAAATATATTAAGCCACAATTCCATCGGCTTTGTTCCATGAGAAAGGCACAGTAAAATACAAATCTGCCTAATTCACATACTTCAATCCCCTGCTTTGTTTTATGGTAAAATGCCTTTTCATTCAGTAAGGCTCACACTAGTACACATCTGCCTAATTCACAGACCTCAATCCCCTGCTTTGTTTTATGGTAAAATGCCTTTTCATTCGGTAAGGCTCACGCTAGGTATCATACTTTAATAAACACATATTTTCTAATTATGCTGATTCATCTCTGATGTCTTAAAATGCTTGCATGAATCTGAATTAGGTTGTTAATATAATATCTATTTTTCACCCTGAAAAATTACCATTATCCCAAAAACTTAAGTTATTAGAAAATGAAGAATTTATTTACTTGTCCTATATTCTAACACACTGTTTATGTTATTTTCCCTTCATATTTCCATTATAGAGACCATGGCTGCAGACCTCATGTTCTTTATCTATATATATTGATATACCAAAAATCACCCAAGTTAGGGAAAAACAAATCTACTGGGATGCCAAATTACTGCTTCAGCACCTTAGCTCAGCCTGCTCTTCAAGGCCTTAGTACTCTTCAGCACTGAGGTACCTTTCAACACCTTAACTTGGCCTAGCTCTTTGAGCTGATTAAATTCCCAATGCAAGACCAGAGCTGAACCAGTCTGGGTTGGGAATAGGGGGCAATTGATATACCAAAAATCACCATGGTTAGGAAATAACGGATCTAGTAGGAACCTGCAGAAAGTAAAATTCCATCCTATGAGGGTTATGCTTAATTAGTGGATAAATTAAAGGAAGACGCCTGATGGGGCACCCAATGAGGGGTCTCCTTCAAGTATTATAAGAAAGGGCTCTACATCACACAATAGGTACAAAAAACATAATTACTTTGAGATACTTTACTTCCTCCTCCCCTCTGATTGATTATTGACTTAATCATTGGAGGCTCACCACACCCCCCCCCCCCCTCCGATGGACTCCTTGACCTTTATTTTTGCAGGTACCCTGAGTTCAGATTGGCTGTGCATGTTTTCCCACCATCATACATACATTTTTTTTTTCTCTTGATTAGGTATTGTAGAGAACGGGCGTGTATAAACTTTAGTTCTTACAAACTCGCAAGTGAATTTTTCAACAAGATCCAGCATATATACCCCAGTCTTTAACACTCTGGTCTTCATTCCAAGAAATCAGAGGAAGTTCCCATTTCCTCCTCTTAAACTCCCCCCTGACCCCACTTAAAGAATAAATAAATAAAAATTCCTTGGCCACCATCCTTTTTTTTTCTGGCATGAACTGAAACAATGATGGCACAGAAAATATTGACTATACCTAAGTTTTGATATCAAAAGGTCAGTGTGTTATAGAATCCCAAAGACACAAGCATCCCATTTATAATTTACCTAATCTTGAATTTATTTATTACCTAAATAATATGTAGCATCAAACCTTTTCAAGCTTCTTCTGAGTGAGTTATATAAATGTTTCAATGACTTCAAAATGCTTTGAAGTCTCGAGTCTAAATGCTTAAAAGTTGTTTGTCTTCCTTACCTTCAGTTTTTCAATCTCTTGGATGGTTTTTCATTGAAAAACTAAAACAGAAGGTTAAGGACTTCCCTTGTGCTTGTTTTTATTTCCTTTTGTTCCTTTGGGTGGGAGCGACGTCCTTTTTTATTTTTCAGGAGGGGAGGGGGGGTGTTCTTTCAAATACTTCTTCATCACTTTTCCTAAAAGTGCAAGGAAATCATCAAGAGAAAATATGCAAACCAACCATCAGATATAGCTATTAAGGTTTGATGACTTGCTTGTGATGAAGAAGTACACCAGAGACTCCATCTTCGCCACTATCAAAAAGGAAAAAGAAAGTTAATTTATATACAAATATAAAGGGTCACATAAAGGAAACAAAGAAAATGTAGCATATGCACTTACATAAATGGTTCATTCACATGATCTCCGGACAATTGTGAGATTCCACCAATTGAATTCTGCACAAGAGGAAACAAGGACTGAATAACCAAGAACCCATGCTATATATCTTTCAATTGCTTGTAATAAGGGTAATATAACTTTGATAGCAAGAAACAAATCTTACCGCCCACGTGAAGAGAAGGCTGACTTTAGCCCTTTCCCGACCAGTGTTAACCAACTACAGCAGAAAGAAGTAACAGTCTCAAAAGCTAGATAATAAAAAATCATCTCAAAATTAGATATCAGAAAATACATAAAATTGAAATATTCCTTAAATAATTAGAAAATGTCATCAGACCACAGAATGTATGGATGGGTTTCTATACAGTTTGCTAAGTAGAGTAACACAGTCAAATTTAATTCTTAGAGGTTTAACACCCACAACATTCAGACAGATGCAACATGCTGAACTCCACAAAGCAAATTTGAGTTTGAATTTTTGAAACAGGGCGTATTTGCATACTTGAGAAATAAGAACCAGCCTTGAATTAATGGTGTCTATGCTTGAGGCATACATGAATCAATTCCAATGAGTTTCACTCCTTGAAAAACTCATCTGATTAAAGCAAATTCAGCTACTCAACATCAGTAACCACACTAATAGCATGGATATCGTTTCCAAGTCAAGAAATGAAAACCAGTAATTGAATTGGTCCATCCAAGAGGAATACATGGAAAAGGACCAGCTATATCAAATTATTAAATGACAAAAAACTAAAGTTGGTAATAAAAACTTTTTATCAACAGAGCCTCTTTAGTTGATAAAGCTACATATTGTTTTGATGTGACTAAAGTTATAAGAGATATATGCCTTGAGAGATAATGATATGCCCATGCTTTCTAATGACTGAACATACATCAATTGAATTACTAAAACTTCAAGCACCTGCACTATTAGATGCTAGGAGTTAGTGATAACTCTTGCCTATATATGAGGTTAGGGATCTAGGACCTATATCATTGAACAGTATCTGACAAGAGAAGTTATTTGAACATACCGTGTAAACAAAAACAGCAGTAGGAAGACTGCTCTCTCTATAATTATGTGGTATGAAGGGTGATATTTGTCGACAAGATATTTTCAGCTCTGGGTCCGGTTCACCTAAAAGAGTAGGGGTATGTTAACTAAAACATGAATCCAAGATGAAATCGATGTACATACAGTAAACAGAAATAACAGTGTGGAATGTTACCATCATATATTGTCCATGCCCTAGGAAACAGAGCATGGTATGTAGAATGCTGGCCACTCAGATTCCAGCCCCATGATGATATACCCTGATCACCAGCTTTCCTGTCACAGCACGAATGCAAAATTAAGGGAACAATCTCTACCTATCTAACTTTGACTTTTAAACCTCAAACTTAGACAAAAAACTACTGAGTGAAATCATCTAGTCTTCCCTCATTGAGTCACAAAATAAATAACCACAAAAGTCACTCTTAGACTTGAACTCCAAGAAAGAATCACCCAGAATTCTTCTAGCAGAGGCATAACTCTTAATAACATCTCCATTAGAAGTCAACAATCATTAATACTCGTTATTGAAATCTGCCAATGCACGGGCAACTTAGGTTACCACGGAACATCCATCTACAATATTTCACTCTCCGGCTTAGGAAAGGGTTCCAAGACTGCCCTTTCATGCCAATAGGAGCACATAGACCCCCTATTTGACATAATATCTGAACTCATGAGTCTAAATTATTCTTTTTGGTACGAATTATGTTAGGTTATTGCTGACCCATTTGACTCAAAAACCAATATTCCCTAGGGATGCACAAAATCACCCACAAACCCTGTGCATGGGTTCAACTTAGGGGAATTGAATCAAAGACATCAGATGTGCAAGTGTGATTTTAATTTGTCGTTGCAGGTGTAACAGAAGCATGTAAATTCACATAAATGCCAAACTACACTTTCGTACAGGGCAGAAAGATAGATATAAAAGAAAAGAAGATGAAACAGGATAAACTCAAAGCTTCACTGCCTCGAATTTGCCTAAAAACCTTAGGCTTCATCACCTAAGGATGCATAGAATCACCGCCCAGTGACTGAAAAACATTCTCTAATCATTAAATTTTTAATTCCCATTGCCATGTCCCAAACTATTCCTAGGCCTCTTTTTATTAGGATTCAGGGATTACATTAACCCACAATTACATCCCATTAAATCCTCAACAACATTAAGATCAAATTCAATTTCAAATTTAAATTTCAAATTTAAAAAGAAAGTTCAAAATTCAAAAATTAAATTTGGAAAAAATATAATAAATTTTGAAATAAAATTGAATGGGCTTCTTGCATCACAATTTGTCCTTCAACCATTAATTGTAAGTCAAGGGATGATGCAATTAATAGTTAAGGGGCCTTATTTTGAAAGTCAAAGGATGAAATTGATACAACTAAATGTGTAGAGACGAAATTGATACAACTAAATGTATAGTGACGAAATTGAATATGTGACAAATGTACAGGGACCAAAATTGTGGTTTGCCCTTACATAAACTATGACCGAAAGTCGCAATAACAAGTAAATACCTTGTTACACATAAAGATGATAAGAATCCATTATTTCTTCCATATAAGTATTTAAAATTCATAAGATGCTTTCTTACCCCAGCCCCTCATGTTGGCCTGGAGCCAAAACAGAAGCAAAATTTTTGTTTCCACCATCTCTTGATATAAAAATCTGCAGTACCACAACAACAAAGTAAAAAATAAAAGTAAATTCATGGTTCCAACTCCATGTGTGTCCACTTTATACAATTGGAAAGCAACCTTTAGCTTCTCAGATCACATGGACATAGAAATTAATATCCACATATTCTCTATAAATTATGCAGCACCACAAAATGAGAGAGCAAAAGAGCTTCTCCTCATTACATGGCTGGCTAAGTGTATCGTCAATTTGTCATAGATGTAACATGGTGCAACAATTAACAAAACTAATATATAGACTTATTAAGCACAAGCAGAAGATACAAAATAGATGGGAAGATGAAGCCAGAAATCAGCCTATTATTTTAATGTCAATATTCAGCAGATGTCTTACACATATCAACTGAGTTTAGAACCATTTCATTTTCCTTTTTCAGAGGGCCATCTTCAGAACATTCAACACTACAAGAGGGCTAAGTTGGGATTTTTTTTTTTTTAATTTACAAGTAATATAAATACATTGGGGTTTCTCATCAGTTTGAGGTATTTTCTTTCTTTCTTTTCTCTCTTGTTCTATTGTTATTTCCATTTATATTTTGGTCTTTAGCAACTACCTTGATCTTCTATTTCCAAATTTCTTTTCCGAATCATAGAGTAAGATGGCATCCCCAGTATTCTTAAAATGTCATGACTTAAAAAAGAAAATATTGAGGCCTCTCAGAATGAGAGAGAAGTTATGAGGCCAATGGGTTTCTATGAATGCATACTTAGCATCTTTTTGTCAATTGTGAACTCCATAACTGTTTGCAAATTCATCATAGCCTCAACATATGTTAGCCCTTAAAATTTTAAAAATTTTATGTAAAAAAATCTTTTTTTCTCATTTAATTAAGTATATGGCTAATATTTTTATTCTTGGTTTTTCAAGTGAGAATCAAGCCCCAAACCCTCCAGTAATACTTCTTGCATTTAGTTGTCGAATTCTAATACATTTCACATTGAGTTTTATAGTTGTAAAAATTTTCCAATTAGTCTGCCATATTTAATTTTTTTGGGAAAATCTTTGGGGAAGGTCCAAAAACTTCTAATAACCATCACTACAACTTTTTATAAAACAAATTCAGAATTCCATATTTATAGAATCAGAGAAATACTTAAAACTTTTTTTGACATCGGAACAAAAGGCTTTCATTCAACCACTAAACTTACCCCAGTAACTCCAAACAAAAGCCTTTAGTACCCATATTTTTACAGAAGCGCTTCAACTAACAAATTCCATGATATCACAATATATTATATATTCACACCATCTATGAACTTCCAAACTATTTTAATTATATACTCAAGTTGATAGTTCACAGCATGCAATTTTTCTCTAAGATTGCATTCCAAACACACCCGTAAACCATGGTAAGGTGATTTAAGAAGCTCGTAAACAAAACACAAAAGGCACATGTCTGTCTTGAAAATTAGAAATCACATAGCAAGTATATGAGACAGAGCTTTACAGAGAATTGATTGGCCATGACAGGAGAAGCTTCACATATACCAGGAATAATTTGCCATTGCCTAAACTCGCCTCTAAAACCTCTAGATATGCTGCCACTTCTGTGATATTTATAGCAGTAGATCCTGTCAGATTAATCAAAGGCATTACAGAACAAGGAAATGAAACATCATACTTGATACACTACATACCCCATCCCCCCAAGCGGAACCCCTTGAGATGCTGATGGCTTACAACTTTCTCGGGTGAAAGGATCAATAGGTGCTTTCTGCACACATAATTTCGGCAGCAGATCAGGTCTTGGAGATATGTTTTAATGTTCTAAATTAATGCAAAAGCATGTCTTAATTAGTTCATCCGACTTTGAATATAAGGAGAGTGAAATAAACACCACTCGTGGAAGAACGCAAAACGAATGGCCTCTATATTACGGAAAACAAGAAAATTACCCTTCCATGAGAAGCCTCTTCCCTAATATATGACCACAAACGTATACCCAGCCGAACCTTGAGATTAAAAATTCAAAAAGCAGTCAGCAGGAGACAACTTGAAAAAAAAGAACAAGCTGCTGCATACAAGATGACATAATGCACTCCATCTGTTTTTCTCAATCAATGAACAAATGTAAAAGAGAACAATCTGTTACCATCTTTATTGCTTCTGTAAATGTGACACTGAATTCTTTAAGAATATTAGCATGGCTGTTTAATCTCCTTCTCCAGGCTTGTTCTGGAGGGGCAGCACTATCAAAATCAAACTGCGAAAAAGCATCACAGACAAAACAAAATTTAGTTAGTGTAGAATATTAAAACCAAACTTTTAATTTTGATAAAACCACATAAATAAAAACAACCCCCATTTATGCAAATCACAAAATCGCTTTGATTTAACCAAATGTACCATATACGATCACGATGTGCATCAAATTGCCCAGCAATCCTTTCTAATCGATATTTCGTACTTTATCCAACAATTTGGTTTAAGCAAACTTGTTTAGTAATAAAACCGAACTTATATCTTTTTCTTATATTGCGTTTCCAAAAAAAATTCTAGTTCTCAAAGTTTGAAACCTTCCAATCCTTACATTTTCCCAGCAACCAAGCAAACAGAGAATATAAGATCATAAAATTCAAAACATACATAAGATCAAAGTTTTTTTTTGTACTGGCAAAGAAGCTTACCAATTGCAGAGTGGTTCTGCTGATATATTCCTCGGGCGGCCATGAATTTTTTCTACAGTGAAACAAATTCCCGCTAACCATGTCGACTAATTCTCTCTATAATACGCACAAATCCGAATCCAAAAAAAAGCAATGGAGTTCCCCAAATTTCTTCTCCAAAAAAAAAAAAAACACAAAATTAAATAAGCGAAACTTCCTTGAGCTCCAAACAACAACCAAGGCGTAAAAGCTTCAAAGATCTTAAACTTCAATCCAACAAGCTTCAAAGCAATCCTTAAAGTTTAGCTAAGCTAGGGTTTTGAATTGGAAATGGAATTGGATTTGATCCAATAATTACGATCCCGAATTCGAGTCCCACCGAAAGCTTTAATAAAAATAGGACCCGATTTATCGGAATTCCTACTTCTCTTTCTCTACAGTAATATAAGTAATAATAATATATAAATATAAATATAAATAAATAAATAAAGTTTGGTTTAGATATGGATATTGATATTGGTTGGTAAATGGTAGAGAGAGTATTTGAAAAGCGTTTGGCGTAGCGTGGCAACTAGTGGATCCGCCGTCTGTTACTTAAAGCTCCTGCGACTCCGACTCTCAGATTGCCAGGTGGCAATTACTCTCTCTCTCTCTCTCTTTGTACCTTTCTTCTAAAGATAAAGAAAACTATAGCTCTTTCTTTCTTTCTTTCTCTCTAAAACATTTGGCTCCGCTCCTGTGTTTGTTTGTGTCTTTCCAAAGAGAAGAGAGAGAGAGAGAGAGAGAGAGATTGTTCGCAAAAAGGTGGGTATTGTATTAAAGTTGGCGGTCTATGTCAAAATGAGGGGTCACTTTTCCTTCTCTGTGAGTCTCATTTTTCATTTTTCATTTTTAAATGAATGAGTGGCGTTCTGTGCCTGATTTGAGTCTTCAAACACTTTTGTCAACAGTTTTTTTTTTTTTTTCTTTTTTCTTTTTTTGTTGAGATAATTCAAAGCATATAATAAAATATCACAATATTCTTATGTTTATTTATAATATATTTAAAAATAATATATTTTTTTATAAATTGAAATAAAAAATTTCCAAATTAATTTAACTAGAACTTAATAATTTATTATATTTTAATTTATGATGACTAACACACCTATTTGATGCAAAACCATTAGTATGAAATTTTGTTGTAGTTGTAGATTAACTTTTTTTAGCTCAAATGACAACTCGTATGTGTTATAGTTATCTTAATTAGTAAAATATTTAATTTAAAAAAAAATTAGTAAAATATTTTGTAGTTAAATAAAAGGATTTAAGAATTCAACTTACTAAAAATAAATTAATATCTTAACTTAATGATAAAAGATAATCATCATAAAAAAAGATGTCATAAATTAAAATTTATCCTATTTATAAAAATAAAAATAAAAAATAGCACCTCTTGGCGTTGAGAGGCCCAAATTCAAATCCACTCGAATTATATTAATAGAAAATTATCTACAAACACTTCTTTATTTGTAATATATTTAATAATTTTTCAAGAAACAATACTCCTTTCATGAATGATCAAAAAACTTCGTCCCCTTTTTAAAATTATATTAGGAACTTAGTGTCAATTTTTTCTTTTTGATAATTAAGTGTGAAAAGTGAGACTAAGTATCAATTATTTTGGTAAGAGGAACAAAATCTCATTTCTTAAAAATCAAGAATAGCAAACATAATTTTGCAGTAACTCCGAATGTTAGTGTAACTTAAGCTCTATATATTTATTTGCCCATTATTTTATTTTATTTTCTTTTATTTTCTTTACCGACGAGGGTAGTGGGGTTTTAGTTTGGGGTGATTTTTGTTTGTTGTAATAAGTGAACTGACTGTGACTAATTTATAAGTATGACTGAGAAATAGTGTGCCGTCACTGCCGTGTGCTTTCCGTGTGTGGCGGATGATCCGACGGAGGTAGGACCACCAACATATAAATGGTCACCTCTGGCCTTCTCTGAACCTTCTCTTTTTTTTCTTTTTCTTTTTTGTGTAATCCTTTCTACTTCTAGATTTAGCCATTTTCTTTGACCAATTTGCTGAAGTTTTTAAAACACTTTCTACGCTGAAAATCTCCTTATTAAAAAATAAAAACTTAAAATCTTCCGCTGGGGTGATGGTAGGACTACTCTGTTTGACTTTTTTGCACTCTTCTTTTCTTTTCTTTTCTTTTTTCACTAAAATTCTGGTTAAGATTTTCATGTTGAGCAAATTTTATAATTTCTTTTTTTTTTTTTTTGAAAACGAGCAAATTTTATAATTTCAACATCGCACGTTTGATTAGTGTGCATTTAGATTAGGTTTTTTTGTTAAATTTTCTATTCTATTTGTTAAAATTTATTTGCATATTATAAAGTTATAAAATGTATTATTTTACATAACAAATAAGAGAAAATAAATAAATAAATAAGTCAACCCAAACTTACCTAAAATTTAAAATTTAACTTGTTTAAAGAAAATTAAAAATCTAACTTATTTTTATCGCTAGCTTAGATACAGTTATTTAAACCTCATGCAACTATATTTTTCCCATCTTATTTTTGAGGGACCCTAAAAATGATTATTCTTGTAAAATATTTATTGAATTTATTTTTTTGCATTTATATATGCAGGATAACTACTTTTGGTATTTAGAAAATATGTGTTTCACCACTGCGCACTCTTAATGTAATGATCACTTTACAAGTATAAGTACTATCATTAGAAGCGGACGTCATATGTTAAAACTCTCTAAAAAAAATTACAAAAATAATTTATAACTCATAATGTTATCTTTAAATTACATACCATTCGTTAAATTAAGTAAAATCCCTTCTTCATCGAGATTATGGTCACGGGCTTCCACTTACGCACTGGAGTTCCCTAAAGTAAATAAAAAGAATGAGAACAAACCAAAACCTGCAGTAGCAAAATGGACTTCACCTCCTTTTGACTCAGTTTACAGAGTTAACATTAATATTTCCCATTCAAAATCTGCCAACTAATTAGTGGGTTTGGGATTGATTATCCGAAATGCCACAGGTGAAGTGAAATTATGGCAACTTCGTGTGAGAGGGCTAAAGCAAGAATTGAATGCACTTTGGACAGATATTACAGTTATTGGGCTATGTGGAGTCTAGTTTTGTGTTTGATTTGAATTATGATCCAACTCAATGCAAAAGTGCTACGATTTTCATAAGAGATTTTCTGAGGCTTAGTTCATGATCCATGTCGAAGCTCTCATGGATAAGCATTTGTGTGGGATATTAACATCATTGTTTCATATTAGGGTTTAGTTTTTGCTTTGAGAGAGAGAGAGAGAGAGATACTATACTACCGCATAGGGCTGTCCACGAGTCGGGTTTGTGCCCAACCCGGAACCGACCCGATCACTTCGGATTTCCCATTCATAGACTCGCCGCCAACCGGTGAGCGGAGTCGGTTCAGGTGGTTAGATTTTCATTGGTTCCAGATCGGTCCTCGATCGGTTTCGGGTTGTAAGAAAAACCACCGGATTTTGCCAAAAGTTGCTAGATCTGGTGAGACCAGGCCGGATCTTGGTGAGATCTCGGCGGATCTCAAATAGATCAAACCGATCTCGGCGAGATCTGGCCGGATCTCGATGAGATCTCGGCATATCTCGAAGAGATTAGGCCGAATCTCAACGAGATCTCACCTGAACTCGAACGAATCTCCTCAGATCGATCAGAAAATCGGCACTTCTGGTCAATATAGGGTCAGTTGGTTGGAAATCGGTTTCTCAACCTTAAACCTAACAACCGACCCGCCGTTTTCAGGTTCAGGGGGCAAAGATCCACCGCTGACCCGTCACCGGCGTCGGGTCGGCCGGTTCTCGGGCCGGATCAGACGGTTTGGCCGGGTGGGTCGGGTCCCGGTTTTGTTTGGACACCCCTACTACCACATCTTATATTTTTCCCTAAAAATAGTAAATCACTGCAATTCCGTTGACGTAGACAAATTGTCGAACCGCGTAATTTCTTGTGTTGTGTGATTGTCTTGTGTGTATTATTATTATTATTATTATTATTATTATTATTATTTTGTATGTTTTTCACCATTCACAGATCTGGAAATTTTTTTATATTCCTAACAACAATTATGCATAAAGCTCTCCATTTCTGTCAAAATACATGTTTCCTTAACATTATTGCATAATCTAATGTTGTTGAACTTGTTGATTTCCTAAAGTCTGATAGAATTTTCTCTTTAGAAGTTGCTTAGATTTTATAGGATATTAAGTTTATTTGTGAAAGTTTTGTTGATATATCCTTAATTTGTTAGTGTTCCATTAAAATGTAATTGTGTTGCTCTAACTCTTGCAACACGATTACATTATATATATATATATATATACACATTTTATATATATATATATATATATATATATATATGTATATATATATATAATGCAAACAATAAATTTATATGAATATTATATATGTTTACTATAAGATAAAATCCACCATGATGAGATATATCCTGCTATTTAATTTAACAAAACAAAGGAATAATGATAATATATTCTTAGAAGAACAAAAATTATGTATAGTACTTTAGGTTTTGTACCTTAGGTTTTCTTCTTAAAATTCAATCATATGACTCTTTATTCATAGATGGAAGTGTATTTTTAATTCAGTACAGCCATGTGGCTGAGTTTCAAGAAGAAAACCTAAAAAACAGTACCTAAGTATTGTTCTTAAGTTCTGCAATATTTATTCATTTTCCTATCCTTGTATTTGTTTTGATATATTGAATAGAACATAATTTTTCACAAGTAATACTCAATTGTTTTGTTGCACTTGCACTTATTTTCCCATAAGTGTTATTCGTATTATTTGAAAAATAACTGAATTAGTATTCCTGACCAGAAATGATGGAATAGTTATTACTACCTAGCTAGGAATAACTTATATTGATAAAATTGAAAAATCTATTTGTCAATTTTACATGATGTAAATAAATTAAAAATGGAGAAAAAATTGTTAGATTTAAATATATTTATCATTCCATAGTATTGCTTGTTCTCTCATAACACATATAGATTATAATATATTATGTTATTTAATGTAATATTTTTTTAATTACACAAATATATGAATATATTGAAAAATATAACTTTATTATATAATAAGAGTGCAAATACTTATTATCACTACTTATTTATATGAAATATGTAAATAAATAATTAATAACGTTATATATGCATAGTATAATATATATATACACACACACTAATTTTGAGATCTATTCCACTATTATAACAAAAATGTATAGATAGAAAATAGTAAATACTTAAAAATTATATTATTCCCGCTAATATCAATTCCTATTCTTACTTTATTTTGATTTGGCATACCAAACATACCCACTAGTCTTAGTATTTCTTCAAAAAAAAGGTCAGCTAATATTTTGTTCTTAAAATGTGATTTTGCTTGTAAATTTTTTTTTTTTTTGAGTAGTTGATTAACTTGATTTTGCTTTTAATTAGATTCAAGAAGTTCAAAATTGAGAAATAAGATCGTTTAATTTATTTGGTTTAAGGCTAAGTTGTGCACCAAGATTACACAAAAGTTGAGTGATATATTGCTATATGATGTGGATATTACACCTGTTTTTGTACGAAAGCATAAAAGGATTTTTTATTTTTTTATTTTTTTTTAGCTTATGGTAAATAGGGTGAAACTTTTTATTTTTTGTATTTGAGAAACACGGTGAACTTTCTTTTCTTTTTTTGAGAAACCGGTGAACTTATTGTGAATTTGTGATAGTAAAGCAAATGCTATTTTTTTAATTAAGATATAGGCTGGGTTTGGATAGCGCGGACGCGTTTCGCGTCTGCGTCTTCCTCTTCTATTTTTTTTTTTTCCTAAGACGTGCGCGTTTCACACTTTCAATCCCAAATTGGTACTGTGCGGGTACTGTTCATGAACAGTAGCCGCAACTTTTGACTTTTTAGCTCTTATTTTTACTGTTTACAGACCCACAAATACCACTTTTCAGCAACTTTTTCATTAAAAATGGGTCCCACTATACTATTTACACATTAAAAAATTATTCTACTACAGTGTTTTTCAGTTTTCAGTTTCAGCGGTATCCAAACGGACCCATAGTAAACTCTCACCGTACTTTACTTTTGTTGGGAAAAAAAGTAAAAAGAGGATGCTATAATAAGAAATCAAGAATGGTACATATATTTCCCTAAAAAAAATGGTACATTTATGAAAACCATATTATAGTTATAACGTTGTGTTCTCCATATCTTTTTTTTTTTTTTTTTTTGATGAAAACTGATATTCATATTAACTAACCATCAAGAATAGGTCTCGGACATAACCTATTAAAGCACAGGCCGTTGAAATCATTCTTAAAAACAGAAACAATGTCCACAGGCGGACTTTGAAAATAAATTAAATCTGAGTTGTTGCTAATCTCCATCCTAGCAAGGCTGTCTGCACATTTGTTGGCCTCTCTATAACAGTGATGGACTTGAAGCCGGCTGAATCGAGTCATAGTCTGCAGTCATCCAAGATCGGAGATATGACATTGTTAACATAGTCAGCATTAAATAAGGCGTCCACAATTGCTTTGGTGTCTAATTCTACTACTAGAGAAGATATGTTTAAATTGCTGAATAACATCAAGCCATCTCTAAGCCCCCATAGTTCTGCCTCAAAGCTGGTTGTGACCCCGATCCTCCTCTTGAAACTTGCTATCCAAATGCCTTCTTCATCCCTCACAACACCCCCACAGCTCGCCATACCTGAGCTTTCAATAACTGAACCATCAATGTTCAGTTTTTTCCAGCCTCCCGATGGTCTTTCCCATCTAATCCGTTGAATTGATTTTTGAGTGAGAGCTCTTGGAGAAGCAGCACAGTGAACATACTCCGCGACCTGCTTAAGGATATCCACTGCAAAATTTGGACTCATATTCTTCCCCCTAAACACTGAGTGATTCCTACTCTTCCAAATGAGCCATACCGCAAAAGGAAAAACAACCCTCCATGGCGTGTTGGTCGGGGTGACCACCTTGTTCTGAATACCATTATAATTAATCCGGGTCTGAAGATTACTCTCCCAAAAAACCCGATCTCCTACCTTAACTCCCAGCTTCATCCAAACAAGTCTGACCCGAGAACAATCCCGAAGCGCAACACTGTCTCCGCTTCCTCTTGGCAAATGGGGCAATTAACCTCCTCTACAACTCCTCTCCTTACAAGGCAAGCCTTTACTCCAATACTATTATGAGCACACTGCCATAAAAAAGACTTTATACGTGGGAGCGTATCTGCTTTCCATATCCACTTACTTTCGAATTGGGATTCAGCATCAAACCCCTCAGCTAATTTATAAGCACTCTTCAAATCGAATTTACCTTAAGGGGATTCAAACCAGGCCAAAACATCTTTACCTCTCCCTGTGAGTGAGATCGGGATAGCTTGAATGACTTGTTTAATATCTAAAGGAAGCTCAAAGGGAATCTTGCTCCAATCCCAGACCGTATCCACAAGAAACTCTCTAATTTCCAACTGATTTAAGTCAAAGGGCCTTGGATCATGTTTCTGAGAGGCCCTTTGCTAGTCTAATTACTGTGCCATACCTTTAAATTGCTCTCCCTACCCACCATCCATCTGCTTCATTTGCTAAACGTCTCCATTCCTTTTTAATTGCTTTCCATGTTGCCAAGCAAGGGAGCTTATTGGCATTAATATTGTTCAGTCTTCTTGGTGAGCAATATTTCTTCACTAGCACTTGAGCCCAAGGCGCCTCCTTCTCCATATGCAACCTCCAGTTTAACTTAGCTAATAGAGCTGTATTTCTTCCTCTTGCTGACTGCAATCCTAGTCCCCCTTCTTCTTTAGTCTTGGTGACTTTCTGCCAGCCAACCTAGTGGATTTTTTTCCCTGCTTCAAAAGACCCCCATAAGAAGTTTCGATTAACCCTATCAATTCCATCCAAAACTTTGCAAGGCAATTGGGAGCATTGCATCACATAGGCTGGAATTGTTGCAGAGGAAGCTTGGATGAGCACTGTACGACCAGCTAAAGACAACATATTTGCCTTCCACCCCGCTAGTTTTTGTTTCACTCTATCCAATATGTAGTTGTAGTCCCGAGAAGAAGACCCTGACTGTTTTAGGGGAAGGCCTAAATACTTCCCAAGGAAAGGAGTGGTTGCGAACCCTAATATATCACTTAATGACTCCCTCGTGTCCTTCTCCACATTGGGAGAGAAATACACCCTGGATTTGGCATCACTTACTGTCTGACCCGAAACCCTGCAAAAGTGATCAAGAACCTCCCTAATAGCCAAACAGTTCACATAGTGGATTTTTTTCCCTGCTTCAAAAGACCCCCATAAGAAGTTTCGATTAACCCTATCAATTCCATCCAAAACTTTGCAAGGCAATTGGGAGCATTGCATCACATAGGCTGGAATTGTTGCAGAGGAAGCTTGGATGAGCACTGTACGACCAGCTAAAGACAACATATTTGCCTTCCACCCCGCTAGTTTTTGTTTCACTCTATCCAATATGTAGTTGTAGTCCCGAGAAGAAGACCCTGACTGTTTTAGGGGAAGGCCTAAATACTTCCCAAGGAAAGGAGTGGTTGCGAACCCTAATATATCACTTAATGACTCCCTCGTGTCCTTCTCCACATTGGGAGAGAAATACACCCTGGATTTGGCATCACTTACTGTCTGACCCGAAACCCTGCAAAAGTGATCAAGAACCTCCCTAATAGCCAAACAGTTCACATAATCCGCTTTGGCAAAGAAGATAAGATCGTCTGCAAAGAGGAGATGTGAGAAGGCTGGCCCACTTAAAAATGCCTTCACTGGATTCCAAAGCTTCGCACTGTACTTCTCTTCTCTGAGTTGACCAAGAAAATCCATACACAAGATAAACAAGTACGGAAACAATGGGTTGCCTTGTCTAATACCTCTAGAAGGGAAGATTGGATCAAGAGCTTCCCCATTGAACAAAATGGAGGTGGACACTGTGGAAATACAGCTCATTATAATATCAATCAAATCCTTCGGAAGGTTCACTCTAATAAGCATCTCCCTTATAAAGCTCCACTCAAGCTTGTCATATGCCTTCTCCAAGTCTATCTTCAGATACCTCTAAGATATTCCATTTATGTTGCTTCTTATAAAGTCGAGTTCGTTTGGATACAACTTATTTTGCTGAAAACTGAAAACATGTAGTAACATAGTTTTTAAATGTGTGAATAGTGCCGTGAGACCCATTTTTAATATTTTTAAATACGTGAACAGTGCATGAATAGTATGTGAACAGTGCATGCACTGTTCATAAAAAGTTATTTTTGTCTCCAAAAGGCAGAAAACGCGTGGAAAAAAAAAAAAAAAAGAAAGCAAAATGCAAAAACGCATCGTGGATCCAAACACATGCTAAGAAAGTCGGTTTGTTTTACCCATTAGATTCAGGAATAGCCTAGAAAACACCTAATCTAACCATGCAAGTGGAATCCAAAATCAAGAGCTTGACGACAAACATGGGGATAATTCAAATCCAAAAAAAGAAAGATGGGGATAATTATTTAAATGTGAGTGGACGTGGGTTTGAGGCTTGCACGTACGAAATAACTTATGATTGTACATTTGTGTGCTGAACTGAACACTGCTATTAAATAGACTTTTTAATAAGCACGTGGCTTAGTGCCTCGGTGCTATTCCACGGCCATCCATTTTGGACCCCAACAAGCTACCGATCGACTAGACAATCATGGAGAAAGAATTAGAAAAGTAGTTCATACATTGCGCACTGGGCCATAGACCAAAGGACAACCCAAGACGCTTTACAATATACATATATACTCTCATCAAGAGTGTTGTGTTATAAATGCTAAAATGCTATTTTTAGCATTTATAACCACAAAAACCTATTCCATCTGTTATATGCTACAAAATTTGACATCTTGCTACAACGAGCTCTCATTTTTGAAAGTGCACTGTAGCAAGATGTTATAATTTTTTAATGTTTTTTTTTTCTGTTGAGAGAGAGAGAGAGAGAGAATAAAAAATGAATAAAAGATAATAAAGAAAGAATATTAAAATGAAATGGTAAAACAAAAAAGAAATTTTGATGGTAAGGGTATTGTAAAGTGATTTTTCAGAGAGAGAGAGAGAGAGAATAAAAAATGAATAAAAGATAATAAAGAAAGAATATTAAAATAAAATGGTAAAACAAAAAAGAAATTTTGATGTTAAGAGTATTGTAAAGTGATGTGTTAAATGCTATAAAGTTAGGTTTTTAGATGCTAAATGCTAAAATTTTTAGAACTCTTGATGAGAATGCTCTAAATACTTGAGTGAAGTTTTAATTTATTTCCTTTTGTGTTCTAACTCAAATTCTCTTCAACATGACAAAATGGGCCGAAATTTGCTAACCCAATCCAAACTTGCCCCCTTTTGGTTCGGTCCAAATCTAAATTTTTTGGCCCAAATAAAATATGGGCGAACCCACGACGTGCCCATTTTTTGCGGGCCAACTCGACCCGACCCGCAACCCATCCATTTTTAAACATTTTTCTTCCTCCAAAAATATTTAAAAACTACATGGCAAGGTGTACTAGACTACTCCAAGGTGCATAAAATTATCATAAAAGGCATAATGAACTTGTGTGCTGTCTTGTGCCCCCTATTTATTTAAAAAAAAATGAAGAGTTAAATGAAAGGGAAAGAAAAATACAAAAGGAAAGCTAAAGCTTAAAGCATTTACTGTCTCGTGTCTAATTCTAGTTGTAACATTTACTAACTAAGACTAATAACTACTAAGTAACTAAGTTCTACGCCATCGGGCCTTGTAGCTTGGTTGTACCCGGTACCATGTGTATCTATGAGCTTGGGGGTTCTATCCCTCACAATTACCTAGCAAAAAAAAAAAAAAAAAAGTAACTAAGTTCTACTTCAAAGACTTTTAACTATTAGCCTATTACTAACAACACGTCCAAGTTTGTCTAACTAATATAGTAATATCTATTTAACTAGCACAAACCCGGCCACAAAGTGACAAAACAGTAAAGAAAACAAAAGTAGAAGAGTTCAATAGTGACCCAACCCGTTTTTTTAATTTTTTTTCCCTTGAAAAATATTTAGACTATATGCCAATGTGCAAGGTACATAGACATAAAGGCACAAAAGTACTACACTAACACTATCTAGCCATTTACTAGCCACCAGTGGCAGCGACCATGCCCCATTTGTTAAAAAAAAAAAGTTAATTAAAAGGAAAAAAAATACAAAAGACAAAAGCATCTCCAACTACACATTTACACTACTAAACGTCTAACATTAAGTTAAATATTAAGTAGTAGAATCAAATACTAAGACTAAGTTACTGACACTAATTCTAATTAGCACAATTCATAGAGATTAATGTTTCACACACACTTACAATTCATAGATATTAATGTTTTACATACACACTTGTATGTGTAAACAAATGATGAAAATTGTAGAAAATGTTTGATTTTCTATTTATTTAGTTTAAATTTGAGAACTGGACAAAGGCTCTTTAAAAAAAAAAAAAAAAGATTTTTTCCCCTCCTATTGATTCATATAAAACAACTTTTCAATTTACAACACATTTATTGAGGTATTTTTGTATGTATGTGAAAGCAAATGAGGAAAATTGTAAAAAGTGATTACTTATCTATTTGCATAGCTTAATTTGAGAACTAGGCAAAATCTATCTTCTTCTTCTTCTTCTTCTTTTTAATCTATTTTTCCTTAGTATTGATTCATATATTAAAATTTTTTTCAATTTATAATATCATTATGTTCTAAAGTTGTAGAGATTATTGTTCCCTACTATTGATTAAAAAATACAAATTTTTTTCAGTTTTCAATATCTTTCTCTCAACTCTCAAGTTGTAAATTTGTAATTATAAGCATTTGAATTGTGAGTTATTAACATGGAAAATTTTGTTATCATGACTGTAAAGAATTTTAGTCATGCTCAAAAATATTAGAATTGAAAGGATATAAAAAGTTTTATGTTTTTTGGTTTGTTTGTTTTTTTCCTTTCACATGTACAATAGTAACACAAATAGTTTAATAATAGTAGATGCCAACTTAACAAAAAAAAAAAGGGGGTATTATGTGCAATTCGATTCATTGATTGATTTGATTCATTCTCCCTAAAATTTTGCACTTATTTTTTTTCCCATGTGAAAATACGGGTCGGCCCGCCCGACCCAACTCAACTCGCCCGCAACCCATTTAAAATGATCCGTTTTTAAACTCATCTTGTTTGACCTGCAACCCGATTGACCCGACTCGACTTAACTATTCGCCATGTCTTTGGGCTGTATGATTTTGGCTACAATGTATGTCAAAATGGATGGAAGAGGGGAGAAATAATGTTCTCTTTCAATGTTTGGTTTATTAATTTATTTATTGCATAAGGGAAGGAAAATGTTTCTTAGGCTCACACCATTAAGGCTATACGTGCCTTTTATGATGAGGTGGTTGGTTATAATTGGTTGAAAATCCATTCTTATCTACCACATGGATCAGCCTCTCTCTCTCTCTCTCTCTCTCTCTCTCTCTCTCTCTCTCTCTCTCTAGTTGTTAGGATAAGTGTCCTAAAATCCTATTGTATGTCATGTATGACATTATTTATGACATTATGTTCTATGTAATAAAGTTGTTTTATTATTATCTAAAATAATGATAACATGAATATTTGGACATTATCATATAGTCCATGAGATGCATAGTATGTGATTTAGTTACAGAATATATAAATCACAAGTTCTTTGTAAACTCAGAATTTTAGTTTGTAGTCGGTGATGAAATTGGACATTTCATCTGCAAAGACTATAATATATCAACTAAGATGATTTTACTTGATTATGGAAGTAGAGACTTCTAATTAATATGTTGATATGTTTTAAGTGTCAAGACATATTGAATTAGACCGTTGTGAGATTTATTATTCTACTAACGACTGTTAAATGAATAATAAATCTCACGGCTTCTATTTACATGAATTCTCAATGATAGACCAAGAATGTATTGACCCTTTTAATAAATTAATCAATTAATTAGCCAAGTGAATCAATTAAATTCAATTTCATGCAATAAGTGTGATAGCACAAACAAATCACCAACTAAGTTAAATACAGCGGAAAATAAATTTGACACAGATGATTTATTTACGAATGAGGAAAAAAAACTGAAACAAAACCCCACCGAATGAATTTAAGGTCACCACTCCCGAGAATCTACTATTATCAAAATAAGCGATTACAAGTAAAAAGAATCCCAGTACCTAATACCAACCTACAGTTGAACTCTTACCCCAATACCCAATTGGACTTATAATGTAATGACAATCTCTCCTTTCAATGCACGACTCCCAGTATGTGACTAACCAATAATGCACAGATCCCAGTACGTGACTAACTCCACAGCAACCCTTTGATTGTTGTAGTTGATTTGCAGCAGTTTCACATAGAAACACCAATAAGATCTTCAATGTTGGTGCAAGAGACTTTGCTTGGTTACAAAATCCAAATGCATACAAGAAATGCAGCAAGAACTCTTTCTTTTATAAGAGGAGTTAGGGTTTCAAAAATAAAACCTTATGAAGCTTTCTAGGGTTAGGTTTTTCTTTTTCCATCTCCTTTAAATAGGAGCTTAATGGGCTCTTCTATTCCAAATAGGTTTACACAAACCTTAGGCTTTCCTAGTCCAATAAGGATTATATAAACTCGCAAACTTTGGGTTTTCCTAGTCCTATAAGGATTATACAAACAAATAAACAAATAGCCTTTTAGAATAAAAATATTGCTGGCTATAGTCTGAATCCCATAAGCTCAATAGATCGAGACATGTGTCGAGTTTTAATGAATCTCGACAGATTGAGCTTTTGTCGAGGAGGTATCGAGACCTGCAGATTGCACTTTTCTTGAGCAATCTTTGAGTAATCTTCATATCTTCAATATAATCACTTGTAATGATCATCTTGAACTTTCTTAGATTTACTCAAATACAAGTAAAGTGCGTTTTTTCAAAAGATATGCCAATTAGAAAAAAATATATCCTTAACACTCAATCCTGAGAGAATAATGAACCTAATCATGAAGTGTAGGTTGCTTTGATATATCAGGAGTGAGATCTAAAGTCACGATCAAAACCTCAAGATGGAACATAATCTCTTATCATAAATGAAGGTTGCTTTGAAGGAACATATATTCTCAAGATGGAATTCAAAATCTCTTAACGGAGATATAAAATATTCCCTTGAGATAAGTTTAACGGATTTGGTTATTCAGAGTGTTAGGCCTAACCACTTTAGTAAGAAGTTACTAAAGTATATATCTATGAAATTGGATTTCATAAATATATAATGAATAACTCAAAGGATTAAACCGGGTACTCAAGGATTAAAATGTAGTAATCTTCAAAGTGGCAGTCAACATTCATGACTTTGTATTACTACGAATATTTTAATGAATGAGTTGAATGTATAATAAAATATTGCGATATAATTTATTAATAAGGCCTAGAGGGCAATTATATTTATACAATGGTATTAAATATAATTAATGGTAATTTTGGGCTTGTCAAGAGTTGATAGGAAGGCCCAAAACCATTAGAGCTAGTATCTTATTTGTCCTTTTTGGTCACACTCTAAGCCACATACTAAAACCCAATTGGAATGGCCCAAAAGGTTAGCCTAATTAGATAATCAGTTATATATAAAGAGAGAAACATACAGAATTTTGTAATGAATGGTAATATATGAAAATGGTGTGTATGTGAGTGTAAGCCACTACCTTATTCTCCCTTAAACACATACGTATAAACTAATTGAGAAACCACACTTCTTGGGCATAAGTGGAATTGGAGTGAAGATTAAAAGTGTTCCCAAATACTTTTAATCGTTGGTTTTGAATTTCACCGCATCAAGGTACACTCTCTTGTTCTTAAATTCTGAAATTTACATAGTATATGTTATCAATTGCAAATGAAGTAGATCCATTAATTTTCCGCTGCGTATGTTGTATATGCGATACAAACTATGTTTTTCCTACACTAGTATCATAAATGAACCTATCTATTCATGAACAACTCAAGTTTGGTGTGATAAAATCCTCATTAATCTTTGTTTATTTATAAACAAGCCTAATTATAGAATTATAGAGAGATTGTTTGGTGTGTGGCCATATGGTAGATTGGGTTATCAAAATTAAAAATCTAGAAACTATAGCATGGGAGACTTATAAAAATTGAAGTCTCAAGTTGTTATGGACATTGATCATCAATGATAATTCACCATAGTACTTATTTTGGAAATCAATATGTATCTCATGCAATCATGTGCAGCAGAAAAAACCAAGGTATGCTTCTATGCTACAAGAACACATGCTCTATATGAATTTTAGATTAGGGTTCTAAGAAAACTAATCTTGAAAAAAAAAATTACAGAAACTTTTTATCTTGAGAACTCCTTAATTTTCATCTCAATGACTACAAGAATCCCGAGAGATTAGGCTTTCTTCCTTGAGAATGAAACCCTAGCCATATACTTCCCAGAGGATTTGGTAAAAACTGAATTTTCCCTCCCTTCGCGGCCGAGTATGTCACTTGTGTGAGGAAGAAATTTTTCTCTCTTCACTTAAATGTATAGTGCAAAGTAGTCTAGGGTTTTCTCTACTAAATTCATCCCTTTTATATGTGGATTAGCTATTGGATTAGTCCAACTAGACTTTAGTTATGTGGCTTGAAATGAGACCAAAGGAAAAATACAAGCCCTAGCTCCAATGGGCCTTGAGCCTCTTTTCAACTATTGACAAGCTTAAAGATACAATTTTTTTAATTTATTCAACTGAAAAATTATGGTTGCGCTATGGGTTTTTATTAATTTAAAGATTTACCGCAAGACTCCATTATATTAATTATGGTAGCACTTTGTAAATATAATTTCATAAAATATAAACTTTAGCAATTCATTACCAAAGTGATTAGGCCTAACACTTCATATAACCAATTTCCATAAACCTATCTTAAAGGAATGTTTTCGTGTCTCTAAAAGAGATTATGAATTTCATCTTAAGAATGTGTGTTCCCACAACACTACATGTGATTGTCCAACATATTAGCCTTTAGCCATACAAGATCTCACTCCGGTATAGATTAAAGCAACCAACATTTAATGTTTTAGTTCACCATCCCCTCAAGATTAAGAGTTTATACAAATAACAGGCATGATATTCATTTGTTCAAATGAAAATAGTTGGTAGAACAATAAATCTCACCATAATCCAGTTCACTATATCTCACACGCTTGAGACACATCAATATATCAATTTGAAGTCTCCGCTTCCATGATCAAGACAGATCATCAAAATTGATATGTTATAGTCTTTGCAGATGAAATGTACAATTTCATTACCAATTACGAACTAAGTTTTATGAGTTTACAAGGAATTCGTGGTTTAGATATTTTGTATGAGAATCTCATTATCATACCTTAATCATATACAATATATTTCATGGACTATAATATATAATGTCCGTATTCTAGCAAAAACAATCTAAAAAAATAAAGCAACTTTTATTATTAAAAGACAATGTCATACAATTGGGTTTTAAGGCACTACTCCTAACACTTGTAACCATTTTTTAAAATAATTTAGGATTTCAATTAAGTTAGATCCCTATCGTTTGATAGTTTTGGGTGCTTTATTGGGGTGGGGAAGAGAACCTAGCACATCTATGTCTTTTTTTTTTTTTTTAATAATAATATCAATAAAACTAAGTGGCCAAGCCTAATAGTGAGACATGTTGGTAATTTGCACGTATTTTAAATGAGTGTTGAATTTATTATCTTACCTTCTACATTACTCTTACAAGGGGATGTGCCATTTGAATTAGATTTCATTCTTATCTCTTTAAAACCTTTAAATCATATACACATTCAAATATAATAAAATTTCTACAATCTATGAAATTGGCTTCAATTAACCACATTATAGTTCTCAATTAACAATAATTTTTCAATCACAACGTCAAGACTTAAAAAAATTTTGATTAGTTTTTTTTTTTTTTTTTGCTTCTCTTTTCTCATAATATACACTAACAGTTAGAGCATTCCCGCTGGGTGATGCAAAATGCATTATAGACGACATGATGCAAAAAAAAAAAAAGAAAAAAGAAAAAAAAAAAGTCTGGTTAGACCCGTTCTCTCTCTCCTCTGCTCTCTCATCTTCGTCCTTGCCATCGGATGTTGCTGTCGTCATTGTAGGACTGCTACCATCGATCATGGTGTCATCATCGTTGTAAAATGGTGATTGAGTTTGGAGTCTCTAGTAGTGGTTTGTACTGTAGTATTTGGGTTGGCTGCTCTGGTGATGGTGTTAAGGAGGTTGATTTGGCAGTGGGTGGAGTTTAGGAGGCCGATATGGCCCTTGGTTGCAGCGAAGACGCCATTTGCAACAAAGTGGTGGAGGAGACTAGCCAAAGCGATTCAACCTCCTCTTCTTCTTCTTCTTCATGATTTTTGTTTTCCTATTGTTGTGGTTGTGTTTTTGGTGGCGGCGTTGGTAAAGTTGGAGTGAGTGCTAATTATTTTTTAATTTTTTTAGTTCAATTAAAAAAATTATTTTAAAACTAGCCTCTGAGCACGCGCTCACGCGCGTGCTCAGAGGCTCTTCTATTTTTTGGGTAAGGGTTAATTTAAAACATTTATTATAATTTGGGATTACTACATTTTCAAATCACAAAAAAACCTAGGGGTGTGATGAATATTATGTGTTTGCAGGTGAAATAATTTTTCATCACACCCCTAGGGATAGAACCTATTCCTGGGGTGTGATGAATATTTGAACTTTTTCCTAACCTGAGGGATAGAACCTATTCCACGTGACCCAAAAAAAAAAAAAAGAAAAAAACCTTCAACAGCAAACTTCATGCGTGACCTTCTCAAAAAAAAAAAAAACTTCATGCGCGTGAGCAGAGAACCTGTTCGCTGTGGACGTGAATAGGTTCTCATAAAAAAAGAGCGGAAATAGAAACCACTTTATTGTTGAAAATGTAGTAATCCCAAAATCATACCCTTTATTGTTGAAAATGTGATGACTTGGTGCCCCAAAACAAAATCTTCATTGTTGAAATTTGAACAACAAAACCCAGGAACAAAAGCTGAAAACTTAAAAAAAAAAAACTCAACCTTTCACAATGCTACTATTCCTCCTAGAGAAAACCACTTTCTTAATCTCCACTGATGGTGACTTGGTGCCCCAAAACAGAATCTCCATTGTTGAAGTTTGAACAACAAAACCCAGGAACAAAAAAAAAAAAAAACTCAACCTTTCACAATGCTACTATTCCTCCCAGAGATGATAATCTTGGGTTCAATACTAAAAAGCCATTTGATAGGTTTTCTATTTAGAAATAATAAATAGATGGTAAATATAGGATGAAAGAAACCTGCCACTGGGACAATCCTTGAGATGGAACCTGACAAATCCTCTTCCGTTGGCTTTGAAGACAAACAAAAAAAATTGGCTTTGAAGGCAAACAGAAAAAAGAGAGAAGCAAATCAGACTTGAAATACAAAAAAGAGAGAAGCAAAATATGATATGAAGGAATACTTATCTAGCGTAATGATAAAACTTGAAAGTCCAAAAAAAAAAAAAAAAATCAAACATGGAGTTAAAAACGAACCTGTTGGATTGTGGCCCTGAGGAAATCGAACCTGTTTTTGTTGTTTGTAGTGAAATCTGAAGCAAAGAGGTGGGTGAAAGGAGTTTGAAAACACAGAATTGAGAGAATTGGAGAACTAAAGAAGAAACAATTTGAGTTTGAAAACCAACGTAAGTGTACTGGGAGTGTGGTGCTATTTTGTAGATGGTCTTATTTTGTAGATAGTGTTTTACGTGGAAGTTAAAGAAGTATTTTTACCAAGTTTTACCCCTACTTGAACATAGGCTGTAGGGGTATTTTGGAACAAAAAAAAAAATCCGGTCCAAACAGATGCAGCCCCTTAAATAGTAGTATAGATAACTTATAGAAAAATGAAGAATAGTATCTAGTGTTTTAAAAAATTTATTATGTAAAATACATGAAGTGGTTTTTTGTGATGTAAAATGCTTTTTTATTTTTTTGAAGAACCGAATAGAAATGCTCTTAAAGACAAATGTTGTTTTGATTACCGATAATATAAATAGGACAGTGTTATTTATACACTAACAGTAAAAAAGAAAAAGAAAAACAGTAACTGGCTGCATTACTCTTTCTCATATGATAAAAACATAATACTCATTTGCGAGTCTTTATTATATGAGAGAGATTCCTAAAAAAGCAATATTCGGTGAAAAATGGCATTATTTTTTTTAACAAACTCAATAGACAATAAATAAATAAATAAATAATATTTTTGATGATAAATATTAATGAAATTTTGATGAAATATATTAATAATACCTTGTAGCCATTCAAATCATTTAAAGGGATGTTCAAAAAAAAAAAAAATCATTTAAAGGGGAGACAAAGATTCTAAGCGATGATGTGACAAATCATTTCTAACTAACATAAACGGTCCTATTGATATTATCCTAGTCCATTTTCTGAAGTGACTTTGAAGACTATAGCACCAAAAAAAAAAAAAAAAAAAAATAAATAAATAAAGGGGGTAAATTATAGTAACCTACCCAGAGGTTTGGAGTAATACCAAACACATCTAATGGTTTTAAAAAATGATCAATGTGGTCCTTAAATACAAACAGCGTGTAGTGCCGTTTGTTCATTCTCTTCCAAACAATTTTTTAGTTCATTTTATTTGTATTCTTCATTCTCTGCTCTTCACCTGTAAGATAAACACCTCTCTCTCACTCACAAGCTCAATATCTAAAGGATATACAATTTATACACAACCATGTATGTAAGCAAAATTCAATAGAAAATCTCATTAAACCAATATCCCCTTTCCAAAATCATACATAGTTTCGTTTGAGAAAAAAAAAAATTTGCAGAACGTTCAAAGAAAAAAAATTGCAAAACATTCAAAGAAAAAAAAATCTCACTACATCAATGATCAAAACAAAATCAACCCAATTAGATCCAGCATCACACAAGACAATCAAATGTGGATCAACTCAACCAATCAACCATCCAACATCAAACCTCAAACATACCCAAATAAAAAATATTTCAAAACAAAACTCAGACCCACAACAAAGACCATTGTGTGACCTAGCAACTGCCGTCCACCATGGCACCACCTATCACTACCCACTCATCTTCCTTAAACCCAAACAATTCCAACTATCCAACATCATCTGATTCACACCCAAACCCAAACAAACCCAAATCA
Source organism: Lithocarpus polystachyus (assembly GCA_033629205.1). Taxonomy (NCBI): domain Eukaryota; kingdom Viridiplantae; phylum Streptophyta; class Magnoliopsida; order Fagales; family Fagaceae; genus Lithocarpus; species Lithocarpus polystachyus. Next base: position 25,349,859 of record CM066167.1, on the reverse strand, counting down.
AAATCAAAAAATTAAACTCATACCTACGGCAGTGAGCTCCACCAAACTATGATCTCGCAACTGCCGGCCACCACTCATCGCTGCCCAGCAACCGAAGTCCACCATCCTCCTAGATAGTGAACCACCCAACTTTAAACGAAAGCATTTATGGGTAAATCGACTCTGAATCTGTTCTGGTGGCGAATTTTGTTGGTTCTTTGCTAGGTTTGAAACCTTATAACTTGGCTTGAGAGAGAGAGATAGAGAGATTTCCTGGCGTGGAGAAGAGAGAGAAAAGTGATAGAGCAAAGGAAAGGCAAAACGTAAAAAATGGAAATAGAATGATTTAATAGACGCACAAACGGTGTTAGTATTTAAGGACCAAATTGGTCATTTTTTAAAACTCTTGGATGTGTTTAGTATTACCACAGACCTTAGGGTAGGTTATTGTAATTTACCCAAAAAAAAAAAAAAAAAAACTTGGAAGAATTGTGGCTAAATCGTGGAGTTAATTTTGACAAGTGGCACTCAAACATATGCTCAAATATAGACTTCTATGATTGGTCTTGCGTGTCTATTTCACGTCATAAATTTTGCGCCTATACTTTTATTTATTATTGAAAATAGGATATTCACACCTTATTAGCTCTTCTAAAAAAAATTTAGGGGCCATTTGGTTTAAAAAAATATCACTCATCACTCTTCACTTAATTTTCGTCACTCATCACTTGTCACTCATCACTTATCACTTAAAATACCCCAATTTCCTAAACCTTACATGTTTGGCACATTGTTTTCAACTTCTCATCACTCAAATATTTGTACTTTTTGTAGGACCCATACCTGAGCAATTGGTCAAATATTTCCTGATGTTCATGTTATTAATAAAAAAAAGTTTATCACTTTCCTAGTTTCCTTCTTCAAGGACCTTTCTCTCTTTACATCTCTGCTACCCGTTGTTCTTGTTTTCATCTCTGCTCTTTGGACTAATTTTGTGATTGGGTAACCCTAATTTGGGTTCCGAGGTTTGTCGATTTTGGGTTTGGGGTTCGTAAAATGAAAGGTCTTTTAGGTATGATTGTTTGGCCGTGGGTTTAGGGGTGCTAGTGGTCGGGTGGTGTAGCTTCTCTCCCTGTTTGACTATATCTCTCTTTCTTCTCTTTTGTGCTTTCGGTGTTGGTGGTGGTGCACGGTGGATTGACATGGTTCAATGTGCTTGTAGATTAGAATTTATGGGTTAATTCTGGGTTGATTTGTTTCATTCGAATTTATTTTTGTGCAGTTGGGGTTGTGTTTGTTTTGGGTTAATAGGTGTGTTAATGGGAATTTTAATTATAAATCATCAACCTCTAAACTACAGTGTTCTCATCAACGGACCTTCGATTCAAGGATATTGTTGTCATAGTTGTCAAAAGGTGAATTGTATCGTGAATCGATTTTTAATTTTTTCGTATCGTATATCGTATCGTATCGTGTATCGTAAGATATACAAATACTTAATAAAATTTATAAAAAATTATAAATATACATATATAAAGGGTTTATTCATTATAAATTTTGAATATATTCAACTAATGACTAATTTATTAATCACTTATGTAATAATATTTAACAAGCTAACTAAATAAATCAAACTAGCATATGTTTGTAACATATACATTCAAATTACTTAAATTCAAAAGTGATAATATATTACAAATGACCCAAAAATAATAATTTATTTCATCATATTCATCAAATTGCCTAATCAACCCCATCTAAGTCAACGCTATCATCATGTTTATAATTTTGCAAATTTATTTCTTCATTAAAATTTTCTTCATTGTTATTCGTCATTAACATTTACTATCTCTTCTTGTTCTTTTTATTTTAATAATTTTTTTATAAATTTTTTTTTTTGGCATTCTAATTTCTTGGACTTATAACAATAACGATAAAAATAATTTTTTTTTAAATTTTAAAATATTAAAGTGAAAGGTAAGTATGTACTGTGTAGTCCAATTGTAGGAGAGAGGGGAAAAAAAACTTATGAATATGTTATTTTAGTAAGCTAAATTAAGTAAACTAATAATTTTTTGCTAAAAACAAGTCTAACAACTTGTTAGATTCAAATAAAAGTACAAATTTTAACAAAAAAAATCTCATTTTAAAGCATTTGTCTATGTATCGTACAATATGTACGATTTTACGATACAATACGATTCATACGATACACACATTGTATCGTACGATTTATGAGCACTTACGATACGCTGATACGATACAGAACTTTTTCCACACGATACGATACGTATCGCGTATTGTACGATACTGACAACAATGATTGTCGTACAGTGAGAAAGCACGCTCCAAGGCTTGGTCATCGATGGCCCAGGCAAGCCCTCCGACAAAGCATCGGAATTCGACATCTGCAGACACCATTGATGAAAAATCTGAAACTAAAAGAGAGAGAAAAATAGAGTAGTGGGTCAGAGATTTTGGAGATTGTTTGAATTGAAAAGTTTGTTTCTTGAAAAGTTTGTTTCGCTGGAGTTAGAAAAAATAAAAGAAAGAATGAAGAAATGGAGGCTCTATGTTGAAGAAAAAATGAAGAATGAAGAATGAAGAGATGAGGAGAATAGAAAGAAAGAAAACTAAAAAGAGAGAAAAGAGAGTCTGAGAAAGAGAGAGCCGTTGGGTGCAAGCTGGCATGACATGACAAGAAAAATCTATAGGTCCCATAAGTGGAGTGAAATTACCATATTGTCATTATAACTCTATTTCCATAACTTGAAAACACTTAAAAGGTGTTTCAGTTTCCATAACTCATCATTCAAAAATTTGAGAATTAAGTGATGGAAACAAAAACTGAAAACAAATCCAAACAAACTCTTCTGCCTTGGGACCCACCAGTTTTGAGTTACAGGTGATGAAAACAGAGTGATGGGTGATGGAAAACAACAAATCCAAACAAACTCTTCTACCTTGGGACCCACCAGTTTTGAGTTATAGGTGATGAAAATAGAGTGATGGGTGATGGAAAACAACAAATCCAAACAGCTCCTTAGCATTTGGTATGTTAAAAAGTTATTTTATCTATTTTAACACATCATTTTACAATACACTGTACATCACATTTTCTATTATAATATTACAATACATTAAAATAATTTTAAAAAAATTTCATCTATATTAAAAAATGGGTCCGGTTAATGTATGCCCTTAGGGCATATATTAACTATCCATTTTTGGAAACTGTTTATAGAGATTTAATAGGTTAATAAAACCCGTAAAAAATTAACAAAACAAATATATTTTTATCATGTAGCCCTACCTGACAAAGAGACAAGCTGAGAGAAAGAAAGATTGAGAGGACTTGGGTGTGATGTGGGAGAGAGAAAGTGGAATAAAAAACACCAAAATATGTTTATCACATATAACATTTTCTGTCTGTACAGTTCCAAACATGGCATTGTACTATTCATCAATGCTAAATTTTTTAGCATTTAAAACATTTGATGTTGGAGGTTTTTTGGTGTTTGGTGTGCCTGGCATTTGGCACACTGAATGATAGTGCACTAATGTAGTTTATCAATATTTAATCCACAATTTCTAAACTTGTAAGTGTGATGTCTTGGGCTTCTTACCATTAAGCCATGCCCTCTAAAGTAATATTGCACCCATACAACTATAGAATTCAAATAATTATAATGTTGCTCTCATAATAATTCGTCATTTCAATTAGGGAGGGGGAAGCCCGAAGAAGGAAGATCATCAACTGGGCTCAACTCGAGGAGTTGTTGGGCCCAACTATTCATCAACTCAGGCCTAGCACAGTCAAGATCATCCAGATAGTGAAACTGAAGAAGGCAGACTTTAGATAAACCACCAAGGCCATAGGACTAAAGGCTAAGGAAGGAAGTGAAGACGTGCAATCAATGAAAGGAGGAAACTTCTAGATAAGGAACCCATTACCTCCACATTTAATGCACCATACCAACTCAGCCTACCGCATTAATGGCAGAATGACTTCTGAACATTGCCCCCATAGCCTGCCGCATGTCACCAAAGTATGATACTTGTATCGGTTAAATTTATTTTTGTCTTGAATTTTGCATTAGTCTTATTTTAGTCCTAGAAAATTAATTTAGTTATTTTTTTACTTCCATCTAACTTATGGAAAATATTTACGTGTTTAACGGAATGCACACTTAAGTTACCTAATCAATTTGTAAGTTTTATAGTAAAACTTGTAATACTTTTAACGTGAGGTTATAGATTTACCCTAGTTAATTAATTCAATTACCCAGGTTGATTAATTAGGCCAAATTACATACAAAATTGTGGAAGCACAAACAAATCACCAAATATTTTAGAGTGCAATGGAAATTATATTGACACGGTGATTTGTTAACTAATGAGGAAAACCTCTCACAAGGCAAAAACCTTACAAAGTGAATTTCAGGTCACAACTCTCAAGAATTACTAATCAAAATCAAGATATTACAAGTACAAGAAATTTTACCCTAACCTGGCCTATTCTAAAGTACTAACCTACAGTTGAATCCTTACTCTAATCCCCAATTGGTCTTAATTTTGTAGACTTCTTCCCTTTGCACGGATTCTAGTATATGACTTACTCCCAGCAACTTGAAGCATGTTGTTGGATGCAAAGTTCTTCAATACACTTGTAGAGAAGGAAGCACTTGGTCACAAAGCCCTAAGGCGCATAAGAATGCAGTAGCTTCACAATAAGAGTATAGATTCTCTAATTGAGTCTTTGTGTCTAGTGATAACTTTAAAATAAAGTTTTTATATCCCCTAGAAGTTTAGTGAACAAAACCCTAGAAGTCTAAGTCATCATAGACTGAAAAACAAATTTGAGAATTTTGGATTTGCAAAGCTCAATAGATTGAGAGGTGTCGAGCTTGTATCAAGGCATTTCATTAATTCTTGATAGATTTCTTGTATCGTTGAGGTTCACTTTTTCAACCTTTCTTTACTTATTTCTTAGTGCAGTCTTCAATAATACAAATTGATAAGGTCCTAAGACATACTTCATGATATTCTAGAAACCACTTAGAATTACCCAAATTTAAGTAAAGTGCGGTTTGTCAAAAGATATGCCAACACATGAAAAATATGACCTTAACACACACACACACATAAAGGTAAAGCTGAGAGAAATTCTAATTTAAATTTTAAATTAGATAGCTAATTTTGTGCCTAGTGTTCTTTAAATTTTTTAAATTTCTGTACATGTATTAACATTTAACACAGAAGTTAAGAAAACCACAACAATCACGGTCATTCACTTAAGCAAGAACATTTAACATGCACACTACAAAATCCTTGCATTCCATTCATTGTTCATATAAAAATAAAGCATACAACCTTTTAGAAATATTCGATCACATTTTCAACCAAAAAAAAAAAAAAAACCTTCCAATGCATTAACCCCTTAAAAACCACACGAAAATTCACTCTCATAGGTTTTCACATTCTGCTTTCATTTATCTCTCAAATGCATAATATTTTCTCTGAGTTTTTTTATGTCATTAAAGGCACACACACACACTCTCTCGCTCTCTCTCTCTCATATTCTTCTTTTTTCCCAAATTTGGCCTGCAATTTGTACAATCTGTTTTTATTTTTTTCCTTTTTAGTGGTATGACGAAGATCGAAGAAGTAGAGTCTCCATTAAAAAAACAAGCACATATTCCTAAGAAAATGTGAGTAAAAGTTTCCTTTCTTTTACTATCAACTTTCCCTGCCAATCCTGTTTTGAATGTACTTGATATATCATTATCATATAAAATATGAGTGGGGTGGGGGATTAATTTGTGGTGCTTCTTCCTTTTTGATTGCTTACTTTAAATCTATTAGTTTATACTACATGTGTGTTTGGGCTAAGCATTATTTGTTCCATTTGAATTTTTTGTTAGTTGTGTATGCTATGCAAGTTAATTTTATTCATTTGTTTGACTTAATTGCATGCATTAGAATTCAGAACCACCTAATTAACCAATATTATTGTCAAAGTTATACTCTATTGAAATTTGTTTGTCATGTCTTATAATTTCATAGCTTTAACAGCTACATTTCCCTTTTTTCCCCCCTGGTTGATTAGGACGAATTGGTTTTCCGTGGTCATAGAGAGAATTTTGCAGTGGCTACTGTTAGGATTAGTGCCCTTAAATCCTATTGTATGATGCTATGTATGATATTATGTATGACATTATGTATAACTTAATATTGTAATTAATAAATTTGTTTTATTATTATCTAAAATAATGGTAACATGAATATTCGGACATTATCATATAGTTTATGAGATGCATAATATGTGATTTATGTGAAAAGTCACAAAAGATATAAATCACAAGTTTTTTGTAAACTCAGAATTTTAGTTTGTAGTCTATGATAAAATTGGGCATTTCATCTACGAAGACTATAACGTATCAACTAAAATGATTTGTCTTGATCATGAAGTGGAGACTTCTAGTTGGTATGTTGATATGTTTTAAGAGTTAAGACATATTAAACTGGACCGCAGTAAGATTTATTATTCTCCTAACGATTGTTAAATGAATAATAAATCTCACGACTTCTATTAACATGAACTTTTAATCCTAAAAGAATAATGGACCTGATCATGAAGTGTAGATTGCTTTGATATATTAGGAGTGAGATCTAAAGTAACGGTCAAAATCTCAGTGTATTGGGCAGCCACATTTAGTGTTGATGGAACATATATTCTCAAGATGGAATTCATAGTTTCTTAATGAGGATACAAAATATTCATTTGAGATAAGTTTAATGGGTTTGTTATTCAGAATGTTAGACCTAACTACTTTAGTAAAGAGTTACTAAAGTATATATTTATGAAATTGGATTTCATAAGTATATGATGAATAACTTGAAGGATTAAACAGGGTACTCAAGGATTAAGATGTAGTAATCTATAAAGTGGCAGTCTACATTTATGACTTTGTGTTACTACGAATATTTTATGAAGGGGTTGCATGTACAATAAAGTTTTGAGATATAATTTATTGATAAGGCCTAGAGTGCAATTATATTTATATAGTGGTATTAAATATAATTAATGGTAACTTTGGAGTTGTCAAGAGTTGATAGAAAAGTCCAAGGCCCATTGGAGCTAGTGTCTTATTTGTTCCATTTTGATCCCACTCCAAGCCACATACTAAATCCTAATTGGAAAGGCCCAAAAGGCTAGCCCAATTAGATAATCTTGTTCTTACACTCTCTTGTTCTTATAGCTACTTCCACTTCTTGGCCTACAGTCTACAGATGTTCTTGCAAATAAACCTAGCTTCTAGATTGGTATGTGGCTTTTGTCCAGTATTAATTGTAGAAAATTACATTGCAACCCCAGCTGAGCTCATTGCTTTACATTTCCTACGGTGTAATATTTGTCACTATAGTGTGTTAAGGTCCAAAATGTTAAGAAAATATTTTTATGTAATTGACATATCCTTTGATAAAATGCACTTTACTTGTATTTGGATAAATCTAAGTAGATTCAAGATGATCAATACAAGTGGTTACATTAAAGACATGCAGATTACTCAAGAACTGCTCAAGAAAAGTGTAATCTACAGGTCTCGATACCTCCTCAACAGAAGCTCGATCTGTGGAGATTTATTAAAGCTCGACACATGTTTCGATCTATCGAGCTTACAGGATTTAGACTATAACTAGCAACGTTTTTATTCTAAAAGGCTATTTGTTTATGGGTTTGTATAATCCTTATAAGACTAGGAAAACCCAAGGTTTGTGGGTTTGTATAATCCTTATTGGACTAGGAAAGCCCAGGATTTATGTAAACCTATTTGGAATAGGAGAGCCCATTAAGCTCTTATTTAAAGGAGGTGGAAAAAGAAAAACCTAATCCTAGAAAGCTTCATAAATTTTTCTTTTTTAAACCCTAGCCTCCTCCTACAGAAGAAAGAGTTTTTGCTACGTTTCTTGTACACCTTTGGGTTCTATAACCAAGCAAAGTCTCTTGCACCAACATTGAAGATCTTATTGGTGTTTCTATGTGAAGCTACTGCAAGTCAACTATAACAATCAAAGTGTTGTTGTGGAATTAGTCACGTATTGAGATTCGTGCATCACTAGTTAGTCATGTACTGGGATTCGTGCATTGAACGAAGAGATTGCTGCTACATCACAAGTCTAATTGGGTATTGGGGTAAGAGTTCAACTATAGGTTAGTATTAGGTACTGAGATTCCTTTTACTTGTAACCACTTGTTTTGATAATAGTGGATTTTCGGGAGTGGTGACCCTAAATTTACCCAGTGGGGTTTTGCCTCGGTAGTTCTCCTCATTCGTAAACAAATAACCTGTGTCAAATTTATTTTCCGCTGTATTTAACTTAGTTGGTGATTTGTTTGTGCTATCACACTTATTGCATATAATTGAATTTAATTAATTCACTTGGTAATTAATTGATTAATTTACCAAAAGTGGTCAATACATTTTTGGCCTATCACAAGCATAAATCTAAAACTAAAAGGGCCCTAAAAAATAAACAAGGCCTAATCCACCAACTAAAGCCCACTTAAAATTAGTAAGAGGAAGCCCAAACCACTGGATAGGCAAGCTTTGGGGCCTTGAAAAGAAAGGAAATGGAAAAAGGAACCTCAGCTTAGCCTTTGTAAGGAAAGTTTTCTAGGAGCCGAGAAAAGGACTGAACCAGGATACCTTGGGACTGCTAGACCCACAGGATCCTCAGGAAATGTAGGAGGGTGATAGGCCAATAATGTATTGACCCCTTATGATATATTAATTGATTAATTAGCCAAGTTTATTAATTAATCAAATTAACATGCAATGTACGTAGCAGCACAAACAAATCACCAACTAAAATAAAGTGCAGCGGAAAATAAAGTTGATACAATGATTTGTTTACAAATGGGAAAATCCTACACAACAAAACCTCATTGGATGATTTTAAGGTCACCACTCCCGAGAATTAACTATTATCAGAACAAGTGGTTACAAGTAAAGGAAACCCAGTAACTTATACCAACCTACAGTTGAACCCTTACCCCAATACACAATTGGACTTATTCTGTAGTGACAATCTCTCTTTTTGATGCACAGCTCCTAGTTTATGATTAACCAATAGATGCGTGAATCCTAGTATGTGACTTAATCACCAACTTCAGAAAGATGTTGGCTGCAAAGTTCTTCAGTTCATCTAGACGATGAAGATCAAAAAGCTCCTTGGTCACAAAACCCTACAGTGTACAAACACAGTAGCTTCTTCAAGAGAAAGATGAACTAAGGCAATATTTGTCTCCGGTCACAATTTGCATGAACAAGACCTTGCTTTACACTTGCGCAACTTATGTCACCTTTGACGACCCTTAAAACAATCCTTATATATATTTAGGGTTGTGAGAAAAGAAAGCCCAAATACATATTCACGGATTGGAATGAAATCAGAACTGAAAATTTGATTTTCATAAATCTCGATAGATAGCTTATCTATCGAGCAGCTGTTGAGCCTCGGGCTAGAGCAACCTTTTAAACCTCGATAGATACCAACTGTCGAGATAACTGTCGAGATTTAATGAACAGCACTTTATCACTTGTTTCTTGGACAGATTTGCATGATTTTAACACTTGAACTTAAAACTTGTTTCTTAAAGCATTAAACACATCCTAGATCTACCTAATTACAAGTAAAGTGCGTTTTGTCAAAGAATTAACAATTACATTAAATATTGACATATGTTCCTAACATGATTCACATATGTCCTAACAGAGGGGATCAGTTGGGATTTGGACAACTCAAGGGAGTATGCCTATGGACACAAGGAACAAAGATAGACACGTCCCATCAGCCGCCTATGGCTCAGAGAAAAGGCTAAAGACTTAGGAATCAATACTTCATGAAAAAAGAAGTCTGGTACCTTAGGGAACGCAAGAAGGTGATCCATGAAGGAAGGTGGCTGGGGATCTTTCAGCTTGATAGGGAAGAATCTACCCATTTAGAAAAAATGACAAAAGGTGAAGCAACCAAAAAGGTGGGTCTGAAAAGGAGCATCTAGAAACTTTAAGAAAAGAGGATTGAAAGTCAACTCTTAGGACCCCCCAAAAGAGGAAGGTTAGCCGAGGGCTTTTTGGGGGGAAACCTCAAAGGGAGAACATAGTGAGAAAATAAGAAAGAGACTAGCCACCAATGTTGCTGACACAACATTGGTTCTGGTACCCAGGGTAGCAAATGGAGGGAATTAGTGGTACACCAAAACCCTAGGAAGGTACTATAAAAGGGGGTGAAGCCATCAGCAAAAACCATTCAACAATAACTAATTAGAGCCAAAAAAGCCTTTGAAAGACTTCTTTAAAATTCAAAAAAGGAGAAAAGAGGGAAAACACTTTGAGGGATTCTAAGATAGGCACTAGAGGATACACTTGGATTCAAAGGGATTCAAACCTCATAAATCTTAGAAGCCCATAAAGAGCAATCTAAGTCTGTGACTTTTGAACTTATTTGAACATTGTGACATATCCTAGTGGAAAGAAGGGCCCAATGTACTAAAACTCAATATAATGAAATATCATTTTATATTCTGAGGATCTTTAACGTCCTTAATTCCTTTTTCTTTATTTCTTTATTGTTCCTTAGCCGTTTATTTTGCAATATATATATATATATATATATATGCATGTATGAATATGCATGTGTTGTAGGATCCATGTTTTGTGCACAACTTAGTTCGTAATTAGCCCAACACAGCTGCGGTGAACCAAGCCCAGTCCACCAAACCACAAGTAAAAAACTCTTTAGAGGCCCAGGTTCCTTGATTCCACTTGAGCCTGGATACTATCCAAAAAAAAGAACCCACATTTTAAGGCGACTCTGCTAGGACTTGGGCAAAGAAGAGGGAATAAGCAGTCCCTTCGCAAAGCAAGGCTCCAAGGGTGAGGAACAACAAGCGTACCAACGTGCCACATGTGGCATCAAAACCTGTGGGAGAAAATGAAGTAGTTTCTAGGCAAAGGAATGAGATACCATTGGTAGAACACGAAGTTGCCTCAAGGCAAAGGCGCGAGATGTGGGAGCTAGACCCCATGGTTTAAATGGCAAAAATGGTGATGGACCTCTAAGAGATTAGAGACAATGCCCCTCCCTTGGTCAACCAGGAAAGGGTTTAGCCAGAAGAAGGGTTAGCAGTAGGGGGGAGCTAATCCCCAATATCTCACTTTAGCAGATGTGAATGCCCTTCTAGAACAAGAAAGGGAGAAGCTCTCGGGGGTTCCCAGGCAATTCTCTCGAGATCCCCCATCCCAACAAAGTTCCTTGGCAAGCCTTACCCCAAAGGATATGAACCCCAAAGTTCCATTTGTTTGATGGGAGGAATGAGAGTGCTGTAGAGCACGTGAGTAGATTTATTTACACCATGGGTCCCTATGCAGGGGACAAAGAACTATGTTTAAGGGAATTTGCTAAGTCCTTAGTGGACAGAGCATATACTTGGTACACCACCTTGAGGCCCGAGTCCATCAAGACCTGGGATGAGATGATGGAGAGATTATGTGCAAAGTACTACCCAAGCAAGGATAAGGTCACTTTCTAGAGCCTTCAGATGGTGACGCAAAGGCTTGGGGAGGATCCTGTCTAGTTTATTAAAAGATTCGAAGATGTCTCTCTAGACTGTTGTAGAGACCATGAAGAGAAGGAGTTCATAGAGATCTGTATATCCAACATGCTCTTTGATTAAAGACTCAATCTAGAGAACTTATGCATAACTCAGTTCATCGACTTATTGCAAAGAACCAAAAGGATAGTGTTAACCATAAAAACAAAAAGGGTACTAGTTTCCCAGGCCATGACAGCTTCAGTGGGAGAAAGAGGAAGAGGCCTGAAGGAAAAGTGACCGAGGAACCACCTGCAATCCCATGTATCGCGGAGGAGCTGAACCATGTTTTAGATAAGTGGATTGGAGACAAAGTCGTTAGACCATTCACCGTGTCAAGGCCAACCACTGAAAAGGAGAGAAAGAACCCCTCGTTTTGTTGGATCTACAGCTATGTCAAGCATTCCTCCAAGGATTGTTGGACTTTCTGGAGGCTTTTTCATAAGAAGCTCAGGGAGGGGACCCTGGAGCTTACCTAATGGGAACCAGAGGTGCAAAGGAACCCTTTGCCCAATCACAAGGGAAAGGGGGTAGTGGCTGTAGTAATTCGTGGGAACCTGGCTAATGCAAAGGCAGAAGAGTCAAGAGGATCCTTCCATCCAAACACTGTCAGGACCCTCCAAAAGAACCCTAAGTTCAGGTCCCTATTCAATCAACTAGGATTTGGACCAGAAGTAAGAAGAATTGCAACAGAGTCCCTCATTAGCATAGTAGCAGACTCAAGGGCGTAGTGTTTCACAACAAAATCTCATAAGAGTCGAGCATTCTTGGAAACAAAAAATGAAATAACTTTCATGGATGAAGATATAGAGGTTGAGTACTCAGATCATTGAAAAGCCCTTAATTTGATAGCCACCATAAACGGTGTTCAGACTAGGAGGGCAATAATAGACATAGGGGCTTCATTCAACCTTATCGCCCTAAATACCCTAGAGGCTGTTGGCATGGCTAGCAAGAGGATCCTAGGGGCTCCTGTGGAGATAACAGGATTTGGAGGAGCTGCAGAATCCATTGAAGGGTACGCGTAATTGGCCTTAAGGGTAGGCTGAATAGTAGCTCTGACTTGGTTTTATGTGATCAACTCAAAAGTTTCTTATCACATTTTGTTAGGGCAACCTTGACTCCATAAGCACCACCTCACTCCTTCAACATACAACCAATATGTGCAAGAAAGACTAAACGGAAGGCCTATAAGGATCCCTGCCAACCCAAATCCCTTTAACCAAAGAGAAGTGAGCTTCGTAAAGACAATGTTCTATGATGAGTTAGTACCAGATGACGAGTGTCCCACACTGGGAACCCCAGGGGCACCTATTTTAGAAGAGGAGGAAGTAAGAGGTACCTGTGACCTAAGGGATCTCTTGGACAGAAAAAGGCAAAAGAAGGAGGTCAGTTCCACAGGATCTCGAGAGTGTGTAGTAGTTTGGGAACTCGAGAGCAGTTTGATATATAGCTTATAAAAATGATGAGAATCAACAAACATTCAAGGATCCATTGCAAGTTCCAGTTGGGCCTATTACTAGAGCAAGATCTAAGAAGATTAAAGAAGCACTTAATGGGCTGATTGAAGGGATTTGGGCTGATTCACATTCCAGGTGGGGCCCAAAGGAAGATAAAGGCACAATAAATTAAATTCAAGCTATTGAGGGCTGATCTGACTTAATTGGGCGCTATTTATGGCATGGAATTATGGCTGATTGACTTTCTAGCTCTAAATCAGTTAACAGATACTTTTCCTTATTTAGATCTTCTAATTTTGGACCAGATCTTCCTTAATTTTAGGATTTTATTATTTAGAACGTTTTTTAGGGTTTTTCCTATTTTGGATCTGCTATTTTCAGACCAAATCAGATTTTAATTAGGGTTTTATTATTTAGTACGTTTTTTAGGTTTTCTACATTCAGCCATGCCTTATAAATAACATGCACTCATTGTAATAGAGGGGATTATTGAATAAAATCAAAAAAGGTGAGGCTTTGCTCTTCTCTTTGGTTCTTCAAGAACTGTGAACTTATCAAGGATTCTTCCTTGTGGCGTTCAAACTTATAATCATTGAGTCAAGGTCTGTTACTTATACCTTTGGATCGCGTTTCTCTTATAAACGTTGGGTCAGGGTTTCTATCAAATCTGAATTTTAGCTTTCTGGGGCAATATTCCAATATTGTTTGTTGGGTCTCAAAGCGAGTCTGTTGAGGTTCGCATCATTTGGTATCAGAGCTCAGGTTCTAAAATCAGTTTTCTATCCTTTTATCTTTCGTTTCCTGTTATCTTCCTATCTTGTTCCGTTTCTGTTTTTGTTCTTCGTTCTTGTTTTGTGACGTGCACTAGGTTAAAATTGTGCACTGAGTTCCCAAAAAAAAAAAAGAAAGTGAAAAAAAAAAACTGCAGAAAGAAAAAAAAAAGCGAAAAAGAAGGACTGCAGAAAAAAAAACGTGAAAAAAAAAAAGATTGCAAAAAAAAAAAAAATGTTTTTAGTTTCAGTTCTCTCAGAGTAATTATATTGTTTTCTTTTGTCCTATTTTTCTTTGATTTGTGTTTCTGTCATACTTTCTAGCCGTTGGTATTTTGTTTAAATACTACAAGTTGAATTTCTTGATCAAGTTTATTAGTTTATTGCAGAACTGAAAAGGGGAAGCTGCGAGTGGAAAAAGGCAAGAGAGTGTAAGACTAATATCGGGAAAAAGCCAATTTAAGAGTGAAACACGAGTGGGAGTGACATAATCTGAGTGCAAACACGTGAGGGAGTGTTGTGAGGAATTATTTCTAACATTTCTTTATAGTTTTTAAAATATGTCTTGCAGGGGCAAAACATCAAATAAGAAAGGAGGGGAGGAGTCATCTATCATGTTGCAGGCTATGCAACAACAATTTAAACGCATGAACGTTGTATTTAATGAGATTCGGGATCGGTTGGACAGGCAAGATACTGTTATTGCTAACTTGCGTGAAGAGCACCCCCAAAGAGGTCCTAATGCTAGAAGGCAAGAAAGGCATGCGCGCGTGTATGATTCTGATGACTACCATGAGGATGAGTTTGAAGATGAAGAGGATCAAGTTTCGTGGAACAATGAGGGCAGGTTTGCGCGAAGGGGCAAAAGGCGTGGTAGAGGATTCCGAAGAGATCCAAGATGGCAAGATGGGACTGACAGAAGCCTAGGAAACATAAAAATGAAGATACCATCATTCCAAGGGAAAAATGATCCAGAAGCTTACTTGGAGTGGGA